>CAMZMU010000027.1:86185235-86934560 GCA_947311845.1 Poa pratensis
TCGGTCTCTTAAAGGAGACAAACTTAGCCTTAAATAGGCTTTAGCGAGGGCGGCTGTGAAAATAAATAGTTATCATCTGACTTAGTACATTGCAATTTCACAAATAATCAAAACCAACCAATTTAACCGCCATAGAATTAATTTCTTCAAATTTATTCAATTATAGAATCAAGAGAAGCTAAAACAACACAACACCAGGGTCAACAAAAAAGCAGCAAGCAAGCAGTAAACAACAAGCAGTAGGCCTTTTTGCCAAAAAAAAATCGCACTCTCCCGATCCCACTCTTCTCTCCCGTTCCTCTCACTCATGAATCTCTCACTCACGACCTCGCCCATGGCTGCCACCTGCGGGCTGCGGCCCCTCGGAGCTCGCTCATATTCTATCGTGTCATACTCACTGCACTGCTCCCAGCATGGCCGAGCTGCCATCCCACCTAATTCTTCCAGCGAGCTCCAATCTCTCGATGTGCTCAGGTCGGCGGTGCTCTCTCTGGCGGGCGGTGACAGCGGAAAGGGGATCTTACGGCACGGCTCCGAGCGATTCGCCTCCAACCTTCCTCCACGCCTCCCCACGCAGGGGAAAGGGGAATGCGCACTGAAACTCCCCCTGCCCGCGTCGGCCTGACAGCCCCAGCACCGACGCCTTGCCCCATTGGCTGGATTCCGCGCACAACAACGACGACCTGGCGCGCGCTGCGTGGATCGGAACTCTGACCCACCCAGCACAAACGACACGGTGTCGTCACCCTCAAGCTCGGTATGATTTCCGCTCTCCAAGCTGATATTGCATTGTTGGAATTAGATGGTAAAACATGATAAAATCACCAATGATACCTAGCACGTTGGCGTCTAAGTTCTTTCTGATCAACATTGATTTGTGGCCCTTCCTGGAGGTTCTTGTGTTGCCGGGTTTGACAAGGACCAGGATTGGGACCAATTGATGGCCCTTTAGAGGTTGATCTACACGCTAGAAAACAAGCTTGATGCCCATGAGAGCAGTCTTGATCTCCGTGCGTAGTTTACCTGCGTCAAAAGTAAATGGGTTAGGTTGAGACTCCAAGTGCAGAGTGTGTAGTAAGTGGAAGACGTGTTTTCCCCACGAGGGTGACTCGAGGGTTTAATATCGAACTCTCGGGGAATCAGTAGTGAAAGATTTATCTCCTATCCTTCTTTTGGTCACCTACAAAACAAGGTTAATTTTTTGGTCCTCAACCTCACCTGTGGTTGTCAAGCACAAGGTGTAGAATGATATCAAGATAAATATATGCAATGCAAACAAGAAATAAATATGCAATGGTGGTGATGAATGTGCAAGGATGATGATAACAATGATAAATGATATTTTTGGGTTTTTTATGATGAATGCAAGATGGAAAAGTGTTTTTGTATTTTCGGATTTAATAATGGCAGAAAATGGAAAAGTGGTAAAAGTGGTTGGAAAGGTGTTTCTTATGATTAAAAATGGACCGGGGTTCATGGTTTCACAAATGCACTCTCTCTTTTAATGGTGTGGCAGACAATGGACACATAGAGTTGACATATGAGATTGCAACACAAAGTTTGATATCAAGTTACTAATTATATGGGCATCACGTCCTAACATAGAGATCTTTTGGTTATTAATCTCTCTTATACTCCACCAAGATGCGAACTAAATCATAACACCTTAAATTAAGATAAATCAGAGTATAGCTTTAAGTATCATGACATGAAGTGAAAATAAGAACATGCTAGATCTAGTCATGAGTAGTGGCATGGTCACACCCACATCTCCGTAGCATGGTATTTTTGTTTATCCCTAGTGAGGCAACAAAGTAAGGTAAACACCCAAGTGGATCGCGATATTTCAGTTGTCAACTTACCGCACTCACCACCCCCCGTTACTCCAACTAATGCACACATCACCCACACACGCCTCATAAACATGCTTGATCATAACAAGTATAAGAACGGGGTACATAATATGCATCTATACTCATAACTGAAACAAACATTGCAATCTCAAACATATATTAACTCACAAAAAGATCCACCACATAGGAATTACAATATGACCGTAATCATGTTCAGCAGCTCATACGGTACTAATTAGTGAAGCTCAAGAGAGGAGAGATACATAAGTTACTTCCACAAACCCATAGTCCAGAGGTGGACTACTCCCTCTTCATATGGAGATGGTGGAGATGTCGATGGAGAAGATGGAGACCACGCCGGCAGCGCCCCGCCGGAGTTTTCCCCCTCCAATCTGCAGCTCCAGATCTCGTTTTCGTGTTTCTGTGTATGGCGGCGCTTGTTTCGAGAACGCCGTGGGACTTCTTTTATAGGCGTTTTTAGGTCAAGACGAAGGCGGTGGAGAAAATCGACGGCGCAGCTCCGAGGCCAATGGTGGGCCCACGCGGCCAGGTACAGGGCCGCGTGGGCCACCCCTTTTGGCCTTCGGCTCCGTTTGCTTGATTCCTTCGCTCCTACGTCTTCTTCCTTCCAAAATAATGATGACCTCGTATTTTTCCTATTTTTGACGACGTTTGGGTCCCTGAAACATAAAAGGAAAAAATAGGGTTTTCTGCCTGCGCAGGGTTAATTCCATAAAAATAGGAAACAATTATTTTATTTCCTAAAATCATTAAATAACAGTGGTATAACCCTTATATGATGCAAATATGATTGGAATATGAGTGATATAGTGCAAAGTTCATGTATGCATTTTACATGCATCAACATCCCCAAGCTTAACCAATACTCGTCCTCGAGTATGAAGGTGATAAAACTAACATGGGCTTTGCAATATAGCACTAACAATGGATATCAAAGATGATTGCTACTGCTACATAGAGTCAAATGATTCATTCTTCAAAGGAGTAGCAATATGCAAAATAGTTTATGAAGTGATATCAAGTATTCAATGCAAGGATGTTCAATGATAGTTCACAAAGTGTAACATAGAAGATAGTAATATGGACCAATGTATGCATAATGATAAGTAAGAACATCCTACATTGGTCATAGAGTGTAGATGAAAATCTGAATATAAAAGGTGGACACTTTGGAAAGATGTATATGTGAGTAGAGGTAAAGCATGCATAAGTTTCATCTAACTTCCAAACTCTTCTACTTAAGTTAATGATTGCAATGTGGAATTCTTGGTGTCAAGCTCTCATTACCCCTATCATAGCATCTTGAATGATTAAGTTTAATGTGAAAGCAAATATGAGTAGTGTGCTTGATAAAGTAAAGGTTAGGTGTCTCATGCCCCTTGAATACAAGTACCTACACCATGATTACTCAACTTAGGAAACAAAGCAAGTTCAAGTTCTATCATTGTAAGTAATAATAGTATCATCAAGAGCGTCAACTGGGGTACCTCTTGTCCCAGGATATGGAACAAGCCCATATCAAAATGACAAGACAAACAAACAAGATGAACAACCTCAACACCCTTTTTATTTACCATTGGAATAGCTTTTTATTATAAGGTGCATCACAGACGGTTCACCATAGCATGTAAGTAAATTTCCACCATGAATGATGCATGGCTTAGATTAGCGGCCCAGGCGTCTCTCTAACCATTTATACAAACTCATTTAAACTACTTCATTTCCACCTCATTTCACCATGATAGGCATCCATAAACAAAAGTACATGATATCAACTAAATGATGAAGGAGCATGTTGAAAGCTTTGCATGTGACAGCACATATGGGCTAACTCCCAACCTCGGACATTTATCAAGCCACTAGCATCATATTATTAATCACAATGGGTCATGTTTTATTTATGCAATAAAAATAAAGTTGTGCATCAAGTTCGTGAGAGCTATATAACCAACTTTTCCCATAACAATCAATAACATAAACATTTTCATTCAGAGGTATAGATAACACAAATATCATGATATACATACTCGGAATAGCATAAAGCTAATAGGTAGATATGGTGGACTCACTGGAATAACTTTGGTTGAAGGTGTTGGAAACAAGTTTTTGCTTGTTGGAATTTTGGGCTAGCAAGAGGGAGAAAGTTGACCATCTAGATGCATGCATGAGTGTCCATAGAACTAACTAATCCATGTTAAACAAGTAAAATAACTTCAGCATCAAAACATGAATAAGTGATAGCTCTTGATAAAGCATTTGCAAATTATTACTCATAAACAAGCTCATGAATCATGCAACTATATGTATCATTAAAAATCAACTCAAACATCCCTTTTCCCAATATTATAAAAGCATCCAACATATTTCAACCCATATTTCCAGTAGCTCTTTCTATATAAATGATAATGTGGTGGTCTCACAAAATAACAAACAAACCAAAAACAAACAAAAGACGCTCCAAGTTTATGCGATAAAGTGTTTCGATCGAAAAACAGAAGTTAGACGTGTGCAAACCGAGAGTGTGTAGGTCCAGTGGGGTTGTCTTCACATCCCCAAGCTTATGGTCTTCACCATCCTTGGATAACTCTTGGTGCATCTCCTCCAATCCCTGTGAAAAAACTTCAAAACACCGTTTCTCCTTTCTTTTCTTTCTGTGGGGTGCATTAGTAGTGATAAACAAATAGGTTTCTTGCTGCATATAATCCTTAAAAAAAATCATATGAATGTCCAGAAAGTATATAATGTTGTATGCCTACTCATAAACTCATTGAATCAAAAAGATTCAAGATAAATTCAAAACATGCATAAAACAAAATGGGACAGAATCTGTCCAGAAAAACAGCAGCAGCAAAACGTATTTTTCTACCCTACCAAACTTTGCCGAAAAATTCTGAAAAATTCATGCATACAGAGGATGAAAAGTTGCAACTACAGTTCAAATATGAGCTCATTCGGAGTTACAGAATAAGAATTAAAAATCATACCGTGCACAGATTCGTGCAGGAATAAAATCTCCGAACGCTATAAGCAACTTTTCAACCAAAATGGGTAAAACTTGGCACTTTATTAAAAACTCCAGAAACTAAACTAAAACAAACTCTCTTGACAGCAAGAGGACACAAAAAAATCACACATAAAAATAACCGGGTTGCCTCCCGCAAAGCGCTTTCTTTATAGCCATATAGCTAGGCTTCTTACTTGTTGTTTATTGAAGATGAAGCTCATGAGGGAGCTTGAACTTTGATGTTCCCCTCTTCTTGGGAAGTGTTCCATGCACTTCTTGTGTGGGAACTGAAACTTCACGTTCCCCTCTTTGAATCAATGATAGCACCTGTAGTACGAAGAAAAGGTCTTCCAAGAATAATAGGACTAGAGGTTTTATTCCCCATGTCCATGATTAGAAAATCCACAGGCACAAAAGTCATATGTAACTCTACCATAACATCACTTACTTTCCCTAAAGCATGTTTAATGGAATCATCAGCAAGTGCAAGTTCAATAGAGCATTTTTCAAGATTTTTCAATTCAAGCACTTCATATAGTTCTTTAGACATGACAGAGACACTAGATCCTAGATCAAGTATGGCATGATGTGTCTCTTTTCCAATAGTTACTAGTACCTTGGGAATCCATATATCCCCAAGCTTAGGTGGTATCATGGCCTCTTGGTTGTACCTAGCAATTTTCTCTTTCAAGACATGATTAGCAATATAGGAACCAAAGCCAGCTTGATTAGTGTTGATGGAAGGATCACTTGCAAACTTTTGTAAGATAGAGATTAATTCATGCAAGCTACAATTTTCTAAGTCAAGCAAAGGATCCTTGACTTCACTAAGCATTTTAACTTCCTCAACTTCTCTCTCTTTCATTACCCCAATAGATTCTTTAGCAACTCTCTCTTGCTCATGAATGTGTTCCCAAGACTATTGATAACTTCTTGGCAATATTAATTGTTTCCTCATGTTTTTGGGCTGTAATGATACTCTTTAATGATGACACTTCCTTAGCAAGCTGATCTACCCTTTCAAACAAAGCATCTTGTTTTTCAAACTTAGAGATAAATTCCTTATTAAGCTCTTTTGAGTATATAAAAGATCTAATGGTGTTTTCCAAATCACTAGAAACATTACCACTAGAGCATATTTATTTGGCACATATGGGGGTTTTATAAGAGTTTAATTGTTGTTCCCATACCCATTGTTACCATAGTTCCTAATGAAGTTGACATCAATATTTTCAGAATTATTACCAACTAGTTCTTGCAAAGGAACATTTTCAACACTAGGTTTATTAAGCAAAGCAAGAATAGTATCCATTTATGACAAATCATTAGTTTCCTCAATAGAATTCACTTTCTTAGTAGGATTGGGTGCCCTATCAGTATGCCATTGACTATAGTTTTGCAAAATGCTTTCCAATATATTTTTAGCTTCACTATAGTTTACTCATAAAAGCACCTCCAGCAGCAGAATCAAGTATGTTTCTAGACATGTAGTTTAAACCATTGTAGAAAGAGTGTAATATGGTCCATTCATTAACCCCATGTGATGGACAAGTTCGAAGCATAAGTTTAATCCTATCCCAAGCCATAGCAACATGTTCATTTTCATTTTGCCTAAAAGAAAGGATGTTGTTTCTGTATTTTAGGATTTAATAATGGCAGAAAATGGAAAAGTGGTAAAAGTGGTTGGAAAGGTGTTTCTTATGATTAAAAATGGACCGGGTTCATGGTTTCACAAATGCTCTCTCTTTTAATGGTGTGGCAGACAATGGACACATAGAGTTGACATATGAGATTGCAACACAAAGTTTGATATCAAGTTACTAATATATGGGCATCACGTCCTAACATAGAGATCTTTTGGTTATTAATCTCTCTTATACTCCACCAAGATGCGAACTAAATCATAACACCTTAGCAATTAAGATAAATCAGAGTATAGCTTTAAGTATCATGACATGAAGTGAAAATAAGAACATGTTAGATCTAGTCATAGAGTATGGCGATGGTCACACCCACATCTCCGGTAGCATGGTATTTTTGTTTATCCCTAGTGAGGCAACAAAGTAAGGTAAACACCCAAGTGGATCGCGATATTTCAGTTGTCAACTTACCGCACTCACCACCCCCGTTACTCCAACTAATGCACACATCACCCCACACACGCCCTCATAAACATGCTTGATCATAACAAGTATATAAGAACGGGTACATAATATGCATCTATACTCATAACTGAAACAAACATTGCAATCTGAAACATATATTAACTCACAAAAAGATCCACCACATAGGAATTACATATATGACCGTAATCATGTTCAGCAGCACATACAGTACTAATTAGTGAAGCTCAAAGAGAGAGAGATACATATGTTACTTCCACAAACCCATAGTCCAGAGGTGGACTACTCCCTCTTCATGGTGGAGATGGTGGAGATGTCGATGGAGAAGATGGAGACCACGCCGACAGCGCCCCGCCGGAGTTTTCCCCCTCCAATCTGCAGCTCCAGATCTTCATTTTCGTGTTTCTGTGATATGGCGGCGCTTGTTTTACTCTTTTATAGGCGTTTTTAGGTCAAGACGAAGGCGGTGGAGAAAGATCGACGACTGCGGAGCTCCGAGGGCCAGGATGGTGGGCCCCACGCGGCCAAGTACAGGGGCCGCGTGGGCCACCCCCTTTTGGCCTTCCGGGCTTCGTTTGCTTGATTCTTTCGCTCCTACGTCTTCTTCCTTCCAAAATAATGAACTCCGCATTTTTCCATATTTTTCTGACGACGTTTGGGTCCCTGAAACATAAAAGGAAAAATAGGGTTTTCTGCCTGCGCAGGGTTAATTCCATAAAAATAGGAAACAATTATTTTATTTCCTAAAATCATTAAATAACAGTGGTATAACCCTTATATGATGCAAATATGATTGGAATATGAGTGATATAGTGCAAAGTTCATGTATGCATTTTACATGCATCACCAATCATTTTCAATTCCGCTTTGATTTGCTTTATAGCACTCATCTTGAAAATGGGGAGCTTGAAAAAAAAACAGAAAAGTCAAATAATAATTAATACGATAACGTGCACAGAACAAGTACATGTCTTGCATCAAAAAAGTTGTGCAAACGTGGTACCATTTGTATTTTCTGCATGATCAGTGGCATAAGCACATGTGAGAGTGCTCCCAACAGCCTTCCAAGAAGCCATTTGTGTAGAAAGGTCATCATCGTCAGAGGATGTATAATTGCTGCTAGGTGGTTGTTTGTTTCATGTATGCACATGCCGCCCCGTCGGTCTGGAGCTGATATCTTTGATTTATTTATTGGAACAATCACTGTGTAATAAGTAAATTTTTAATCATTCACATAATATAAAGTAAACACAAAGTAAACATTTATCTGACCTACAAGTTGTCAAATACAAACCTTCTTTTCGTTTGTTGGCGGGCTTGTCCTGATATTTAGGCATATTCGATAGGCATAATGAAGGTGATCCCAAATCATTTGAACGACCCGAGTTTGGCCTTGATGCTAATGTAGTCGCACAGGATGGCTTCACAATGGTCGTTCTGCCTACATGAGCATTTATATACAATCAGTAGTCTTTACAGAAATGATGTTGATCTACCTGGTAGTAAACATCACCTTCTGTAACCGGGGTGTATGGCAGTTTGGTGACAGCTGCGTGGCCAGTGGCATTATTTGGAGTGTGAAATCCTGACATAAAGAATTCATCATATTTCTAATTGGATCCAAATATGGGGTGGTCTAAAGAATGGGCTGCTACCAGGTGATGTGGGAACCGGTGTGTTAGATGTAATCTTTTTCCATCGAGATTAGAAGTTGTAACTTTTTTTCAGTTGTCGGGCCTCACCTCTTGCTATTAATCTCAACCCTGTTTCGTGCATATCTTTCCCGGTCC
This sequence comes from Poa pratensis, assembly GCA_947311845.1. NCBI lineage: Eukaryota > Viridiplantae > Streptophyta > Magnoliopsida > Poales > Poaceae > Poa > Poa pratensis. The sequence continues at coordinate 86,194,027 of CAMZMU010000027.1, forward strand.
TTTCGTCTCTTCAGTTCTTTGAATCTGCTGCTTGTCCTGTGAGTCAGAAATCTTTACCATTAAATGGTCTTGAATGTAGAAGGTTGAAGTAGGTACTGAAAATTTCTTCACCAGGACTGTAAAAATGCATTATTGTTTCTGCTTGTTAGGTAATCTAAAAATGCAGTACTATAAAATACAATATTGTTTGTGCTTGTAATATCTAGTTGATCACAACCCTTTTAAAGACAATATGAGGCTCACTCGTAAGGATAACATCAGGTTCAGTTTTACTTAGTTCATGTGGTGAAGGACAATATTTACCTGAACTATTGTTGTTCGCCAGGTATTGAATGGAGTGCCTACCCCAGTAGGCTTCGCTAATGCCATATACAACACACTGCTTCTGCTATGAATAGTCAAATCGCATGTAATTGTAAAGAGTCTAGCAGTCCATCACAACAATAGACATTTCCTTTCTGTGCATAATGGTTTCATCCATTCACCTGCTATTCTGCTTAGAAAACTCACCGATGGATGCAATTCAAGCAGGTCGACGATGGCCCGGCATCGATACCCGGCTGGTTGGTGTTCCAAACGTAGTCGAGGACGCCTGGTCGAGGACGACAGGTTGAGGACGCCAGGTCAAGGACGGCAGGTTGCCCACCAGGTCGGCTGAGGACGAAAGGTTGCTGTTATTCAAATTTTCACAGTCCTGGTTCATCCATGGCTATTACCGGAAAGGAATCATTAACCTTTAATATATTGTATGGAAAGTAAAGAGCAATGGCTACTGTATGGAAAGTACTGATTTTTTTGAAACCATATGGAAAGTACTGATTGGTTTGTCGCTGAATGGAAACGCTTCAACATGGGCCGGCCCATGTTATCGATAGGGAAGGAAACGGACGATCGAGCGAGCCACGAGCGCTCCAGATTGTTCGAACGGATAGATGGTTAACACGGTTACACGAACGACCAACTCCCATTTAATAGTAAAGATTTATGGAAAAAAACATGGATGGAGACTATGTAGTAAATATGATTTGTACCTGCAAAGTTTTGTTGAATTTTTTTTTAAAGATCTTTACAAAGCTTCTAGATGCAATTTTGTTTGTGTATCTATTTACATAGGGTATTACAGTACCATTCGTACCTTTTCTTTTTACGAAAACAGGCATAGCTGATTTATATTAATTTTGTTGACAAAATCGCTGATTTCTATGGATTATGGAAGAAGCGTTAGTCGTTACAAGTCAAAAAGTTAGCATATCTTCATTCATATGTAGAGGCGGATATTCAAAACGGGTGGTGGGTGCAGATGCACCCACTACCCAAAAAACAATTTTCCAAATGTCAAAAAATTCAAAATATATTTTTTGCACGTAGTCCAACACATTTCAAGTCAGCATAAAAAGTTACGCGAAGAAAAAACTTTTTTTGCAACCTGTGCAAAAAAGACAAATTCGGACAATACCGAAATGTATATACGTGTCAGAATTTTGTGTTTTTGTACATGTTGCTAAAAAAGTTATTTCACCATTCCAATTTTTGTGCTAACACATCACGCTGTAATGTACATTCAGGATTTTTTCTGAAATTTTTTGACATTCTGAAAAAAATCAAAAATAAATTACCTAATGGGTGCATCTAGACCCACTACCCAAATCGCAGTCTCCGTCTGTAAAGCTAAACTACTCACAGGTAGTCACCATGTACTTTACTCGAACTATTCTGGTTTTTAGAGTGGAGTTTAGACAGGTAGTGTTTTTAGTAGAGAGTCGGTTGGGCTTTATTTGTAAAACAGAGCGAAAAGTTATTTCGAGAAATGTTCTTTGTTTTGTAGAATTGCTTATTTACATAGATAGAACACGACATTTCCTGGTTTTTCCTCGAAAAAGACACGACTGTTCCCGTGAAAGAAAGAACACACTTGAGAACTCAGATATTGCTAAAGTATAATCTGTACAACTTGTGGGTTTATATTCAAACAACAAAATAAAAAATAAAAATTGAATAATACAGTAGGGGAGACTAGTTGGTAGCTTCCCACTAAGAAGAAAAAAGAAGAAGAAGAAAAAAGAAGAAGAACAAAGTGTAGTTTACACTTGATCAGTGTAGTTTACACTTGATCCAACATCACCGATCGAGACCATCCAAAGGAATCCAATACCAATACCACCACCGCCAACTACCATCTAGCTTTGTCTACCTGTCCCCCATATCTATACATACTCTTCCATTCTTCCTTTTTATACCTTTCATCACTACCAGTCTGCCATTATTCTTGCTTAGTTTACCATTAGGTGTTGCTAACCAAGCTGTAATTAAGGGAGCACTGGGTGATGAGCGGAGCCCGTGAACCAACAGTGGAGTGGAGAGTTAGTTGGTGTCGACCATGGCGTCGTGGAAAGCGGCGACGCGGTCGGGCGTCACGCACTGCGTGATGAGCCGCGCGCCGGGCTTGTGCACCCAGGGCTTGACGAGGATGCACGTGGCGATGTAGTCCAGGTTTGTCAGCGGCACGACGTGCGCGGGAGGGCCCCAGCCGTAGTCCACCTCGGCGAAGCCCAGCCGCGTCCAGTCGGAGACGAGCAGCGTCCGGTAGTCGGAGGTGATCTGGTACGGGTCGACGCCGGCCATCTCCCCGGCGGCCCACCGCGCGAACTCCGACGGCAGCCGCTTCTTCCCCTCCTTGATCATCTTGACGACGTCGGTGATGGTGGAGGAGGCCACCTTTCCGGCGGTGGAGGAGACGCGCATGATGTAGTAGCAGTTGCCGTAGAACCCGGCGCCGCCCGAGGGGAGGCGGCCGTGGAGGAGCGGCCGCGCGTTCATGGCGAAGGAGAGGTGCACGGGGAGTCCTCGTCGAAGCCCGCTGCGCGGGTCCGGCTCTGCCACGCCTTGGCGATGAGCACCTCGAACGCCGAGCAGCGTGCGCCGCCCGTGGCAGCCGCGAACTGACCCTTGAAGTGGTTGATGTAGTCGGCCGAGATGTCGATGGCAAGATACTCGAGCCGCTTGGCGCCCACGGGCTCCGGGAGGCTGCCGACAAGCGCGCCCGCCGGGTCCGGGATCGCGTCGCGGCCCCACGTCGGCGCCACCGAGATGCGGTCGGCCCCACGCGCGAGCTCCCCGACCGCGCCCATGAACTGCGCCGCCCCGGGCCCGTCAGCCACCGCATGGCTGAACCGGAACCCCACCACGAAGCCGCCGCAGTCGAACGTGGTGACCTGCGTCGCGTACGCCCACAATTAACGGCTAGTTTAATCAGCCGATGACAGTAAAAATCACCGACACGGCGGAACGCAATGCGATTGTAGCACGTACCTGGACTAGCAGGATGAGCTTGCTCTCCTCGTCACGGCTGGGCTTGGGGCGCGGGTGGGGGAGCAGCTCGTCCTTGTCGACGGCGATCGGGTACTCGAGGTAGTCGACGTCCTCCAGCCGGCACCTGACGGCAGCCTCGATGAACCACACCCCGCCGTCGGTGCAGTCCACCTGCAGCTCGCCTGCGTCGGACACCGCGAGGCGGCCGGCCAGCGGGTAGTAATCCACGAGCGCCCTCGCCAGGGCCTGCTCCACGGCCCTCGCCGGGCTGTCGCCCTCCCTCGCCATGTCGGGCTTGAACACGTGCAGCGACTCGATGAGGGCCATCTGGGTCGGGTAGCGGTCGAGCCACGACAGGCGGAGCGGGGCCTCCGGCGTCGGCCCCGCCGGCGCCACCAGGCGCTGCGCGAGCCGCTCCACGGGCACGGGCTTGGCCGCGGCCGCCGCCATGTGGAGGAGGACACCGTGGGGTTGGGTGTGATGGTGAGCTGTTGTTGCCGGCCGGTAGCTTAGTGTGGTGGGTACGTGTTGATGGAATTGAAGCGTGAGGTTTGGTCTGGATTAAATTCCGGAGCTCGGGGTTTATATAGGTGTTTGGACGCTCGGGGCAAGAGGTTCGACATTGGAGTAGGCGGGGTGGTGGTACGGAGTGGAGTGGAGTGGAGTGGACAGCAAAGCGCGTGATTAACGGTAAGTAATGTATCAGTTCCAGGACCAAGAAACGAGTAGCTAGGAGTACTAGGTTAGAACCCCGTCCATGTGCCGCACTCGCTAGCTCCCGAAAACCAAAATCAGGCTCACTCCTGAAGCCACGACACATGTACAGCTGTTTGACAATTGAGAGGTTCTGGAAGCAGGTACCGTTATTAAGTTTATACAAATAATTTTTGGTTGTTATCGAGAAAATATCCATGATAACCAAAATATACTAGAAACATTAAACAATTTGAAAACTATGCTTTGAAGTTTCTAAAGTTCCGAAAGAAAAACAATATTGGGGGTCGGTAATGCTCCAGACAAACGTAATAAATCTAAGTTCAATATCAGATCATTTACAAGTTATGAAAAAACATACTCAAAATAAGTGACACACAAGATATATCACTATTCATTCATAAGTTTTTATGTCCGAGAGTTTGAACTTTATATTTCACATATTTATTGAACATGGTGGCTTTAGTGGACTTATTTCTCTAGAACTTTTCAAATGTTGCTAACATGGTTTCTACAATTGTAACTTTGTTTTTGGTTGGACACTTTCTCATTATTATTTTGTGCCTAAAGATGATTTCTACACACAAGGTAAGAATGTGATATAGGACAAACAACACTAGTCATTAAATGATTGTTTTTTTTTTGCATAATTATATGAAACATCCTCCGACAATTCTTAAAAGAGGGGGTATACATATTGGTTAAAGTCAAACAATGTAAAATGGATTACGTTTACAGAAAAATATACTATCTAGTATATTAAATCGATATGCCTGAATACACAACGAAATGTATTTCATATTATATTTACATTGTTTTATTATTATCAATATTTTTTACAATGTTGATCAAAGTAGGCTTTTTAGAAGATGTATATGCCTTCTTTCGATGAACATGGGTATTATGAGACAAGCCATCTCGCTAAGCCAATGTATGTAACCACAATGCTCATGCCTACATGTCAAAGACAACAATACATGTTCATGCATTCATTCCTTACAAAATTCTTAAAAGGTTTCATTCATCGTGAAATATCGCTCACAAGACTCCATCATTGCCCCTTAATTTGCCATGTCATATGAGGAGTGATCTTGAAATCTCCTTGTCGAAAATAACTGGAATTACTCCATAATCTTATGGATATTCACAAACAATACATACGCCGTTAAAAATGAATAAAATACATGAAGGTCTGTAACGGCCGGTCGTCTTCTTACTATCGATGAGGCCGAAGAGGCCGACGGTAGGCCGCTGAGGGCTTTTCATCAGTAGTGCCAGCCAGTCTTTTTTATCGTGGTTGGGAAGTCATCATGGCCACTGCCCTGCCCCTCGCAGACTAGCGCCCCGTAGAAGAAAACATTGAACTGTGACCGCCGGATGATCCACAGAGATCCTTGATCCCAACCTCCAAAAACAACCGCCTTCCTCAATCCAGCGCCGGAGGCCGCACCAACGAGATGAAGAGGAACCCCGAGAACCCCTGCGCCCAAATCTCGGAGTGAGCCCGACATTAATATACGCCATTAGGCCATCAACGCCACTGTGGACGATATATCGTCGAAGAATTATTTGCCAGATCCATCACATCGCCACCACCAACAAAGTGCCGCCGTACATGTAGCCCTGCTAAACCCCCCAAAGCATATGAATATAGAACTCCATTCGCTAGGTCAGAGTCACCCCACACTACAACACATAGACGAAGGGAGAGAAGGCATCAACCTACTCGCGGAGAAGGGGTAGGGGGAGATAGTACTTGGACACCTGTAAGGCCTAGAAGCAGATAGTACTCGGCTAATAAGATTTTTGTCCGATCGTGTGCATACTGTTAGGAATAGAAACAACTGTCTTAAACGGTTGCCATATGCCCAAACCGACATGCCTCATAGAGGCGTCTCCTCTTGTAACCGACCTCTCGAAAGGACGGGACTCCTTGTATATATACCCATGTCAATGATCAATGAAAGCAGAGTTGAATCATTTGTTGTCTTTCTCGTTTGCTCTCGATTCTACTTTCAACACGTTATCAGCACTCTCGACCACGAGCAAATTCCTTCGACTCCAGTGCTGAGAATCGGAAAAGAGAAGAACAGCAGAGGAACGAGAAGAGCAGCATAGGGCGTCCGCCTCCGTCGCTCAAAGAAGAACAGTGCAAGGAAGAAAACAAAATTGACAGGAAAACAACAGGCAAATCGGTAAGAAAAATTGACTGGGGAATCCTATCACCGTTTTGTTCCACTTCTTCATGAAGAACACACCGGCGAACTCGCCGGAATAGAACAAGATCGGCAGAAAATAGCATGCAAAAGGTAAGAAAGAACTACAATGCCTGGGGATTTTCTTTCCCTGTTTCTTCATCTTCTTCGTGAAGACGGCCGTCGCTGCCGTTTCAAGGTCGCCGCGCCGCTGCCATCTCCGTCCCCAGCGGCCGTTGAGGTCGCCGCCGCGCCTACCGTCGCTAATGCCCGCAGTCGAGGACGTGCCATGCCGCCGGGATAAACGCGCACGCCTTTCTCCGCGGGTGCGGCTTCCCCGCCGCCCCTCCGCCTTCGCCGCGCCCCTCGGCGTCTCGTGTGCGAGACCGACATAGAGCGGTCGCGAGCGACGAATCGCCTGCCAACCCCGACAGCCACCACGCTACGCGCGTGGGGTCTTGGAGCCCGGCCGCCCTCGGGCTTGTGAACGACGCCTCCAACGGCGTCGCACCGTGCACGCACGCAACACGCCGCCGGTGAACGCCGCGCCGCCGCGGCCACGAGCGTGGACGTGGCGTCGGCCGGCCGTGGAGGTCTCCGCCTGTTCAGTCTCGTGAGGATGGGGATCGAGTAATTGGGGATTTATTTCCCTTGTCTCTCCTTATCTGCTCGCTTGACCAGGCTGGCAGCCTCACGTGGCCCTGCTCACGTGGCCTTGTGCATGCGGCGGGAAGAGCTAACTAGCCATAGTGGGGAGTATCATATAGTGGTATCATGCATATGATACTAGTCTATGTTACCACCTCCATTATGGGTAGTAACATATTTGTGGTATCATATAGTATAGTATTAATTAGGTTGTAGACTCATCATGTCTTGGAATGCGTTATGTTACGGTATCTACCTATGATACTACCATCATCTCTTTCATCATTAATTGCAGTGCCACATCATCTTTTTGCCAACATGACACACATGATACTAGCTATGATACCACCACTATGGCTAGTCTAAGGCACGAGCAGCCTTTGCTATTTCCCTAATTGTTTCTATAAACTAGTTTAGCTTTCAGCAAATTAGTATCCTAACATAGTTCTAGCACTATAAAATCTGTTTTAGACATGTTGATCACAGTACATACATTTCAGTACTGTTTTCTATTGAGTATAGATATATTCCAGATCCTAATTTGATGTAATATATTTTCACATTTTTCCTGTGTCTAGATTAATTACGTCTATTTGCAATTGAAATTTTAATTTCTTGCAAATATAAATTCAGTAACTTTATAGTACTGTTTGACACAAGTCGAGATTAACATGTCTATTTGCAATTGAGATTTTTAGTTTCTTGCAAATACAGATGCAAAATTCAAAGTGATTTTCTCGAATTGATGTTTTGGGATAATGATGTGGTGTGTAGATTTATCTACCACTACTGTTTAAGCCTATATTTTGTCATCTTTGACATTATGATTGCCAATGTGCTCTCCCATACATTTTAATTAAGTTATGACATAAGGCATTCGAAGTGTGAGTATCTATACTCCGCTAATGCTGCTAGATTTACTCCCTAATTTCTTTTGGAGATTATCTACAGCGTGTCATACTTAACAATTTGAGGTTCACACTAATGAGTTCAAGGCAACTTCTTGAAACCTCATTTATTTTGCATATTTCATTACGACATAATCATGATGGATTTTAATTTACCAAATGGAAATTAATATTCTCTGATTTACCCGTATAAGTAAACGATGGCTCAAGAGTTTGATGTACTGGCTCTCAACGGCCACAACTATCTTATATGTGTCATGGACATCAAGATCGCCCTTGCGTCCTCGGATTAGTGCGCGCAATCCAAGCTCTGGATGTTCTAACCCCGGCTGGAGTCACGTCGCTGACACTACCACCAATCCCATGGACGCAACACACCCGACGGAAAAGGTTTGAAGCCAACTTCAACCTTCATCCAGATGGCACCGATGGAGCTCGTTGTTCATGAGACGTTCCTTCTGGACCTCGCAACACCGTACTCTCCAGCCGTCATAGGACCCTACAGTAACGGAGGACATGATGGTTGATACGTCCATTTTGCATCACTATTTTATATCATAATTTACTTTTATTCATTGATATATTTCATATTTAGAATGATACTTATGTTATTCTACCTATTTTGCATGTTTGATGATTATTGGAGAATTAAACACCAGAGTCAGATTTCTGCTGGAAAAAGGACCGTCAAGACACCATATTTCTGAAGATCAATAATTCGAGGAAAACATCCCAAGTTCCTATTTTGTCAGATGACGGAGGTAACCAAACGGGGAGGCCAAGGTGGGTCACCATGGGCCCTCACCATGTGGTGGCGCGGCCCACCTTGGCCCCGCGCCGCCACGTGGTGAGGAGGCCCTAGCCCACCTCTGCCAGCCCCCTTTCGTGTACATCACCCCCAGGAAACCCTAAGCCTAGGGGGGACGTAGAGGAAATAATCCACCGCCTCCACGAGGCGGAAAACACCAGAGAGAGAAAAGCTCTCCGGCAGGGAGAAATCTACCGGGGAAATTCCTCCCCGGAGGGGGAAACGTCGCCATCGTCACCGTCATTGAGCTGGACTTCATCGGGATCATCATCATCATCTCCACCACCAGCACCATCGTCTCCGCCGCTCCACTCCGTTCCGCTGTAACATCTAGGGTTGAATCTTGTCTAGTTCATAGGGGAAGCTTTCCCGGTGTTAATTACTCCTTGTGGTTGATGCTATTGAGTGAAACCGTTGAATTAAGGTTTATGTCCAGATTGTTATTCATCATTATATCACCTCTGATCATGTTCCATATGATGTCTTGTGAGTAGTTCGTTTAGTTCTTGAGGACATGGGAGAAGTCTTGATGTTAGTGGTGAATTATGTTGAGTAATATTTAATGGCTTGATATTTAAGTTGTGGTGTTATTCTTCTAGTGGTGTCATGTGAACGTCGACTACATGACACTTCACCTTTATGGGCCTAGGGGAATGCATTGTGTATTGGTTGCTAATTGTGGGGTTGCCGGAGTGACGAAACCTAAACCCCCGTTGGTATATCGATGCATGAGGGATAGCAGGATCTTAGAGTTTAAGGCTGTGGTTAGATTTATCTTAATTACTTTCTTTATTTGCGGATGCTTGCAAGGGGTATAATCACAAGTATGTATTAGTCCTAGAAAGGGCGGTGCATTAGCATAGGTTCACCCACACAACACTTATCAAAACAATGAAGATTAATCAACTATATGAAGCGAAAGCACTTGACGTAATTCCCGTGTGTCCGCAAGAATGTTTGGTCATCATAAGTAAACATACTGGCTTGTCCTTTGCTGTAGAAAGGATTAGACCACTCGCTGCAATTATTATTGCTTCATTTTATTTACTTGTACTTTATTTGTCTACTATATCAAAAATCCCTAAAAACTTGTTTACAGTGAATTCCATATCAAAACTGCTTGTCAACACCTTCTGCTCCTCGTTGGGTTCGACACTCTTATTTATCAAAGTACTACGATACACCCCCTATACTTGTGGGTCATCAATGGTTGAGTACGCCTCAACCAACATGTTTGGAGACTTCGTCTAGTCCCACTATCTCCTTGGTGGTCGCTTTATTAATGTCCATTTGTAGTGTCGTAAATACTATATCAGCGCTCTGGTATGGAAGATTGTATACATTCTATATATATATGATAAATATTTTCATATTGGAACTTCTTCAACTCTATATATAGATTTCTACGAGTGCCAATCTGATGGATGTGGACCAAGTATATGAAAATGTACCACTCTATTGTCTAGATTGTACTACACATACATCCAACTCGTAGCCCATGTTGCATATAATGCAATTCCATCGGTCATGTTTTGCATAAGCTAAACTTTCCGGTCATGAGATGTTGCGTGCACATATTGTGCCAAAGGATCACTTCAGTCCCTTGAACGCATTCAAAGGTGATATTTGTAGTCCCAACCAACCATCATTTGGACTAAAAAAAATGAATTCAGTCAATTGGAATGGACAAATATTGTTGCAAATTCTCTTCACATGCCTCCACTATTTAGTGCATGGCTCTGAGGATTGAAGTTCGGCACAATGTCCTATGTGTCCATACACAATTGGTTTTGGCTCCATCTCTGATCAAAAGGATTTTTCTCATTGCACGACCCATGTTAATGAATTGCAATTTACCAACTTCACTTTGGAGTCACGCAGTTTTTACACGTGCTACTGACTAACTGCATAAAGCAGTACTTCCCCTCTGAAATTGATACGTGGAAACTCTCCAAGCATTTCCCATTTGTGTAAGTTCGGAAGCGCTTCACGCGTACCGATCTCACCACCGCAGCGTACATTATGGGCCCACATAGGAGGGATCTATGTGGGGTACAGATATCCGTCGATAACCTATAGTTCCTTGAACCCCTCATAAGGGATGTTTTCATAGACCAATATGCTGATTGCTTATATTTAAGGAGAATTATTTCCAGGCATTAGGGGGAGATTTAAAAGTACCACATAGAATGCCAGGAAATCAATTGGACTTCACGTTCCTCCTCATGCCCACGTACTCAAGAATTTGGACTCTACGTTCGAATTCACAAATTTGCAATCCATGCAAATATATAACCTGCCAATTCATTTACTGATCTCAAAGGTGTTACAAACTCCTAATCCGGCTATAACTGCGCCTGAAAGAGTGGAGGTACCAATAAAAACCACTCAACTCTCTGTCTTATAAAAGAGGGGGAGTAGTACGACCTCTAACCAGGATCCAGCTTTCTGCAAAGCAACAAAGGAAATCGAGGATAAATCCTCTCAATCAGTAAATGCAAGTAGACCTTGCGTTGATGAACACCTAATGGGTAGTATACACCCAGTGGAAGGGAAACCTCCACAACCCAGCTCCAGCTTGCACACACTGGCTGGGACATCGGAACACCCAGATTCATGCGTAATTGGGAAATCACGAAGAGTCGTCAAGGGTGCATGATATTTGCTCCAACTATATCGATTCTAGAGAACCATATAACCAAAAAGCCTACAATTGTCGACAAACATCTCTTGTATGATTGCAAACAACCTTCACAATGATTCAGATCCAAAGACCATGGCCATGGCAGAGTGTGAACACACTTGCTAGGACTGAACTCATCAAAGACGCAATCCAAGCAGATATAGCATCGCTCTTCCAAATGAATTCCCCATGGGATAATTCAATGTGTTCTCTTTCGGAAACGAAATGAGAAATACAAGGTGGTGAGAAAGCAAGGCTTGTAGCATAAGGTCGGATTTCCGCAGAGATCCGAGATCTACTCTCCAGACATGGGTGGAATCTCTTTCCGATACATATAAACATTGGCAGCGCAAAATCATCTATCTTTGAAGTTGATAGGTGTAGTGACAACATATCCACGTGGGTCACTAGATTGCGACATGTATGGTTTCGGGTGGAATCTCTGTCCAAATCACAACACAAATGCAACATTTATTGTGTAAAAATCAATAAGTCACTCCAAGTCTTGTTGTTGTTGGTATATTTTGGTACAACCGACGTAGTGAGTTCCTTATATAAAAGTATTACTCCTACCATGATGATTACCCATGCATGTATGTCATAGATAAGGATAACTCCTAAATGACTAAACACGTGATCATCTAACAGGCAGATTTGAGATGAAGAATCTGGATAAACCCAAATAGAGCTTGGGACTACAACTCGAGCACCTTCATTCAAGTATTATGGTACATCAAAGATGCCTATATCCAAAAAATTGGAGAAATTTGATATAGACAAGTCATGTCCATCTCCTAGTGATTGTTCGATCTCTAGACGTAGAGAAAGATCCATGGAAAGATAGAGAAGAGATGTTGACACATAATGTTCCATATCTCAATGCCATTGGACCTACCAACATAATTGGTTAAGAGATCAAGAATATCTTTCGATATCTCCAAGGCACCAAATATCTTGATATTTTGTATCAATTTCGGAGAAATCTGAACTCCAATTTAGAGACTGGTATTGGCTACTTACTTGATCCTACAATGTGTACATACATGGTAGATCTGTCACTCCATTGATGTCTACAAGTAGATTCTGGTGACTATAGTAGCACGATCATTCTAAGATGCAATGCTTCATGTTAACACTTGTGGCTTCACGGAATGACAAACCGCATACATTAGTCATGTGGTGTTGGTTCTCTCGAATCACCTATCATTATCTACATAGATAATGTTGCTTATGTTGCATAGATGCAAAACAGGTTACATAAAGAGCCATATCATTAAGTATATTGCACTAAATTGTTTTATCCCATAAACTCATGACGAGTCGGGAATAAACATCTTGCAATTAAAATCATGTGATGTCCTCGCTGATCTATTCACCAAGTCTCTACCAACTATAACATTTCAGAAATGATTCATAGGATTGGTACGCGACGGCTTCGGAATTTTGCAACAATCAGGGGGAGTATCTTTCTGAACTATTCCTGTTCAAAGCATCATATTACACTCTTTTTCCCTTTATGAGTTTACTTTTCAGGTTCTCATCAAGGTTTTTAATGAGGTAGTATCAACATGAGATCATATGTCATACTTTCTGTTTTCCCCGCCGGGTTTTTTAGGAAAGTATACACGACATATTTATTGTCCTCTAAAACTCTATGTATTTCATTCATATTGAGTTAACATAGACAATAATCATTATATGTTGTATCATTTTCTCCTTACTTTTCCACTGGGTTTTAAAGGAGTTTTAACAACATATCCAATACAATTCTCCTCACATTTTTCCCAAAGGGTTTTCGGGGAGAATTTCAAACATTATATGTCATACTTCCTGTTTTCCCCACCGGGGTTTTTAAAGGAAGTATACAAGGCATATTTATTGTTCTCTAAACTCGCTTGGGGTTTTCCCTTTTTAAGGTTTTCCCATATGAGTTATCAAAGAGACAATAACCATCATATGTTGCATCATTTTCTCCTTATTTTCCCACCGGGTTTAAGGAGTTTTAGCAACATATCATACACAATACTCTCCTCATATTTTCCCCCAGGGTTTTGGGGGAGATATTATCAACTTCAAAGATCATCAAGACTAGATGGAATATTATCAAGATTATACAAGGGATACAAGACGTAGCTTTGTGCAAGGGGAGTGTTAGGAATAGAAACAACCGTCTTAAACGGTTGCCATATGCCCAAACCGACATGCCTCATAGAGGTGTCTCCTCTTATAACCGACCTCCCGAAGGGACGGGAGTCCTTGTATATATACCCATGTCAATCTATTATATAATTAAAACACAAGACATTTAACGGCTGAGATTAACCAACAATAATGAACGATGTAGATTTAAAAGTTCTAATGCGCAAGCAATATTGATCACGACAAGGATAAAGAGTTCTGCATGCACACGTCATTGATCATACTTTCCGAACAGATGTATCGTAGCGTATGCATATCTGATACCAAGAGAGATAGAGAAGAGCATTGAAAATCGATTGGAAGGACACGGCCAGAGTCGTTGGGGGCGATTTTCTCCGGCCGGACGGCCGGCGTTCTGTACGCCATACGCAGGCATGTCCATATGCATATCTGATACCCAGAGAGATACGCACACGAGGAGATCATCGTCAACATCGATTAGAAGGACACAGATTCGCGCGGGACAGATTTCTCTGGCCGGCCGGCCGGCCTCGGCTTCCAGGTTTGCTCCTGATGCCTACAGTCAAGCTAGCGTGATGCAAAGCAAGCTACCTTGATACGTAATTGATTGGATTGCTGCTAGGCAACTTGACGACCGAGGCCAGCTTCGCTACGTGCAGAGTCACCACAGAAGGAATCAATCCACACGTCCGTTGCTCAGCAACTGATGAGCCGCGTCGAGGTGGGAATATATTCCGAGTCCTTACAATTTCAAGATCACGTTTGATTTTCCAGAAGCAATTGAAGTGATATAACCTAGAAGTTTAGCCTTCTTTGCAAGTTAGGATACTGCAAAGATGACCAGTTGCGTAGGCAAATACTTTTTCCGATTTTCTTTTATTGATCCGAGATATTTATCATGTCGTAATTGTTGGGGGCACATGCTGATATATTGTTTTTCGCAACCTCAGGTTTCTGGTCTATATTGAGAAAGGACAAGATCCACGTGCACATGATTATCCCGTTTGCTGCAAGAGCATCAAGAATCAAGATTTAATAACTGCATTGATAAGAAAATATGTTATTCCTTGACTGCAACTACTCATCTCTATAATGGTTCACGTACGTTATCTATTTCCTATCAAGTACGCACCAGCACTACGATTCAAATTGGTTGCTTCTCACGCATCAGCTGTATCAACATGTATGAATTTCAGCATAGACATAGCATGATGCTCCGATGGATCATAGGTAAGCTTTGTCAAAAGACCTCTGTGTCAGTGCAAGGACCAACTTGACAGTACAATACAATTAAAAGAACCACTTTTCACTCATGACTCACGTATTTCTCAATTCTTTGGCCCTAAAACTAGACAGATGACTACTCTTGTGCTGTCATGTTTGCTAATCCTGCATCTGTATTCTTGCAGGGAGCTTTCAGATCATATCATGTGGCCTACTATATAATATTGGTAAACGACCGTACGTACTCCATGCTAGATGTTTCTACTATATAATATTGGTAAACGACCGTACGTACGTCGCTGTTATTTTTCGGTTTACCCCCTTGTAAAATATGATATCAACCCGCAGTCCAATTGTATGGCTCATACGGTCATACCGCTTCGCTCCGTTTTTCAATCAAGTCCCTCGAAGTGACTTTTGGTTCCCTTAGGCGAGGTAGCCCGTGTTGCAGAGGTCGGCGGAGAGAGAAGATCAATCCGCCGCCAGGGAGAGGAAGTAGAGGGGTGCCTTTCCTCCCCAATTAGCCCCCTATCTAACAGATGCGCGCCCCGCGACGGGGAGAAAGAGGGCCAGACGGAGGGAAGGTGAGGAAGGGAGAAGGAGCAGTTCTGCTGGTGGGTGCAGGAATGGGGATGGGAGGCGGCAGTGGGCTGGGGATAGAGAGGGGAGGAGGAACCACGGCGTGCATGAAGGTGCAGCAAGGAAGAGTAGATGTGGAGGGGAGCCTGGGGAGGGGCGGGGAAGAGGTGGGGCAGCGGCGAGTCGGCGACGAGTAGATGTAGAGGGGTAGCGCTAACGAGCAGCCCTGCCATGGCTGATCTGAACCTAATTCTCTGTTCGTTCTGAACATGTTCAGTTCTCTGTTGAAGCTATTTCAGTTGGCCCAGCTAGCTTCTATGAGCCCAGTCTAATAAACACCAAACAAAAGCCTAGCCCATCAAATCTAAAGTACTGGCGTGTGATATTATTTCTAGACTTTTAATATAAACAAGGGCAACAAAAGCAAGATGGTTTATAGACTATTTATAATTTTATTTACGTGTATTATTCTATTGTATAGAGATTATGTTGTATAAAGATTATGTTGTGTCAAATGTTTTTGTGGCTGAGAGAAATTACATGTCACACCTAATTTTATAATTTAGACCAGTTGCAACGCACGGGCAATTTGCTCATGGCCGTGTTTTAATTAGGTTTGGGTACAACTTCGGATTATAACCGTACGTACGTCGCTGTTATTTTTCGGTTTACCCCCTTGCAGGGAGCTTTCAGATCATAGCATGTGGCCTCCTTCCAGATTTTTTTATTCGTGATCTGGTGCATTCAGTTTTTATGGTTTTCCTTTTCCTTTTGGACTGTTTGATGGAATTGTTAACTGATGTTGTTATTCACATTACATATGGATGGAGTAATAATACTGATATTTTTACTGCTGGAAGTACTATGTTTGTTGTGTGTCTCATTGCCAGATTGCCCCATGTTCTCTTCTTGGCATCAAATGACTCCGTTGTAGAAAACTTCAAAATCTATTAACCGGGAAGGCATCATAATGTAAATTTCCAGCCCGGCATTTGCAGGTAGTAGTTACTCAAAGTCTGAAACACCAACTTCGTACGTGTTTTCTCATTATTAGTTTTGGATTTAACGATTTGCTTCAACTTTAGTGTTTTGTAAGCCTTTGAACAGCTCTAATGGCGGTGGCGCGGAGTGGGAGATTCAATGGCGCATGTGCGCTAATGGATGAAAAAAATCATCCCCGCAAGCTGGCTGTCGCCAGCGAAGAACTCTACCAGCCCGAGCTTAGGAAGGACCGAAAGAAAGCAATTTTGGTGCCGTTCTGGCCTCTGTTGATAGAATACATGGCTCCCCATATTTTTTCCTCCCGGAGAATGGATCTTAAGTTCAAGGAATTGGTTCACTTATGTCCATCACGAACATTATCGCGTTCCGCTTGCTGCTGGCCGCCTGTGTATTGTGAGGTTTGAGTCCAACGTCTCCAAATATGGGCTCAGCCAGTCAATAATCAGTACCTGATCCGAATAGGTCGATTAATATTTACTTTTCTCATAGATGAGGTCTGCTTGCATTAAAAAATGGGTGATTATTTGGAGTAGATCACATACATATATGGATTAATTCTATGTTGTCCATCTGAACAGGACGCACCTGCTGTCTTTTTGTGTGCAAGTAGCCAGTACTGCTACTGCACTATGAGCCACAAAGCATTATTGCCATGTCTCTTTGATTTATTTGCTTTGATTTTAACTGATGGACAACGTCAGCTTGACTCACTGAACGTTGGCTGCTGTGGTTCTTGCATGATCGAATATGTTTTACTATGCAAGGAGATATGTAGATAGATGCAAAAACTACATATTGTATCTTTTTTGGATTTTCTACATTTGTTATGTACATGTGGACTGTGGTGAATATTTATGTGAGCGTTTCGTCCCGTAAATTTGGTACGTCTAAGTTGATCGGTTCTTAGATTATATTCTGCATATTCTGTTACTTTACAATCACTCCACTAATGATGCCATTTGGTTTCCTAACAATAATATTTTGCTTGGTATGTATCATGCACAGAAAATTCCCATTGCTCGAAGATTTCTGGATGATCATAACTTCTTCTTGCATCCTCAACTCGATCAGCCTGTGTTTATATATTTCATCAGGTGTAAAATCTTTTCGGGTAATAGGTTGTGGAATACATGACGGTATAACTTCAGCCAAATCTTCTTGGCGTATATCAGGTAAAACTTTTGCTTCTTGCATTTTTTCTGTTTGGTCAAAGCAATAGGTCAGTGCGCTGTTCGTAGATCTTTAGATAAGAAATTACGTATGTGTTTATCATCCGTAAATTCGGAAGAGTACCATAGGGAGAAAATAATGAGACATGTACAAGGGAAAATGCGCTAAAAATATTATAAGAGAGGTTTTATACAAGCCAAAATCATTGATATGTGTGTATCCTCGACTATGAGAAATAAGAACCGCCTCCATTTTTTTGAAATAATAATACTTATCATGTAGCAAAGGTAGGATCTGTGAGCTCAAAGATACATCCATTTTTCCTTTCCAAATGTTACAAATAACCCAAACTGAGACTTCCTAGAAACAAAGCCGAGTTCAACGGTGCCGTGCTTTCCAGCATTATTGACAAAAAGAGTGTTCCCGAAGTAAATAAGTGAGACCAATCTTCCAAGACAGTGTCGTAACAAAGCACCCGTTATACCCTAAGTCAAGGTGACAGTTATGATGCGACATCATGTAACGATTATTTAACTTATGAACCAATACATGGCAAGTAAAAACCTTGAACTTTTATAGGGGTACGACAGTACCACATTTTTTTGAAATTAGCTGGCTCATGGAGAATAGAATTCAATAATATATTCAAGTGCTGAACACGTTGGTGCCCCCAATTGTTTCCAAGATAAAATATAACAAAAAAAGGAGGAGCGTTACATAGAGACGTTGGGGCATTTGAAGAGATCATGGGAGGACCATGGACCATTTTTAAGATCTGAAGCGATGAATTTGGAGGGAAGACGTATAAGGACAGCAATCAGATATGAGCAGTAAGTAGTTAGTCCGATCCATGTTACTTTAATACAAAACCGAGAGATTTGGTTAGGGAGAGCAACCTAGAATATTGTTTTTAGTTGCAGTCACAATCTTCCTTTTATTTAATTGATTTGTTATATGGTTCTTATAGGAGTGTTGGTTCCACGTAACATAAACCAATTGTTTATTTATTTATGCAATTTCCATTTGTTGGTCGCACTGACAATAACAGTGCGTATGTTCATTTACATGTTATACAAGGTTCCCTGTCCCATGTGAATGTGTTTGTATGTTTGGGAGAGTGCAGGTTCCACACGCGGGTGAAACGGAAGATGAAACTCCAAACCATATAAATTATCTCTCATAAACTATTGATGATTCTGCTATGAACAAGAAAAAAACACGCTTATTATGAAGATTCAAAATTTTGGTACTAGCCGCGCAATTGCGCGGGCCACCCAGCTAGTTATCAATGAAAGCAGAGTTGAATCATTTATTGTCTTTCTCGTTTGCTCTCGATTCTACTTTCAACACATACATGCCTACAAGGGTGACGTATGTGCTCAGGCATGAAAGTCTCGGTCGATAGAGGTCGTCATTGTTTCCATGCCTGCTGCACATGCACGTACCGAGGTCAGCTATTTTTGTAAGAGAATCCGAGCTTATCAAAGTGTACGTATGTCCGTCATCCATTCCAATCCACCCTACACCTTCCTACTTCTTTGTTGCATCTCAGGAATTCAACGGTGCACACCGCACACGACCAAGTTATTTGATCAGCTTAGTGGCACTTTTGTCAGTTTATTATAAAGAAAACACTACAACGCGGACGGTCAAATATACATGTAAATTAACACTCATCTCTATAAACGTAGCTATGCACACCCCTATACCTATGAACCTCTGTTGAAATTAATCCTTTTTACCACGTACTAATTTACTACCATGCACTTCACTTGACGTTGATTTTGTTAGTACATCCTCCCCACCTTCTTAGAATTTCGTCCCCGAAATTCAAAACCAAAACAAACCTATAAATTACTTGCAAGCAATCAAATAACAACCGAAACAAATATAATTAGAGCAAGAAAACATGCATGAAAGTTAGTCGCAAAACTAAACTAACGATCTACTCATTTATATCCTAGCGAGTACGCGGAGCGGTCTGTGATAGCAGAGTTTGAGCATCCTCGATATTATTTGATGGCTACAGCATAGTTTCCCGAGGCAAGCGTTCTTATCTCTCTCATATAGTTTTGTAGAATATACTTTGATGGGAATATTTATGATACCTTATTGGTACGAGCTTATGTTGATATGTGTGGGCAAATGCGCTGGTGTCGTTACGGTGATGGATCCATAGGAGCCACCGGTACAAACCGGGCTTAGCACGTATATTCGACATGTAAATGAATTCAATGATTTTCTAAAGAAAACTTGGTGCTACGAAGGTGATCGTATTGTACCGGTCACAGTACAGGTATGGGACTGTCTGAGTTCTCCGCGAGGGGCGGCCCTTGAATGAAAAGTGTCGGTGATGGAAGTACTTCACCACTGTTGGCTTCTCTAGTGACTCGGTCGGACGAGGTGCAGCATGCATATGGTGGCAAGATATAGTATGGCTCTCCGCTACTGAAAGGTATTAATGACCTGCTAGATACATCCAAGGCTTGTGACACATTTTTTCCAACTTTTTATCTTCTTCATTCATCCAATACAAGGTAATTCAACGGAGAGCTTCTCCGTCGAGATGCAAGTGTTGCCATAAAGTCGAACATTTTGAATGTCTCCATGAGCTCACTCCTCGTCATGAGCTCACTCCTCGTCAGCGCCATATCGAAATTGGCAACAGAGAAGGATTCCATCTTGGAGAGAAAGAACCAGGAGATGGCCACACATTCCCTACCGGACACCGCCCAAGAGGTTTGAAGTGGGTGTTCAAGGTCATACGGTATCCTTTAGGGCTGTAGATAACATCATCAAGCCCAAGTCACGGCTGGTGGCGAAGGAGTACACACAACGACGGGGCTTGCTTAGACGAGATATTCCCTCCTATTGCGCATATGAAAACTATACAAGTCTTACTAGCTCTAAAGGCGTACTGACTTACAAGATGGCATTCGCTGTATAGCTAGGTGGGGACTCGTCAAGAGCTCCCAGTGCACGCCAAGTGGCAGCTGTGCCGACCAAATTGTCGTCGGCATACAGATTCAAAGGATTTTTCGTAAATTTATTTAAAATCTCTAGTTGTCGGCATATAAATTTATGGTCATCGTCATATAGAGAGGTGGGGGGTTCGCTAGGATTTGACACATGGCATGCTATGCTGATGGCCTCGACGTCGGCAACTAAGCCGACATCGTCAAACCTAACAGTAAGTCACTTTTCTATCGATGACATTTTTGCACCGACTGCTAGACAAGACCGTCGGCGCACCTATGTAAGCCGGCGACTAACCCACAGTATGACTACCAAGAATACGCCGACGGGAGCCATCAGCATACCTGGTTGCCGACGGTTACTGTTTCTTTGCTGACGGTTTCTGGCTGTCGAAAAATGTTAGTTCCCTATAGTGACAAGCGCAAAAACCATTGTTCTCGTGTGCTAATACTCGTGTGAGTTTTGGTTTGATATGTCTGTCAACAATATGTACTATATCAGATTTTTTTTTTGAACAGAGCATCAAAGTTTATTTTGCCCTTGGAAAGTAAAAGGTAATAGTTCTATCCGCCATTATATCATTTAAGTTTGGAAGGGGACTTTCACATTAAGTTCCACATCCGCAACAAAGCCGACAATTACACATGGAGTCTTGTCGCTATGTATGGAGCGGCCCAGGATGAGCATAAACCTGCTTTTCTCCGCGAATTGGTAAACCTGGTAAAAGACAATCCATACCCTATAATTATAGGTGGTGATTTAAATTTACTAAGGTTCTAGCATGAGAAAAGTAGAGACAGATTCGACAACCATTGGCCTCTCTTATTCAGCGCTGTAATTGAAAGCCTAAGTCTTAGAGAGGTATCAATGGATGGGAGGCGGTACACTTAGGCTAACAGCCTCCCGGAGCCGACAAACGAAAATCTAGACCGTCTATTGATGGACTCGGATTGGGAAGTTAAATACCCACTGGTTTCCGTACGGGCCCTAGAACGTATCGAGGCACTGTAGGATCATCCTCCCATACTTCTAACCATGGGTCATCCAACCCACATTGTAAACGCCACTTCAAATTCGAACTTGGATGGTTACATAGGGAAGGTTTTTCTGATATGGTTAAAATGGTGTGGGAAAGGCCGGTACCTGGTCTCAGCCCTATACATAGGTGGAACAATAAAATACGCGCTTTGCGCAAATACCTATGTGGTTGGGTTAGACATATGGTAGGCTAGTTAAAGAAGGAGAAGCTCCACTTGTCATCTATTATAGATTATTTGGAAGCTTTTGCTGAAGTGCAACCGCTGTCGACGCAAGAGATTGAATTGAAAAATCGATCTAATGCAGAGATGGGAAGTCTTCTTCGTGAGGAGGAACTTAAATGGTACCAACGATTAAAAGCCCAATTCATTTTAGAGCGATATTCTAATACGAGATACTTTCATAGTCTAGCTAATGGAAGACATAGAAAGAAACTCATTTATTCTCTTAATCAAGGTGACGGTACTGTCGTGGGGTTGTCACGGCAGATGTTACCATAGGGTAACTTGAAGGTTGGGGCAAGGTGCTCTGGTCCTTCAGGAGATTGTCACGCTTGTTGGGGGAAAAAAAGGTTTACCCAGGTTCAGCCTCTCCATTGGAGATAAAGACCTACTTCCTGCTTTGCTTGTTATTAATCTCGAGGTCTCGATAACTCGGCTACGACAACAGAGCCGGGTTACGAGACAGGTTATAAGGGTTTCGCTTGATAGCGGTGATATCGATCTACGATTACTTGATTGCTTTTCTATCTATGTTCTGGGAGCCTGCTTTTATGGATGCTGGGTCTCCCGAACGTACAGGTAAAGACCGAGTTATACATGAGCTTGGAGTCCTACTCTAGGTTCTTCTTGACCTTCCATAGCTTCCACGTCACCCGGTTCCTTCCTTCACTCGGACTCCAGTTCTTCTAGGTCCTTCCTTCTGTGTACGAGTCAAGTTAGGCACATTGTCCCAACTATAACCCGGCCCATATCTTGTAAGCATCACCCGGACCAGGCCTTGAGCTGGCCGACTGATTCTTCCTTGGTCATGAGTATACCGGGTTATAATCCCCCCAACAGTAGTCCCCAAGTTTGACTTGGATAAGCTCACTGGTTGCTGCACTTGATGATCTTGACTTGGATCTAATTACTTGAGTGTAGCTGCCGATGGGATTATCCGGGTTAAATTCCTGAAACAAAATAAACATCATAAACAATAATGGGCCGGGTTATGTTGTCAGACCAGCTCCTCTTGGCGGTTCATTTATAACCCGACTTTTCCTTTGTCTTATACCTCTTAAATAACTCGACTTTACTTCGCACTTAATTTCCTCAAGTCAACGACCAGGAGACATTCTCTGACACATTCCCTCGTATCCTTGACCCATAATCTAAACAGAATCTTATCATCTCGTTTCTCGCGCTCCTAGGGTTTCACCCCGGGGCTATAAATATGGGGCCACGGTGAAAAGTGTTCTCACTTCCCCCATTCACCACCACTTTATCTTCAACCTTGAGCCTTCTCTCTCCTGTTCTAGGGTTAGGGTTTCTCCGAGCTCACCGCGCCGCCGCCAGCAACCGGAACCACCGCATCGCTGCAGCTTGCCGCCGGGAGATCTTCGCCGCGTCCGATCTTCATCGAAACTCGGTGAGTTCTTGCACTGTTCTTCCATTGATTCTCAAGTTCTTCCCGCACTGTTCTTATGTTTACTTTTCCAATCTGACTTTTCTCCATTTTCTAGATCTTTAGATCCCATGGCCCCGAAGGATGCGAGGAAGCTGAAGCTTCGGAGCAAGGCCGGCGATGGCTCCGCCAAGCCGGTGCCGAAGAAGATGAAGTAGAAAACCAAACCAATATCCGGGATTTCGGCCAACTGGGCCAAATCAATCGCCACCCACTCGAAACTTGAGGGACTGGCCGAGTCAGGCGTCCTCCCACTTCAGCCGGAGATCGAGTGGAGGGGAGCCGAAGAAGAGACCCGGCCTTCCGTCCAAGAAGGTGAAGTCATTTGCTTCTTAGAGCATGTCACCCGGGGGTTTCGTCCTCCGGGTCATCCGTTCTTTAGGGAACTTCTCCACCATTACAAACTCCGGGTCTTCGATCTTGGACCCAATTCCATTCTGAACATCAGTAACTATATCGTTCTTTGTGAGTCGTATCTATGCCTCCCTCCTAGCTTAGCTTTATTTCTAGAGCTGTTCTTGTGCAAACCTCAATGTGAGCACAAGAACGGCCCCCTTCTGATCTGTGGTGGCGTTTCTATTCAACGCCGTAAAGGCTCGGCTATGCCATCACTCGATCTTCACACGCATGTGAAGCATTGGCAAAAATCTTTCTTTTACTGCAAAGCCAAAACATCAGCCGGCGAACACCCTCTACCGGATTATTCGGTTGAACCTCTTGTCCTAAACAATAACATGAACTCTTATGCCTCTGAAACCGAGAGAGAAGCTATCCAGCCCCTCCTCAAGAAGAAATCTGTATTGGTCACTCACGGGCTTCGTGGGACCGATTTAATCAAGACTTGGATGGGCTGGCGAATCCAGCCCAACAGTATTCGTAAGAAACTCCTCTGCGATTACTCGGGCCATCTGATTGATTCTCTTTGTTACTCGGAGAAATCTTATCCCACTACTGCGCTGAACAAGGCCATCAAAGCCTTCCTCGTAGAAAAAGTTGAAGTCATCAAGGACAATGGCCTCCTGCCATTTTCCAGGAATAACCCGGCTCCACCAGTAAGTGCCAACTGATAAGTTCTTTACTTTTGTACTTTTCCACAACTGTTCTCTAATCGTATTGCTTTTGCTTTTCTTCAGGAATCTGACGACTGGTGGAAAGTTGAAACTCCCCCTGCCACCCCTGAGGCAGATGAAGATGATGATGATGAAGAGGTTGAGGCCTATAGTGAAGAAAAA
Organism: Poa pratensis; assembly: GCA_947311845.1. Classification (NCBI taxonomy): domain Eukaryota; kingdom Viridiplantae; phylum Streptophyta; class Magnoliopsida; order Poales; family Poaceae; genus Poa; species Poa pratensis. The sequence goes on from CAMZMU010000027.1 coordinate 86,218,338, forward strand.
GAAGAAGAAGAAGAAGAAGAAGAACAAAAAGAAGAACAAGGTGAACTTGACTCCCTTGGCCACTTCTTCATAATCTTGATTGAAAATGATACTCCATCAACAATATCAACTGATGCAACTTTTTTAATACCAGAACCGACTGAAAAGGTAACCACTCCTTCTCCCGGCCGCAGCTCTGAAGCGACTGAATCTGCTGCCTCCGGGAAAAGAAAATCCCGCACTATTTGTGCCAAGGTGCCATACTCTCGCATGACCACAGGACCATATTCCTTTCTTGCTATGAAACAACTCAACCAAACTCTTCTTGAAAAATGCTCACAGAAATCTGTTGAACCCTCTGCCAAGAGAAGGGCCACCCGGACCTCTCCCGGAGATGATCCCTTCACCCGGGAATTCCTATGTTCCCTCTCCACGTCGTCCTGGTACTTCTTTTTCTAATCTTGAACCACAAAAACATCCATCTGATAGTTATCCCTTAGTTGGTCAAATCCGAGTTGCTAAATCATACTCTCTAACAGCTTCTTCAGGCTCCAGCAACGATCTCCCCCGAGACTTTGTCGTCAATACCGGGTAATGTTTGTAAACTTTTGCTACTTACTCTTTTTTCTCAACTTGCTTTCCTTTATTCTTATTTGAGTTACTTCTTACTTGTATTTTCAGGGCCAAAGCTACGCTTAGTGGCGCTCCAAGCCCTCCGATTGCTGAGGAGGATAATTTGGAGACCGCTCCTGAAAAGCATGCTGAGCCGGCCCTTGAAGAGCAGGCGACTGAAAAGGTGAACGTCTCACCTCCTGCCACCGATAAATCGACTGATCCGGAAGTTGAGATCACAGGATCTCTCTTCGCGGAGAAGACCACACCCAAGACCACTGCAACCAAGATTATTGCCCCTGAGAAGAAGCTCAAGCCGACTGACAAAGGCGAGGCCTCCACTACTCCTCATTATGGCAACATAAACTTTGAGGGTCTACTAGCTGAATACAACACTGTGAAGCTCACTGAGAGCAAACTCGTGGATTCTCTTGTCCGCGAGCATTAGGTACACTTTTTTCTTCACATCTTATATACCAAACCTAGTCCCCAAGTATCGAGTAAACTGTCCTCAGTCACTCGGTACTTGCAAATATGTATCTCTTTTAGAAACTTCAAAATATCCCAGTCCCCAAGTTCTGGGTTATCAGTCCACGGTAACATGGAACTTGCCTTATTTTCTGATGACAATACCTCATTAACTCCAACTTTTATCACAGTAATACTTTCAAATCCTCATAACCCCCAAGTTCCGGGTAATATGTCCACAATTTATCTAGAACTTTGAGAACTTCATAGTACTGAAAAACTTGTAGAAAGTTTAAAGACATACCAGTCCCCAAGTGCCGGGTGATCTGCTCTTCAGTCATCCAGAACTTGTATGAATAATCCTTCTTAATATGATTTACTACCAACTGGACTTACTTGCCATTGCCGACTGAAATTTATTTCAGTCCCCATGCTTCTAATCTGTTATTCTCCTTTCAGAGTTATGTCTCACATAGTGACCAAGTACTCACCAAGACCAACCAGCTCCTTGAAGTTGAAACCAATTTGCGCAAGGAGACCGAAGCTCATGCTGCAGATTTGGAAAAAACGGTTGATTCTCTAACTGCAGAGAACACCAAGCTGAAGAAGGAGGTGGAGGAGGCTGGGGATAAGTACAAGATATGCTTTGACAAGATGGTCAGTGTTCAGAAATACTTGGACACCTTGAAGGACCATATCAAGGATATCCTCCATCCACTCATTGGTAAATACCTCCGTTTGATACTTTTTCTGTTTTACTCGGCTTTCGCATTCTAACCCACTTCATACTCTTCAGGTGAGAAAGATGCTGCTATCAGAAGAACTTACCCGGAGAAGCTGAACTGCTTGAACATTATCATCCGGCAGTTCCAGTTTGGCACTACTGAGATTATCAGGCGTGTCAAGAACAATTGTGCTCCTCCCCGGGTGATATACGAATCCTGCATCATCTTTCCACAATCCCCGAATGGTTGGACCTCTGGACGCGCTCAGCATGCCGGATTGGCGCAATGCGTGGGTTGGCTCTAGCCAAGGCCTACAACCCGCGCCTTAACCCGGCTCCATTTGTTAAGGGATTCCCTCAGTATAACGCAGATGGTACCAAATTTGGAGGCAAGGATTTCAAGGAAATAGTCGCCCAAACTCAGCATGTGGCCTGCAAGATTGCTGAAAGCCTTGATCTATCGGTGTTCCATGATGCAGTGGACGAAAATGACACTCCAATCCCTACTCCTGAACCCAAGCATATTGATCTGCTGGCCAAGCTGAAGGACTCTATTGCTCAAATGAAGAAATATGCAGCGCCAAGTTCTTCCACTCCAGTCGTCCCTGCACCCAGCCATGCTCCTACCACTCCTATTGCAGAGAAACCGGCTGATGTTGCAAAGGACACTCCAGAAGATCAAGCTACTACACAAGTTGAGTCCCAGGCCAAAGCTCCTGAAGATAACCCAGCCTCTGCCAAGGCTGCAGCTGCCAAGGGGACCTCAACTGATAACCCGGCTATCTGAGCCAGTCTACATGTTTCATCTTTCTCTACAAAACAATCATTCGGCCAATGGGCATTGTAATATGCTCTGAAATACTTGTCTAAACTTTTAAACTTTTGATTCGATAGTGCGCCTGTGCACTTTTATGAAATACTCTATCTTTTGTAACAACTTATTTTTTTATGGTTTAGATGACCCTTTTGGTTTATCTTTAGCTTCTTATCAGTCGGCTTTCACATGACTTTCTCAGTTGCTAAGTGTTTCTGCCAATCAGGGTCAACTAAGTCCCAGTATGGGCATCATAGTTGATTGAATTGACAGTTAAGCAATCTGGCCATAAAATTGTGAATAACATCAAACTGATAGGCAAGTTTAACCAATAATAAGATAAAGGCTTTAAAAGCCGGGTCTTAGGATTGTAACTTATAAATTTTTAATTTATAAGTCCCCAAGCCCTGGATCAATGTTTATAAGTAAAGGCTTAATCTATGCATCATTACCCCATTGATCTCAAACATCTCTATGCGTGCTCTCTTGGGCAACAGCTATAGGATTTTCTGCTAAGCACTTCTTTTGGGTAAAGCTGTACAATCATGATATACAAAGCATAAACAAATAGAAAACATGCATGAAAAGTAAAAACATCAAAAATATTTCTTCTCAATACTCTTCTTTATTAAAGATACACCAGCAAGCCGCCTCATTAAAAACCTTCCAGTCCCCTTAGGTACCCTGGTAAGGAAAAGAGCGCGTCTGAAACCTGCTGGGTGTTACATCGTGTATTACATAACTTGGCCTAGGTTCATGTTCACTAGGTATAATATGGGCGAAGATGAGCAATGTTCCACGGCCGCTTCGTCTCTTCCATAGGAAGGATAGCATGGTCCGTGTTGTTCTCTTCACCTTTCTCTCTTACATCGATCAGATAGTACGAACCATTGTGCAGATTCCGACTGATGAGGAACGGCCCTTCCCAAGGAGGAGTTAACTTGTGCATTCCTGCCTGTTTCTGTCTGAGGCGCAAAACTAGATCTCCTTCCTGGAAAGTTCTTGATCTGACTCGCGACTGTGATAACGCCGCAAATCCTGCTGATAAACTGCAGACCACTCCAGTGCTAACTCACGCTCCTCTTCTAGAGCATCAATCTAATCTTCTCTTGCAATTGCATTACTTGACTCGACATATGCTGCCACTCTTGGCGAGTCATGGACAATATCACTCGGTAACACTGCCTCTGCTCCATATACCAGAAAGAACGGTGTACGCTTAGTCGATCTATTCGGGGTTGTGTTGATTCCCCAAACTACTGCAGGTAACTCTTTCACCCAAGCTCCATATGTCTTTTCAATCGGAACTCGAAGTCTTGGCGTGATTCCCTTCAGGATTTCTTGATTACTCCTTTCTACCTTACTATTGCATTGCGGATGTGCCACTGAAGCAAGGTCCAATCTGATTCCTTTCTCTTTGCAGAAAATCTCTGTTTCACCGAGTGACATGTTGGTTCCATTATCTGTGATGATATTGTGAGGATAGCCAAACCGACTGATAATTTTCTTCAGAAACTTAACAACCTTTGAAGCATCACAACTTGTAACTGGTTCCACCTCAACCCACTTAGTGAACTTATCAACAGCCACCAATAGATGAGTCTTCTTGCAGGATATCATCTGAAAGGGCCCATCATATCAAGACCCCAAATGCAAACGGCGGTAATTGGTATTGTCCTCAATTCCTGAGTCGGCACATGCTCCTGTCTCGCATCTTTGACATCATCACATGCTCTACAATCTGTTCTGCATCTCTGAAAGCTGTGAGTCAAAAGAATCCATGTCTGAATGTTTGGCCACCAGGGACCTGGATGAAGCGTGATGACCACAGTCCCCAGCATGTATCTCTTGTAAAATTTGTCTCCCTTCGACTGGTGAAACACATCGCTGATAAACTCCAGAAACACTTCGTTTGCATAACTCTCCATCTATCACTGCATATCCGAGTGATCTTCTGACGATTTGCCTCGACATAACCTCATTACTCGGCAATATCCCTCTTATCATGTAATCCAGATATGGTTCAGTCCACTCTAGTATCTCATGCAATGCTGCAACTAACTCGGAATCTTGATCTGGCTCATCATCGTCCTCTTCAGTCGGTAACTTGACTGAGGGCTTCCATAACTCATCTAGGAACACATCTGGTGGAACTGGTTTTCTCCCTGAACCGAGTCTTGAAAGAGCACCTGCTGCTTCGTTTTTCCTTCTATCAATATGGTCCACCTGGAACCCAGAAAAGAATCCAGCCACCTGATCAACTTCTCTTCGATAAGCTGCCATCTTCTCATCCTTACTATCCCAAGTCCCACACACTTGTTGAGCCACAAGATCCGAGTCACCAAAACACATAATCCTCTTGATATTCATCTCCTTTGCAATACGTAAACCATGTAACAAGGCTTCATACTCGGCAATGTTATTGGTGCAATCGAAGTGAATTTGCAGAACATAACTCATCTTATCTCCTTTAGGCAAAGTGAGAACCACTCCTGCTCCTGATCCTTCAAAAAGTTTGGACCCATCGAAGTGCATAACCCAGGATTTATACGTTGGCGACTTTGGAGGCGCCGTACTCATCTCTGTCCAATCATTAACGAAGTCCACCAAAGCTTGTGATTTTATTGCAGTTCTCGGCTGATAGGTAATATGATAATCACCCATCTCACTCGCCCACTTGGCGATTCTTCCTGTAGCTTCTGTATTGCATATGATCTCTGACAACGGTGCCCCACAAACAACTGTGATTGGGTGCTCTTGAAAGTAGTGCTTCAATTTCCGACTGGCCATGAACACCCAAAAACTAGCTTCTGCCAATGTGGATATCTCTGCTTTGCGGGTGTCAAAACTTCACTAACATAATAAACCGGCCTCTGGACCGGGTATTCTTTTCCATCCTCTTTTCTCTCGACCAAACCACCGCACTTACTGCTCGTGAACTTGCTGCTATATAAAGTAACATGGGCTCCTTAGGTGTGGGAGCCGCTAAAACTGGTCTTGCTGTTAATGTCGCCTTCAATGACTCCAAAGCTTGATCAGCTTCATCGTTCCAAACAAAGTTATCTGTTTTCTTCAATAGCTTGTACAAAGGAATTGCTTTCTCACCCAATCTGGATATAAACCGGCTCAATGCCGCCACACAGCCTGTAAGTTTCTGGACCTCCTTCAGGTCAGTCGGTTTTCCCAACCTCATGATTGCATTGATCTTTTCTGGGTTTGCTTCTATCCCGCGCTCGGACACAATAAAGCCGAGTAACTTTCCTGCTGGGACTCCAAACACGCACTTGGTCGGGTTAAGTTTCATGTCATACCTCCTCAAATTTGCAAATGTTTCCTTCAAGTCATTGATAAATGACTCGGCTTTCTCAGTCTTGATCACAACATCATCAACATACGCGTGAACATTTCGGCCAATCTGTTTCTCAAAGCAATTCTGGATGCACCTCTGATAAGTTGCACCTGCGTTCTTTAGTCCAAATGTCATGGTCTTGTAACAATATGCTCCAAAAGGAGTGATGAACGCTGTCTTTTCCCAATCTTCCTCAGCTAACTTGATTTGATGATACCCGGAATATGCATCCAGGAAACACAAAAGGTCACTGCCCGCTACTGCATCAATTATCTGATCAATCCTTGGTAAAGCAAACGGATCTTTCGGACAATGCTTGTTCAAACTGGTGAAATCAATGCACATCCTCCACTCATTTTCTTTTTCAACACTAGAACCGGGTTAGCCAACCACTTGGGATGCATAACCTCCATGATAAATCCTGCGGCAAGTAAACGTGCTATCTCTTCTCCCACAACTTTTCTTCTTTCCTCATTCAATCTTCGCAGTCCCTGTTTAACCGGTTTTGCATGTGGATCAACATGTAAGCGGTGCTCAGCGAATTCAGTCGGTATGCCTGGCATGTCACTAGGTTTCCATGCAAAGACATCCTGATTCTCACGGATGAATTCGATGAGCGCGCTTTCCTATTTATCACTCAGATTCGACCCAATAGAGAACTGCTTGGACGAATCACCCGGCACAAGAGCTTCTTTGAACTTGGCCCTTTCTTCAGTAGTTGGTCTCTTTAATGTAGTTCTATCATCCGGGTTAACAGTGGCTTTATAATAATTCAACTCTTCTTCAGCACACGCTTGTTCTGCCATAACTGCATCCCCCTCTTCACATTGCAAGGCCATATCTTTGTTTCCACAAATGGTGATGACCCCGTTGGGTCCTGGCATCTTCATCTTCAAATACACATAACACGGCCTTGCCATAAATCGAGCAAACACATTATGACCAAGATAGCGTGATACGGACTCTTCAACTTCACCACCTCAAATGAAATCATCTCTGAGCGAAAGTTCTCCTGTGACTCGCCAAATGCTACTTCCAATGTAATCATACCTTCTGGTTTTGCCGACTTTCCTGGAACAATACCATGAAATATTGTCTTTGTTGGTTGAAGTTGCCTGGCCGTGAGACCCATCCGAATGAAAGTATCCCAATACAAGATGTTGATGCTACTGCCTCCATCCATAAGAACTTTATGCAACACATACCCGACACTTGAGGTGCAACAACCAAAGCCAATGACCCGGGCGCATCCACTCGTGGCGGGTGATCCTCTCTGGACCAGGTGATCGTCTGCTCTGACCACTTCAAATACCTTGGGACCGATGGCATAACAGCATTGCCAGCTCTTTTCTTCACCTTGTGTTCCCTCCTGGAACTATTCGTGGTGTAGATATGAACACACCTCTATTCAATTCCTTGGGATTTGGCTGAAACCCGACTAATCCGTTACTCGGCCCAGGTTGTCCACTTCCCGTATTTCCTCCAGCTGGTGGCCCGTTGGCCGGGTTATTTACATTGCCCGGCCTCGGGCCGTTTCCTCCCATGCTCATCCTGGCAAACTCTTCGTTCTTCCATCTCTGAAGATCAACACACTGGGACAAAGAGTGATTTGCCGGTTTACCGTTCCTGCTATGATGCGGACAAGGCATGTTGAAAGCTTCTTGGGGATTAGCCGGTCCTCGGAAATTTCCTCTGTAATTGCGATTGCTGTTACTGCCCCGATAGTTATCATCTCGCCGCTGAAACTTGTTATATCTAGTACTTGTGTTTGCTACCAAATCTGATCCACTATCATGGTGCCTCTTGGCCCCATTGTTATTGTTGTTGTTGTTGTTGTTGTTGTTGTTGTGATTGTTGCCATTGTTGTTGCCTTTGCCTCCATTGTTGCCATTTCCTTTTCCCTTATCCTCTTCGACATCATCCCGGGTCTTGTCCATGGACGCGTGCTTATTAGCCGCTTCCATCAGCTATCCCATGGTGATCGTTTCTGCTTCTCCAGTTGCTTTGAGCCGACCCATCTTCTGATAACCGGGTCATATCTGCAAGTCTTTTCCATTGATGAAACCGCTGCTACTGGTGTGATCCCTTTTGATGAGTGAATAATTGTTGTGATCCGGCGCATCCAGTGACGCGCTGACTCGCCCTTCCTCTGAACACAACGCTCCAAATCCTCTATGGTGAATAACCTCTCACATGTGCCTTTGAAGTTCTTGACAAACAACACTTTCAACTCATCCCAAGAATTGATAGATTTCTCAGGTAATCCATTGAACCATAACTTTGCTGCTCCTTCACTCATCATCAAGTACATGTATCTCGCGCACAAGTTTTTCGTGGCATTACGAATGCTCATCGCCATCTCGTAGCTACTGAGCCATGTTTCTGGATCCATGCTTGGGTCATAGTTGGTAACTTTACTCGGCTCTTTAAACTTTTCAGGAAAAGGTTCACTCTTGATAGCATCTGAAAGACATTTAGTTCCAACCAGGTTAAGTAATGAAGAAACTAACGGCGAACCTGACCCAGTAACCGGTGCGTTGCCCATCACTCCTGCCTCAGGCTGTCCTCCAGCTCCTCCGGCCACACGTAAGGCCGGGTTTGCGCTTGCCGCACGCCATGCTCTTGAGTTGTTGACGATCGCTTGGGCCACTGACTGGGCCGGGGCCGACTGATGTGGCCTCGGCGCCGGCTGATTCTGAGCTGACCACTGCTGACGTTGTCCCGAACGTTGAGGCTGCGGCGCTGGGTGATCTTGATTCCGCTGTCCGTTCCTGACGCCTGATCCGGCTGCCCTCGGTGTTTCTCCATGATGACTCCGGTTGACTCGGCTATTGTAAGGTGTTGAATGTAATGCTCCACTCTTATCCGACATATTACCTTGCTGTGTGATTGCAGTTTTCAACATCTCAATTGCTCGTCTTGCTTCTTCTCCCTCTGGCGATCGATCAATCGGCATGCGGCATAATGCTAATGTTGCTGCGTACACGTTGTCAGCCGGATTTGAGTAGTGATCCCTGGGCGTGTGGAACCGGTCTGCTGGTGGTGGCATACCCCCGGCAGGTGTTGTATTTTGATTCTACTGTGCTCTGGCTTGAGTCGATGGTGGTACCCCGTCCCCTCTCTGATCTGCTCTAATCATGATTCCATGTCCAATTCCTCCGACTGGTGTTGGCTCTGGCCGAGTGATATTGGGAGCTCCGGTTGGTGATGCGAAGTTCAATCTCGTCGGGTCTAAATTCACACGTGGTGTCACTCGAGTCTGATGCCTCCTCTGATGCACTGATGTGAGATCTTCATGACGATTCTGTACCGCTAACATTTCACGCTCTACACGAGCCCTGTTCCGTTCCATCTCTTGTTGCTCATTAAACATACGTTGTTGCTCCGCCAATAAAGCCTTATGCTGATTCTCCAATGTGACTCGTAATGTATCCAATTCCTGTGCACGGGTTGCTGCGTTATCTGGTGTGACTGGGGTGTTAACTATCGCCGCATCAAAGCTCAAGGGCCTCAATACTGGTGGAATCTCCATCAAAACTGGCTGCTCTGAACAATCACCCGGCTGGAAGGTCGAGTGATGTTGAGCTCTTTCTCTTGCTTCTCTGGCCGCACGTGTGGTGTCATCCTCGCTTACTGAAGCTTCTGTTCCATCATTGTGGTTCCTCGAGGTGTAAACCGCAGCATGTTTCATGACCCTTGATACTGGCTCATAGTCTTCCTCATCAGCCTCATACACATATCTTTCATCAAACAACGGAAGGATTGACTCGGTATCCGTATCCAAATCTTTTTCCGACTGAAACTCCGGCTCGTAAGCCCGGATGTTTTCCTGACTCGGCGCATCATCGATTCCTCCGGTTCTGACTGATTCTTCACCATCCGATTGGACAATGGTGGCAGCTCCTGAAACGGATTCGCACATAACCTCGTCATCAATTTGCTGAGTGGTGTGGATCATACCTATGAAAATGTTGATCCGGCCGAACGGGATCATCCAGCCGGTCTCTAGTGAATCTGCTTCCTCTTTCCAGCCGAGTCATCGATGATGCGCTCTCCTTGCTAATTCCTCTTGATTTCACCGATCGCGAGTTTCTCCATCCCTCGCAGAGCTTCTCCCGTGATGAGGACAACTTTGGTCGCATGCCCCACGGTGGGCGCCAACTGTCGTGGGGTTGTCACGGCAGATGTTACCATAGGTTAACTTGAAGGTTGGGGCAAGGCGCTCTGGTCCTTCAGGAGATTTCATGCTCTTTAGGGGAAAAGGGTTTACCCAGGTTCAGCCTCTCCATTGGAGATAAAGACCTACTTCCTGCTTTGCTTGTTATTAATCTCGAGGTCTCGATAACTCGGCTACGACAACAGAGCCGGGTTACGAGACAGGTTACAAGGGTTTCGCTTGATAGCGGTGATATCGATCTACGATTACTTGATTGCTTGTCAACCTATGTTCTGGGAGCCTGCTTATATAGATGCCGGGTCTCCTGAACGTACAGGTAAAGACCGAGCTATACATGAGCTTGGAGTCCTACTCTAGGTTCTTCTTGACCTTCCATAGCTTCCACGTCACCCGGTTCCTTCCTTCACTCGGACTCCAGTTCTTCTAGGTCCTTCCTTCTGTGGACGAGTCAAGTTAGGCATATTGGCCCAACTATAACCCGGCCCATATCTTGTAAGCATCAACCGGACCAGGCCTTGGGCTGGCCGACTGATTCTTCCTTGGTCATGAGTATACCGGGTTATAATCCCCCAACAGGTACGATTGAAGGCCGTGAGGAACTCAAAGCATACATCACGAAGTACTACAATAATCTGTTTGGAGAACCAGAGGATGATAATTTCTCCCTAGATGAATCTCGAACAAATGACATTGTACAAGTTTCCGATCAGGAAAATGCCCACCTTACAGCCCCTTATTCATAGGAGGAGGTAAAGAAGGGCGGTTTTTCAAATGGAACACAACAAAGCACCATGTCTAGATGGTTTTCCTGGTGATGTTAATTATCAAACTTTCTGGGATATAAACAAGTCGAATGTGTTAGAGATGTTTCATGCATTACATGCTGGACAACTCGAACTATTTTTCCTAAACTTTGGTGAGATAATTTTGTTAAGGTTAATGAAGCAGAAATGATTCGACAATATAGACCTATTTATCTTCTAAATGTTAGCTTAAAATCTTTCACTAAAACCACTACTAATCATGTTGTGAAACCGACTCAGATGGATTTTATGCAAGGTTGCAATATCCTTGATGGGGTAGTAATCTTGCATGAGACGGTTCATGAGACGCATCGGAAGATGCTAAATGGAGTCATCCTAAAGATCGACTTCGAAAAAGCTTATGATAAAGTCAAGTGTTCATTCCTACAACAAACACTCAGAATGAAAGGTTTTTCTGATGAGCGGCGTGCAATGATTCATAATTTCAATTCCAGAGGAAGCGTTGCCATCAAGGTTAATGATGGCGTTGGGCGATACTTCCGAACGAAAAAGGGATTACAACAAGGAGACCTATTATCACCTATATTATTTAATATAGTTGCCGATATGTTAGCCATAATCATTGAACTTGCAAAAGTTGATGGGCAAATTGAGGGAGTGGTTCCGCATCTTGTTGATGGTGGATTATCCATCCTTCAATACGCCGACGACACGATTCTCTTTATGGATCATGATATGGAAAAAAGCAAAGAACCTGAAATAAATATTATCAGTGTTCGAGCAACTTTCTGGTCTAAAAATTAAATTCCATAAAAGTGAATTGTTTTTTGGTGATGCTCAGGATGAGGCTATACCAAGTACGCCGAGTTATTTGGCTGTGGGATTGGCAATTTCCGATAAGCTATCTAGGCTTCCCGATTCATTTCAGGAGGCTTACGATTGCTCAATGGAAACATGTTGACGATTGACTACAAAAAAAATTGAGTAGCTGGAAAGGAAAATTATTATCCCTAGGTGGCAGATTTGTGCTCATAAATTCAGTACTAACAAACATGGTATTGTATATGATATCCTTTTTCTAAATACTAAAAGGAGTCTGGCATCGATTGGATTACTTTCGATCTAGATTTTGTTGGCAAGGGGATATGTGATGCGTGTCAAGCACACGTTCGTCAGGAGACCCCAAGAGTAAGGTTTGATGAGTGTAGCAGCAAGTCTTCCCTCAGTAAGAAACCGAGGTTATCAATCCAGTAGGAGGTAAAGACACTTCTGAAGGTGTCAACGGCACCAGAAAACTTGCTTGTGTCGAAGGGGAGGTCCTGGCGGTTGACTTGGAACCTGCACACAAGACAATCAAACTACTTTGCCCCAACGAACACTTCACTAGTGGTGTCTCTCCATAAATATAACTAACATGCTGGGTAAACAAATTACAGCTGGGCAATTGACAATATTGAAAGTGCATAATAACAATGCATATGCAAGTAGTGTCTACTATGAGATTCAATTGGGAATTACGACAAAGTCCACAGACCGCTATCCAGTATGCATCTATGCCTAAATAGTCCACCTTCAGGTTAACATCCGTACCCCTTCCGGTATTAAGTTGCAAGCAACAGACAATTGCATTAATTAAAGTGCATAATGTAAACAACACATTTATCCTTAGACAAAGCATCATTAGGTTACCCTAGTGGCAATAGCACATCCACAACCTTAGAACTTTCTGTCACTGTCCCAGATTAAATGGAGACTGAACCCACTATCTAGCATAAATACTCCCTCTTGGAGTCACAAGCATCAACTTGGCCAGAGTATCAACAAGCAACGAGAGCATGCAAGATCATAAATAACATAGACATGGCGATGTAGAGCCCTCCGGTGATGGCACAAGAGGAGAAGACAACCATCTAGCTACTGCTATGGACCCATAGTCCAAGGATGAACTACTCACACATCACTCCGGAGGCAGGCATGGCGATGTAGAGCCCACCGGTGATGATTTCCCTTTCCGGCAGGGTGCCAGGAAGAGCTTCAGAACCCTCCTGAGTTAGGGTTGACGGCGGCGGCTCTGGAACTTTTCGTGGATAATGACTCGGGTACTTAGGGTTTTCCCGAAAACATCAATTTATAGGCGAAGGGGCGACGTCGGTGGAGGCCCAAGGGGCCCACACCACGTCACGGCGCGGCAGAAGGTGGGACCGCACCGCCGTGTGGTGTGGCCGCCTCCTCGCCCCCCTTCGTGTCTCCTTCGGACTCCGTGTACGTGCAGAAAAATAGGGACCTGGGCTTTTGTTTCGTCCAATTTCGAGAATATTTCCAGAACAACTTTTCTGAAACCAAAAACAGCAGAAAACAGGAACTGGCACTGTGGCATCTTGTTAATAGGTTAGTCCCAAAAATGATATAAAGTGTATATAAAACATGTAGCAATTGGCATAATATAAGCATGGAACATCAGAAATTATAGATACGTTGGAGACGTATCAAGCATCCCCAAGCTTAGTTCTACTCGTCCTCGAGTAGGTAAAACGATAACAACAAAATAATTTCTGAGGAGACATGCTTTCACACAATCTTGATCAAATAATATTGCAAGGCTCATGTCATGAATGAAGTGACTCAAGCAATGGTCTATAGTTTGCTAACAAATAGATAAAGAGTAAACAACTGAATCATATAAGCAAAAACTTTTCATGAATAGTACTTTCAAGACAAGCATCAAAAAGCTTTGCATAAGAGTTAACTCATAAAGCAATAGATTCTAAGTAAAAGGCATTGAAGCAACACATAGGAAGATTTAAGTTTCAGCAATTGCTTTCAACTTTCAACATGTATATCTCATGGATAATTGTCAACACAAAGTAATATAACAAGTGCAATAAGTAAGCATATAAGAATTGATGCACACAAAGTTGACACAAGTGTTTGCTTCTGAGATAGAAAGAAGTAGGTAAACTGACTCAACATAAAGTAAAAGAAAGGCCCTTCGCAGAGGGAAGCAGGGATTAAATCATGTGCTAGAGCTTTTTAGTTTTTGAAATCATATAGAGAGCATAAAGTAAGTTTTGAGAGGTGTTTGTTGTTGTCAACGAATGGCAGTGGGCACTCTATCCCCCTTGTCACCCAGACTTTCAAGAGCGGCTCCCATGAAGGACGTTATTTCTACCCAAGGTAGATCATCCCTCTTCTCTTTTGTTTACACATGCATATTTATAAATTGGTATGACACTCCTCCCAACCTTTGCTTACACAAGCCATGGCTAACCGAATCCTCGGGTGCCTTCCAACAATCACATACCATGGAGGAGTGCCTATTTGATAATGTTTAACACTTTGAAATTGCTTCTGATAAATCATTGGCAAAACATGTGAAGAGAATTAACAGTTATAGTTGTAATTAATTGGGACTGGGCACCCCATTTGCCAGCTCTTTTTAAAGTTATTGGATAAGCGGATGTATATGCCACTAGTCCATTGGTGAAAGTCTGTCATGAGTAAATGACAAGGTGATAGAGAAAACGCCACATAACTTCCTCATGAGCTATAAAACATTGACACAAATAAGGAGTAATAAAGTTTTGAATAGTTTAAAGGTAGCACATGAAGTATTTACTTGGAATGGCAGGAAATACCACATAATAGGTAGTTATGGTGGACACAAATGGCATGGGTTTTGGCTCAAGGTTTGGATGCACGAGAAGCATTCCCTCTCAGTACAGAGTTTAGGCTAGCAAGGTTGTTTGAAGCAAACACAGGATATCAACTGGTACAGCAAGACTTACATAAAAACATATTGCAAGCATTATAAGACTCTACACTGTCTTCCTTGTTACTCAAACACTTTTACCAGAAAATATCTAGACCTTAGAGATATCAAACATGCAAACCAAATTCAACAAGCTCTACGGTAGTTCTCCACTAATAGGCTTTAACTACATGATGCAAGAGCTTAAACATGATCTACTTGAGAGCTCAAAACAATTGCAAAGCATCAAATTATCCAAGACAATGATCTACAAGAATGATATGTCTTTTCAATATACCATCTACCACATGTAGCATTTTCTGTTTCCAACCAAACACCAATCAACTTATTTCAACACAAACTCTCCAAATAATACAACAATGAAACAAGAGAGTACTTCTCTACAAGAACTAACAGCTCTGAACAAGAGATGCATGAAAAACAGGAGCTAAAAGCATTGCAGTAGCTAGTCAAGAATACTCAACAAATATAAGTGAAGAATACGAGTATTCACATGAAAAAGCGGAGCGTGTCTCTCTCCCACACAAGAATGCTAGGATCCAAATTATTCAGAAAATAAAACAAAGCAAAAATAAAAGCACACAGACGCTCCAAGTAAAGCACATAAGATGTGAAAGAATTAAAATATAGTTTCACTAGAGATGACCTGATAAGTTGTTGATGAAGAAGGGGATGCCTTGGGCATCCCCAAGCTTAGACGCTTGAGTCTTCTTGAAATATGCTTGGGTGCACCACGGGGCATCCCCAAGCTTAGGCTTTTCACTCTTCTTGATCATATCATATCATCCTCCTCTCTTGATCCTTGAAAACTTCCTTCACACCAAACTCAAAGTAATTCTCATTAAGGGTTAGTGCATAATCAAAAATTCACATGTTCTGTAAGGACACAATCATCTCCAATACTTCTGGACATTAGCTACAGCCACTGATATTTTGTGGAGCAAAGAAATCCACTCAAACACAGTAAAAGAGAGAATGCAAAATAAAAACAGAATCTGTCAAAAACAGAACAGTCTGTAAAGACGAATTTTTTCGAGGCACTTAAGTTGCTCAGATCGAAAACTTAAAACTAATGAAAGTTGCGTACATATATGAGGATCACGCCTGAATTTTTTCAGAATTTTTGATTTTTCTGGAGTGCGTACAGCTCAAAACGGTGGACAGCAAAAATCTGTCTCTGCGCAGAAATCCAAATCTAGCATCAACTTTCTATTAGAGACTTTACTTGGCACAACAATGCAATAAAATAAAGATACAAAGGAGTTGTTACAGAAGTAAGCAAGATCCAAGACTCAAAAAAAGAAAAATAGAAATAAAAACATGGGTTGTCTCCCATAAGCGCTTTTCTTTAACGCCTTTCAGCTAGGCGCAGAAAGTGAAAATCAAGTGTTTCCAAGTGAAGAAGCATCAACATTATAATTGTTCTAATAATAGAATCAAAAGGTAGCTTCATTCTCTTTCTAGGGAAGTGTTCCATACCTTTCTTGAGTGGGAATTGGTACCTTATATTTCCTTCTTTCATATCAATAATGGCACCAACAGTTCTAAGAAAAGGTCTTCCCAAAACAATAGGACAAGATGCATTGCATTCAATGTCCAAAACAAAAAATCAACGGGGACAAGGTTATTGTTAACCATAATAAGAACATCATCAACTCTCCCCAAAGGTTTCTTCATAGCATTATCAGCAAGATAAACATCCAAATAACAGTGTTCCAAAGGTGGCAAATCAAGCATATCATAGAGTTTCTTAGGCATAACAGAAATGCTAGCACCAAGATCACATAAAGCATTACAATCAAAATCATTCACCTTCATCTTAATGATGGGCTCCCAACCATCTTCTAACTTCCTAGGGATAGAAGCTTCATGTTTTAATTTTCTTCCCTAGCTTGCATGAGAGCATTTGTAATATGTTTTGTAAAAGCCATATTATAGCACTAGCATTAGGACTTCTAGCTAGCTTTTGCAAGAACATAATTACTTCAGAAATATTACAATCATCAAAATCAAAATCATTATGATCAATGGTAGAACCATTGTCTCCCATATTTCAGCACTTTTATCAGAACAGTTTCAGTGGTTTTAGGCAATTTTAAACGTTTTGCAGAGGTAGTAGAAACATTGCCAACACCAATTATGTTACCATTGATAGTAGGAGGCTTACTAGCATGTGAAACATTAGCATTACTAGTGGTGGTAATAGTACAAACTCTAGCTATACTATTCTCTTTATCAATTTTATCCTCTCTTTCCCACCTAGCATGCAATTCAGCCAACATCCTAATATTGTTGTCAATTTTAACTTGGATAGCATTGGCAGTAGCAAAAGTCTTGTTCTCTTTAACATCATTAGGCATAACTTTTATTTCAAAAGATCAACATCAAGAGCAAGGCTATCAACTTTAGAAGCAAGAACATCAATTTTACCAAGCTTTTCCTCAACAGTTTTATTAAAAGCAGTTTGTGTACTAATAAAATCCTTAAGCATGGCTTCAAGATCAGAGGGACACTTCTATTATTGCTGTAGGAATTACCATAGGAATTGACATAACCATTACCACTATTTGAAGGATAAGGCTTATAATTGTTACTACCAAAATTATTCCTATAAGCATTGTTGTTGAAATTGTTATTTTTAATGAAGTTCACATCAACATGCTCTTCTTGAGCAACCAATGAAGCTAAAGGAACATTATTTGGATCAACATGAGATTTACCATTCACAAGCATAGACATAATAACATCAATCTTATCACTCAAGGAAGAGGTTTCTTCAACAGAATTTACCTTCTTACCTTGGGAGTCCTTTCGGTGTGCCATTCAGAATAATTAATCATCATATCATCAAGAAGCTTTGTTGCAGCACCTAAAGTGATGGACATGAAGGTACCTCCAGCAGCCGAATCCAGAAGGTTTCTTGAAGAAAAATTCAGTCCTGCATAAAAGGTTTGGATGATCATCCAAGCAGTCAGTCCATGGGTGGGACAATTCTTTACCAAAGATTTCATCCTTTCCCATGCTTGGGCAACATGCTCATTATCAAATTGTTTGAAATTCATAATGCTACTTCTCAAGGATATAATCTTAGCAGGAGGATAATATTTTCCAATGAAAGCATCTTTGCATTTAGTCCATGAATCAATACTATTTCTAGGCAAAGATAGCAACCATTCTTTAGCTCTTCCTCTCAAAGAGAAAGGAAATAATTTCAGTTTAATAATATCTCCATCTATATCCTTATACTTTTGCATCTCACAAAGTTCAACAAAATTATTAAGATGGCAGCAGCATCATCAGTACTAACACCAGAAAATTGCTCTTTCATAACAAGATTTAACAGAGCAGGTTTAATTTCATAAAAGTCTGCTTTAGAAGCAGGTGGAGCAATAGGAGTGCATATGAAATCATTATTATTTGTGCTAGTGAAGTCACACAACTTGGTGTTCTCAGGAGTACTCATTTTAGCAAAATTAAGACTAGGCCGAAATAACAAAATAAAAGCAAGTAACTAATTTTTTTGTGTTTTTGATAAAAAGAAGCAAACAAGAAAAAAAAAACTAAGCAAGACAATAACAAAGTAAAGAGATTGGAAGTGAGAGACTCCCCTAACAGAAGGCTTGACCTCCCCGGCAACGGCGCCAGAAAACTTTCTGGCGCGTAGGGGAGGAAGCAACCCGCTATATCCGAAATGTCTTGACCTCCCCGGCAACGGCGCCAGAAAACTTGCTTGATGCGTGTAAAGCACACGTTCGTCAGGAGACCCCAAGAGTAAGGTTTGATGAGTGTAGCAGCAAGTCTTCCGTCAGTAAGAAACCGAGGTTATCAATCCAGTAGGAGGTGAAGACACTTCTACGGTATCAACGGCGCCAGAAAACTTGTTGCGTCGAAGGGGATGTCCTGGCGATTGACTTGGAACCTGCACACAAGACAATCAAACTACTTTGCCCCAACGAATCAGTGAGGGTGTCAATCTCACCGGCTTGCTGAAAACAAAGGATTAAAAGTGTGGTGTGGAAAATGATGTTTGTTTGTAGAGAATGAAAGAGAACAATGATTGCAGTAGGTTGTATTATCAGATGTAAAAGAATGGACCAGGGTCCACAGTTCACTAGTGCTGTCACTCCGTAAAGATAACTAACATGCTGGGTAAACAAATTACAGCTGGGCAATTGACAATATTGAAAGTGCATAATAACAATGCATATGCAAGTAGTGTCTACTATGAGATTCATTTGGGCATTACGAAAAGTACACAGACCGCTATCTAGCATGCATCTGTGCCTAAATAGTCCACCTTCAGGTTAACATCCGTACCCCTTCCGGTATTAAGTTGCAAGCAACAGATAATTGCATTAAGTAAAGTGCATAATGTAAAAAACATTTATCCTTAGACAAAGCATCATTATTACCCCTAGTGGCAACAACACATCCACAACCTTAGAACTTTCTGTCACTGTCCCAGATTAAATAGAGGCATGAACCCACTATCTAGCATAAATACTCCCTCTTGGAGTCACAAGCATCAACTTGGCCAGAGTATCAACAAGTAACGGAGAGCATGCAAGATCATAAATAACATAGACATGATAATTTAATATTCAACTTGACATAGTATCAATATTCATCGGATCCCAGCAAACACAACATGTAGCATTACAATAAGATGATCTTGATCATGATAGGCAGCTCAGAAGATCTAAACATGATGGCACAAGAGGAGAAGACAACCATCTAGCTACTGCTATGGACCCATAGTCCAAGGATGAACTACTCACACATCACTCCGGAGGCAGGCATGGCGATGTAGAGCCCTCCGGTGATGATTCCCCTCTCCGGCAGGGTGCCGAGAAGAGATCCAGAACCCTCCTGAGTTAGGGTTGACGGCGGCGGCGGCGGCTTTGGAACTTTTCGTGGATAATGACTCGGGTACTTAGGGTTTTCCCGAAAACATCAATTTATAGGCAAAGGGGCGACGTCGGTGGAGGCCCGAGGGGCCCACACCATGTCACGGCGTGGAAGAAGGTGGGACCGCGCCGCCGTGTGGTGTGGCCGCCTCCTCAGCCCCCTTCGTGTCTCCTTCGGACTCCGTGTACGTGACAGAAAAATAGGGACCTGGGCTTTTGTTTTGTCCAATTCCGAGAATATTTCCAGAACAACTTTTCTGAAACCAGAAACAACAGAAAACAGGAACTAGCACTGTGGCATCTTGTTAATAGGTTAGTCCCAAAAAATGGTATAAAGTGTATATAAAACATGTAGCAATTGACATAATATAAGTATGGAACATCAGAAATTATAGATACATTGGAGACATATCAATAGGAAAAACAGAAATATCGGCTAGCCAAATGGGTGTAGTGTGCCGACCTAAGGACCACAGTGGTCTTGGGATTCATGACCTTGAGGTTAAGAATAGATTCATGCTTGGTAAATGGTTGTTTAAGCTTCTAACCAAGGATGGGGTATGGAAACTTGATGATGTGAAACACATGTTTGTTGGGAGACCCCAAGAGGAAGGTATGATGTAGTGTAGCAGCTCATTTTCCCTCAGTAAGAAACCAAGGTTGTCCAATCCAGTAGGAGTAACTTCAGAAGATTGTTTGTGGCGCCGTTTCTCTATCACCAACGTGGAATCTGCACACACCACAATCAAACTACTTTGCCCCAACGAAACAGTGAGGTTGTCAATCTCACCGGCTTGCTGAAAACAAAGGATTAAACGTATGGTGTGGAAAATAATGATTAATTGCAGAGAGTAAAAGAGAACAATGATTGCAGTAGGTTGTTTTATCAATGTAAAAGAATGGATCAGGGTCCACAGTTCACTAGTGGTGTCTCTCCATAAAGATAAATAACATGTTGGGTAAACAAATTAAAGTTGGACAATTGACAAAATATTGAGCGCATGACAATGCATATATATGACAAGATGACTACTATGATATTCATTTGGGCATTACGACAAAATACATAGACCGTTATCCAACTGCATCTATGACTAATAATCCACCGCCAGGTTAACATCTGTGTCCCCCGTTGGTATTAAGTTGCAAACAACATATTATTGCATTAAGTAATGTGCATAATGTAAACAACATATATGACTATAGACATGGCATTATTTGTTATCCCTAGGGGAAACATCACATCCACAATCTTAGACGTTGCCGTCACTCGCTCAGATTACCGGAGACATGAACCCACTATCTAGCATAAATACTCTCTTGGATTTACAAGCATCTACTTGGCCAAAGCATCTACTAGTAACGGAAATAATGCACAATCATAAATAACATATAAAGATAGATTGATAATCAGCTTGATCATATCAATCAATATTAATCGGATTCCAGCAAACACAACATATAGCATTACAATAAGATGATCTTAATCATGTTAGGCAGCTCACAAGATCTAAACATGATAGCACAAGGAGGAGAGACAACCATCTAGCTACTGCTATGGACCCGTAGTCAAAGGATGAACTACTCACGCATCACTCCGGAGGCAGGCATGGGATGTAGAGCCCTCATGTGCTGATTCCCCTCTCCGGCAATGTGCCGGGAAGAGATTTTGGACCCTCCCGAGCTAGGTTGACGATGGCGGCGGCTCTGGGACTTTTCGTAGGCTGGCGACTGTAGGGGTTTCCCTACTAGTGTTCTTAGGAAAGACAACCTTGAAAAACGCAATTGGCAAGGAAGTAAACAATGTGTATTATGTCACAAGGACGAGACTATCAAACACTTATTTTTCGAGTGTCAATTTGCTAGTTCTATATGGTCAATCATTCAGATAGGTTCTACTATTTACCCGCCACAAGCATTGCCAATATTTTTGGCAGCTGGCTAAATTGGGTGGATAATAAGTTTAAACAACTTACTTATTAGGATGGCAGCGATTGCCATTATATGATTGCTATGCTTATGTAGAAATGACAAGGTTTTTAATGATAAAAATTGTTCTCTTATGTAGTTAATCTACATGACTACAACTACGCTCCGTTCGTGGTTTCAGTTGCAACGTGTGGTGCATCGAGACCTGTTTATGGAGGTGTGTATAACACTAGAGGATACGGCGAGAGACTTTTTATCCCAACATGGATGGCAGCGTAATTTGCGTCTTGGCCCTTGATACGTCTCCAACGTATCTATAATTTCTGAAGTTCCATACTTATATTATACCAATTGCTACATGTTTTATTTACACTTTATATCATTTTTATGCATTTTCTGGGACTAACCTATTAACAAGATGCCACAGTGCCAGTTCCTGTTTTCTGTTGTTTTTGTTTCAGAAAAGTTGTTCCGGAAATATTCTCGGAATTGGACGAAACAAAAGCCCAGGTCCCTATTTTTCTGTCACGTACACGGAGTCTGAAGGAGACACGAAGGGGGCCAAGGAGGCGGCCAAAGCACGTGGCGACGCGGTCCACCTTCTGCCACGCCGTGACGTGGTGTGGGCCCCTCGGGCCTCCACCGACGTCGCCCCTTCGCCTATAAATTGATGTTTTAGAGAATACCCTAACGACCCGAGTCATTATCCATGAAAAGTTCCAGAGCCACCGCCGCCGTCAACCCTAACTCGGGAGGGTTCTGAAGCTCTTCCCGGCACCCTGCCGGAGAGGGGAATCATCACCGGAGGGCTCTACATCGCCATGCCTACCTCCGAAGTGATGTGTGAGTAGTTCATCCTTGGACTATGAGTCCATAGCAGTAGCTAGATGGTTATATTCTCATCTTGTGCCATCATGTTTAGATCTTGTGAGCTGCCTATCATGATCAAGATCATCTTATTGTAATGCTACATGTTGTGTTTGCTGGGATCCGATGAATATTGATACTATGTCAACTTGAATATTGAATTATCATGTCTATGTTATTTATGATCTTGCTATGTTATTTATGATCTTGCATGCTCTCCGTTGCTTGTTGATACTCTGGCCAAGTTGATGCTTGTGACTCCAAGAAGGAGTATTTATGCTAGATAGTGGGTTCATGCCTCCATTTAATCTGGGACAGTGACAGAAAGTTTTAAGTTTGTGGATGTGCTGTTGCCACTAGGGGTAAAACAGCGATGCTTTGTCTAAGGATAGATGTGTTGCTTACATTATGCACTTTACTTAATGCAATTGTTTGTTGCTTGCAACTTAATACTGGAAGGGGTACGGATGTTAACCTAAAGGTCGACTATTTAGTCACAGATGCATGCTGGATAGCGGTCTGTGTACTTTGTCGTAATGCCCAAATGAATCTCATAGTAGACACTACTTGCACATGCATTGTTATTATGCACTTTCAATATTGTCAATTGCCCAGCTGTAATTTGTTTACCTAGCATGTTAGTTCTCTTTATGGAGAGACACCACTAGTGAACTGTGGACTCTGGTCCATTCTTTTACATCTGATAATACAACCTACTGCAATCATTGTTCTCTTTCATTCTCTGCAAACAAATATCATTTTCCACATCATACGTTTAATCCTTTGTTTCCAGCAAGCCGGTGAGACTGACAACCTCACTGTTAAGTTGGGGCAAAGTAGTTTGATTGTGTTGTGCAGGTTCCACGTTGGCACCGGAATCGCTGGTGTTGCGCCGCACTACACTCCTGCACCAACAACCTTCAGAAGTGACTCTGATCTCCTACTGGTTCGATTAAATCTTGGTTTCATATCGAGGGAAAAACTTGTTGCTGTACTCATCATACCTTCTTCTTGGGGTTCCCAACGAACGTGTGACTTTACACGCCACAAGCAGCCCTCCACCTGCATAGGCGTACTTACAATTTCTCAAGTTGATATGTAATTCATCTTTTAATTTTTCTAGTACCTTCAAACTTGTTGCGGCTGTGTGCAACTTGGTTATCCAGTTGCTGGGTGTAATACTTAAACCTTTAAGTAATAAAATCTCCATTTATCTAAAAAAATTATATCATCTAGAGTTACCGGTCCACATCAATTGGGGAGGACCTTAAATTTTTATTCTTATAAATATGTTGAATGATGGTGTGATCCAAAACACTATGTATTGGTTATTAGTGGTCGATATCATTGGTTATTTTGCTTGTACGCACAACATATATATTTTGATCTGCCTATGCATCCCTCTATTAATCACATAATACCCAGTTCAAAGCGGCCGGTTCATAAGGCTGCACCTGATTAATCATGCAGCAAATCAGACAAAATAGTTAGTACACCTGCATTGAAAAGGTTCAAATTGCGCAGCAAGTTGTGACGCAGATTCCAACCGGACATTACGCAAATAGTATCTGACAAAGATCATGAGGCACTTGACCATTAATAATTAAGAAGCATCCTTCCGTCAAATAATTAAGAAGCATCCCGTCTGTGTTTGCACGGTTCAAACATCAAACTCTCAAGGGATCATGTGATTTTGCTCTTCTATCTTCAGTCCCCCTTTTGAATAAGAATGTTCGGTCCTTTTACACCCCGCAATAGATAAATAAAATAAACTCTCCAGTGCCGCCTCGTGCTGGCTGTTTGAACCTTACCTAGTAGAACTGCAATCATCAGCTAACTCAGTAGTGCTACTTTTCGAAGTACTACAAGGCTGACAAATGGATGCTTTTTATATTTTATTTGCAAGAAATGTAAAACCCTTGTTGGGCTAACAGAGACAAGTTCCAGCTCGTACTCTGGTGGTTAGTTAGCTAACAGCATCTCCAACAGTCGCCCAACGCGCCGGCGCGGTATAATTTTTTTTGCAGCGCCAAAAAGGCGTTTTGGCGCGCCGCGTGTCTGTTTCGTTTTAGCAGACGCGCCAAAACTTGCCGCTTTAGCAGGCGCGCTAAAATAGAGCGCCAGAAACCTTATCCGCTAAAATAGAGCGCTGAAGTTGGATCGAAAGAAGACAGAAAATAGAAATATATTAGGGTTCGATGAACACACGCGTACACGCGCTACAAACGCACACACCCGGATCCCGTACGCGCATATAGGCGCGCACGCACACACTACGCGCCGGCGGAAAGCGCCGGCGATCTAGAAATCCCAGTCGTCGGAGTCGGAGGAGAAATCCGAGTCGGAGTTCGTCGTGTCGGAGACTTCCGACTGAAGTGCCCACCACATCTCTTGGCCGACGGGCCACCAGGCGCGGCCGCGCGCCAGTTCCTCCTCCGCCAGCGCCTTCTTCGCGCGCCTCTCCTGCCGGTCGTCGTGGAGCTCGGCCCGCCGCTCCGCCCGCTCCGCCGCCCTGGTGTTCCAGAGCTCCATCTCCGCCTGCATCTCATCCGGGTGCGCCTGGTACCACGCCTGCACGGCGAGTCTGTCGCGCTCCTCGACGAGATCCAGCGTCGCGCGAAGGCGGAGTGCGCGGCGGTCGTCGACGGTGACAATGGCCGGCGTAGGCGCCAGGTTTGCCGCCTCCTGAGCGCTGCGGCAGTCCTGGAAATTCATGGTGCGCGGGGTGCGGCCGCGTCGTACGCGTGGGCGGCCGCGTAGGCGGACTGGAAGGTCCCGAGCGGGACGCGCGTGTCTCCGGAGCGGATCTCCGCGCTGAACCCGTTTTGGCGGCGGCGGACGCTGCGGTAGCCGGTTTGGTTGCGGCGGCGCGGCGGCATCGTGGCGGCGGAAGGGAGAGGAAGGATTCAGAGCGGTGGCGCGAGTGGGGAAGGCGAGAGGAAACGGCAGTTGCGCTGGCGCGTGGATGAGCGCGCTGGACGCGGGGCGGTTTATATAGCGCCAAATCTACCGCTTTGGCCAGCGCGCTACGGTTTTTGGAGCGCGCCCTTTTTTTCCGCGCCTGTTGGAGCGGCCGATTTGGCCCTGCGCACGGGAAAAAACCGTTATTTGGCACGCGCAGGTCAAATTGGACGCCTGTTGGAGATGCTCTAATTGTATCTTTCTCTTGGCTGCTTCTCTCTTCGGTTCTACCGATGTATGCCTTGTACCGAACTTTGTTAGGATTGCTTTATTTGCATGCCACTTTTGACTGCTGTTTAGTGTTCGGTACAGTGGTCGGAGTACATCGTGTGAGAATTTGCATGGAAATCCTAAGAAAACCCATCTTGTCATCTTTCGTTGCATGCCTCAGTTTCTTTTTTTAAAGCCGCATCGCTATCTGAAAATTTCCAACTAAACCGTTTTAATCATGGCTCTTACAAAATAATGCGGAGATATGCGTCCAAATAAAGAAGAATGGGAAGGATAAGGCTCACACATACCGAACACATACCTATCTGTATTATGTATACGAATTATATATGAGTAAATAAGATAAGTATATGTAAGAATATTTATGTGGCCAATGTAAATTATGGAGTGATTTTAATTAAAGGTTCTAGTATAATGGTTGCTAGAAATAATAGATTAAAATCCGGGTTTTAATTCCCTCTTCTCTCTCTCTAATAATTTTATAAATACGTGTATGTATATGGGATGTACATGTACAAAGCTGGCTTGCTCAAGCGCCCATGCATGGATCGATCCGCCGCATGCATGCATTGCTGGACGGACGCGGCGCTTAGGCATGGAAACGTGCCCGTTACGTTTAACCTTGCAGTTACGCGTAGCCGGCCTGAAACGACAGCCGCGCCGATGCGAATAGACGCATCCGCTGGATTCCTGCCTGCTGATTGCATGCGAATAGACGCGCCCGCTCGAAGCACCGACCTACAGGACTATAAAAGGGCCAACGCTTCGACCGTATATTTTATCCTCTCTGCTTGCGACGATTCTCGTCGCATGGCTCGCAGCGGAAGCGCTGCATAAAAGGAGAAGATCACTCTGCTGACGGCGGAAGCGCTGTCGAAAAGAAGAGCAAACATCATAGCACATACACGCATAGTTCTTCATCCATTGAAAGAACGATTAAAGATAGAGATAGAGAAAGGAAGAAAGACATCATGTCAAGTGCTAGTTTAGAACAAGGTATGTTCATGACATTTCATGGATGTCTCATGGTTGTTGAATCGAAGTGTTGCCAAGATTCTTTAAAGTAAAGTTTCGGCTTACAATTGGTATCAGAGCCATGTTATGGCAAGCTTTTGATTCACATTATTGTATTTAAGATTATAGTTTGCATTTTATACGTATTGCAAATTTTCCGCCGCATACTTCTCTCGTTCGCTCAAGACTTTTAAAGAAGATCATATTATTGACAAAGTCTTGTCGCGATGAAATGTTGTCTGAATGATTATAGACTTGGGAAAACCAAAATTGGTGTAATTCTCATAAATGTTATCTTGCTAGTTAAATATTTATATGATGGCATGCTTGTTTGTCACAAAAGTGACCCCGCATTGAATATATTAAATATTTGCTTGTGCAAATGTTTTGGTGCTAATAATTTATGATATGTTTGCTATGTTTGATTATTATGCTATTGAGTCACCAAAAGGTGGACTGTTGCGACTAATTAAATGGCATAAAAGGGTCTAATGACATACTAAAGAATATATTTTGTTTGTCAAAAGATGACAATTATATTTCTTTGAGTGTGCTCACTACCATTAAAGAATTGGCACCACTATTGGATCATGTTATATCTAAGTTTCATCAAAAGATGTTCTTATGTATAAAATTAAAGTTATATGTCCAAATTATGTATGTGATCTACTCTTAACGTATGGGCATATGTAAATGTTGCAGCAACTATCAATGGCTTGGTCAAGTTTAACGATCTAAACTATGCCGAATGGGCTGACCAGATTGACTTCCAACTCAGAGTCATGAACTTGGACATGGCCATGATTAAGGAAAAGCCTGCAACACCTACTAATGAAAGTCTGATGATGACAAGAGTAAATTCGATTTATGGGAAAGGGCCAATAGGCTTAGCTTGAACTTCATGCGAATGATGATCGCTTAAAATGTAAAGCCTTCAATGCCCAAGACCGAAAATGCAAAGGAGTTCATGTTGAAGCTCAAATAGTTTTCTCAGTCAGACCTTACAGATAAGTCTATCGTGGGAACTCTTACGAGTGAACTTACTACTAAGAAGTTTAACTGGTCATGTGCAATGCATGACCATGTTACTAGCTTGACTAACATTGCAGCAAAATTAAAGACTCTGGGAATGGATGTGGGTGAATCTCTTGTTGTTCAGTTCATTATGAATTCCCTTCCTCCCGAGTTTAGTCTGTTCCAGGTGAACTACAACCAATGTTCAAGATATCTTCCGATAAGCCGATTAATCGGCCGATTTATCTCTTATCACTGTCTGAGTGATAACATAAATTGGCCGATAAGCCAGCCGATAAACCGTCTGATATGCCGATAAATCGGCCGATTTACCTGTTATCTTTGGTAGGCAGATAAGTTAGCGATAAGCGATATCCCCAACATTGACTACAACACCATAAAAGATAAGTGGAACCTTCAGGAGATAAAGGCTATGCTCATTCAAGAGGAAGGGAGACTGAAGAAAATAAGAGATCACTCAGTTTATTTCATGGCTCGTAACGAAGCCAGCGGCTGTAAGCCTAAGCCAGGTTATAAAGGGAAAAAGAAGGGCAATGCATTATTTAAGGTTAACCAAGGCCAAGTTCGCAAGGATCTGAAGTGTCACTTCTGCAAGAAAACTGGCCATTTCAAGAATGATTGTCCTAAGCGTAAGATTTGGTTCGAAAAGAAAGGTATGTACTATGTTTCGGTGTGTTTCAAATCAAATCTTGTTGAAGTACCGGATGATACCTGGTGGTTAGATTCTGGCGCTACTACTCATGTTTCACATATAACACAGGGATTCCTTTCAATCCAACCCATAAGGGGAAGTGAAAAGTTCTTATATATGGGGAACAGAATGAAGGCACCAATTAAAGGAATAGGGACGTACCGGCTGATCCTGGATAACGGCTACCAGTTAGATCTAGAAAAGTGTCTCTATTTTCCCGAGTGTGCTAGGAATCTAGTTTCCGTAGGGGTGTTGGATAAGTTAGGATATAAGTTTGAGATTGGAGACAATATGTTTAAATTATGTAAGGATATGTACTATTATGGATCTGGTACCTTAATTGATAATTTATACCGCTTCAATCTTTATACTTCTTTTGGATCTCTGTTTAATGTGGAAACTATAGGCAGTAAACGTAGTGCACATAATGAGTGTTCTGCTTTCTTATGGCATCAAAGACTTGGTCACATATCCAAGGAAAGAATAATGAGACTAGTGAAAAAATGAAATCTTGCCTCAATTGGATTTTGATGACTGGGAGATATGTGTGGATTGTATCAAAGGAAAGCAAACCTCACATATATCAAAGTTTCCTGCCACAAGAGGTAGCAAACCTTTACAGTTAATACATACAGATATATGTGGTCCTTTTGATGTTCCAACTTGGGTTGGTGAAAAATGTTTCATCACTTTTACCGATGACTTCTCACGATATGGCTATGTCTACATGCTGCATGAAAAGTCTCAATCAGTGAATATATTAGAGATATTCATAAATGAAGTTGAAAGGCAGCATGGTAAGAAAGTTATAGCCGTGAGATCTGATAGAGGTGGTGAATATTATGGTAGATATACAGAAAATGGACGATGTCCAGGTCCATTTGCAAAGTTCCTTGAGGATCGGGGTATTAGTTCTCAATACACTATGCCTGGAACACCTCAACAGAATGGTGTATCTGAAAGAAGAAATCGTGCTCTTATGGGAATGGTCAGGAGCATGATGAGTTTTAGTTCTATACCATTATCATTGTGGATGCATGCATTAAAGACTGCAATATATTTACTAAACAGGGTTCCCAGTAAGTCAGTTCCTAAGACACCTTATGAACTGTGGACGGGAAAGAGGCCTAGCTTAAGGCATCTTCATGTCTGGGGTTGCCCTGCTAAGTAAGGATATATAATCCACATGAAAAGAAGCTCGAAGCAAGGACCATTAGTGGAAATTTCATCGGCTATTCGGAACAATCTTATGGGTATAGATTTTATTGTCCTAACCATAGTACGAGGATAGTAGAGTCAGGGAATGCTCGATTTATTGAGAATGGACAAACCAGTGGGAGTGATGTACCACGAAGTGTAAACATTAATGAAACTCCAGAGGAAAATTATAGTGCAAATATTTCCCTGAGATTGTCCAACCTCAAGAACCGACTAATAGTATTCAAGCAACAGATGAAAATGTTCAACAAGAGGATATCACATTACGAAGGTCTACAAGGCAAAGAAGGTCTGCCATCCCAGATGATTATGTGGTATACTCGGTGGAACATGGATGTGACTTGAGTATTGATAAAGATCCTGTCTCATTTAAGAAAGCCATGGAATGTAATGATTCTGAAAAATGGTTTAATGCAATGAAAGAGGAGTTGAGATCAATGGATGACAATGAAGTCTGGGAATTGGTCGAATTGCCTAATGAAAAGAAACGAGTTGGTTGTAAATGGGTTTTTAAGACCAAACGCGATTCTAAGGGCAATATTGAAAGACATAAAGCTAGACTAGTTGCCAAAGGTTACACTCAGAAAGATGGCATTGACTATAAAGAAACCTTCTCTCCTGTTTCTAAGAAGAATTCATTACGGATTATTATGGCAATAGTAGCACACTATGATTTGGAGCTTCACCAAATGGACGTAAAGACCGCCTTCTTGAATGGAGATTTAGAGGACAAAGTATATATGGACCAACCGGAAGGTTTTAAAACTCCAGAAAAGGAAAATCTTGTATGTAAATTAAAGAAGTCAATATATGGGTTAAAACAGGCTTCCCGACAATGGTACATAAAGTTTAATGATACCATAACATCATACGGTTTCGTAGAAAACACTGTCGATCGGTGTATATACATGAAGGTCAGTGGGAGCAAGTTCATAATATTAATCCTATATGTTGATGATATACTGCTTGCTGCAAATGATAAATCTATGTTGCATGATGTTAAGAAGTTTCTCTCTAAAAGTTTTGAAATGAAGGATTTGGGAGAGGCATCCTATGTCATCGGGATAGAAATATTTCGTGACAGAAAAGAAGGACTACTAGGATTGTCTCAGAAAGGATACATCAACAAAGTCTTAGAGAGATTTGGAATGGATAAATGCTCCCAAGGGCCAGTTCCAATTCAGAAAGGGGATAAATTTAGTATAATGCAATGTCCCAAGAATGATATGGAACAGAAGGCAATGGAATCAATTCCATATGCATCGGTTGTTGGGAGCCTAATGTATGCTTCGACATGTACTCGACCGGATATTAGTTTCGCCGAAGGAATGCTGGGGCGATATCAAAGTAATCCGGGGATAGATCATTGGAAAGCTGCAAAGAAAATTCTTAGGTACTTACAAGGCACCAAAGAATATATGCTTACCTATAAAAGATCGAATCATCTTGAAGTATTGGGATATTGTGATTCGGACTATGCTGGCTGCATTGACACAAGGAAGTCTACTTTTGGCTATGTGTTTTTATTGGCTGGAGGAGCAGTCTCATGGAAGAGTTCGAAGCAATCCATAATTGCTACTTCAACAATGGAAGCTGAGTTTGTGGCTTGTTTTGAGGCCACTATTCAAGCATTATGGTTGCGAAATTTTGTCACAAGATTCAGCCTTGTGGACAATATAGAAAGGCCTTTACGAATTTATTGTGATAATTCGGCGGCTGTTTTATTTTCAAAGAATGACAAGTATTCAAAGGGTGCAAAGCACATGGATTTGAAGTTCTTGTCTGTTAAAGAGGAAGTGCAGAAAAAGAAGTGCAGAAAAAGAAGTGTCTATTGAGCATATTGGTACAGATTTGATGATCGCGGATCCGCTGACTAAAGGTTTACCACCCAAGACATTTAATGGGCATGTCGATGGGTATCATTGATAAGTCCTTGTTAGCTTGATGTGTATATACATGTATATGTACGATTGTTGCTTGTAATTGGAACACCGTGAATTCAATAAAAGTTTGCATTTGTGCTTCTTTTATTCTCGTTGGGTTGTATACAATTATTGTGTTGGAGAGTAATATTAAAGAAAATAATTTCCCTTAATAATATAATCTCAAATGAATCCCATAGTAGACACTACTTTGTCGTAATGCCCAAATGAATCTCATAGTAGACACTACTTGCACATGCATTGTTATTATGCACTTTCAATATTGTCAATTGTCCAGCTGTAATTTGTTTTACCCAGCATGTTAGTTATCTTTATGGAGAGACACCACTAGTGAACTGTGGACCCTGGTCCATTCTTTTACATCTGATAATACAACCTATTGCAATCATTGTTCTCTTTCATTCTCTGCAAACAAACATCATTTTCCACATCATACGTTTAATCCTTTATTTCCAGCAAGCCGGTGAGATTGAAAACCTCACTGTTAAGTTGGGGCAAATTAGTTTGATTGTGTTGTGCAGGTTTCACATTGGCACCGGAATCCCTGGTGTTGCGCCGCACTACACTCCTTCACCAACAAACTTCAGAAGTGACTCTGATCTCCTACTGGTTCGGTTAAACCTTGGTTTCATACTGAGCGGAAAACTTGCTGCTGTACTCATCATACCTTCTTCTTGGGGTTCGAACGTGTGACTTTACACGCCACAAGCAGCCCTCCACCTGCATAGGCGTACTTACAATTTCTCAAGTTGATATGTAATTCATCTTTTAATTTTTTTAGTACCTTCAAACTTGTTGCGGCTGTGTGCAACTTGGTTATCCAGATGCTGGGTGTAATACTTAAACCTTTAAGTAATAAAATCTCCATTTATCTAAAAAAAATTATATCATCTAGAGTTACCGGTCCACATCAATTGGGGAGGACCTTAAATTTTTATTCTTATAAATATGTTTGAATGATGGTGTGATCCAAAACACTATGTATTGGTTATTAGTGGTCGATATCATTGGTTATTTTGCTTGTACGCACAACATAAATATATTTTGATCTGCCTATGCATCCCTCTATTAATCACATAATACCCAGTTCAAAGCCGTCGGTTCATAAGGCTGCACCTGATTAATCATGCAGCAAATCAGACAAAATAGTTAGTACACCTGCATTGAAAAGGTTCAAATTGAGCAGCAAGTTGTGACGCAGATTCCAATCCGGACATTACGCAGCTAGTATCTGACAAAGATCATGTGGCACTTGACCATTAATAATTAAGAAGCATCCTTCCGTCAAATAATTAAGAAGCATCCCGTCTGTGTTTGCACGGTTCAAACATCAAACTCTCAGGGGATCATGTGATTTTGCTCTTCTATCTTCAGTCCCCCTTTTGAATAAGAATGTTCAGTCCTTTTACACCCCGCAATAGATAAATAAAATAAACTCTCCAGTGCCGCCTCGTGCTGGCTGTTTGAACCTTACCTAGTAGAACTGCAATCATCAGCTAACTCAGTAGTGCTACTTTTCGAAGTACTACAAGGCTGACAAATGGATGCTTTTTATATTTTATTTGCAAGAAATGTGAAACCCTTGTTGGGCTAACAGAGATAAGTTCCAGCTCGTACTCTGGTGGTTAGTTAGCTAAGAGTATCTCCAACAGGCGCCCAACGCGCCGGCGCGGTATAAATTTTTTGCAGCACCAAAAAGGCGTTTTGGCGCGTCGCGCGTCTGTTTCGCTTTAGCAGATGCGCCAAAACTTCACGCCAAAACTTGCCGCTTTAGCAGGCGCGCTAAAATAGAGTGCCAGAAACCTTATCCGCTAAAATAGAGCGCTGAAGTTGGATCGAAAAAAGACAGAAAATAGAAATATATTAGGGTTCGTTGAACACATGCGTACACGCGCTACAAACGCACACACCCGGATCCAGTACGCGCATATAGGCGCGCACGCACACACTACGCGCCGGCGGAAAGCGCCGGCGATCTAGAAGTCCCAGTCGTCGGAGTCGGAGGAGAAATCCGAGTCGGAGTTCGTCGTGTCGGAGACTTCCGACTGAAGCGCCCACCACATCTCGTGGCCGATGGGCCACCAGGCGTGGCCGCGCGCCAATTCCTCCTCCGCCAGTGCCTTCTTCACGCGCCTCTCCTGCCGGTCGTCGTGGAGCTCGGCCCGCCGCTCCGCCGCCCTGTTGTTCCAGAGCTCCATCTCCGCCTGCATCTCATCCGGGTGCGCCTGGTACCACGCCTGCACGGCGAGTCTGTCGCGCTCCTCGACGAGATCCAGCGTCGCGCGAAGGCGGAGTGCGCGGCGGTCATCGGCGGTGACAATGGCCGGCGCAGGCGCCAGGTTTGCCGTCTCCTGAGCGCTGCGGCAGTCCTGGAAATTCATGGTGCGCGGCGTGCGGCCGAGCCGCCACGCCGCCGCATCGTACGCGCGGGCGGCCGCGTAGGCGGGCTGGAAGGTCCCGAGCGGGACGCGCGTGTCTCCGGAGCGGATCTCCGCGCTGAACCCGTTTTGGCGGCGGCGGACGCCGCGGTAGCCGGTTTGGTTGCGGCGGCGCGGCGGCATCGTGGCGGCGGAAGGGAGAGGAAGGATTCAGAGCGGTGGCGTGAGTGGGGAAGGCGAGAGGAAACGGCGGTTGCGCTGGCGCGTGGATGAGCGCGCGCTGGACGCGGGGCGGTTTATATAGCGCCAAATCTACCGCTTTGGCCAGCGCGCTACGGTTTTTGGAGCGCGCCCTTTTTTCCCGCGCCTGCTGGAGCGGCCGATTTGCCCCCGCGCGCGGGTAAAAGCGGTTATTTGGCGCGCGCGGGTCAAATTGGGCGGCTGTTGGAGATGCTCTAATTGTATCTTTCTCTTGGCTGCTTCTCTCTTCGGTTCTGCCGATGTATGCCTTGTACCTAACTTTGTTAGGATTGCTTTATTTGCATGCCACTTTTGACTGCTGTTTAGTGTTCGGTACAGTGGTAGGAGTACATCGTGTGAGAATTTGCATCGGAAATCCTAAGAAAACCCATCTTGTCATCTTTCGTTGCATGCCTCAGTTTCTTTTTTTAAAGCCGCATTGCTAGCTGAAAATTTCCAACTAAACCGTTTTAATCATGGCTCTTACAAAATAATGCGGAGATATGCGTCCAAATAAAGAAGAATGGGAAGGATAAGGCTCACACATACCGAACACATACCTATCTGTATTATGTATACGAATTATATATGAGTAAATAAGATAAGTATATACATGTGCATAAATCGACAAACATGAGCGTGAGAAACTGCCAGCTCTAGTGATGTTTGCATGTCAGCTACCAAACGCGAGGGAGTCAAAGCGCGCAGCCAAATTTGCTTCCGATATCACACTTCCTCCTCGGCGGGTTGTGGCGGAACTTTCTACAAAATGATCAGGATTCAGGAAGAGAAAGCAACTCTAGGAACGGCATCCATGGAAACTTCCGAAAGGGATTGCATTCACGACTGGAGGTCTCTGCTCTCTAAACAAGTAGCCTGCCTGCCCTTGAAGTTGAAAGTTTGGTAATGTTCAGACTCAGTCAGCTGCCACTGAAAACATAGCAACCCTTGCTTACTTGCTTTCTCAAAACACTGTAATGCACCCAAATTATACATGTTAGCAGCTGTCGAACAGAGTAGTTGGTGATCACAAACAGCTCGTTCGTTAGTATCAAATTCGACCAGATTAGATGCCCTTTCTGAAGTTTCCTCTTATGTGGGGCCGTGATCTGCCAACCTCCACATTCATATAGACATCGACGCCAACAGTATGATAAAGATTACGCTTCACATGATTCAAATGAAACACCTTCTGAATCGCAGGGAGTATCATGGATTTTCACATTTTTGTGGTTCACGCACATCACTTCGTCAAACTTGGCTTGTGCCTAGTTTTTGTACTGACCTGGACAACTTGGAACAAAAAAACTGCAAAATTCAATTTCCAGTTGAGAAAATGAGTGGAAGTCGCCGAATACTAGCCTAGTTCGTCAGAAAATGATGCGTACTTACTCGCCCGTGATGAGTTCCTAAGTCTACACGGCACGAATATGCTACGACGCGATCACTTTCGGGGACAGCAATCGGCGTGCTCACTGCATTGGGCTACGATGAATTATTGGTGTACCCTGCTTGATGCTGCAACTAATGCGGTAGCTAGGAGAATGGGACTCCTCAGGGAGACGCCAAAACGAGTCAGCTAGCGTCGCGTCGTCAAACGTACCTAACTGACAGCGCAAATGCAATAAAAACATGCCGTTCTCGCGCGTGCGCGTTACATCGTACAGTGTAAATACAGTTAACCTCATGGGAAATGTTATAGAGACATGCAGGAGCGTGACGCTGTGCGGCGGACTTAATGTCTACTTTAGCTATACCCTTGATGCATGACGCCAATAATGGATGTGATTTGAGGTAACACATCAGGTTAAATATCCGCACCCGCGCAGTTATTTGAGCCCCTGAATTTCTCTTTTTCGTTTCTGCGATCCTTTCTGCAAGTTACTAGGTCAGTTATTTGTACCATTTTCATAGGTATCTATATTTACGCATGCTTGTATTTTTCGATAAGAGTTCGAATACTCACAACTCGGCTTCTGCATGACAAGATGCACATGGGACAAAAACAGAAGAGTGTTATCCAGATCATCATTTTCTTCATGTTTTTTTTCATATACTAGATGACCCGTTGCGCAACTGCCGGAAGCAAGACCATAAGACCATATTGTTGTCATAGCCTAATGAAAACATACGTGCATTACAAAGGTAAAACACAAATAAGACAACTAATTCTCAAAGTAGATGCAGGAAGAACTGCACAAAAGACCAACACACCATGAGACATTATCGGCTCCTCTTTATTTTTATATTAACTTAAGGAGTGATAAGAATAATAGTTAGTATTTGGATCAGATAGTACACTTCATTTTGCTAAAGAGCATAATGTAAAGAGAATCATGTCTAGCAAAATTACAATAAGCAGGTCAAGTTGCCTATCCTGTGGTTTGAGAACATTCATGACATCTGTATAGCGTGCCCTGAGCCGAAAACTTGTAATGGAAAGATCACACCTGTTTTGAAAACTTAAAATGTCAATTTCGGTTTTTCAAAAAAAGGGCTTCATGTAGCACGGGTTCCAAAAATCCACTCTGGCCCTGAGCTCTTTCTACATGGGAAATTCTTATTGTACATTCATCTTTAATAGCGTGATGGAGGCTTCACATATAGGTAAGAGAACTATATATGTTTACACTCTTTTTGCTTGTGAGGCAAGACCAAATATACAATAAGTATGCATAGAATGCATCTATGTGTGATCTAAACCTTTACACCTTGTACAACCTTCTTAATCTAACCAGTGGAAAAACATAGGGAAGCCTGTGAGTGAAGAGTGAGAAGTAAACTACAACTTAAGCATTTTTTATTGAAAAACATATGAGTAAAATGAAAAATCTGTTAATAGATATAATAATCTAACCCTCACACGGTGAGCATTTGATAATGGTCTGGTTAAGACGTTTCTGTTAAAGAGTTGTGCAACTAAATCAATCACAGGTAGAGACTCAACGAACGCTGCCGTGGACACATCTGCAAGAGAAAAAGTCAAGCTATTTCGGTAAAAAAAAATATCCCTGTCTCGGTCCCCTTTCCCTTTTCGGGAGCAGAGTTGATGGAATTACCTTACGGTGAGATTTTGTTCATCAGGCATGAAGGATATAAATATGCTAGTTGTTGCTATTCCGGTCTCAATCTATAATGAAGATATGATAGTAGCTCGTTGTTCTATAGGCTTTCTCATATCAGTCGGAAGAGTTTAAGATGCAAGAGAAGAGCAAAATCAATTTAATGACTTCTCTTCCTATCGCTGGCATAGATAAGGTCAATTGTTATTCTATGGAACTGGCAATTAAACGACCACACTGTAATTGTTCCTGTGAGTTTACTACACATATTAGAAGATTAGAAATAAGCATTACATATGTTACACTGATGCACAGTTTGCCATTGTTCCCACTCCAGCATCCATGTTCAAAACTCTACATTTGTGTGTAGTAGCTCTAAGAAGCGTTTCAGAGACATATCAAAGTTTAAGTTAAATTTCTGGATGTTCAAATCAGATCACAACTCAAGACATGATTCAAAATAACCAAAAACTATTAACAAAAGGCATAAAGAAATACTTCATGACACTACACAATACTTGCATGGAAACCCAAGGTTATTAGATTTATTTAGCACATAAGCTCTAGTGAATAACAGAGTCTTACAAAAGAGAGGAAAATAGAGCCCACGACATTAGCCGAAAACGCTTGGCATATTAGGCACAACCCAGAATCCTGAGAAATAGTAAGACACCTGAGAGTACAATGCCTATTTTGAAGCCTGTTTCGTAGCTCTAAGAAGCGTTTCAGAGACATATCAAAGTTTAAGTTAAATTTCTGGATGTTCAAATCAGATCACAACTCAAGACATGATTCAAAATAACCAAAAACTATTAACAAAAGGCATAAAGAAATACTTCATGACACTACACAATACTTGCATGGAAACCCAAGGTTATTAGATTTATTTAGCACATAAGCTCTAGTGAATAACAGAGTCTTACAGAAGAGAGGAAAATAGAGCCTACAACATTAGCCGAAAACGCTTGGCACATTAGGCACAACCCAGAATCCTGAGAAATAGTAAGACACCTGAGAGTACAATGCCTATTTTGAAGCCTGTTTCCTAATCTATAATGATGATGACCTCGAAAGTTGAGGCCTTTGTTATTCTGAACAGAGCAGAGGAAGGTGAGACGACCAAGTGGGAGCAATGTGTGTTTCTGAGACCTGTAAGAATACACGAAGACCTGCAGAAGATGGTTGGTGGTCCTAGTTCTGCTTCCAAGTTGCACCAACAAAAACGACCATCTCTTTGAATGTTGATGGGTCCTGGAGCGAAGCTCCTGGCTAACATCAGATTTTGTGTCTGCTGAAACCTATACCTGCACAGAATTGGAGTCTCGAAGCAAACAATCCCTCTAAAATAGCATGTGTAGCAGCATAGATCCGAGCTCGCCTGTTAGTTATTTCTGCCAAACAAATCATCGTTCCAAGATTTTCAAAGGCACCACATAAAGGTAATAATATTTGTTCTGAACTGAGACGTATACTCTGGTTGCAGACATGTATAGTCATACAATGGAAAACAAATCCATTGCATGTGGGTTGCAATAATTATGGAAGATATAGTTTTTCCCACCGATAAGATTTCCTTCCGTCCCATCTTAGTAAATCACGTTCTAGCCACTAAAAATAAAAGAAGACATACAAACATATAGAGACTGCCAAATTAATTTCCATTGAGTGAATTCAAACTACTACAAACAAGGACAAAGGTGTAAGGCATTTTATGGGACATTGTGCCAATGAACCAATTGGAGAAGGGATATTTCAGTACACTTCCCAAGTGTTTTTCTTGTTTCCTTGACAGCTCAAGAACCAATGGGAGTAGTAGGGATATTTCAGTACACTTTAGTGTTCCATTCAGACAATAAATAGCACATGATTTTGCTATCTCTCACACATTATGATCATATCATGTTTCTCTTCTCAAATAAACTAATATGAACCCCATACCACCTATATATATTTCTGAACCTCAATGTGAAGGGGCGTAAAGGGTTACATAAACAGATACCCAAAAGTAGAGAAGCACCATGACACTGCTAGGAATAGAAGGAATTTAAGAGAATTAAGATGAACTTCATACTACCTATTTTTATTTTACCTTGAACCAGCAATCAAAGTAAGATACCTCCCAAGATTCACATATGTACGTAAAAAAGGCAATATAGGACGCTCCTCTTGGATCACAGGATACATGTACTTGCGGCCTTATTTAAAACAATGGTTCAGTTTAATAATAAGAAATCTCAGCCAAAATTATTATTTTTGTCGTTCAAACAAATTATGCTATAGACATACAGAAATACTACATGCTGAAGGTAATTACGAAAATAAAGCAGAACATTCACCATATAAGGGAGAAGGACGCCGAGTACATGACTCAAAACAGGACGGCTCAAATAAAATACAATACATGTGCTTCCAATCAAGCCGCTATAATTTTGATTACTATTTTATATAGCTTTATTTGTAGCTAAAAAGCTGAAACGCCCAATTTTGTAAGCTACATGTGAATCGAGGCATGCTAACATTATATTATTGTCATGTTTTTTGAACTAATGCACATACCTTATTGCCTGATTACAAATTCACCCAAGTTATAGCAGTACTTATTCAAATAGAAGGCAGTTCCTTTTCAGATATAGCACAAGAGATTTTTCACTTATTTTGTTTATTCAAACTCTGGAAAATATTTTAACAAAAAGAAGAGGAGAAACGAAGCAGCGCACGCCACACAAACCTTGGCGTCTTGACATCAGTTGTCCTCGCCGTCGCTGCATAGTGCAATTAACCGAATGAAAACCAGGAAACAAAAAAATGTTTGAGACATACATATTTAAATGTACATTCAGTCAGATCTTTGCATGGGGAACAATTCACATTCTCAAACTTTAAATGTACATTCAGCAAATATATTTACGGGGCTATTGCAAGAATCTCGTTTGAGCACCAAATGCCCCTCAAAATTCAGAAACCCCACCACCAAAGCAGCAAGTTTATATAGATGCATGAGATAACTTTGGGCATGGTGAAATTCTCTGCTCAAGATACTCTACGATCTATTAAAAAAGAGTAAACTTCATGTCTGTTCATTCATTCATCTGCCTCTTTAAATAAAAGTAAGCTAAATCCTGATAATGCAATCATCTAAGAACCATTTTAATATGATCTGGCAAGGTTATACATGAATGAAAATCAAGCTGAATGCATGTCAGCATGTATAAAAGTAATATCCTAGAAAAACACTCACTGATAAAAGTAATATCCTAGAAAAATGATCTGTATCTAGCAATATCCTGAATGTATTTATAAAAGTAATATCCTATAAAACAGGGGCATCGTCACTAAGAACCCGAGAGAGCAAAAACTGAAATAAAATTTTAATTATATACATGGAATCCTATTAACAACACAGAATCCTACCTAACAAATCTATCAACACAACAAAAAAAACTTTTTTTAAATACTACAACAGTCATGGGCCTAGATCTTCCACAACAAGAAAGCAATGGAAAAAATCCACCATGAATGTGAACCACATAAACATGAAGGAGGAAGCATTCAACCTGCAGATCCGTGGCCGGTGACACTCCACCACAAAACAAGCTGTCTGGGTCTCCTACAGCCAATTCAGCACCTTCATAAGGAAATGTCATCAGATTACAATATAACATAATGGTATGGTTCCAACAAGCCTACCATGGAGCTCCTCCCACAAGCCCAGAACAATCAATGCGGCGATTGCGTCTTTGGTCTGACATTCTTGTAGGCACCACTGATGGTGAGAGTGTATGTGTAGAGCCAAGAACCTAGTCTAATGAAACAAACTCTATTATAGATTAAATCTGTTAGAGAGGCTTGGATTGATTAAGTAGAAAAATCATCACCTTATTATATGACTGAATGCATTTCTTTTATCCTATTTGAAGCAAATATGCCACACAAACCTCTAGAATAGCAATAAATGAAGTCATGTAGTGGACGGTAGGGATCTAGCGGATGTGTACCTGCCCCTTACTATTCTACATTACAAGCATCAATTCCAGCACGAATGGAGATGAACAAATGCAGTTCTTGATATCAAACCCTAGAAGCAAAATAGACCAGATAATAAGGAACTCGCCTGGGGAGGTTGAAGGCAACGAGGACACTCTCCAAGCCCGGCCACCCACAGCATCCCTGGCTGGCCCGGCCGCCACCCTGCCCGGCCGTCGGCCGCCCGCTGCCGCCCTGCCATGCACGACCGCCGTCGTCTCTCTGCCCGGCCGCTGGCCGCCGTCCTGCCACGCATGGCCGCCGCTGCCTCTCTGCCCGTCCGCCGGCCGCGCACCACCCGCCGCTCGCTGCCACCGTCCGCTGCCTCTGCCGCCGCCATCTCCTTGCTCTGCGCCACCAACAAGAGAGGTGAGGGAGAGAGAGCGGGAGCTGGAGCAAGGGTGGCGGCGGGAGTGGAGGAAAAGAGGGAAGGGGATTGGAGGAGGAGGAGGAGAGAGCGTGCGATTGGGCTAGGGTTTGACCGTGCTGGTTTTGTCCGATGCACTATGTGAGCCAAACTGATCGACGCCGGCGAGCTGATCTCGCCCACTGATTTGTGGTCCCAATGCATAACGTGTCCCACAATGTCATGCGCATATTAGGCAACACGAAGTAAAAAATATATTCACTGTATCCAACGGCTGGAGGTGAAAGTGGGAGAGGTGAAAACACTGTAGCAGTAAATCGGACGGAGGAGGTTGATTTTGAGGGGCAAACCATCTCAGGAGCCGGGTAGGCTCGTATCCTTTATAGTAGTAATATTATCTACTTAACATGCAGTATTAATCCGATAAATTCCTAAATATTGATGATTTAATTGGTCAAATACTGAAGCATTCATGCCGATTAAAATTTACCCTCCTGACTACCGTGAGTCTGTGACCAAATGAACCTGGTATATTTCTACTGGACACCTTCCCTTTGCATGTACTCTTATAGTACCATTTAATTTGAAAATAAAGCTTAAAAACTTTTAATGTGGGTGATGCCGGTGTCCTGCTTAATCAATAGATCAGGTGCTAATTTCAAAAAATAAATAAATCAGGTGCTCTAGCTTCACAAAAGAAGGCAAGAAATTGAGGTGCTCTAGCTTCACAATGCGGGATCAGTGAGAACATGCACGCCACATAGTCGTGCACATAAATCGCTTTGGGCAGATATTTTGCTTGCAAAGGGGCGCCACTATCTGTTGGCAAAGCCGCCTACATCCGCATGTACCACTTTCTCATGCTTCTTGATGGAACAACCCCTATGGAGTAGTATATGTGCAAGTAGTTATCGGTGCCGACAGATCCATGTTAGGCACATACTAGCACTAACTAAAAACTATTTTGTCAAACTAAAACTAACTTCTATGACGTCGGATAATACGGTGGCCATGTGAGTACATGTTGAGCTGGTCTAGCTCGTCATATTAATTTCCTTGGGCATCATTTGTGAAAATTGTAATCTTTACCATTTGATTGTACAAACTTCATGCGCAATTTTGCTTCTGAGAAGATGTATGCCGGTCTATGGTGTTCTTAGAGCATCTCCAGTCGGGGCGCCCAAATGGCCGCCCAAAGGCCTTCCGGACAGGCCCTTTGGGCGCTGTCCAGAAGGCCTGGCGCATTTGGGCGCCCTGGCTCCCCACTCGCGCCGCCCAAACCAATAAAATTTAAATTTAAACTTCGGCGGATTTCATTCAAATACGTTTTTTTCATACGCAAGATCTTACATTTCATTGAAATTCATTAAAAACAAACATAATTCATTTAAATTCAAATCTAAACCTAGATCTAGTACGAGGGATAGCATGCCGGGCACCGGCAGTTGGGGCACTCGCCGGCCCTTGCGGCGGCGAGCACAGGACCCCGGCGGCAGCCGGAGCAGAGGCAGTAGAGGTAGCCGCCGGACGAGGTCGGGACTGGAGGCTGGGCGGTGGCGGTGGCGGTGGCGGCGGAGGCTATGTCGGCCTGGATGGCGAGCTGCATGTGGCCGGGATCCCACTCCGGCGTCGGCGGCCAGTGATACGTCAATTTTGCATCACTATTTTATATCATAATTTACGGTTATTCATTGATATATTTCATATTTAGAGATGATACTTATGTTATTCCACCTATTTTGCATGTTTGATGATTATTGGAGAATTAAACACCAGAGTCAGATTTCTGATGGAAAAAGGACCGTCAAGACACCATATTTCTGAAGATCAATAATTCGAGGAAAACATCCAGAAGTTCCTATTTTGTCAGATGTCGGAGGCAGCCAAAAGGGGAGGCCAAGGTGGGCCACCATGGGCCCTCACCATGTGGTGGCGCGGCCCACCTTGCCCCCGCGCCACCACGTGGTGAGGAGGCCCTGGCCCACCTCTGCCAGCCCCCTTTCGTGTACATCATCCCCAGGAAACCCTAAGCGAAGG
Source organism: Poa pratensis (assembly GCA_947311845.1). Classification (NCBI taxonomy): domain Eukaryota; kingdom Viridiplantae; phylum Streptophyta; class Magnoliopsida; order Poales; family Poaceae; genus Poa; species Poa pratensis. The sequence goes on from CAMZMU010000027.1 coordinate 86,261,897, forward strand.
GGGACGTCGAGGAAATATTCCGCCGCCTCCACGAGGCGGAAAACACCAGAGAGAGAAAAGCTCTCCGCAGGGAGAAATCTGTCGGGGAAATTCCTTCCCGGAGGGGGAAATCGTCACCGTCATCGAGCTGGACTTCATTGGGATCATCATCATCTCCACCACCAGCACCATCATCTCCGCCGCTCCACTCCGTTCCGCTGTAACATCTAGGGTTGAATCTTGTCTAGTTCATAGGGGAAGCTTTCCCGGTGTTAATTACTCCTTGTGGTTGATGCTATTGAGTGAAACCGTTGAATTAAGGTTTATGTCCAGATTGTTATTCATCATTATATCACCTCTGATCATGTTCCATATGATGTCTTGTGAGTAGTTCGTTTAGTTCTTGAGGACATGGGAGAAGTCTTGATGTTAGTAGTGAATTATGTTGAGTAATATTTAATGGTTTGGTGTTATTCTTCTAGTGGTGTCATGTGAACGTCGACTACATGACACTTCACCTTTATGGGCCTAGGGGAATGCATTGTGTATTCGGTTGCCAATTGTGGGGTTGCCGGAGTGACAGAAACCTAAACCCCCGTTGGTATATCGATGCATGAGGGATAGCAGGATCTCAGAGTTTAAGGCTGTGGTTAGATTTATCTTAATTACTTTCTTGTATTTGCGGATGCTTGCAAGGGGTATAATCACAAGTATGTATTAGTCCTAGGAAGGGCGGTGCATTAGCATAGGTTCACCCACACAACACTTATCAAAACAATGAAGATTAATCAACTATATGAAGCGAAAGCACTTGACGAAATTCCCGTGTGTCCTCAAGAACGTTTGGTCATCATAAGTAAACCTACCGGCTTGTCCTTTGCTGTAGAAAGGATTGGGCCACTCGCTGCAATATTATTACTGCATTTTATTTACTTGTACTTTATTTATCTGCTATATCAAAAACCCTAAAAACTTGTCTGCTAGTATTTACAGTGAATTCCATATCAAAACTGCTTGTCAACACCTTCTGCTCCTCGTTGGGTTCGACACTCTTATTTATCGAAAGTACTACGATACACCCCCTATACTTGTGGGTCATCAAGACTATTTTCTGGCGCCGTTGCCGGGGAGTGAAGCGCTATTGGTAAGTGGAATTGGTAAGGAAAACTCTTACTGTGTGTGCTGTTTTTATTTTTGCCTGCTGCTATATTTATTATGGAGAGATCTTCTCTTGAATTCCTATTTGGGAAAACCACTACCACTGCTAAGGTAGTAGAGGAGGCCACCTGAGCAGGTAATCCCATTCAAAATACCTATGAAAATTGTTGAACGTGTTACGAATAACCGCTATGAAGGGGATGGAACTGTCCATCCTGGTGATCATTTATTATTTTTACATGAATTATGCGAGTTATTCAAGTGTGCAGGTATTTCAATGGGTGAAGTTAAGAAGAAACTATTCTCTATATCGCTGTCTGGTAGAGCTGCACATTGGTATAAACTGCTGAAGAATGGGCGTTCTCTTGGTTGGGAGGAAATTGTACCTCTCTTTTATTCTAAATTCTATCCTCCAAGTGAGATTCACAAAGACCGGAACCTCATATATAATTTTTGGCCTCATGATGGAGAAAGTATTGCCCAAGCGTGGGGGAGATTGAAGTCATTAATGCTCAAATGCCCCATTCATGAGCTTCCTGGTAACGTTGTTATTGATAACTTCTATGCAAGGCTTCTCCTTTCAGGATAAAACTCTATTGGATACTGCTTGTTCTGGATCATTCACTCGTAATAAAGAAGAGTTTAAATGGGACCTTCTTGATCGGATTCAGGAGAACACTGAAGGATGGGAGAACGACAAAGGTAGAGAGTCAGGTATAAAATATGATTTCGAATGCATTAAAACTTTCATGAATACTGATGATTTTCGAAATGTTAGTACTGCTTATGGCCTTGACTCTCAAGTTGTTGCAAATTTTATAAAGCTTTTGCCTCCTATTTCGGTATGCCTAAGGAGGGTTTTAAGAATTATCATGAACCTTATAAAGATAAACTGTTTCTCCTGTGACTAGAACTATTGAAGTTAACACCGTTGATCACATTATTCCTGAACCTTATATTGAAAAAGTTCCTTTTCCTGCTAAAATAAAGGAACACTCTATATAGCTAGTGTTGTTAACAAAAGTACAAAGAAAGCTATAGAACCTGATGAACAAATAACTGTTGAACCTGCTGTAGCAATGGTTAAGGACCTTGTCACCGAAAATATAGAAGATGGTCATATTATCTTTTGTGAAGATGCTTCTAATATTGTTTCACATCCTAAAAGCTCTAGGAAAACTAGTGTTCCTGTGCTTTGTTAGGATAGGTGATCATTGCTATTATGGTTTATGTGATATTGGTGCAAGTTCAAGTGCCATTCCTTATGAGCTTTACAGGGAAATTATGCATGAAATTGGTTCTTGTGAACTTGAGGAAATTGATGTGGTTATTCAGCTTGCTAATAGAGAAACTATCTCTCCAATTGGTATTGTTAGAGATGTGGAAGTTTTATGTGGTAAGACTAAATATCCTGCTGATTTTCTAGTACTTGGTTCAGCTGCTAGTAAGACTTGTCCTATCATTTTTGGTAGACCTTTCTGAATACTTGTGGTGCTGTTATAGATTGTAAGAAAGAGAAAATCTTTACTAAATTTGCTGGTGAATCTTATGAGTTCAATTTCTCTAAATTTGCTAAAGTTCCTTATGAAACGAATTGCCTAATGAAGATTTTAAAGTTGCTCAGCTTGCCTCTATTGCTCTTGCTCCTAACAATGCTTTGCAGCAACATATGGAGGACCACGAAAGTGAGGTCTTTATGGAAGAAAGGAATGAGCTTGACGAAATATTCCTTCGTCAACCTATACTTAAACATAACTTACCGGTGGAAGATTTGGGTACCACTCTACCACCAAAGGAGGATCCGTTTTTGATTTAAAACCTTTACCTGATAATCTTAAATATGCTTATATTGATGATAAGAAAATATATCCTGTTATTATTAGTTCTAAACTTTCAGGTAGAGAAGAGGAAAGGTTATTGGAGTGTTGAAGAAACACCGTGGAGCTATGGGCTATACTCTTGATGATTTGAAAGGGATCTCCCCTGCTATTTGTCAACATGCTATTAATATGGAACCTGATGCAAAGCCAGTTGTTGAACATCAACGTCGTTTAATACCCAAGATGAAGGAAGTGGTAAGAAATGAGGTATTGAAACTCTTGAAGCTGGTATTATTTATCCTATTGCTGATAGTAGATGGGTAAGTCTGTGCATTGTGTTCCTAAGAAAGGAGGAATTACTGTTGTGCCTAATGAAAATGATGAACTTATTCCTCAAAGAGTAGTAGTTGGTTATAGAATGTGCATTGATTTTAGAAAGGTTAACAAAGTTACTAAGAAGGATCATTATCCTTTACCTTTATTGATCAAATGTTAGAGAGGTTGTCTAAGAAGACTCATTTTGTTTCCTTGATGGTTATTCTGGGTTTTCTCAAATTGCTGTGAGAAAGCAAGATCAAGAGAAAACTACTTTTACTTGTCCTTATGGAACTATGCTTATAGACGTATGCCTTTTGGTTTGTGTAATGCTCCTGCTACTTTTCAAAGATGCATGTCTGCTATTTTTCATGGTTTTTGTGAGGAAATTGTGGAAGTCTTCATGGACGATTTTTCCGTCTATGGAACTTCTTTTGATAATTGTTTGCACAATCTTGATAAAGTTTTGCAGAGATGTGAGAAACTAATCTTGTTCTTAATTGGGAGAAATGCCACTTTATGGTCAATGAAGGAATTGTTCTTGGACATAAAATCTCTGAAAGAGGCATTGAAGTTGATCGAGCTAAAGTTGAGGCAATAGAGAAAATGCCTTGCCCAGAGATGTCAAAGGTATTCGTAGTATTCTTGGTCATGCTGGTTTCTATAGGAGGTTTATTAAAGATTTCTCTAAAATTTCAAAGCCCTTACTAATCTTCTCCAAAAAGATGTACCTTTTGTTTTTGATGATGATTGTAAGGAAGCTTTTGAAACTCTGAAGAAGGCTTTAATTACTGCTCCTATTGTTCAACCACCTGATTGGACGTTACCTTTTGAAATTATGTGTGATGCTAGTGATTTTGTTGGGCTGTTCTTGTCAGCGGATAGATAAGAAGTTGAATGTTATTCATTATGCTAGTAAGACTCTTGATTCTGCTCAAAAGAATTATGCAACTACTGAAAAAGAGTTCCTAGCTGTAGTATTTGCTTGTGACAAATTTAGACCTTATATTGTTGATTCAAAAGTCATTATTCATACTGATCATGCTGCTATTAGGTACCTTATGGAAAAGAAAGATGCTAAGCCTAGGCTTATTAGATGGGTGCTTCTTTTGCAAGAGTTTGATTTACATATTGTAGATAGGAAAGGTGCTGAAAATCCTGTTGCTGATAATTTGTCTAGATTGGAAAACATTGTTATGATCCTATTCCTGTTAATGATAGTTTTCCAAATGAACAGTTGGCTGCAATAAGGGTAAGTTCGCGAGATAGTCCTTGGTATGCTGATTATGCTAACTTTATTGTTTCCAAGTACTTGCCTCCAACCTTTTCAGCTCAGCAAAGAAGGAAATTCTTTTATGACTTAGGCATTATTTTTGGGATGACCCACATTATATAAAGAAGGAGTAGATGGCATTATGCGAAGATGTGTTCCGAACATGAACAACGAGAGATATTGAGAAAGTGCCATGGTAGTGCTTATGGAGGACATCATGCTGGAGATAGAACCGCACAAAAGTTCTACAATCAGGTTTTTATTGGCCTACCCTCTTTAAAGATGCAAGAAAGTTTATTTTATCTTGTGATGAATGTCAAAGGGTTGGTAATATCTCTAGACTAATGAAATGCCTATGAATTATTCTCTTGTTATTGAACCATTTGACTGTTGGGGATTCGACTTTATGGGTCCTTTTCCTCCTTCAGAAGGTAATACTCATATACTTGTTGCTGTTGATTATGTTACTAAATGGGTAGAAGCTATACCTACAAAAGTGCTGATGGTGAGACCTCTTTAAAAATGCTTCAAGATGTTATTTTTCCTAGGTTTGGTGTGCCTAGATATCTTATGACTGATGGAGGTTCTCATTTTATTCATGGTGGTTTTAGAAAGACCCTTGCTAAATATGGTGTTAATCATAGAATTGCTTCAGCTTATCATCCCAAACTAGTGGGCAAGTAGAATTATCAAATAGAGAGATTAAATCTATCTTGCAAAAGACTGTTAATAAATCTAGAAAGAATTGGGCTAGTAAGTTAAATGATGCTTTATGGGCTTATAGAACTGCTTATAAAAACCCTATGGGTTTATAAAATGGTTTATGGTAAAGCTTGTCACTTGCCTAGAATTAGAACACAAAGCTTATTGGGCAGTGAGAGAACTTAATAGAGACTTTAAACTTGCTGGTGAAAAGAGGTTGCTTCATTTGAGTTCTTTAGATGAATGGAGAAGTGAGGCTTATGAAAATGCTAGACTTTTTAAAGAGAAAGTTAAGAAATGGCATGATAGGAGAATTATTAAAAGAGAGTTTAATGTTGGTGAGAAAGTTCTATTGTATAGGTCTCGTCTCAGATTTTTTGCAGGAAAATTACTCTCAAAATGGGAAGGACCTTTGTTATTGTGGAGGTATATCGTTCAGGTGCAATAAAGATTGCTTCACTAAAGACAACTCTACACAAGTGGTGAATGGACAAAGACTCAAACATTATATTTCTGGAGATCCTTATGATGAAGATGTTGATACTATCCAAGTGGTGACTCCAGAAGTTTTCATTGAAAAGCAAATTCAGGGGACTGCAGAGTCTGTTTTCGAATAGGTAACAGTTTTGGTAAGAAAAAATGTTCGCGTTTAACCTTCCAATATATATTTTTGTCATTTATATTAAAAATGGAAAAATAAGAGACCAAATCGGGGTTTCTCCTGTACCTTCCTTTTGTTATAAATTTTTTTGCTATATAATCCCCCGGAACCCCTGAGGTCTGTATATTGCCTTTTCGTCGTGTTTTTGTTTCGAGTTGTTTCTGCCAGATTCCACCTTCAAGTTTTAGAAGCACCATGGTCTCCAACAACAACAACAAGGGCAAGGAGACTTTGGAAGATGACCCCCAAGACCCTATGCTGAAGGAGGAGATCGAGAGTGAAGATGAAGGAGAAGTGGAGGAAGATCCACGTCAATACCCTCGCGCCACCATTGCAAGCATTGGAGTGGTGGCGAACCCTTTCAACCTCAAGAGAGGCGCGTGGATGAGCACCGGAGGGAAGGTTCCACGTCGCTTCTTGGCTCCAAGGACATCTTCTCCGGGCATCGATAACCCTTTCCATACTCTTATCCATAAGCATCAAATTGAGAGGATCCCCGAGGCAGAATTGCCCAATAGCTGGAATATAGATCGTTCTAACAGTGCAGGAAAAAAGAGTTCTAAGTCCGATGAGAAGTGGGGAGACAACTCCAAGAGCTGGGATTCACAGTCCGATAAATTCATGAACCGTATTGAGCACAACACGGAGTTGATCCGTATCCTCACCCACAAGATTGATGAACTGAAGGAGTTGGTTGATAAGTTTTTTAAGGATTCACCACCACCGCCGAAGGAGTAATTCATCATGGGTATTGGCATCCCCTTGGCTTGTTCTAAGCTTGGGGGAGTGCCGTGGTATCACACCATTATCTTTACCTTTTACCTTTCAATAGAGTCATATCGTGAGTAGGGAAGTTATCTTATAGGATGGTTTGCAGTGTGGAAGTATCTCTCTTTTAGTTGGTTATCTATGTATCCCTTGGTGTGAGTTGCCGTTATGGAATATTAATGAGAAGTTTCATCATTTACTTTCTGCATACTTTATTTTAGTTTGCAATTTCTTTCATGTTGATAATCTTGTCATTAGTATTGGTACCACTTTGGGAGCATTAAGTAAGTCTTTCTGGTTTTGGCAAACTTAGCATTGGTCAGTAGTTACAATACTTTGAGGCTTAAGTAGAGAGAGGGAAGTGCATGTAGATAAATTATTCCATGATCTTTCTTTCTTCTTGGCTCATAAGCTTAGTATTCTCAAGTTAAAATTATTTGTGCTTCCAAGGAAGATTGCATGATTGTTCTTACTACATGTATATTTGTTTGTATCCCTCAACTCTTATGCTTGCTACGCAACCTTGCTAGCCGAAAACCTGTATTGAGAGGGAATGCTTCTCATACATCCAAACCTTGAGCCAAACCATTGCCATTTGTGTCCACCATAACCACCTATTATGTGGTATTTCCTGCCACTCCAAGTAAATACTTCATGTGCTACCTTTAATTATTCAAAAACTATTACCTCTCATTTGTGTCACTGTTTACTAGCTCATGAGGAAGTATGTGGGTTGTTCTCTATTTAACTTGTCAGACAGACTTTCACCAATGGACTAGTGGCATATACATCCGCTTATCCAATAACTTGCAAAAAGAGCTGGCAAATGGGGTGCCCAGTCCCAATTAATTATAACTATAACTGCTTGATTTCTTCACATGTTTTGCCAATGATTTATCAAAAGCAAATTTCAAAGTGTTAAACATTATCAGATAGGCACTCCTCCATGGTATGTGATTGTTGGAAGGCACCCGAGGATTCGGTTAGCCATGGCTTGTGTAAGCAAAGGTTGGGAGGAGTGTCATACCAATTTATAAATATGCATGTGTAAACAAAAGAGAAGAGGGATGATCTACCCTTGGGTAGAAATAACATCCATCATGGAAGCCGCTCTTGAAAGTCTGGTTGACAAGGGTGTCGGGGGCTACCCCCGGGTAGGGTCATGGTACGGAGTAAAGTATACCCAAATGTGGATCAAGGTACGGTAGGGACCGAGGTAAACAGGTCCGGAGGGGCAGAAATGTCTTGACCGACATAACTTTACCGACATAGTTAATCCGACATAACTTTACCGACATAGTAATGTCGGTACTGCCAAGTTCATTCTTATGTGCAGGTAAGGAGTTTACGCCGAGGCAAGGTATTCGGCATATCCATGCCGGGTTAACTCAAGGAGAATATCCGGCACAGCCATGCCGGGTTAGAGCCAAGGAGTACCCGACATATCCATGTCGGGTTAAAGGAGCAGAGGAGCGTTGTGTCGGCTCCAGAGTCAATGCAGCAGTCACATCCCGTCTGGCACAGAAGCGCCTGACACGGAGAATGTCAGGGGAGCATGCTGCGGGAGCGGTGGGACAGCTCGTACTTGACCGCTGACTCCGGGGCATCCGGGGAAAAGGCTACGAGGTTAGGCATGGGCAGGCCACGTCTTGTCCCTGCAGTAGGGTACATTCTAGCAGTACCGTTGCGCTGCAAGGGATGGGCAGGCCATGTCTTGTCCCTGACAGGAGTGCCATCATGACACACCGTTGGCGTGGCTACAGTGCACCCGGAGGGGCATTACCGTAACTCGGTTAGCCTTTAAATAGGGCATCACCCCCTCCTGCGCGAGGGACGATGCCCTGAGATTCATTTCCCCTGTAGCTTCATCTTCTTCCTTGAGCCTTTCTCCATTATTGAGACATACAGCTCGAGGAGCATCATTGTACTTGTGAGACACCGAGATATATAGAGAGGTAGGCAGGAGTAGGGGTGTTACCTCCTCACGAGGGCCCCAAACCTGGGTTGATCGTGTGTGTTTGTGAGATTGCTTGTTCTTCTGCGTGCGCTCCTTAGCGCGCTAGCCCTCCCCCGGATACTCCAGCGCCCATCGGCCCCGCTCATTAGCCATCCTATGGCATCTGCCATGATACCACCATGACAGTTGGCGCCCACCGTGGGGCAAGCAGCGGCGATGGCTGGTGTGATCATCCGGACGGGCTCCATCATCGACTTCGGTGAGCGCGTCATCTCCGGGCTCATCTGCAAGCTCGGTTCACTGAACTTCATCAGCGACAACGCGGGCTGCTTCGGCAGCAAACCGTTCCTAAGGAATGGCTGCCTCATCAGCTTCGGCACCTTCGTGACCTACGTCACCACCGAGATTGTCTGCAAGTACCCCGAGCAGGTGCTTGTGGCCGAGGATCCTCTTGTTGTGTGTGCAGCTCGCGGCTGGTGTATCGATCGCCTAGGAAGCTGCGCCGAGGTAATGATGAGCGGGCCTGCGGGTGATGCTGGCAAGGGCAATGTCGGAGAGCCTGCCACCAAATCCGCCCGCACGGCGAAACCTCCGCTGGAAGGGGATGAGCACCTCCGGGCCGGCACATCCAAAGTGCCGGTCAGGCCAGCTCCTCTGGAAGATATCATCGAGAAGCTGGATGTCCCGGTAGCATCCGGGGCAGATGCTTCCCTGACAGTAGCCGAGTTAGAGCTGCAGCGCCAGAAGTTGCATCAGGAGGCCATGGACATGGCCGAGATACGGAGAGATTTTGACATATCCCTCCGTGAGTATAATGCAACTCATGGGTTAACCCCGGTAGCTAACCATCCTGGCCGAGTAGAGGCGGTGCGTAGGAGAGGCAAAGGCCTCAATGCTGAGATTGCTAGAGATGGTAGATCTAGTTCTAGTAGAACTCCTAGTGTCATGTCGGTTGAAAAACCGAAGTATAGCTCCCCTGCTAAGACTCTTAGAGTTGCCGAGGCAGCAAGAGCCGAGTTACCTGGTTTGACCGGAGAAGCTCTCCGTAGGCAGCAGGACCGAGTCAATGAATTGGTCGGTACTACTAACCGGCAGAACGAGGCCTTCCGCAAGGCTAACCCAGGTGCTGGTGGGTCCTAAATTGTTCACTCGGCTAGGGCAGCTAGTGAGAGATCTAAGGGGCAAGCTTCATCTCCGCATGATGGTGGAGGTCGTGACGGAGTGTAAACTCTGGTAAGAACAAGCAGATGCAGACATATGATGCTGCATATGCCGGAAAGCAATTAGCTGGGCAGGCCAATGCTAGCCGAGGTAAAAGTAACCTCGGTCCGGGCAACCCGAATGTCGGGCCTGTTGTCTCGGCAGGCCGAGGTCAGCCACCTCGGTGTCCGGTGCAGAATCGGGTTCAGCAGCACCAAGAGGTAGAGTACCAGCAGCAGCCACAGGACGTTGGCCAAGGGGCCAACCGATACGATGATGGAAACTCGGTTATGGAGAGAGCTGGGTACCAGAGGTATGAAGGTGCATTAGGATCCCGGTTGGGACCTCGCATGCTAGCACCAAGTGATGCATGCTACAAGTTGGACAGGATTTACCTGTCCGAGATGCTGGAAGAGCAAGGCCCACCTGGCCCTGCATGTTTTGGACCTCGGATCATGAGGAAACCACCGGTGCCGAACTTCCAATTGAGCCGAGGTACCAAGACGTATGATGGTAGCACCAAGCCAGAGGACTGGCTGATTGACTATGTGTCGGCAGTGCACATTGCGGGAGGTAACCGCAGATGGGCGGTGAGGTATATCCTGCAGATGTTGGAGGGGCCAGCCCGAATCTGGCTAAACAACCTGAGAGAGGGCAGTGTCGACTGTTGGCTGGACTTTGAGGAAGCTTTTGTTAGCAACTTCTCCAGCACTTACAAGAGGCCAAATAGACCTCAGCAGCTTGCGATGTGCAGGTAGAGGGATGATGAAACTGACCGAGACTACTTGACTCGGTGGAGCATTGTCCGCAATTCCTGTGAAGGAGTTGTTGAGGCGCAGGCAATCTCATGGTTTGCACAAGGATGCCGACATGGCTCCATGCTCTGGCAGAAGCTACAAAGGGAAATGCCAGCCACGTTGGCCGAGACAATCCGGATCGCGGATAGCTATGCACTCGGTGACCCAACATAGCCTCTGCTGAACTCGATTGAGCCGAGTAGAAGATATCCGGTGAACAACAGACCCGGGCCAGCTAGGCAGAATGATCGCCAGAACTTCGGCAGTAAGAGGAGGGAATCGGATTACCGGTATGGCTCAAACCAGGTTGCTGCGGTGAACCAACACCAGCCAGATGTCGGCAGTAACCAGCGACCGAAGAACAGCGGTCCAGCATGGGGCCAGAATCAAGAGGGGAAGAAGCCATGGAGTGACCAGAAGCAGTCCTTCACTTATGAGGCTATGTTGGATGGACCTTGTAGTTTCCACACCCAAGACATCCGCAGACCGGCGAATCATACAACTCGGCAGTGCAGCTGGTATCAGTGCACAAGGGGGAACGAGCCAGAGCCGGAGGAAATCAGGCAGGGGCACCTCAGAGGATTCCGCCGAGGCAAAGCTTACCGCTCACCGGGGCAAATGCTACCCCGGTGAATCCACCTGCTCAGAGGCAAGCAGCTCCGAAACCTGTGAATCAGGTGAATGTTGGAGGGAACAATAACAACGCTGGTCCCAGCAGGCAAGGGGAGTATCCCCAGGGAGATTACAGAGAAGCTTATCAGAGCTATGTGGTCTTTGTGACCGAGCCAACTGGCGAAAAAAGCTTGCATCTGCGTGCACTGGAGGTGAACGCGGTTATGCCGGCAGTGTCGAAGTATATGCACTAGTTCGAGCAAGAGATTACTTGGAGCAGAAGGGACCATCCCCGAGTTATGCCAACTCCGGGAGGTTATGCTCTGGTAGTGGATCCGACATTCATCGGGCCCACCATCAATGTCAGGTTCACCCGAGTTCTCATTGATAATGGGAGTGCTATCAATATCATGTACCGAGACACCATGGTAAAGATGGGCATCTCGTTGAACATGCTGCAGCCGAGTAGCACGACCTTCCATGGTATAGTGCCAGGTGTTTCTTGTGCTCCTATGGGCAAGATCTGGGTGGATGTGTTGTTCGGCACCAAGGACAATTGCAGAACTGAAAGCATCTAGTTCGAGGTAGTGGACCTCGAAAGTCCATACCATGCATTGCTTGGTAGGCCCGCGTAGTCCAAGTTCATGATCTCTACCCATGTGGGCTATCTCAAGATGAAAATGCTGGGTCCTAATGGCATCATCAGCATCTCGGGTGATTACAAGCGTGCGCTGGAATGCGCCTCGGCTGGTTCTTTCTTGGCCGAGTCTTTGATCATTGCTGCTGAGAAGAAGAAGATACACGAGGTGGTGGCGCTGGCTCAATCCGCGCAACTCGGAATGCCGGGTATGGCTAACCCGGAGATGAATGCATCGTTCCAGGTGCCGAAGGAAATGAAGAAGATCAATGTTGATCCGGAGTGCTCGGAGCGCAATGTCATCATTGGCACCGGGTTAACTGAGAAATATGAAAGCGAGCTCAGTCACTTCCTCCGTGAGAATCGGGATATCTTCGCTTGGTCGAATCAAGACCTGCCGGGTGTTCCGAGGGAGTTGGCTGAGCACTCTTTGTTCGTCAGGCCGGACATGAAGCCTGTGAAGCAACCGACACGTCGACTGTCGGATGAGAGAAAAAAAGTGGCGGGAGATGAACTGGCCAAGTTACTTGCGGCTGGTTTCATCATGGAAGTGCTGCACCCGGACTGGTTGTCTAATCCGGTCCTGGTAGAGAAGAAAAAAGATGAACATCTGGTGGCCAAGGTGTGGCGCATGTGTATCGATTTCACCAACTTAAACAAGGCATGTCCGAAGGATCCATTCCCGCTGCCTCGGATTGATCAAGTGATCGATTCCACAGTCGGGTGTGAGCTGTTATCCTTTGTAGATGCTTATTCCGGGTTTCATCAGATTCCTCTGAACCCGGCTGATCAATTGAAAACTGCTTTTATTACCCCATATGGGGCTTATTGCTATCGTGTCATGACCTTTGGTTTGAGAAATGCTGGTGCTACATACGAGAGGTGTATGCAGAAATGTTTGCATGATCAAATAGGCCGGAATTTGCAGGTGTATGTCGACGATGTCGTCATAAAAACTAAAGAAAAGTCATCTTTGACTGATGATCTCAGAGAGACATTTATAAACTTGAGAAAATACCGAATGAAACTTAACCCGGATAAATGTACATTCGGTGTACCAGCAGGAAAATTACTCGGTTTCCTCGTGTCAAGCCGAGGTATCGAGGTTAACCCGACAAAAATCCGTGCTATTGAAAGCATGAGGTTACCGACATGTCTCAAGGACGTGCAGAAGTTCACTGGATGTTTGGCATCCTTGAGTCGGTTTGTTAGTAGGTTGGGAGAAAAGGCATTGCCTTTATATCAGCTCATGAAGAAAACCACTCACTTTGTGTGGACCCCGCAAGCGGATGCGGCGTTCACGGAGTTAAAAAAGATGTTGGCAACTGTGCCGATACTGGCCTCACCATTACCCAAAGAGCCGATGTTGCTCTACATTGCGGCCACAAACCGAGTTGTGAGTGCCGTAGTGGTGGTGGAGCGAGAAGAAGAGGGAAAGACTGTGCAGAGGCCGGTATATTATTTGAGCGAGGTGATCTCGTTATCCAAGCAGAACTATCCTCACTACCAAAAGATGACATATGGTGTATATCTGGCTGCTAGGAAGTTGAAATATTACTTCCAAGAGCATTCAATCACTATGGTGTGCGAGGCTCCCATCTCCGAAATCATTGAGTGCAAAGATGCAACTGGCCGAGAAGCCAAGTGGGCTATCGAGGTATCACCTTACACTCCGCATTATGAGAGAAGAGATGCCTTTAAATCTCAGGCACTACCGGATTTCTTGGTGGATTGGGCCGAGATGCAATATGAGCCACCGCTTCCTGACTCAAATTATTGGAGGATGCATTTGATGGTTCCAAGATCAAGATTGGTTTGGGTGCCAGAATAGTTCTTACTACGCCAAAGCAAGACCAGCTGAGATATGTACTGCAGATTCATTTTGCAGCATCTAACAATGTGGCCGAGTATGAGGCACTGGTACATGGGCTCAATGTGGCCAAAGAGATTGGGATCCGCCGGATAGAGTGCTTCGGAGACTCGGATCTGGTAGTGCAGCAAGTCTCGGGAAATTAGGATGCTTTGGACGCCAATATGGCGTTGTTTCGGTTTCATGTCCAGAAGATCTCGGGATTCTTTGAGGGGTGCGAGTTCAAGCATATACCTCGGGCGGAAAATGAAGCTGCCGACATATTGTCTAAGCTAGGTTCATCCCGAGATCCAATTCCACCCGGCATAGCATTGGAGCATCTGAGGAAACCTTCAATCAAACCCTCACCAGAGTCCGAGTCAATTTTTATCCTGGCAAAACTGGAAGATGGAGCAGTGCCAATGGATGTTGATGTCGGGTGCACATGGGAAAACCCGGGGGCTGCCTGGCAGAACTCATTGACTGGTTACTCAGTATCGGAGGAAGCAATGTCGGTAGAGCCAATGGAGATAGATATCCCAGTTTTTCCTATGCGTCCTGTGCCAGAATGGGCGCAGCCTATAATGGCATATATGATGGATGGGAGTTTGCCGAGCAATGAAGTTGAGGCCAGGCAAGTGCAAAGAAGATCCAAGGCATACACCATCATCAACCAGGAGTTATACAAGAGAAGTGTAACCGAGGTACTGTAGCGTTGTGTTGAGCCGCAGGAAGGGCAAGAAATGCTTCATCAAGGGCCCTAGTGCCTAAAGTATTCCGGCATGGGTTTTATTGGCCCAGTGCTTTGAACCAGGCCAAAGATATCGTCTGAAAGTGTGAAGGATGTCAAAGATTTGCCAAGAAGACCCACCTGCCAGCTTTGGCACTCAAGACAATTCCAATCACTTGGCCCTTTGCAGTTTGGTGTCTGGATATGGTGGGGGAATTCAGGCCAGCCCGAGGTAACATGACTCATATGCTGGTAATGGTGGACAAATTCACCAAGTGGATCGAGGTGAAGCCCATCCGAAAGTGTGATGGTCACACAGCTGTGTCCTTTTTAAAGGACATCATTTTGAGATATGGTTACCCCCATAGCATTATCTCGGATAATGGCACAAACTTTGTTGTGGGAGAGTTTGCTCGGTTCTGTGCTGAAAAGAGAATTCGGTTGGACATAGCCTCGGTTGCACACCCGGAGGCAAATGGACAAGTGGAAAGAGCAAATGCATTGGTATTGGCCGGCATCAAAGCCAGGTTAACTGAACCACTGTTGCGAACTCCGGGATACTTGATAGAGGAGATACCAGCAGTATTGTGGGGTCTAAGGACCACACCGAATCGTTCAACTGGCTATACGCCATTCTATTTGGTCTATGGGGCAGAAGCTGTCTTGCCAACCGACATGGAGTATGACTCGCCGAGAGTGGCGATGTACACTGAAACCGAGGCAAAAGAAGCTCAAGAAAATGATGTTGATTTGCTCGAGGAAGCACGAGAACTGACCTTATCTCGGTCAGCTATATATCAGCAAAATCTTCGACGCTATCATAGCTGGAAGATCAGCCCTCGGGTATTCCGAGAGGGAGATTTGGTGCTGAGGCTAGTACAACACAGTGCAGGCCGACACAAATTGTCACCTCCATGGGAGGGACCATTCATTGTGAGCAAGGCTCTGCACAATGATTCGTACTATCTTATAGATGCACAGGCACCGAGGAAAAATGTAATGGACAAATCCGGAGAGGAGCCCAAACGACCCTGGAATGTAGCTCTACTCTGTCCCTTTTACTCCTAACGGAGCAATGTATGTATCTCGGTTTTCTTTTGAATGAAATACCGGCACTCCGAGATGAAACTCGGGGACTGCCTTGTCCATATGCGTGTGTTTTATCTCTGTTTTTTCTATGTCGTTCATATGTCGGATGATTTTTTGACTCGTTTCAAAGTTCAAGTAATGTATGCTATTTTGTTGTGATCTTGTGACTCGACTGACGAACGCCGAAATGGCAGTCAAGAGCAGAGGTTATGGGTATGTGGTAAACATGAAAGTGGACTCAGGGACTCGGTCCTAAAAAGATCCGACATGTGTCGTTTACTAACCTGGTTTTTTCATTCCTTTTTTCGTTGTGTCGGATGACTATGAATCATACCTCAAAATTTTACAAGTACTGTATGCTATAATTTTGGTCTTGTGACTCAACTGTCGAACGCCGAAATGGTAGACAAGAGCAAAGATTACTAAGTATAGTAAACAAGAGAGTAAACTCGGGGACTTGGTGCAAAGTGATCCGGCATTAAGCCGTTTTCAGATAAAAGTAGCAAAATAGGAGTAGCACGGCGAAGTACTTAAAAGTATAGTTATATATGCACCCGGCATTCCGGGGATTTGATAGTTCTGCTTATAATAAGTTCAGGAGTTGGTGCTGGAGGAGCTCGGATCGGCAGAAGCAACCTCGGGGGCAGGAGCACCTTCAGTTGTTGGAACAACCTCGGGAGTTGGAACGGTTGCCGAGATTCTGGCAGGGTCGGAGGCTGCTTCTGGAGTGGTGTCGGCTGCAGGTGGCTCAGCAGTCTCGGCTGCTGTGTCGGTGGCAGTGTCAGCTGCCTCAACTTCGATTTCTTCATCCACTGCCTCGTCGTCGCTCTCATCATCGTCGCTGTCGTCAGCATAATCCTCAACGTCGGAGTAAACATCCCCAGGGATGAAATACCGAGTTTGAGCGTAGCTGGCCATGAAGGCAGCTGCCTCCTTGTAGCGTGCGATCAGTATCGGATCCTCAGTCCACTGTGAATGGGCACGTAGAGACTTCAGTGAATCGAGGTCGATAAGCTCATACCAAGACATCACAAAGGTCAATGCTTGATCTGCGCCGGCACGAGCTGCAGAGGATTTCCATTCCCGGAGTCTTGTCTCAGCGGTCTGCAGACATTTGGCTAATTCGGCAGTGGTGGCCGGAGTTGCGGCGGTAGGCCATAGTGTCTGGTAAACCCGGATGCTGGCTTCAAGAAGCTCAGTGCCAATGATCTTCAGTGGAGAAATCCGGGCCTTCGGTGCCGTCAGATGGTCTTCAATATCCCACTCCTCCGAGATGGAGCCAGCCTCGGATCTTCTTGCTCGGGCCTTGTTGATGATGTTTGAGGCAGCAACTTGGGTGTGAGCGAAGTGTTCTGCAGTAAGAAAAGCTGTAAGCGAGTTAAGTCATATTCCGACATATGGCGAATGTCGGTGTGGGCAGAAAAAAAGGGCGGAGAAAACGTACGGTTCATCTCCTGGTTGATCCAGACGAGAGTGGCCAGCCAGCTGTTGCATTTCGCCTGAAGGGCATCCAGGGCTTCTTGAGCCGAGCTAACGCGGACCTCGGTCTCGCCAAGGATCTCTTTATGCTTCGCAGCATCATCCTCCCGAAGTTTCTTCTCCGCGGCGACAGCTGCCTTCATCTCGGATTTAAGCTTCTGGGCGTCCTCTTCCCGCTGCTTCTGCACCCGCTCAAGTTCCCTCTGGAGCCGGGACACTTCATCCTGCTCCTTTTTGAGCGCAGCATTATGCGCGTCATCTCATTTATTTTGCTCCGCTTTCAACCGCGTGTGGGAGTCTCGGAGCTTCCTGTGGTCCAGGAGCAAGGTCTGGAATACCTTGGTCCGAGCATTGATGTTATCCTGAAAAAGGGGAAGTGTTAGTATTATTATCAAGACTCAAGCCGAGTAAACTCGACTCGAGTCTCGGGGACTGGGTATGTCAGTATTTTTTCAAGACTCAAGCCGATTAAACTCGACGCGAGTCTCGGGGACTAGAAATCGAAGCTTTTTATGGAAGATTCGCGCTAGGTGGTTTTTACTCGGTTGAGCATCAACCACTTAACCCGAATCTCGGGGGTTAGGGATAATATATGTATGATCTATAGTAAAGGAAGAAAAGACTAAGTTGAGGAAAGTTTACCTCGGCAGTCTTGCTGGCGTTGAGGGTTGCGACCTGCAGTGTGTGCATGGACTGAGCGAGCGCACTTGGACCAGCAGGATGCTAAGCCACTGGATCCGGTATGAAACCTCACTAATGTTGGCGGAGTTCCAATCCATGTCATAATGCTCCACTGAGCCCAGGCTATGGCCGCTTGAAGTGCGCAGCAGGGGAAACCCCCAGCAGGCTGCTGAAGCTCGAGAGACGGATGCGGTCAGAGCTTGCCTTGGAGTCACTTTGGGGTGCTTGTCCGAGATAACCAGCGCTGTCCCGGTGGCCAGTTGGCTTGATGTCGATTTGGACGGGGAGGTGGTTTTCCGGGATTGCGCCACGGGAGACTTCGGTGATGGAGATGGCATGTGTGGTGATGGCTGCGGTGGTGGTTGTGGTTGTTGTTGCTGCTGCGGGTGCAGCTGCTTCTGCTGCTTCTGCTTCTTCTGCTGCTGGTGTTGCTGTTGTTGTTGTTGTTGCTGCTACTGCTGCTTCTGCTTCTGCAGTTGTGGCTGTGGTGGTGGATGTGGTGGTTGCTGCTGGTCCGGTACTACCGGAGCTTCGGGCTACTCCATTTCAGAGTCCAAGGTATGGACACCGGAGTCAGTATCTCGGTCAGGGGCCGAAGTGTCCGGGTTTCCTGGACCTCCTCCAGGAGCAGATTGAGAGCTTGGCGGCGGTGTGCCGGCGGGAGTAAGAGGTGTCGAGGTAGGGCCGGCCCTGGTTGGGCTAGTAGCCTCAATCTCGGGAGACCGAGTTACCTCGGGCGCTAATATAGGAGAACGCATCGAAGAAGCGCTCTGGGGAACATGAAGGACATCCCTGCAGCAAAATAAAAAAGAAAGTTGATCTCGGGAAAAGGTTATCTCGGTTAAGGAGTAAAGAAAGCAAGTGTATTGGTAAAGGGTTCATTACCCTTCGGTAACTGGCGGCCTCTTGCCCGCAGTATCTTGACGGGCTTCTTCACCCTCTTGGTTTTCTTCGGAGGAGGCTCCGAGGTTGTTGATGTCCCGGTCTCCGAAGTACCGGTCCCTGCGCGCTTGCGAGTTGTGCTCGGGCTGGTCGGGTTTGCTGAGTCCGAGGATAGCGGGTGAGAAAACGCGATGGGAAGAGCATCTATAGGCTCTAAAAGTTGGCAGTCATCATCATCGTCGTCTGACCAATCTCAGAGTGAAGCTTGGACTCGAGGCTTACCCGAGGCAGAGGGCGAGCAGTGGGGATGGGCATGTGATCCTCGTCATCCGGGTCTTCAGCCTCGGTGACGGCCGGGATAGGCAAGTCTTCGCCCCACTTCTCCGAGGGATTCGCTCCATCTTCGATAGTTTGCCGAGTGAACCGCTGCAGCGTGAATGTAATGATGTCAGGTTACACTAAGAGTAGATGTGCTGCCGACATAAAAATTGTGTCGGTTTAGTTTACTGGATACTTACATACGGAGGGGGTTTGCCCTGCTATGGGGTTCTTTGCCCCATTCCCACTCCTCTGGCATCTGGGTCTTGGCGATGGCCTTGACTCATCTCCAAACCTCGGGTTTGGTCAGCTCATGTGTGCTAGTCCGAGTAGGATCATATCGGCCACTCATGTGGCAAATCTTGTGGACTCGGTCTTGGAGGTGGGAAACTCGGCGAATGACGAAGGTTCGCAGGAGGTCATCAGCTACTAGCCCCTCATCCTGAAACGAGTCGACGAGTTTGTGAATCGCGTTGATCTCAGGACTCGAGGTTTTCGGGTCAAAACCCCAGTTGAGCTGTTCGGAGGGGGTAGCAGGATTCCATTCAGGCAGATTGAGGAAATCGTCTTCACCATCCGGGTTCTTCACATAGAAGAAAGTGCGTTGCCATTTCTGGCATGACTCCAGGCAGGGAATCCGAGGAAAAATGGATTTCCTCCGAGGTGTGATAGTGGCCGCCCCGCAAGCAGTCATCTGTTTGGGGAGATCCTTGTTCTCCGGGTCAGAATGCTCTATTTCTGGAGCTGAAAGTATTTGGCCCAGAGATCGACTGTGGGCCAGAGGCCGAGGTATCCCTCGGAAAAGGACACGTAGGAGGTAAGAGTGGTGATGGCATTTGCAGGGAGATGGTGGGGTTGAAGGCCAAACCGAGTAAGAAAGTCTCGAAAGAATGTGCTCGCCAGGAGTCCAAAGCCGCGCTCGAAGTGCGCGACGAAGACCACCCGTTCGCCGGGTTGTAGGTTCGGCTCGGCCTCCTTGCCCGGGACCCAACATTCCACCCATTCTGGAATGCACCGAGTTCGCTTCAGCCAGTCTATCTCGTCTTGGGAGATGTCGGAGCCCTCCCATCCGCCTCGCTCTCCCTCTTCCTCGGGAATGTCGGCAGGATCCGGGGTATGGCGGGAAGACATCTCGGAGAGAAAACCTGCGTAGATGCAAGAGTTCGCCGGCGGTGAGCACTTTGGTGTGTTCACGGTGGGGAAAAGGAGATAGTTAAGGAAAAAACATGTTTATACGGACCAAGTGTGGGGGAGAAGATCTACAAAAGGAAAGAAAAAGTCTCGGATTGGTTTGGTTTTGGTAAACCTGGTGTGGCGCTTCATCCAAGTATGTAGGACCACACCAGCTTCGGGGACTAATGTCGGGGGGCTACCCCGGGTAGGGTCATGGTACGGAGTAAAGTATACCCAAGTGTGGATCAAGGTACGGTTGGGACCGAGGTAAACAGGTCCGGAGGGGCAGAAATGTCTTGACCGGCATAACTTTACCGACATAGTTAATCCGACATAACTTTACCGACATAGTAATGTCGGTACTGCCAAGTTCATTCTTATGTGCAGGCAAGGAGTTTACGCCGAGGCAAGGTATCCGGCATATCCATGCCGAGTTAACTCAAGGAGAATATTCGGCACAGCCATGCCGGGTTAGAGCCAAGGAGTACCCGACATATCCATGCCGGGTTAAAGGAGCAGAGGAGCATTGTGTCGGCTCCGGAGTCAATGCAGCAGTCACATCCCGTCTGGCACGGAAGTGCCTGACACGGAGAATGTCAGGGGAGCGTGCTGCGGGAGCGGTGGGACAGCTCGTACTTGACCGCTGACTCCGGGGCATCCGGGGAAAAGGCTACGAGGTTAGGGATGGGCAGGCCACGTCTTGTCCCTGCAGTAGGGTACATTCTAGCAGTACCGTTGCGCTGCAAGGGATGGGCAGGCCATGTCTTGTCCCTGACAGGAGTGCCATCATGACACACCGTTGGCGTGGCTACAGTGCACCCGGAGGGGAATTACCGTAACTCGGTTAACCTTTAAATAGGGCATCACCCCCTCCTTCGTGAGGGACGATGCCCTGAGATTCATTTCCCCCCGTAGCTTTGTTCTTCCTTGAGCCTTTCTCCATTATTGAGACATACAGCTCGAGGAGCATCATTGTACTTGTGAGACACCGAGATATATAGAGAGGTAGGCAGGAGTAGGGGTGTTACCTCCTCACGAGGGCCCGAACTTGGTTAGATCGTGTGTGTTTGTGAGTTTGCTTGGTCTTCTGCGTGCGCTCCTTAGCGCGCTAGCCCTCTCCCGGATCCTCCAGCGCCCATCGGCCCCGCTCATTAGCCATCCTATTGCATCTGCCGTGATACCACCACGACAAAGGGGGATAGAGTGCCCACTGCCATTCGTTGACAACGACATACATAGCTTAGAACTTACTTTATACTCTCTACATGATTTCAAAACTTAAAAGCTCTAGCACATGATTTCATCCCTGCTTCCCTCTGCGAAGGGCCTATCTTTTACTTTCATGTTGAGTCAGTAAACCTATTCCCTTCTATCTCGAGCAAGCATTTGAGTTGTTGTGATCCAACCATCTATATGTTGATATTTTCAATCATGTCTTTTATGTTTCCTTGTGTAGCACAAAGCTTTTATCTGAATGAATATAACTTTGAAAGTTATCAATGACTGTAAAAGAGATTGTTATGATTGAGCATGTAAGTTCTGCAATATAAGTTCTAGAATAAAGACTCTGCTCGAAAGATAAGTACAATATGTTAATTGTTCTCTGACCACGAACAAAGTTTGCCATCACCAATTATGATTTTCTCTATGCACCTTATTGTGACTCCCTTTACTTGTTTCAAGTTATGTTATATGAAGGGAAGTTGCTGTCTAGAATGACTTGTGTATTAATAAATGTGATGCTTCTTGTCCGTATTTGTTTATCGACAATTCGCTCCATTAACCTGTGGTCTTGTTTACCGAGCTCAGCTTTCGCTTGGGGACAAGCGAGGTCTAAGCTTGGGGGAGTTGATACGTCCATTTTGCATCACTATTTTATATCATAATTTACTGTTATTCATTGATATATTTCATATTTAGAGATGATACTTATGTTATTCCGCCTATTTTGCATGTTTGATGATTATTGGAGAATTAAACACCCACCATATTTCTGAAGATCAATAATTCGAGGAAAACATCCAAAAGTTCCTATTTTGTCAGATGTAGGAGGCAGCCAAAAGTGGAGGCCAAGGTGGGCCACCATGGGCCCTCACCATGTGGTGGCGTGGCCCACCTTGCCCCCGCGCCGCCAGGTGGTGAGGAGGCCCTGGCCCACCTCTGCCAGCCCCCTTTCGTGTACATCATCCCCAGGAAACCCTAAGCGGAGGGGGACGTCGAGGAAATATTCTGCCGCCTCCACGAGGCGGAAAACACCAGGGAGAGAAAAGCTCTCGGCAGGGAGAAATCTGCCGGGGAAATTCCTTCCCGAAGGGGGGAAATCGTCGCCATCGTCACCATCATCGAGCTGGACTTCATTGGGATCATCATCATCATCTCCACCACCAGCACCATCATCTCCGCCGCTCCACTCCGTTCCGCTGTAACATCTAGGGTTGAATCTTGTCTTGTTCATAGGGGAAGCTTTCCCGGTGTTAATTACTCCTTGTGGTTGATTCTATTGAGTGAAACCATTGAATTAAGGTTCATGTCCATATTGTTATTCATCATTATATCACCTCTGATCATGTTCCATATGATGTCTTGTGAGTAGTTCGTTTAGTTCTTGAGGACATGGGAGAAGTCTTGATGTTAGTAGTGCATTATGTTGAGTAATATTTAATGGTTTGATATTTAAGTTGTGGTGTTATTCTTCTTGTGGTGTCATGTGAACGTCGACTACATGACACTTCACCTTTATGGGCCTAGGGGAATGCATTGTGTATTCGGTTGCCAATTGTGGGGTTGCCGGAGTGACAGAAACCTAAACCCCCGTTGGTATATCGATGCATGAGGGATAGCAGGATCTCAGAGTTTAAGGCTGTGGTTAGATTTATCTTAATTACTTTCTTGTATTTGCGGATGCTTGCAAGGGGTATAATCACAAGTATGTATTAGTCCTAGGAAGGGCGGTGCATTAGTATAGGTTCACCCACACAACACTTATCAAAACAATGAAGATTAATCAACTATATGAAGCGAAAGCACTTGACAAAACTCCCGTGTGTCCTCAAAACGTTTGGTAATCATAAGTAAACCTACCGGCTTGTCCTTTGCTGTAGAAAGGATTGGGCCACTCGCTGCAACTATTATTACTGCATTTTATTTACTTGTACTTTATTTATCTGCTATATCAAAAACCCCTAAAAACTTGTCTGCTAGTATTTACAGTGAATTCCATATCAAAACTGCTTGTCAACATCTTCTGCTCCTCGTTGGGTTCGACACTCTTATTTATCGAAAGTACTACGATACACCCCCTATACTTGTGGGTCATCAGCCAGCTGAAGTCGGAGCCGCCATCATCACCATCAGCCTTCTCCGCCGCTTGTTCGTCAGGTTGCGGCGGCGGAGGTTGCGCGTGGCGTTGATCTGCTCTTGCGCGCCGAGCCTGCTCCACCTCCTCGTAGCGAGCCCTCTCCGTCTCCATGCTCACCGCGAAGCTCTCGTCGGAGGTGTTGGTGAGGACGTCGTCGTCGGAGTCGACCCAGTCCGCAGGCGGCTCGTCGGCGAAGAATGAGTTCGCCGGTACTGGTACTCCAGCTCGATCTGGTCATCCCAGTACGCCGAGTTCGGCTCGAACCTGGCGTCGTCGTGCATCTCCGGCGGCATGGATTGCTTGCACAAGGCGACGTAGTCAACGCGCGCCTGGCCGGCGCGCCTTGGTGCGACTGGGACGTGGACTGAGTTCGTTTCCCAGCCCTCGGGGAGGCGGTTGTTCGCCGGCACCGGCCTATTGGTGCGGATGAGCTCGCGCGCCTCGGCTTCGGTGAGCAAGTTAGCCGCCGGTGGAGGTGGCGGCGGAGGCGGAGGCGGAGCAGACGACCCCGCCTCGTGGTTGTTCCGCCCCTCAACCGCTCGCGCATGCGCGCAAGGTCGCGGCGCCGCCGGCGGGCCACCGTCTATTCCTTCGAGGTGCGTCCAGCAGGGGCTATGGCGAGTTTTGGGGGTGGAGATCGCCTCTTTGGCGGTGGTTTTGGGGGTGGAGATGTTTGTGCTGAAGACGGCGAGGTACCCGCTCTATATAGCGGCCGGGGAGGCGAACGGATGAGCTCGCCTTAACTCCGGCCGGCCAACGGCTCGCCTGCCGCACCATTAACGCCGACGCTTCAAAAGGAGCATCTTGCACTGACGCCGCTGTGGCGCAGACGCTTCGTCACCGCAGGTGAAGAGACGCGTCGCTGCGCCCGGCTAGGAAACCGAGATGCCGCCCTAGCTGACCAGAAGTTAGGTCGCCCGCCGCTTCGTGTATCACTCACTGCCGGGTGTGGCCCACGCGTCGGAGGCGGCCGTTTCGCAGTGTCCGGGGCCGCCCCAAGTTGAGGGCGTGGGCTGGGCGTGCCAGACACAAAACTGGGCCGCGCCAGACCAAAATCAGATTTGGGCGGCGCGAGTGGGGAGAAAAAAGTGTCCGGCACGCCCCAAAAGCCTTTGGGCGGCCATTTGGGCACCCCGACTGGAGATGCTCTTACCTCTCACCACGGTGCTCGAGAGTCGTAATTCCCGTATTCTGCCCCTTTGAAGTAACATATTCAGGTGGGATCCCCTCCCATTGAATGCAAGTTTCTATAATCTTTAGATCATCTTCGTCGATGTATAAAGCCAAAAATTAATACTCTCTTTGTTCGCTACCATATATATGACCTTTTAGATGTATCAATGTGGGCTAGATATATATCAAAATGAGTAAATCTACACATGCGTTTTTACAAAAAGTAAAGATCTTATAATAGTGAACGAAGGGAGTACAAACGATAGAGGAAGGGATGTATTAGGAAGAGTCATCAATTTTCTGGAGAATATCATCACATTTGGTTTTGGAGTTGATCCCTCTCACATTCTAATCCATTATCCAATCCATTATACTTCACGGTTGATCACTTTGCCCAGTTCGTGCATCTCTAGGGCACTCCAGGGATCAATGACACGATCACCTAGACCCTCACGGCTAACGGGCTCTACCTAGCAAAGTCAACATACAAGGCTCAGTTCATCGGATCCACGGAATGTTCATTCTTGAAAATCATTTGGAAGACGTGGGCCCCTCCAAAATGTAGTCATTTTTTACCCGGCTTGCTGTTCAGAATAGGCTATGGACCTCGAATCGGCTTGCCATCAAGGGATGGCCTCACTGCCAAGGCCACCCCGAGATAGCTAGGCATATCATGTTCGAGTGTCGTTTCTCCAAGAGAGGTCTGTGTGGATGTTGCATCATGGTTGTCCAGTCCGAACATGCTCACGGACCTTGGGTATGGGAGGCTGATTGTTACTGAATAATGGTTGGCCTTGTCGCCACCTCTCCATCGTCGCCAAAAGGGCTTAAATCGGTGATCATGCATTCCCACCACTTGGGAGATCTAGAAAGAAAGGAGCATCTTCAACAATCAGTTATCAGTGCCATCCATCATCACCCAGCCCATCAAAGGCCGAAAGCAAGAAATGGATTCTCGCAGGAGCACAATAACTAGTGAAAATTATTGGCTAGTCTCGCTTTTTATGTCTTTTTGAGTTTCGCTTCGGCCTTTTATTCATTTTTTTTATCCTTCTACATCAATATAAGGCAAATCTTTTGCCCGTTTCAATTTTTTTTGAAAAATGTACCAGAATACATGAGTCATATTATGCAAACTCCCAAACAAGACAGATTTCATAAATGACCTGCTTGAAAAATACAAATCTAGTGTGTCATAGATTCGTTCAAAACTATTCGTCATGGTGCATATGGTAGCCTTCAGATATGCATCAACACCTACAATTACATATACTGAAAGCAAACAAAAAACTAGAAATTGTTCAATCGAAAAAATATGATATGTTTGAATGTTATTCAAGTTTCACCTGATATATAAAACTACCGATGTATGTGAACTAAATATTCCTTTTGTTAAAAGTATGGTTAACATGATTCATAACCACAACATTTTTAAGGAGAAATTTTTGTATCCTTCGAATATTTACATATATTTTAAAGAAAGAGTCATGTAGCTCGCTAAACGTTTTGTACAAAGATGGTCAATAATTCCACTGCTATTTTAAACAAATTACTACCATCAGAAATAAGACACATTCGTGAAAAAATTAATTATATGAACATACACTACATAGTTATTTGTACAAACTGACATAAGTAAATATGTATTATGGCCTTAAAAGTACAAAAGGAACAACTAAGGAAAACAGGAAATAAAGTAAGTTAGATAGGACAAAATGGGTGAAAAGGAAATGAAAATAAAACAGTAGTAGAAATATAAAAAGGTAAAATGATAACAAACTCTTATTGAATTGGGTCTAAATTCACTCAAGCGGAATAACCACGTGAACGGAGCTTCATCCCAAGTGGTGGGCTGCAAATATAATTAACAGGCTCAAAACTCTGAATTTGGGCCTTGTCTCTGATTCAGATAGCACACAAACAAATATATAAAAACCTCTGTAAAAAAGTGCATTGCGCTGTAGTACAGATTAACTCTGAATTTGGGCATTGATGCTCTTTCATAATCGACCAAGGAGCTTGATGCCGAATATTCCATCCAAACCGTCCTGTTATATGTGCGACCCTAGAAAGCGCGGATACGGCAGAAAAGTTGCGTATCAGGGTTGGATACGTATCGGATACGGGATACGTATCGGATACATCAGGATACAGAACGCCTCCATCAAACTTGATGCATTGCTATCCGCCTCGATCAAATGCAGTCCAGATGTTGAATGTTGCTCTTGTATTCCTCCAAATGATGATCGGAAGTGGCAGACATGTACAGAAAGTCACAAAGACTCCTATATACTACTAGTAATTCTCATTCTCGTACAAAAAATCACTAATTTATATATATTAATAACTTAATTATATATATACAAACGTATCCCCATATCCGTGTTTTTGAAAAATTTGCGTATCGGCGTATCGTGGTATCGGTATCCGTATCCGTATCGCCGTACCCGGGCATCCTAGGTGCGACCTCTGATCTGGTGAAGTTCTGTTGTGTTACAGTATATGTGCGACCTCTGATGTGGGAGTTCAGATTTTGCATTAGGGGGGAGCGGTGGTCCGAAGACTCCGGCATATGCATATGCATGCGACCAATATGACACCCACACGTCACGTCGCCCGCGAAGCTCTCATGGCCTCATAACGTCTCCCGCTCGCTCTCACATTCATAAAGCATCCACACCTGCGAGCGTTGACAAGCCCTCCTCAACGCAAGCAATCTTCATCATCATCATCTAAACTACTCGAGAGGTTGATCAGCAATGGCTCAGAGCAGGAACGCCGTGGTCGCGCTGTGCCTTGTCGCCCTGGTGATTGCGGCGGCGTCGCTGCCGGCTGCAGCCGCCTACGGCTGCTACGACGACTGCTACGAGCGCTGCGCCAACGGCAAGCAGGACCCCGCCTGTGTGAAAATGTGCACCGAGGCATGCGGCACCGACGCGGCAGCCAAGGCCGTCGTCGGCGCGGCCGCTGCCGGTGTCGCTACGGGTGTCAGCGCCGCCGGCTCGACACTTGACTCCGCCGCTGACAAGTCCTTGGACGCCGCCTTCCAGAAAGCCGATGCCGCCAAGGCGCCCGCAGCCGGCGCCTATGCGTGAGCGGCTCCCCGGACATCTAGGAACTCACACCGGCACCGCCATGGCTGGCTAGGCGAACACATATGCACACGCGCGCATGTTCGATCACCGGACGAGAAATCTACAGCTAGCAATGGCGGTGTCTAGTGATTTCAATATATTTTTTAGATGCTAGTGATTTCATTCTTATGCATGCATGCTTTAATTTTGTTTTCGTTCAGTTAATTCGAGCTTTACATCCGACATCGAAAATCAATGATTTTCATTGTTCAACTTTTGCCTTGTTTCCTGAACTGCTTTCGTTCCTAACTTCCGATAAAGTTTCTTTGTAACGACAGCTCTTTCATGTATACACCCGCTCGTTGTTTCACAGACGCAGATCTAGGGATGTAAGTGGCAGCGGCATCCAACGGGCCGTATACGCCGCCCGCGAAAAAAAGGCACAAACGGCGTACATGCAACGGCGAGTCCAGGAATTATTTGCAGAGGAGGCTGAAAGTTGACGACGACTAACTAAACGACTACTAAACGACTACTTCCGTAGAAAATAAGCCAATATATAAGACAAAATACCACAAATTTTCAGGTTAAAGCATAAAAATCACACACTAATACATCCAGTACTAGAGAAGCAACAACAAAAGGACAAAATAAACTCTCTAATAAAACTAGTAAATAGACATGTACCTCTAAGAAATCACATTATACTCGCGCGGTAGATGTCCTCTACGATCCCTCAATTTCTGAAACTGTATAATTATCTGATCATTATGAATGCTTCTGAATATCTCTTTCTCACAGTAGCACACCATTAAATCATTTAGCCATTCATATGCGTTCAGCTGATGCAGTTGTCACAGGAAGAATGAGAGCCAACTCAATGAGACAATACACCAATGGGAAAGATGTGTGTTTTGTTGTTTCAACCATCAACTGAGCAAGTGTGGACAGATTTTGACATCCATTAAATTATTCACTTCTCTTAATGTTCATAAGAAATCAGGTTCAGGTTCAGGTTCAGCTTGAGGTTCAACATGATCAGGTTCAGGTTGAGTGCTACCAACAGAACTAGGTGTATAATAGCTAAGGATGCTCACATGCTTTCTCTTCATTTTAACAAATCTGAAAATATATTGCACATAGATAAATTAACTGGAGCTAGCTAGTACATAATTACAAATTTGCAAGAGATAGCAAAATAATATGAGGATTGGAGGACAAATACCACAGAAAACCGACGCTGACTATTCCGATGCTCACGATGCGCCTAGGCGGCCAGGCGGGCGCTCCTCTCTCCAGCAACTCTCGCCGGACGCCCAAAATTCTCGCCGGACGCCTGCTGCCACTAGGGTTTGGCGGCTGGATGCGTCCGCCGTCCGCGCGTCGCCTTCTTTTGGTGCGGCCGGGCGGGTGCGGGCGTGCGGCGCTCCGCCTCACCGGTCGCCGCCTCGCCGCCTCCCCGGTCGTGGCCGGCCGCCTCCGTCTCTGCTTCTCCGCTCTGGCTGCTCTGCTTCTCTTGCGTGCTACTGCTCTGCTCGGGATGGAATGGAAGAGCTGCGCTAGTCGCCTGTGCGAGTTGGGCTGAAGCCTGGCTGCTACCTGCTAATGGGCCTGCTTTGGAAGATTAGTAGTAGTAAAAAATAATTTACATTTTCCCAGGGCAGGCTTCAGCCTGTTAAAGCCTGCCTGTTGCCCTCGCCGTTGCGTACATGGACACCTGCTAATCTTAAGTGGCATAACTGGATGAGCCCACCAAGATCAGCGGCGTCGGCGGCACGGCCACATGCCGACGCTCGCTTCCTCACTTCTGGCGCAGATTGTTGGACGCGGGGACGTCCTAGCGGCGCTCCCTCTCTATCGGTGTTGGAGCAGCCCACTCCTTCCGCTAATTCTTCCTCACCATCTTCCTTCCGGCCGGCCAGCGAGAAACTCGCCGAGAATAACTCAGCGTCTGATTCTAATCCCTAACCTCCATGCGCACCATCTTCTGTTCTCCTCTCCTGCTCTCCATTCAATTTCTCAGATCTGATACTTCTCGTTTGGATCTCTACCAATTTGCCTTTCATGTGCGCGCTTCACGGATGCGATCAGTTACTTTTCGTGTTTGGATGCACACAGCTATTAGTGGAGGAATTGATTCTCGAAAAAAAAAGTAGAGGAACTAGTTGTGCTTTAGACAAATTAGTTTGCGATTTGTCCATATAAACGATTGATTGGATCGCTCTGGGCCTCTGTCCAGAACCCAGGAGGAGAGATGGATGAGAGCGCAGATGCAGCAGGCGCGACCCCGCGGCCGCGAGAGCGCAGCGTTATTGCCGTGGCGGATTTGGCGACGCCACTTAGCCGCGTGATGCCGCCAAACTAAATAAGTGGCAGCCATAAAATCCGGGAAATTATTACATGGCCAAAGCGGCGTGTGTGAACTGTCCAGCGGCAGCGCCATTTACATCCTGACGCAGATCCGCCAATTAATCGACCAGTCATCCTCGGCTAGGTGGAAAATTTAAAATATAATACTATAATATGTAGGTCGTGAAACGATTCTGGCAAATTTCACCCATTTCTCATAAATTCGGACCACAATTTGAATTAGTTCCTTCATCTTTCTAAATTTCGAATACCAATAGTTTTCACACCGTCAGAACACTCCACCGGCGCGTCCAACTCTGCACCCAATAGGCGTTTTTGGCGCTCCGGCAGAAGAAAATGCCTCAGCAGCGCGCCCAATGGGCCAAAACTTGCCGGCACGTCCCAATAGAGCGTCTGGTAAGCCCCTTCGTGCACAGGTTCCACGGACGCGCCGGAAACCGTGGCAACGCGTGGCTCGTCCAAACCCGATGTGCGGGCCTGAAGCGTCAGTGACACAGGACGCTCGATATCTCCCTCCTGTCATTTTCATTCTCCTGCCATTTGTCTCCCCCCCCCCCCCCCCCCCCGCGCGCTCCTCGTTCCTGCCTCTCCCACCTTGGGCAATGTACGTCGCCGATGTCGCCCATCAAAAACAACCGTGGCGGTGGTCGCGGCGGAGGTGGACGACGAGGTGCTGCTCGCGGGGGCGCCGCTCGCGGTGGTGGTCACGGCTACATCGCCCCTCGCAAATCTCGCTGCGAACGCCAGATATGTCAGATGTAGCCTGGAAAGCTGAGCTGGCGCGTCGAGCGGCGTCGACCATGGACATGAGAGGGAAGCCCATCAGTGCAGAGGCTAGGAAGAATTAGATAGATCTGATCCGAACGTTGATGGCGTACGTCGGCGGCACAAGTCAAGGGAGCACGAACGTGGGTGCCGCATCACCGTCGAACCCAGCGTTCTTTGATGGCGGTGGCGCCACCCTGCCATCTAGGGTACGAACCTCGGCCTTCTGTGATAGCAGCAGCCGCTCCGACTCGCAGACCGTGGGCGTCGGCCTCCCCGTCGACCTCAGCCACGCTATTCTAACTTGTGGGGTCTTTTAAATTTGAATTTGTGGGGTCGGGCTATTAAGAGCGTCTATTGGGAGCGACCGGTGGGGTGCACCGCTCACAATAGGCGGCAACTGTTGCATGCCTGCCCAACAACGCATGTCCGGCAACTTTGCCGGACGCTGTATTGGACGCGTCCGTGTAGATGCTCTTAAACTCACCAATCTGGTAAAGTTTTTACATAATCTTTCCTCCTCGACTGCCTTGCCTCCATGACAGTAACACCGCTGACATGCGCGCAATTGCAATGTGCTTCCACCTCCGCATTACTCGGCACCTCCTACACCATTCCCTAAAGACACGAGGCGAAGGGTAGAGCAAAAAGCCATCGGAATCTTTAACTAGTTTTTGTTGATGTGTGCATGGTTTTCTTTTTGAATGGAAAGCCGCAGAGGAGTGCATCCACAACGTTAATTTTTAAATAATAATAACCTAAATACGTATTCGCAATTACTTGAACGAAGATTGCTTGGTTGTACATCAAAGAAAGTAACATGATGCTTGTTTGATTGTTTCATGAAAATGGCTCCTCCTATATTGCAAGACATACAAACTAGATTTGTAACAAAGCTTATATGACATAACAAGACCCAAAAGAATCTCATATGTTGGCTATTCAAAAAGATTTTCAGCAGAAAGGGAATTGCGTCTGTACTCTTAGGTTACCTCCTTTGTAGAAAATGACCGAATCAACATGAATGCAAACGTATGGAACAAAATCATATATGCATTGTCAGATTGCTGAAATTACTACATAGGTTTGCAAAAGGTTTGTCGGAGCTATTATTGAAATCTTTGGGGATCATTCCTTGAGATTTCCATGTGCACAAGATACTGCAAGACTACTTGTAGTTGGGCAACAAACATGGTTTCCTAATTTGATAGGGAGTATTGCATATCTCGGAAGTGAAAAAATTGTCCTGCAAAATGGCGAGGCAAGGCGTCAGTGGAGTCATCGACAGCCACAACATCACATTCCATGGTGGCATCGACAATATCTGGAACAGAGTCCAGACGACTGTGTCGGTGGAGTCATCGCGAGGAACGACCACTGTGGCAGCGTTGGTGGAGTCCCGTCAACGACAAGGTATTCCATGATTGCGCATGATTAGCCCATTGGTCGGTCCAACAAGGGGGCCGCCTTGTGGTGAGCATAAGAAATAAAAAATTATATATGTGTGCAATATTAGTATACATTACAATATGTTTATATTTTTTGGTAGTTACTAAAATATATCATATTTTAGTAAAAATAATAGAACATTATATATTGTCAACTTAATTATTGTTGAACCCAGTTAAACATGTAAGACATATTTCACTACATAGAGCTGACCATTCCAATGGTTTAATTTATACCCTGGATGTTTCTATAAATTTTCTTACGTAATCATACACTACAAACATCTTATAGAATGTTTTAATATATAAACATATATTTAATTATATAATAGATAAGAAAGAATACCCACATCTATAAATATTCATATAAATGTATGATTCATTAATTTAAAAATTGATTTCAAAGAGACGTGGGATTTCATCCTTTTTGTTTTCGCATTGAACCTGGTTATATTTCAGTATCTTGCAAAGGGTGAATGTATCACAAGGATTTTTTTGCACAAAGTACGTTTTAAATTTAGCATAACTAAGGTATGCTTCACATGGCAACTATGTAAAAAACATGTTTCGCAACAATGTTGTGTGTTAATATTGCTAAATAAGAAACTTAAAATATATAGTCATTGATGCGAATTATGAAAAAATATCAATAAGTATAAAAATTTGGTATAATTGGATTTATTTTAACTCATCATGTGTTCAAAATATACTTTAAACGCCACAATAATGATGTTAAAATAGTAAACTGCTATTTTCTTTCAATTAATTGATTAGTTATTGACAAATAAGAACCAAGAAACCTCTTTGCCAAGCCGGTATGGACTTCAACACCATGTCCAACATAGGCGCCACTGCTCCTTCCTTAGCGCCCTTGTCGACAACTGTAAACCCAACTACCTGCAAGGGAAGCTACCGAGATCACGCCGCAACCCAGCACTAGGTTGGAAACTTATTCTCCTTGTGTGTCAAGGCTCCATGAGCCGCTGTGCTTCGCACCTCTGGACGTGTCCTGAGCGTTCATGTCTCTTTTTATCTTACCTCTTTCATTCCAATGTTCTTAGATCGCAATCTGTAACATGACCATTGTTGTAGTGCAATCGTATAATACAGGTAGAACATTTAGTTAGATAAAAGTATAATTCTTGAATATTAAATTTCTACCAAAGTGTACATGGTGTGGACCGTAATCATGTAATATACTAACAGATTTTCCGGGAACATGTTCATATTTTTTTGGTGTGTTGTAACATGACAATCTTATAGTGTGTATGTGATGTGTTCATGTGATATGTTTATTGATTTAAGAGTGATACATACGAGCAAAAAAATTGTGATGAAATGTAATTTGAAGTGCTATGTAGAATTTTTTTAAAATATGTGCTCAAAATATATTTAAAAATCTCATGTTGGCTCTTCATTCTTTTTAGGTACAGAGCACATCAAATGCTAATTCATACCGAAACTTTACACGTGTGTAGAACAATGGATATGTTTGTCACCACTTTTTCTATATTGTTTGCTTTCAAAATCCCTGATAGGACAGGAGCATATGAACTGAGAGGCCATTTGAATTTCCGAATTGTTAGAGCTTTTTATAGATAGATGGTTAGCACAATCTTCTTTCCGTCACATCAATCAAGTAGAAACTAAAGGATTGCTGACATTTCCAAGAATCACTTGTCAAATGAGAAAACCTTCCCTTCAATTATTTATGTGAATACAAACTTACTACCTCCATCTCTAAATAATTCTAACTATAAAATGTTTTGGTAAGTTAAAATGAACAGAGAAAGTATTTTCTCGCGGTTCTCGTGACCAACTCTCTGTCCAAGCTTATAATGGCGTGGTGGAAATATGGAGTCCATACGCTGTAATATTGGTGGATTGTTTTCTGAAGGCTCACTCTATTGGATCGATAACAGTACAACATTGTCAAAGAGAAGCAAATGAAGTGGCGCATAAACTAGCTAGGCATACTTTTCACTCAAGTTATGCTATTTTTTGGGATTCTGATCCACCTAGTTTTATCAGGCAAGATGTAATAAACGATGTATCTATATTTGTCTGAAAGCGGCAAGTACCAGACGCATTCTTTTCCTTCCAGGGTACCTAAGAGGATTGGGAGGTTTTTAATGAAGCGGCTTGTTGACTTAATAAAGTGGTGATGAGTTGAGAACTTGCATGTGGCAAGATGGTTAGGAGGGTGGTTGTACCCCCAGCCCACCAGAGTTCAAACCCCAGGTTTGATGTTGGTGATTCTCATTTAGGCGGAATATTCTTCAGTGGGAGGCGACGTTTCCGTCGATAGCGAGGCGTCCGCGGTGACTTCGTCAATCTCAAGACTCGATCTGCCGACTCGGTATTACGGAGGTGCTCATAGGGGTAGGGTGTGCGTGCGTGCGTTCATAGGGGTGAGTGTGTGCACGTATATGTGAGCGTCTGTGTTGTACTGTGTTTCGCAAAAAAGCGGTGATGAGTTTAAAAAAAAAACTCTCTTGACACTTTGGCAGATCAGATGTGTACCGTAGCCCAAACGGCCGAACACGTGTCCGCTGCAACTGCAAGAGATCGATATCCTCCATCATCTTCAGACTAGGTAAATTTGGTGCGGCGCACGCCGCACCTGCTGGGTTAATTTTTTTTTTTTGAATTTCAATGAAATTTGTTGTGTGGAATATATCTAAATACCTAATGAATTGAAATGTCAAAATTATATTCTTACATTATTATTTAATTTAAGTTTGTAGGGGTGGAAATACACATTTTTTGTATTGTATTTCGTATTTGGA
This sequence comes from Poa pratensis, assembly GCA_947311845.1. NCBI lineage: Eukaryota > Viridiplantae > Streptophyta > Magnoliopsida > Poales > Poaceae > Poa > Poa pratensis. The sequence goes on from CAMZMU010000027.1 coordinate 86,296,954, forward strand.
AAAAAATATTTTTTAATTGTTTTCAAATAATTTTCAAATTAGGATGTCCTATTTAAGTTCGTAATTAGAGTAAGTGTATGTTTTGAATATTTAATAAATTTAACTACATATAAGTGGGGGGGAGTGCTTTTTTTCTATTAAAGCATTTTTCAAATTGGTATGTTTGAACATTGTTTTTCTCTGTAAACACTTAGCATTATTTTTACTGAATTAAAAAGTTAGGTAGGTGCTAATGGTCTGTTCTTTTTGGTTTAGGTGTACAATATATATTGCAAAGAGAATTGGTTTTTTTATTTTTTTGGTGTAATTTTTCAATTTAAAGTGTTAAAATTCGTTGGAAGTTGTCGTTTGGATGGGATTTAAAATTTCAGCAATTATAAATGTACTAAAATTTGTAGGTTTATGTTTGTAGCTTGACATATTCAATGAAGCTTCATAATCAGTGGAAATATAGTGTGTATTTTTTTTAATTCCAACTCCATTTAATTAGAGGGAATGTGTTTTAAGTTTTCTCTAAATATTTGTTAAATTTAAATGTCCAAAAAAAATATATATCTTGATGTAAGTAGTTATTATGTATTTTTTTCATTTTTATATTATTTAAATACTTATGAGAGATTTTGTTAGCAAAAGGTTTTGAAAAATTTATTTTTTTTAACACTTTTCATATTAAGATTTAAAAGTTATGAAGGTGTTGAATTTTTTTTGTTTTTGAGCACTTTTCTTATTTAAAGTTTTTTTGTGTGAATTAGCGTGTGAAAGTTCGTATGGTACGGAAATTATATTTGAAATGTTCATTTTTAAGTGTTTTTTCGCATCTATTTTTTTACCTATTTGGTTAGATTTAAATTTTTGGAAATGTCTTAGTTTAAAAATTATCTATATGTGAATTACGGTTTAGAAGATTTATATCTAACAAATATAAGTTGAAATGTTCATTTTTTTGAGTGTTTTTTTTCTAATCTATTTTTTTACCTGTTTGGTTAAATTTTATTTTTTGAAATTATCTTAGTTTAAAAATTATTTATATTTGGATCACGGTTTGGAAGATATGAGTTTAACAAATATTAGTCTTTTTTTTGTAATTATTATTGAAGGTATGACAACTGGGACCCGTATGTCAGGAATTTAACAATTAATAAAAAAAGAATGGGAGTATGACAGGTGGGGCCTTGCTTGCTGACGCCGTCTGAAGACGTCAGCAATGGCTAACGTCGCCTTCTTCCCCGTGCGACGGCGTTGACCACGGCGGCGTGGTTCGGTGGCGAGAGGGGCAGCGCCGCGTAGCGCGTTCGACGCGGTGCGTCGCGGGCAGTCGAAGGGTGGCGACGACGGGCAAGGAGAGGTCGGGTTGGCGACGAATCGATGCGCGACGGCGGCGCACGGGCACGGCGAGGACGACCTCGCCGCGGGTACCTCCGAGCTTCCCAGCTCGCGATATTCAGTGAAGATGGAGAGGGAGCTGATGCAGTTCCGCCGGTGTGCTTCGATTTGATCGAAAGGGCATGTAGCGGCGGAACGACGCGGTGGCGGCGGCGGCGGCGGCTCCGGCCGCGCGCGAGGGAAGAGGAAGGAGAAGGGCGTGTTGTGTTGGAACATTTGCAACGAAGTCCCCGCATTTTCGGAAAATCACGGTTAGGTCCTTCCGCGGCTGGACCGTTGATTGACGATCGGACGTCGCGGAGGCGTGCCGTTACTGGAGCGGGGCACAGTAACACGCTTTACTGTTCCCTGGAACAGTCAGTCGCGGAGAGGCCGCGGATCCGGTTGAATTTAATATAGTTAGGTAATAAGAGTACGATACGAGTTGTACTACTACCACCTGTCCTCCTGCTGCCGTGGCGATAGCGAGAGGCGCAGAGTGTCACGCAGGCCGCCCTCTTCGTCTTCTCCAATAGACCGAGACCCAAACCAAATCCCGCAAAATACAATCCGACCACGAGCACGCACGCAATCCCGCCGACGACCCCCCTGCCCATCGGTCTGTCCCCTCGATTTCTCCCGCCAGATTCTCCCAGGCGCGACCGCGTGCCCCGCCTCTGTACATCTTGCGTTCTTCCTGCAGATCGGGGAGCTCCGAGAGCGCCAGGCAGTGCTCCGGCAAGATCAAATTCTCGTGGTTGTTGTTGTGGTTGAGGGAGAGATGGCCGGCGGAGGGAACAGGAGGGGAACGGGCTCGGAGGAGGTGAGGATCGGCACGGGCAACGTGTTCGCGGCGCTCGAGACGCTCAAGAAGAAGAAGAAGCCGGCCAAGAAGCCGGAGCCGGAGCCGGCGAAGCCCGAGGAGTACTGGGAGCCCGCGCCGCTCACCACCAAGTCCTGGGCCGACGTCGAGGACGACGACGACTACTTCGCCACCACTGCGCCGCCGCTCCCCGTCTGGGGGGCTAAGGAGAACGCCGCGGCTGCCGGCCACGAGGACGACAAGGAGCAATCTGCCCTTGAACAGGTCCACCTCGCTTTCCCCACTGCCCGCTTGCGTCCCCCTTCTATATATGCCTGTTCATATTTGTGCTACTGTCTCTGAACAAAATTCAGTGACACAGTTTCTATATGTGTGTTGTATGCATGTCATGATGTTGTGTCGTGTCAATAAGTTGTATTGGAGACTTTAGGACAGAAATTACCCTGCAGGAGCCAACTTCTGTATGGTGTCTTCGGGGCGTCAGTAAGCTTATTGGCGCGCAGCGCGTTCTCAGGCAGCACGTGGACTGCGGAATGTTATGGAAAATTAATTGTTGCAGTACAACGTGATTTGCTAGTTTTTCCCGTTACTGGAATGTTTTGAGATTATTGGGTGCTGCATTTATAAATCTCTAGTTTTCTGCTTATGTGGCACACAACTTAGGGATGTTACTTCACTGGTGTTTGATGTGTGATGATATGGTGATATGTTATAACCATGAATTGATTTGTTTATGCAGTGGATAGTCTGTTCACTTTTATCAGTGGCACGGCTAGTACGCTCACTGCCTTCTCCGTAGAATTTCATCTGGCTAGTGTTTGGTGACGCAAGCTAATGTATGCTTATACGGAATCAGGCAGAACAACAATGCAATAATTAAGTGAAAAATCCTATGTCCTTAGAACTGAGTACAATTTACTAGTGGCCCACCTCGGAGAATACTGATATTAGACTAAGAGGCTTTGGGCAATCATGTTAAAGCTAAAGATATTTTGATGCTGGCATTATTATCACATAATCACCTGCCTACTCTTGCACACGTCGGTTTTTTACTGTCAAGAAGCTTTTCGTTTAGTTGATACATTATTGGTGGCGTGGATAATATGCTCACTGACCGCCATAGGGGATATATTCCGTTATAAGTCATAGCATGGTGACCCAACCTAATGTCTACTTGTATGGTTTTTACTTGTAAATTAAGTGGGGAAATCCTATGTCGTACATTTGTCCTGTGGCATATACCCAAAATAGTCAAGTCATAGTGGCATATACCCAAATAGGCAAGTCATAGTGGCCCATATCAAAGAATACTGGTGTCATAGTTCTTGGGCAACCAGTTTGAATCTGCAGATTTTTGGGTGCTGGCATTACCATCACTTGCCTATTTGGGTATATGCCACAGAACTTTCGGGCATGTGGGGTTTTTGATTGATAAGGAATATCTTCCCATAGTTATTCTTAGGTTCTAGCTCAAACTTCCACATTTGTTTTCCTTCCAGATATGTTTTTTTTTTTTACCATTTTAGATCCTTCAGGCACCTAGGGTTTATTTAGTATTTCTTCCTAATTTTAGGACCAACAGGAGCATCTTCCATGCTAGCCCACAACAGCCCAGTACCTAGTCCGGGCCTTGCAAATTGCTGGCTCTGCCCGACTCACTTGTAATGTGGAACCACTTGTGCATTAGTTTTACTTTGCCGTGAATGGCACCTTCGATCATTAGTAAGTTTTGATTTGATTCTATCGGTGTATACCCAACTGTATTATTTTTGTATAATTATGTTTACTTTTAGAATCTTATCTGTACGCCATTCCAACTTCTCTCAAAACAGCAAATGTACTTTAATTGAGCTGTTTTATTTACTTCCATATTTGCAGTGTTAGCTTAATATTCCAGGTTTCATTATGAATGAAATCGGTAGCACTGATCCTACATTTGACAAAAAAAAAATCAGATTCCAGTTCAAATTGATTGGTATCATACCAGCAATGATTGGTATCACACAAGTATGCCCCTTTATATTTTATAGTATTATTAAGTAATACCTCTCTATATCTACTGTGCGCTGCAGGAAATTGAGAGCGATGATGATAGCCTTGATGATGAGGTTGATCCTGTGGCTGAGGATGAACATGAGGCAGGAGATGATTCCCCTTCTGAAGAGGCACTTCAGAAAGCTATAGGTCCACTTGCCCCTCCAAAAGATACTGAAAGACAGCTCTCCAAGAAGGAGTTAAAGAAAAAGGAGTTGGAAGAGCTTGATGCCGTATTGGCTGAGTTGGGAATTTCAAATAACGTTACTCAAGATGAAACAAATGGTAAGTTAAAGCATCTTCATTTATACAGTAAATCGAGGCAGAAGAAGTATTCCATGAAAATTGCATGAAATTCAATATATTTATATTGGTAATTATCGTGATGTTCAATTTGTGTGACTTTATAAGGCCTGAAGATCGTTAGTTTGAAAGTTTAAACATTGTTTTCACCTATTGTGCATATTTTTCAGACAAGAAAAGTACAGGTCAAGCTGCTGATGGAGAGAAAAAGGAAGATGCAATAGCACCTCCTGAGAGCAAGACCTCGAAGAGGAAGAAAGCTAAGAAAGACAAGTCTTCAAAGGAGGCAAAAGAAACACAGGATCAGAACGGCGCAAACGACGATGCTGCTGGTGCAGAACCTGATGAAGATGCCGCCACAGTGGATGTTAAGGAGCGCATAAAGAAGTTAGCATCAATGAAGAAAAAGAAGTCGAGCAAAGAGATGGACGCAGCAGCAAAGATCGCAGCATCTGAGGCCGCAGCCAGGAATGCAAAGCTTGCGGCAGCAAAGAAGAAAGAGAAGAGCCACTACAACCAGCAGCCTGTGCGTTGAATTACTGTCCAGATTCTGCAATTTTTAAATGTATACTGTGTGCACGGTTGGCCTTCGGATGTTCTTTTAAGCGACTTTTGTGTAGCTGGACTCCTCAGCATGGTATACTGAGCTCATAACTGAACCTTTTGGAGATATGGTAAACGTCGATATTTTGTAGTACTCCTCTGTTCCATTATTCTTTTCATGGGTTTAGTTCAAGTTCGGTGTGGTTGCTTGCTCGGTGTACCCGCCTCATGCTATAATTAAAGAATCGTCATCTCAGTTTATAATTTACAAATCACACACTCCTCACGTGATGCAAATGTGAGAGGCTGGGGCATAGATTGGCTGACTTGGTATGAAGAAATTGCACCGAATCACAGATTTTGAAATGGCGAACGCCAGGCACAGTATTACCACTTAAAATAGCGGTATGGGGTCAATAGTGTTGAAATACAAATGCACCGATCTCCTTTTCCCATCAGTTTGTGCCATTTCGCTGAAGTGACTAATATATGCTTATGCGCAAGGGCGTTATGTACTCTAGTTGTAAGAGACTATATGGTTAAAACCAAAGCACATAAATTCAGATTACTAGGAGTTTATATGAATCCCTAAAAAAAGGAGTTTCTGTGACACGTGTTATTTATTCGTAGCATTTCAATTCAGATGGACATTATTGCACTATTACGAAAACAACACGCGGATCAACAACTGTGGTATCCAATCCAATATTATTCAAGATGACATGTCATGGCAATATTATATATTTACAAACCATGTATTCTAATTGCATTTACGGTTCATGACCCACCTGTTTATCACAGCAACCTGGAAATAACAAGAACTGGTGACGTAGGAATGGACTAATACTATTACAAGCATTCATGCAAACAAATAGACAACTCAATTTTTTAATCAAACGTTCAACATCGGCATGTATTTTGCTAGTTGTAGTAGTTCAGTGGTCGATCAAGATTGCTTCAAAGACCTGGATGAACTCCTTCGGCACGGCGAGCTGCGGGAAGTGGCCGGAGGACTCGATCACCAGTTCACCACCGTCCCCGCGCCACGGGCGCCGGCGCACGCGCGCTGCATGTACCGCGCGACGGCGAACGGCGCCACGGAGTCCCGGCCGCAGTGTACGATGCTGCATGGCGCCTTGACATCCGGGAGCACGCCCCGGAGGTCGCAGGTGAGCACGGCTCGCAGGACGGGGAGCGCTGTGCCAGGCCGCATGGTGGCCAGCTGCTTGGCGTACTTCGCGACGGCGGCCGGGTGGTGCGCGCCGACCACGGCCTGGGCGAACATAGGCACCCACTCCGCGAAGTCGGCCTCCATGGCGCCGAGCATGGCGTCCACCTCGCCGCGGTCAAAGCCGCCCTCGTAACCGTCGTCGTTGATGTACCTGCTCCAACATACGTACAAAGCGCGCATACTTCAGTCACATCCTTTACGGTATTTTCCTACAAATGTTGTTATGTTGAGAGTGTGATCTGGTCTGGACCTAGGTGAAGCTCCAACGAGCACGAGGTGGCTGAACAGGTCAGGCCTGGCGACCGACGCAATGCAGCCGACCATGCCGGCCATAGAGTGCCCAACGTACACCGCGCCCTTCAGCTCTAGCTCTTCCATCAGGGCAACGAACTCGTCGGCGAAGCCCTGGTGCGAGCAGGGCCGTTCCGACCAGCCGCCATCCTTGGCCGCCGCGCCGGAGAAGGTCCAGTCGAAAACAACTACACGGAACTTCTCCGCCAGCGAAGGAACGACGTCTTCCCAGACAAACCGGCTGGCACCAAAGCCGTGCGCGAGCACCACCGCCGTTGCGGAAAATCCTGGCGTTCATCACGATCTTACTATCTAGAATTGTGGATTAGAAGAGAAAGCTAGGCTGACTTAATTATGTCCCGGCGATGAGAACACATAGCTATTTTTGGCCTCGATTTATAGAGAGAGAATCCAACCGCACTAGGATAGAACCGACCAATCGGAAAGAAACAGGGGGCAAGTGCTGGGGAGTGCTTGCAAGAATTATAAATGAACTGGCAGATAAGCAGATATCTACAGCTGCATGATCCATTGGGGTGGCTACAAGGATACCAGACCGGACTAGAATAGAGCTTTTGCATGTCGCATAGAGTCATTTTCCTGTTGTCTATCTTGCGTCTATATCAATGGTGACGAGAGCCGTAAAAGGTGTCACTTGTAGTTTTGCCTCTGAACAATGCGTCTTGACGGTGACAATGGCAGATTCCATCAGCTGCAGAGGCCTGATCTCCAGATGGTCCGAATTTGTCGCACTTTGCCATGGGATAAACTGTGTCCTTGCCGCATTCCACGATACTGAAACTATGTCACTTCTCTGGTAACAACGGGTTTTTATATAGTGAATGTCTTTGTCCTGCCGTTTTTTTCCCTGACACGCAGCTCTGCCGTGATGTTACAAGCTCCTACATTAATCATCCGTCACTCGATCGATCGATGAATGTTTCAAAGTGTGTGTATTAATTAGTTAATCAGAGATAAAGTAATCAATCGATGGTTTTTAGTGCGAACAGTTCAGAGATGGCAAGCTATCCAATTACATAGTTTCATTTTTCTACGTAATGTAAGCATTGACGGTGCTAAACCTATTACTTTGCATTCTGATGTCGATACGGATGAATTCCAAATCTTTCAAGCGTAATTTTGAAAACTGTGATGTCAGTTCACATCACAATCCTGTGTGTAGCGCTGCTACTGAATTCCAAAACTGTTTTTTTTTTCGAACTGTGGGGCAAAAGCTTTGCCCCAACCATTTATTAAGAAGAACGTGCCCGGTTTATTAGGGGAAGAAACAGGGCAAAAACCAAACAACAAACAACAACATGAGGGGGCCAACACAAACACAAAAGACAACACCTAAAACCAGCAACTACCGAAACGACAACCGCACTCTAGCTAAGCAACCGCAGGCGCTGACGGCTACGCTAGGACCACGCAGCTGCCGTTAAGCAGTCGCGGGCGCCTTACCAAAGGCGCCACCCTTCTTGCCTATGCTCCTAAGAGCTTCTTCACCTTCTTGGTTATGCCAGCAGAAGCCTCCTCTGCTATGAGGCAAGCAATCGCCTTGCCAGAACCAGGGCTAGCTGCCTCCAAGCAGGCGAGCAAACGACCAAGCTTTTTCGCGAAGACAACCTCGTCCAAATGTGCCAAAAAAGCTTCGCGGTCAAAGAGATCCACAGAGGAGGGCAACTCGTAGGACTCAGACGGAGGAGGCGATGGCACCATGTCCACCGCCAAAGGCTCCAAAGAGCCAACCTCGTCACACAAGGGTGACTCTGGTGCAGCAACCACACCACCTACACGAACCACACTCCCAATGGACTCGGGCGAGACGGATGATTACCCACAACGATCCTGCAGCTCAGGCAAGATCTCCACAACTGGAGCCACAACCTCGGTGGCGAGAACCCTCGAAAGGACAGACGACGACGCATGTAGAGCACGAGGGGAAAATTCTCCAAAGCAGCATTCAGACCCCTCATCAACAGAACTAACCTGAACCTTAGTTGGCGGAGGCACAACCGACGCAATCTGAAGCTTGGCAAGAGCGTCGTGGACCTCAGAGCGAAGCAGCTAAACCTTATGGAGGACCTCCATGCGAAGCAGGGCAAACTGGGACTCCACAGAAGAGACTGAAAAGGCGTTGGCAATGGAATCCTTGCAACACGGCTGCACGAAAGCACGCGACGCCGAAAGGCCCGCATCCTCGGCCCCACAATGAGGCGACGAGGGACGGCGAGGCGGAGCAAACGGAGAACGGCTTCGCTGACATGGACCACAAGTGTCCGAAGAACGAGCCCGAGCAGCCGAGAGCGAGAGCGAGCATGGCAGAAACGCTCCCGGTGACCAGGACGACGACATCGGATGCATCTGAAGGGCCCTCGACATGTGCTGACCTGGTGGCCACGCTCAAGGCACCAAAAACACCTCCCTCGAGCCCAACGCTTGAAAGCGAGAGAACGCTCAAGCCCTTCCCTAGACGACTCGAGAGGAGGACCACGGCTAGGGCGACGGCCCCGACTCACAAACACCCAATCATCCTTGCCTTTGCCATAAGCTGCACTTGGACGCTCACAGGCACGGGGCGACGATGCAGCACTAGGACTCTGACCTGCAGGGGGGACGGCGGCAAAGGCAAGCCACCATGGCAGCAGTGTCGAGCTGTCAGGCCGGAGAGGGCGCAGCGACAGAGGTGGTCGATGGAGCTGGCGCGATCGACCCGAGCTTGGGCAACTCCTTCCCAGCGACGAAGCGGACGGATAGACAGCAGGGAGCCAGAGCTGCAGAATTGACGGTGGGTGGCGGTGGCGAAGTCACCAGAGAGCGGGGCATCCCGAAACCCCAGTCCATGGGTCCGGAAGCTGCACAGAAGGACTTCACGAGAGCATCAGGCGGCGTCATGGGGGCCAAGTCCTCTTCATCTTCATCCACAACTTCAACAACAGGGGCCCAGGAAGCAGGCCACGGCCACAACTCGGTGCAGCGGGAAGGCGGAGCAGGAGCCACGGAGCCTCCCAGCGTCGGGTCGGCAGCCTCCAGCGTAGGGCCCTCCTCACCGTCGTCCACGCTAGAGCCCAGGCACGAGAAACGCGAACCGGACGACGAGGATGCGCTGCTCGGCGGAGAGGCGTTGAAGGTCGGCGTCGCAAGAGCCAATCGATGCCTACTCGAGGCGTTGAAGGCCGGCGGCGCCAGCGTCAGCCGACGCCTTCTAGAGAGCCTCCTTCCCAGAGCCAACACGACGGAGCGGCCCAGAACAGCCGGGAGAGGAGCGCTGGAAACTGGTCATCATCAATGTGGCCGGAAGCAGCAGCGGTGGTCGGCCCTGTCGATCTTGAGACCAGCTCCACTGACGAGAGAGCTGAGGGGCAGCGGCGAAGCTGCGAAATCGGAGCCTGACCTGCAGGTGCTGAAGGCGGAGGTGGCGCTGACCCTGCAGCGGAGCTGGAGCTAGAGCTGGAAGCCGGGGCAAGCGCGGACGCCGCCGGTGCGTCGCGAGAGCTCGGGCGCTGGGACACCGTCGCCGACCGAGGGCGGGCGCGAGCTCGAACCAACCGGCCTCCATTGGCCGGGTCAGACTTGCGGTGGTCGAGAGCAGCTGCGGCGAGCTGGTCGGCAAGGATGCGGGCAGCGGAAGGAGCCGGAGAGGCCGCCGCCTGCTGCAGGCCGGCGCCCATCTGTGCCGGAGCAGCCGGCTAGAAAGAGCACGGCCAGCGCGACTCCGGCGATGGGGGAGCTGGGCTTCGAGATGGACAGAGGGAGAGTGCCGAGAGGAGCCCGGATCTAGCCCCGGAGCTGGCAGGGATGGCCGGAGAAGGGAGATCACGACGGCGGCGCGGGCGCGTGGTCCGTCGCGGCCATGGTCGCCCTCAGCGGGTGTACGGGTTGGATGAAAGATATTCCAATGACTGATCCCCGTGTATCTTACTCTCGGGGGTGGCTAACTAGCTGTTGCCCACCGGAGAGGCGCCGACAATCTCAATCGGTTAATTTTAACAGCGACGAGAGCTGTGTTCTGTTTGACCTCCAAATTTTTGAAAGTACAGTAAGCAGCACAGGACGCACCATTCGATTTCCCCAGACGTACAAAAACACTGATATATTCTACAAACTCTTTCAGAATTTTTTTCCATAATTTACGTGAAGTTCAAAGTTAATGAACATTCAAAATGTTAAGAATTAAATTCAATTATTTTGGATTTTCTTCTATGTGTCACAATTAAAGTCGATGGCCCCTTGAACGGTAACTGCTATGTGCGACGAAAAGGAAGACGCTACACATATTTTCTTCTCTTGGGCTCTCACAAAAGTTTGGGAGGAGTGTGATTCGGAAACTGTTTGGGTTATTTTCTCTGTGCTTTAGCAATTTTATGTTATCCACCAAGCCAACAATTGACAGAATTAGTTGGGTTATTTTCTCCGTGCTTTGCTGGGTCTTGTGGCTAGCTCGTATTAAGTTGGCGAGTCAATCCAAAGTGCTTAAACATCATGTTGACATCATCTATAAAATGGAACCTGGTTGCTTAATTAGAGCATCTCTAGTCAGGGCGACGGTCGCCCAAAGGCCTTTGGAGCGTGCCGGACGTATTTTCGCCCCCACTCGCGCCGCTCAAAATTGTTTTCGGTCCAGCGCGGCCCAGTTTTGTGTCCGGCACGCCCAAGCCACGCCCTCAACTTGGGGAGGCTTGGGGCGGCCCCGGACAGAACGAAAACGGCCGCCTCCGACGCGCGGGCCACGCCTGACAGTGAGACACGAGGCGGTGGTCGTCCTAGTCAGCTACATTCATGTCGGGCGGCGTCTCGGTTTCCTAGCCGGGCGTAGCGACGCGTCTCTTCACCATGCTGCATCTCTGCGGCGACGAAGCATCTGCGCCACGGCGGCGTCAGTGCTAGGCGAGCGCTCCTTTTGAAGCGTCGGCGTTAATGGTGTGGCAGGCGAGCCATTAGCCGGCCGGAGTTAAGGCGATCTCATCCGTTCGCCTCCCTGGCCGCTATATAGAGCGGGTACCTCGCCGTCTCCAGTATAGACATCTTCACCTCACCAAAAACCGAAAACCTGGCCATGGCCCCTGCCCGACGCTCCACGGAGGAAGAGACAGCGGCCCGCCGGCACCGCCGCGACAATGCGCGCGCAACACTGCGGAACGACCACGAGGCGGGGTCGTCTGCTCCGCCACCACCTCCACCGCCGGCGAACCTACTCACGGAAGCCGAGGCGCGCGAGCTCATCCGCACCAACACGTCGGTGCCGGCGAACAGCCGCCTCCCCGAGGGATGGGAGACGAACCCAGTTCACGTCCCGATTGCACCAAGGCTGGCCCGCCAGGCGCGCCTCGACTACATCGCCATGTGCATGCAGACCATGCCGCCGGAGATGTACGGTGATGTCAGGTTTGAGCCGAACTCGGCGTACTGGGACGATCAGATCGAGCTCTAGCACACCTACCGCGGAACATCGTTCCTCGCCCGCGAGCCGCCTGTGGACTGGTTCGAGTCCGACGATGACGTCCTCGCCAACACCTCCGACGAGGACTTCGCGGGGCATGGAAAGGGAGAGGGTTCGCTACGAGGAGGTGGAGCAGGCTCGGCGCGCAAGAGCAGAACAAGGCCGCGTGCAACCTCCGCCGCCGCAACCTGAACGAGAGGCGGAGAAGGTTGATGGTGATGATGACGGCTCCGACGATTTTCAGTTGGCCGCCGACGCCGGAGTGCGATCCCGGCCATATGCAGCTCGCCATTGAGGCAGACATAGCCTCCGCCGCCACCGCCGCCCCCGCCCAGCCTCCAGCGCCAACCTCCGGTTACCTCTACTGTCTCTGCTCGGCTGCCGTCGGGTTCTGTGCTCGCCGCCGCAAGGGCCGGCGACTGCCCCAACTGCCGGTGCCCGGCGTGCCACCCTACGATCTCTAGATTTCAGTTTAAATGAATTATGTTTGTTTTTAAGGAATTTCAATGAAATGTAAGATCTTTCGTATGAAAAAAATCGTATTTGAATAATATTTGGGAGCCACGAGTGGAGAGCGACGGCGCCGCGAGTGGAGATGCTCTTAGAGCATGGAATTTCACTTACCTTTTATCTAAAAAAACTAAATTCAATAAATGCAGAGTACGTGTATAAGATGCTATAATTAAGGCCCATAACTAAATTCCTCGTGTTGTTATATACAGCAAGCCCAGGTGCCCAACTAACTGAATAGGCCATGAGGCCATGATTAGCACGACTGTGCCTCCTAATAATCTGGAAACCCTTACGTGGTTTGCAATACATATGTATCTCATCACGTCGCCCATAATTAGATTACATCAGGAGAAGTCAACCCAGCTTCTGCGATTCAGCAACGATGGCAACTACGGAGCATGAACTTCTGGGGCCAGGTCTCAAGGAAAGGAAGCGATCATAAGGTAGGTGTCGGGATATACCAAATAGGTATCCCACAGAGTGAAGTTAAACCGGACTGCCAGGTTAGCCCACCAGGCCAAAGCACAAGGCGAGAAGACAACCGGCTAAGGGAAGTTCAAGACGAGGTCCAGCGACCAGCCGACTTGGAGCACAAGACGGAGCCAGAAGCCGTATTAGTCTAGGACTCTATTTACTTGCCGGTTAAGTCTTTCCTTGTAAGCCCTAGGTCTGGCCGCCTATATAAGCCGGCCTACGGGAGCCTTAGGGCAACACAATCATAAGCTTAGTCATAGCATACAACCACATTGTAACCTGTACACATATCTGCCATATAGTGATATATAGCAGCACGTAGGATCTCGCCGCCGTTGTGAGATCCGAAGCTGGGTAAACGTGTGTGCAATCCCGTCACCGGAATCCCTATCGCCTAACACCCACGTCTTTCTCTACTGTTCGTTGGTAACCCTAGATCGCACCAGTCTGACAATACCTCGACAGTTGGCGCCCACCGTGGGGCCAGAGGCGTCTGGAGCTACGATCCGGGCGGGATCTGTGAGGACCCCGGATTAATTATCCGAGATACTCGTTATGTTTCCTGCAACAGTCCCATGATCAGTGTGCTGTTGCACATAACTTGAGTTGGTATCACAGAACACCCACAAATACCGAATAATTATACTTACGTGCTTGAAGTGATCAGCTTCAATAAGGTACTTGCAGCGGAATCACCAAATCAACGTGGAGCCCAAGTCATTCGCCTTTACCCTACAGGCAGCTGACTGGGAAGCGCCCTAGTTCGCAAAGACGTCAGTGAACTCCTCCTCGTCGAACTGCTCTTCTCTGGAATCTGGCTAAGACAATAGCCAGGGACGAAACCAATATGAGTACATTCGATTGTACTCGCAAACTACCCCAACAGGAACATGCACTAATTTTTTTTTTTTTTTTTTTCAAGACTTTTATTTTTAGGGGAAACCTTCCCCAAATCTTTCAAAAGGAGAAGAGTAGATTTTTAATCCTGTTAAAAACAAAACCTTTTGGAAAGTAGTTTTCTTAATATCTTTGTTTAAAAAGGGTAAGAAATCTTTTTAAATCTTTTTCCCGAAAAATACACCTTCTTTTGAAAAGGGTAAGAAACCTCTTTTAAAACCTTTTTCCTCGAAAAACAACTTCTTGTCCTGATTCCAAGCCCGTCGCTACCTCGAACCAACTCATTGGTACAGGTACGAAATAACCTTTCCAGCCAACTTCCTTCCAAAACTCAACACCTTTCTCAAAACTTGCACATGGTCTTAGGACAGCCTTCCAACTGTCCGTATCCGAGGACTCGGCTATTCGAATAGTTTTACCCTCTGCAGAGGTAGTACGCTTTTCCCACACCCATCCGGTCACTCATCGTGTCAGCCACGTCCCGCCATACCGGAGGTATGCGAAGTTGAGTTCCCGGCCATAGCCTGTCCTTTGCTCATGCTAGTATAGGACCCTGCCGCTACGACACATTCCATCGACACTCAAACCCTCAGGAACTAAGTGTGAGGACTCGTAGTTCTGCCCGGCGGACCCAAGGGAGCCCTTCAATCCTCTTCCTCCGACACATCCATACCGGCTTCCGGTAGACAACAATGAAGAGGACCCAGGTCAGGGGTAGGTCCTCAGACCATCCCCTCATGGAACGAGGTTATCCTCGTTGTCGAGGCCTCCAGTACTAGCACAGGCAAATTGTATGACTACGCCCTTGCCCATATGTGGGTAAATGTGGTCGCACAGATTTTTGGCTGGGATGTAAGTACCAGGACACAATGTGCATTTTTCCTTCCAAAAACAACACCAAACTCTGCTTTACCATCTTCATACCGACCGTTCGGTACTTCAACTTCATTCGAGTACTTTTAAAAGAGTTTTGAATAAACATTTTTTTTTTCCATCCTCTAGTTGAAGATAATTACCTTATATATCTACAAGGGTGGCAAAATAGTTTTTCATATCTTTGTAAAAGGTTTTAAAAATCTTTGATACTAGTGAAGACTCATGTGATTAAAATAGAGGTATAGAAGTGCAAGCTCAGTGAAGTAGCTTGCCTGCTTTCCAGCATGAAGTCTCTGGACTTCTCCTCACAGATCAAAGAATTAAACTCCGATTCTTCTCTCGTAAATCCTTTCCAAGGATCACCCCGGTGGCGTTTACATCTAGCGTCGCAAAAAGGAAAGAACACAATCAACATCCAGTAGAACCCTCCGACAACAACCATCAAGCAATACTAACAAACAACAATCAAGAGAGAAGAATGTTATTTAACAAACAAGTTTGGAAATCACCCCACTACTCATGCTTATAAGGATATGGTTAAAGTTGTGATTAAGCATCTTTATCTAAATAGGAAATACTTCAGACAAAAGTTATCTGTAAACCAAAATATCTCACCAAGTGAAGGTGAAGACACTAACATGAACAGGCAATACCTACAACTACTAAACTACTCAATCAAGCAT
This sequence comes from Poa pratensis, assembly GCA_947311845.1. Classification (NCBI taxonomy): domain Eukaryota; kingdom Viridiplantae; phylum Streptophyta; class Magnoliopsida; order Poales; family Poaceae; genus Poa; species Poa pratensis. Next base: position 86,312,427 of record CAMZMU010000027.1, read on the forward strand.
CACTACAACTCTCAAGCATCACACACAGCTACTGCACACACAAAGCAACACAATTTGATTTCAATTTAATTGAATTGACTATTATTTAATTAGGCCTTAAATAAGGCAGAAATTAGTGGTGCATGTTTAATTGCATAACTTGGGTTCTGTTGGTCACAAAAATACAAACTAAATTCCTACAGAAAGCTACTGAAGTGTAGAAGACCACACAATTGGGTTTGATTCACTTAGAGTTATTAAACTCCCTACATAATTGTTTTAGTCCAGAAAGGTTTTCTGACATTCAATCAAATGCTAACTAATTAATAAGGGTTAATTAATTCCACCAAAATTAGGGGAGCTAAGTAATGACAGTACCAATCTAACAAAATTGGATTGGTATCCTTTGGACTAATTGAGGATCAGAAACCAACAAGTTTAGAATTTAAACCTTCTATGGTATTTTAAATATTGTATTTCTAATGTTAATTTAAATGAGATGAAACCACTTCAGTGAGTTAAAGAATTTCATAAGCTTTACAGAACCTTTGAGTTGGATTTATTTGGACACATGAATCTCGAGATATGGAATTATCTAGTGTTAAAGATACTTTTTATAAGTTTTATTCTAGCTAACATTTTAAAATGTAATCACACAAAACTAATTTAACAACAAGATAGACAAGCAAAACACTCACTAACAGTACTAACATAATTTAACATGTCAAAGATCAGTAACACCCAAGTGGCAATACCAAAACAATCAACAATAAACACAACCCACAATTTCATAATTTAAAACATTAAATCTAATTCTTGTTTATTAGTGGCAGAACATCATTTTTACTAAAAATTACACCTAGAGAGTTCTGTCAATCAAACAACCATGCAAACTTGGGTTTGTGTTCTCTGTTGCTATTAGAAACTACTCCAAGTGAGTTTGATCCAAAAAGTTATTTACATAATTTAATAAAAATGCACAAAGTGCTTGCTGGCCTAAACTAGAAGTGCATGCAACTTTTGTTCTAAACATTCAAAACATATGAGACCAATTTCTACTGAAAGGTACTGTGAAGAGCTTTCTAAAACCATTGGATTGACACATCTTAGATCAACACAAATTAAGTTATGGACAAAACACTGATTTTGACCAATCATAGCACAGCATTTTTCAAAGACACACAAATCAATATTTTTCAGATCTGTAAGTTGCACACGTCTCTAAACTTATAACATTACTATTGTGATTTTTGGTTTGGCCAGATTCAAACTAAAACTATTTCAAATGGATTTAAACTAAAGGTCCAGAAATATATCTACCAGGAAATAAATAAACAACCTAAAAAAAAGTTAGCGGGCTGGATCTGCTGGATCAGGGCTGTGCAGCGCAGGGAGTGGCCCATCTCGCGGCCCACGAGCGCGAGCGAAGGGGTACGGGCCAGCCTCTTCTTCCTCGACACGAACAGAGGGACGACGGCGAGCTGGAGCTCCGGCGAGGACGGCGTCGGCGACCTGGGGCTTCCTGGGAGAGGATAAGAGATACATGAAAGCGAGCGGAGCAAAAGAAACTCGGAGATGCAAAAATGGCAGGGAGAGGTGGACTGTGGCGATCTCGAGTTTGCTCGACATCCCGTGGCCGGAGAAGGAGAAAGGTGAGGACGGTCTGCTCGATTGGCAGCTTCCGGGCTCGATTCCTCGGACGAGCATGGAGAGGACGACGCGTAGAGTCCGATGGTGGTCTTCGATTTGTGTGGGACGGCTTGCATCGACGGCGAGGCGTGACGGCCAGCTTCGGCCGTGGTTCAATGCGGAGGAAGAAAAGAGAGCGAGAGGGAGTGGGGGAAATGAGGATGGGGAGCAGAGAAGCGGCTTGGCGTGCTTCTTATCTTCTCCTCCAGGGCGAGGCGTAGAGGAGCGGGGTTCTTGCGGCGTTGACATGGCACGGGGACACGGCGACGACGGCGTGAGCAACACGGCGCCCGTGCCGTGCTGCATCGCTGCAACAGGGGTGATGGGGGGGGCAAGGGAGAGCAGAGGTGAGTGGCGTGGAGGCTTCAGCTTCTCCTCCGCAGCGGCAAGGAGGGAGGGGGCCACGGTGGACGGCGACCACGGCACGCCGGCGTGAGGAGCACGGCGCCAGTGCCGTGCAGCGTGGCTGCTGCAGGAAGTCAAAGCAGAATTTGCAAAACGCCCCTTGACAAATAGATTTCCCTCACAGATAGGTCCTTCTTCCTATTTCTTTTTAATTCCTTTTCAAAACCAGTAGGGTTTCTGGGATTTAATTGAGGCCTTTATACATTTTTAAAAATTCTGAAAATATTTGGGTAGCCTCCCATATACATGTAGAGGCTCCACAAAAATTGGTTTTTGAAAATAAAATGTTTTTCTCCATTTTTGTTCATAGGGTTCTAAATAAATCATTTTTGGAAATTAATAATTTGATACTCCTTTAATATTTAAAACCAGAGATAAAATAGTTTGTAGAACCTTTGGAGCTTTCTTGAAAAATAAGATACTTCAAATAAGTTTTGTGTTCATAGAGAAAACATTTGTTTGAGGAAATAGAGAAATTGGGAGGGAAAATTAATGACCTTCATTTCCTTTTTTTTTTTTTTGTAAATGAAAAGAGGGGTTTGTTTTAAATCGAAAAGTAGGTTTACTTGAGAGGGAGTGATATGAAGTGGGGATGATTATTAGTTCACCTCACTCCTGGAATTTTGATAAAGAAAATATAATTGTTTTCAGAGAATAGAGGAATAGATAGAGAGGAAATTTTTAATAGGATCATTTCTTGTAACCAAGATTTGATTTGAGGGTTACCTGAGGAATCATCCTCACAAGCAAACAACCAAACCAAGATCAGCATCACAACAACATTAACAACACACAATATCAACCACACAACTCAATTCATACAAATTAATCATGCCACACTTTTCATGATCAACAATACTACCTTAAAAATGATCATACTTAATTATGACAAGATGAAGTTTAGGAAATGGCTCAACTCATAATTGAATAGTTTTTCAAAAGATTTGAGAATGGAAATATGTGGGGTAATATATTTCCCACTAGAATTTCTTTTAAACAGAGTTGAAACCTTGGGGTTCATAAAGATTGGAATTTTGAAAAGTCAAGGTTGAGGAAAGGATAGGAGATCACAGAGAGTTCTCCATATTTTATAAACATGAAAGTGTTGAAAATACTTTTACTGTCTCAAAATAAAGGGCATTTTATTTGTTGCTAGAACCAAGTCATTTTTGAAATAAACTTTTGGCAATCATAAGAATGGGAAAGGCATATGGAATATTTTCTTGTCATAACATGGTCACCAGTGTTGAAAATATATTTTTACTTAGGTTGAGTTCTTAGGTTGACATTTACTAGTCAAACAATCACAAGCATTCAAGTCACACAAGGTCAAACAGAACAATTTTAAAAGGAAACACAATCATTTGTGAAATAATTCAAAAAGTTTTTGTTGGTTCTGAATTTTGGGTCTTATTTACTCTTATTATAGATTTGGGATGTTACAGATCCTTCCCCCCTTAAAATAAATCTCGTCCTCGAGATTTGCCCGGGGGTACAGGGGAGTATGAGGGCACGGGTTTTGGGCTGAAGATTCTTCCGAGGTCGTTCTTCTTTCAATAAGGTCGCTAAGTGAGATCTTAACAACTCGATGTTGCGAGGCCTCCTATTGGTTGGTTGTATAAGAATGTGGGTGTCTTCTTTGACATCAAATTGCCTTAGTCACACAAGAAGAATTTGGTAACAAGGTAGCTAGTCTTGTCACCAAATCACTTTTCATACTCCAGAGGCTGAGATGTACTGAATTATCTGATGTTCCGATTGTTTGTGTATGACACTCCATTATTTGAGCATACAAAAGTGAGTCGCTAACAAGTTCATGAGGCTTGTTACCAATTACTTCTATATAACCCGAACATTGGAGGATCACACCATTTCTAGAGAGGTTAAGAATAGTAGGTTCTGATATAGGAGTCTCCAAATACTCAATGATAGTCTGGTACACTTCTTCTTTGGTTCCGGGTCTTCACACAGCTTCGCAGGGGTCTTCATACAGCTTCGAAGGTGGCTTCACACATAAGTCAGAGTGCACCGGAAAGGTTAGGGCCTCCGGGAAAACTTTGTGGTTGAGGGCTCATGTTAGTTTTCAAGGGAGTTGGGTGCCATACCCTAAACATCACACCTATTATACCTAAGATCTTTAAACGACCAACTTTACATAGGTCTCTAACTCTCGATTTCTTCAAAATACCATTCCAATATCTCTGGTAAGGCAACTACTACCAACCAAATAATTTGAAACATGGTCCTGCCCAAGTTTAAATTATTAATCCGCCCTCATCTTCTTTGGGCATAAACTCTTTATCATGGTATATCTCAATCTATCGGGTACCCATCAAATCCTTTTAGGCATATTCTTCCCATTGCCTTTTTATCACAAAATCATTATGCTCCACCCATTATTTCCTTATTGATTTTTCTCTCCAGATAGGCATACCTCATAATATCTGACTCCTTCAGATGGTCATTTTCCCACGACCATATCATCAAAGCTACATAAAACATCCAACAATCATGTGATCATATCATCCTGAATTGACCCACTTTCTAACCAAATTCAGATTTTATCTCAACACTTTTGGGCCTTGATCTCTTAATAAATGATCTTTCCAAAAACAATCCAAACAGAGCGTGACAAGCTCTGAAAACTTCTGGCACCTAGAATGTCTGGCTACTAGACCAAGTCATATTGACTCCTAGAATCCGATAAGCATTCATTTATCCTCCACTAATTATTTCTTGCATACAACGATCTACTCATTGGCTAACTCATCCTTGATCACTTCCCATAATTCCATAAGAGTTTATTGCAAGGGTCATTTGCGCCAAGAATCACCCTAGACATTTCCACACCGGAGTATTTTTCTTAATCTACTTGCTTCTAACCAATCCAATTATCCTTTTATCAGCAAGTGCTTCCTAAAAATCCAAGAACTTTCACCTTTATTTCTAAACCTTAAATCAAGGGTCACATCTTCTAGCTCCAGATAACCACCAATGGTTGGGGACCACAACTGGTTAGCCCCAAAGCATAATTCAGATATATCATTTGTCCAAATCCAATTAATTTATCGATCCACTCCAAGTTTTCACTTCTATTCTAAACCCCAAATTTTTTTTTTTTGATATTACCAATATCATCCAACAAGTTCTGATCTCCTCAACTAGATTCTTAAGGGACCCTTTTAACTAATAATCTCATAGTTCAACACTTGTATATCCCCCTAAAGTTCTCCTTTCTACCAAATAGTTTTGAGTCGTCCTATGGCACCTATTTCCTTTGTCTAGAAAAAGCAGTTAGTAGCTTTGCAAAACTTGGTTAGATGAGAGATTTAAAGTTAGATAAATTATGTTAGTTATGTTAGCTTTCATAATCTTTTGTTAGTCTGACAGAATCCAACTAGTGTCATCGAACGTCGGGTCTTGAATCTTCATCCTTCTCGATAGCTTGATGTGGTTGCTCAAAACGACGTATGAAGGCCGCTATCCGTCTTGCAGAAGGTCGTAGAGTCTTGGGCCTCAAGGTTGAAGTAGAGAGTATTCGGTATCTTGTTCCTCTTACTAGGTCAAAATTTTCTGGAGGGTTTTCTAGGTCGGACTTTTGAAAGGATACAAAACCTCAGGCTATTTGGTTAAAGATCGGGGGTCTTTTGGTATCTTGAGGAACTGTCAGTTCTGTTTGGGAGATGATTTAGATAAGAGGGAAGAATATTTTAGAAAGCTTTTCCTTGGCGGGTTTACATCCGTAACAAGGTGCACTTAGGTGGCAAAAAGGAAACTAAACTTTTCCTTTTTGTAAAACTACGTTTTTCCACCTCACAAACAACACACAAGCAGAGTACACACAAGCAAGGTGCACACAAGGTACGTCTAGTACCAACGGATGTCTAGTACGCGTGGTAATAGGGGTGAAACAACCAAGGTTCCTATCATATGTTTTTCCTATGGGTCTTGGTTAAACAGGGGTGCTGAAATCCTCATTTCGTCGCCTTAGTCTTCAGCTGGAAAAACTGAGATTGTCGAAGTAGCAACTTGAGTAGAATTGCTGAGGCTGAGCTGAGGTCTTCGGAGGTCTCTTGCTTTGTTGGTGTCGACGATCTTGGCATTTGCATATCAACCACCTTGATGTTGAATGTTGAGTATTTGCGATGGAAGCTTCTTCTTGTAGGTGCTAGCTAATTAGGTCTCCATTGGACATCGTCAAGTATTTTGAACAGGTAAGAGGGAGTAGAGAAATCCTTGGTAAATTTTAAAATAGAAAGGTAAGTCTCAGAAATTAATTGAGAAGGCGAGAAGAGCGGGAGTCATTTTTGGACTTCCCTAAATAAGGATATATTTTTGGTGTTAACATATTTTTAACAAAATATTCTCTTCCTAACTAACGTCCATGCTAACTAAGGTCTGTTACAGTCAGGATGGCTCTGATACCAAGTCTGTGAGGACCCCGGATTAATTATCCGAGATACTCGTTATGTTTCCTGCAACAGTCCCATGATCAGTGTGCTGTTGCACATAACTTGAGTTGGTATCACAGAACACCCACAAATACCGAATAATTATACTTACGTGCTTGAAGTGATCAGCTTCAATAAGGTACTTGCAGCGGAATCACCAAATCAACGTGGAGCCCAAGTCATTCGCCTTTACCCTACAGGCAGCTGACTGGGAAGCGCCCTAGTTCGCAAAGACGTCAGTGAACTCCTCCTCGTCGAACTGCTCTTCTCTGGAATCTGGCTAAGACAATAGCCAGGGACGAAACCAATATGAGTACATTTGATTGTACTCGCAAACTACCCCAACAGGAACATGCACTAATTTTTTTTTTTTTTTTTTTTCAAGACTTTTATTTTTAGGGGAAACCTTCCCCAAATCTTTCAAAAGGAGAAGAGTAGATTTTTAATCCTGTTAAAAACAAAACCTTTTGGAAAGTAGTTTTCTTAATATCTTTGTTTAAAAAGGGTAAGAAATCTTTTTAAATCTTTTTCCCGAAAAATACACCTTCTTTTGAAAAGGGTAAGAAACCTCTTTTAAAACCTTTTTCCTCGAAAAACAACTTCTTGTCCTGATTCCAAGCCCGTCGCTACCTCGAACCAACTCATTGGTACAGGTACGAAATAACCTTTCCAGCCAACTTCCTTCCAAAACTCAACACCTTTCTCAAAACTTGCACATGGTCTTAGGACAGCCTTCCAACTGTCCGTATCCGAGGACTCGGCTATTCGAATAGTTTTACCCTCTGCAGAGGTAGTACGCTTTTCCCACACCCATCCGGTCACTCATCGTGTCAGCCACGTCCCGCCATACCGAGGTATGCGAAGTTGAGTTCCCGGCCATAGCCTGTCCTTTGCTCATGCTAGTATAGGACCCTGCCGCTACGACACATTCCATCGACACTCAAACCCTCAGAACTAAGTGTGAGGACTCGTAGTTCTGCCCGGCGGACCCAAGGGAGCCCTTCAATCCTCTTCCTCCACACATCCATACCGGCTTCCGGTAGACAACATTGAAGAGGACCCAGGTCAGGGGGTAGGTCCTCAGACCATCCCCTCATGGAACGAGGTTATCCTCGTTGTCGAGGCCTCCAGTACTAGCACAGGCAAATTGTATGACTACGCCCTTGCCCATATGTGGGTAAATGTGGTCGCACAGATTTTTGGCTGGGGATGTAAGTACCAGGACACAATGTGCATTTTTCCTTCCAAAAACAACACCAAACTCTGCTTTACCATCTTCATACCGACCGTTCGGTACTTCAACTTCATTCGAGTACTTTTAAAAGAGTTTTGAATAAACATTTTTTTTTCCATCCTCTAGTTGAAGATAATTACCTTATATATCTACAAGGGTGGCAAAATAGTTTTTCATATCTTTGTAAAAGGTTTTAAAAATCTTTGATACTAGTGAAGACTCATGTGATTAAAATAGAGGTATAGAAGTGCAAGCTCAGTGAAGTAGCTTGCCTGCTTTCCAGCATGAAGTCTCTGGACTTCTCCTCACAGATCAAAGAATTAAACTCCGATTCTTCTCTCGTAAATCCTTTCCAAGGATCACCCCGGTGGCGTTTACATCTAGCGTCGCAAAAAGGAAAGAACACAATCAACATCCAGTAGAACCCTCCGACAACAACCATCAAGCAATACTAACAAACAACAATCAAGAGAGAAGAATGTTATTTAACAAACAAGTTTGGAAATCACCCCACTACTCATGCTTATAAGGATATGGTTAAAGTTGTGATTAAGCATCTTTATCTAAATAGGAAATACTTCAGACAAAAGTTATCTGTAAACCAAAATATCTCACCAAGTGAAGGTGAAGACACTAACATGAACAGGCAATACCTACAACTACTAAACTACTCAATCAAGCATCACTACAACTCTCAAGCATCACACACAGCTACTGCACACACAAAGCAACACAATTTGATTTCAATTTAATTGAATTGACTATTATTTAATTAGGCCTTAAATAAGGCAGAAATTAGTGGTGCATGTTTAATTGCATAACTTGGGTTCTGTTGGTCACAAAAATACAAACTAAATTCCTACAGAAAGCTACTGAAGTGTAGAAGACCACACAATTGGGTTTGATTCACTTAGAGTTATTAAACTCCCTACATAATTGTTTTAGTCCAGAAAGGTTTTCTGACATTCAATCAAATGCTAACTAATTAATAAGGGTTAATTAATTCCACCAAAATTAGGGGAGCTAAGTAATGACAGTACCAATCTAACAAAATTGGATTGGTATCCTTTGGACTAATTGAGGATCAGAAACCAACAAGTTTAGAATTTAAACCTTCTATGGTATTTTAAATATTGTATTTCTAATGTTAATTTAAATGAGATGAAACCACTTCAGTGAGTTAAAGAATTTCATAAGCTTTACAGAACCTTTGAGTTGGATTTATTTGGACACATGAATCTCGAGATATGGAATTATCTAGTGTTAAAGATACTTTTTATAAGTTTTATTCTAGCTAACATTTTAAAATGTAATCACACAAAACTAATTTAACAACAAGATAGACAAGCAAAACACTCACTAACAGTACTAACATAATTTAACATGTCAAAGATCAGTAACACCCAAGTGGCAATACCAAAACAATCAACAATAAACACAACCCACAATTTCATAATTTAAAACATTAAATCTAATTCTTGTTTATTAGTGGCAGAACATCATTTTTACTAAAAATTACACCTAGAGAGTTCTGTCAATCAAACAACCATGCAAACTTGGGTTTGTGTTCTCTGTTGCTATTAGAAACTACTCCAAGTGAGTTTGATCCAAAAAGTTATTTACATAATTTAATAAAAATGCACAAAGTGCTTGCTGGCCTAAACTAGAAGTGCATGCAACTTTTGTTCTAAACATTCAAAACATATGAGACCAATTTCTACTGAAAGGTACTGTGAAGAGCTTTCTAAAACCATTGGATTGACACATCTTAGATCAACACAAATTAAGTTATGGACAAAACACTGATTTTGACCAATCATAGCACAGCATTTTTCAAAGACACACAAATCAATATTTTTCAGATCTGTAAGTTGCACACGTCTCTAAACTTATAACATTACTATTGTGATTTTTGGTTTGGCCAGATTCAAACTAAAACTATTTCAAATGGATTTAAACTAAAGGTCCAGAAATATATCTACCAGGAAATAAATAAACAACCTAAAAAAAAGTTAGCGGGCTGGATCTGCTGGATCAGGGCTGTGCAGCGCAGGGAGTGGCCCATCTCGCGGCCCACGAGCGCGAGCGAAGGGGTACGGGCCAGCCTCTTCTTCCTCGACACGAACAGAGGGACGACGGCGAGCTGGAGCTCCGGCGAGGACGGCGTCGGCGACCTGGGGCTTCCTGGGAGAGGATAAGAGATACATGAAAGCGAGCGGAGCAAAAGAAACTCGGAGATGCAAAAATGGCAGGGAGAGGTGGACTGTGGCGATCTCGAGTTTGCTCGACATCCCGTGGCCGGAGAAGGAGAAAGGTGAGGACGGTCTGCTCGATTGGCAGCTTCCGGGCTCGATTCCTCGGACGAGCATGGAGAGGACGACGCGTAGAGTCCGATGGTGGTCTTCGATTTGTGTGGGACGGCTTGCATCGACGGCGAGGCGTGACGGCCAGCTTCGGCCGTGGTTCAATGCGGAGGAAGAAAAGAGAGCGAGAGGGAGTGGGGGAAATGAGGATGGGGAGCAGAGAAGCGGCTTGGCGTGCTTCTTATCTTCTCCTCCAGGGCGAGGCGTAGAGGAGCGGGGTTCTTGCGGCGTTGACATGGCACGGGGACACGGCGACGACGGCGTGAGCAACACGGCGCCCGTGCCGTGCTGCATCGCTGCAACAGGGGTGATGGGGGGGGCAAGGGAGAGCAGAGGTGAGTGGCGTGGAGGCTTCAGCTTCTCCTCCGCAGCGGCAAGGAGGGAGGGGGCCACGGTGGACGGCGACCACGGCACGCCGGCGTGAGGAGCACGGCGCCAGTGCCGTGCAGCGTGGCTGCTGCAGGAAGTCAAAGCAGAATTTGCAAAACGCCCCTTGACAAATAGATTTCCCTCACAGATAGGTCCTTCTTCCTATTTCTTTTTAATTCCTTTTCAAAACCAGTAGGGTTTCTGGGATTTAATTGAGGCCTTTATACATTTTTAAAAATTCTGAAAATATTTGGGTAGCCTCCCATATACATGTAGAGGCTCCACAAAAATTGGTTTTTGAAAATAAAATGTTTTTCTCCATTTTTGTTCATAGGGTTCTAAATAAATCATTTTTGGAAATTAATAATTTGATACTCCTTTAATATTTAAAACCAGAGATAAAATAGTTTGTAGAACCTTTGGAGCTTTCTTGAAAAATAAGATACTTCAAATAAGTTTTGTGTTCATAGAGAAAACATTTGTTTGAGGAAATAGAGAAATTGGGAGGGAAAATTAATGACCTTCATTTCCTTTTTTTTTTTTTGTAAATGAAAAGAGGGGTTTGTTTTAAATCGAAAAGTAGGTTTACTTGAGAGGGAGTGATATGAAGTGGGGATGATTATTAGTTCACCTCACTCCTGGAATTTTGATAAAGAAAATATAATTGTTTTCAGAGAATAGAGGAATAGATAGAGAGGAAATTTTTAATAGGATCATTTCTTGTAACCAAGATTTGATTTGAGGGTTACCTGAGGAATCATCCTCACAAGCAAACAACCAAACCAAGATCAGCATCACAACAACATTAACAACACACAATATCAACCACACAACTCAATTCATACAAATTAATCATGCCACACTTTTCATGATCAACAATACTACCTTAAAAATGATCATACTTAATTATGACAAGATGAAGTTTAGGAAATGGCTCAACTCATAATTGAATAGTTTTTCAAAAGATTTGAGAATGGAAATATGTGGGGTAATATATTTCCCACTAGAATTTCTTTTAAACAGAGTTGAAACCTTGGGGTTCATAAAGATTGGAATTTTGAAAAGTCAAGGTTGAGGAAAGGATAGGAGATCACAGAGAGTTCTCCATATTTTATAAACATGAAAGTGTTGAAAATACTTTTACTGTCTCAAAATAAAGGGCATTTTATTTGTTGCTAGAACCAAGTCATTTTTGAAATAAACTTTTGGCAATCATAAGAATGGGAAAGGCATATGGAATATTTTCTTGTCATAACATGGTCACCAGTGTTGAAAATATATTTTTACTTAGGTTGAGTTCTTAGGTTGACATTTACTAGTCAAACAATCACAAGCATTCAAGTCACACAAGGTCAAACAGAACAATTTTAAAAGGAAACACAATCATTTGTGAAATAATTCAAAAAGTTTTTGTTGGTTCTGAATTTTGGGTCTTATTTACTCTTATTATAGATTTGGGATGTTACAGGATCCTTCATCATCGTCATCTTCGGCTAGATTGCATCTGGCTGAAGGATCCGATTTCAAGACGATCTGGCTTTCACGTACATGTGTGGAGGCAGATCGGCTTCGGCGTGTCAAAATTTCGTCATCAACAATGACGGCAAAGCGACAGCTACAGCCTACAGGCCTGGCGGCTCGGTACCAGCAGATCGGAGTGATTTTTGTCGTGCCCGTGGTTGCGATCCGGGTTCGCACTTGGTCGTGCCTACGCTCCGTCGTCCGCTAATTAGCTGGTTTACATCGGATTGAGGCGGATGTCAGCTTGCTTCTCCTAGCGCAGATGGGAGAGCAAGATTCGAATCGGCATCTTCACGGATCAAGTCCCAAGGCTGCCTAGTTCAAAGCTACCAACTCATGGAAGGCTGAACAAGTCGGTCCAAGTATTACTTCGTGAAGAGGCAAAATAGCTAGTATTAATCATCACGGTGATTAATCAAAAAGCAAAAGCAAGTCAATGCTCCGTAAAGAAGCTTTGGATTTAGTGCATGCAGCACGGTCCCAAGATCTAATCGACATCCAATTCATGGAAATACATGTCAGTCACTTCTTCATGAATCGATTCAAACATGGCCGACTTTTCAAGTCGTTAACTCTCGCCGTGTCCGCGATGCCAAGCGGGACGCCGCCATCATCGTGTCCGGCTTATGCGAATTCATCGCCACTCATCGTCGCGTTTCCGGCTTAATCGCTAAACGCGTCACGACGCCTTTCTGGTGTATTTATCGTGGTGTTTCGGCTTAATTGCTAACGCACGACGCCTTTCCGGCGTATTCATCGTCGCGTTTCTGGCTTAATCGCTAAAACGCGGCACGACGTCTTTTCGGCATATTTATCATCGTGTTCCAGCTTAATTGCTAACGCGGCACGACGTTTTTTCAGCGCACTCATCTTTGGGTTTCGGCTTAATCGGCAACGCGGTACGACCAGTGCGCCTTTTTGGCGTACTTATCCTCGTGTCCCGGCTTAATAAGCCATCACGGACTACTCGTCACCGCGTTACGTCTTCATTGCCGTCGCGGCCTACTTGTCGCCACATTTCCGGCCTACGTGTCATCAACGCCAAAAGCACCAAAAAGCTAAGTTTTTTTTTTCTTTAGCAATTCTATTGTAAACATTACATATGGTCATGAAATAAAATCTGGTTCACCTAAGATCATGCCATCTTTTTTATTTCCCACTGATCATATTTTCTAACAAAGTTATCAATGTTAACCCGAATTTGCTTCGTGCTAGTGGTTATGTTTCTGATGCTTTTTTGGCCATGTCGCCTTATAAACTAATATTTTGTCCGCCTAAAAGTATTCATCTGATCGCTTATGTGCTGGGTCGCCTAAGTAGGTGTTTCGGCACCAAAGGCCGGCGCTTGTTCTGGGTTTAAACAGCTTGGTATTGCATCCCTGTTGCCCAGCAGACGTTCCGTGCTGGAGGTTTGCTAACACACGAAATATGGCTAAAGTGCATAAGCCAGAAAACTTAAAAGCGGACCGCAGATAATCTGCAACCCAAAGTTTTTATTGAAAAAACTGCCGGCTTAGGCCTTACAATTGTCCAGCTTGCATTAAAAGTACAGCTTAATGCAGTTATTGTTTATTCTGCAGGTGTTTTTGTTGCCGCTTCATCAAGGACGTCACCTGCAAGACGACTCATCTTCGGTAACCTCCTGGGTTTTAAACAGATTGGCATTGCCCTGTTACCCGGTGAGATGTTTTCATCAAGCCTCGCGCCGCCTTATTTCATAAGGTCGACATAAGCCTCGGGGGCTACAGTCCGTTAAAACTTAGTTTCGATGGATTGCTCGGGGGCTGCGTCGAGCCTCATGCCGCCATAATTCATAAGCCGACATGAGCCTCGGGGCTATAACCATTGAATTTACTGAGTCTCATGCCGCCTTACTTCATAAGCCGGCATGAGCCTTGGGGGCTACATCCACCAGGACATGAAGTTTTTTCTTCATCTAATGCTTGGAATAAACTCGGCTCTGAGGCATGCAAATTGACTGTGTTCCAATGGACACTAGCCGGCACCATCGGGCACAGCTCAATTCTGCAAGCGGACCGGGCGCGGTCTACTTCGGAAGCTTGGAATTTGGACGTGTTCCACTGGACACAAGCCGGCATATTAAGACCGGACACGTCCTAAATCCCACTCAGACGCTCACAACTTATTTGTCTTAATATGCAATTAAGACGGCCACAGTTCGGCATTACATGTCGGATAATTTCTTTTGCAAAGCTTCAAGTTCTACAACTGCCTAACCAAGACGATGACCAAGCTGACAAGACTGAAGGCTCTTCTGACAAAGAGTGACACGGTTATGGCTGGTTTATTTTCGTCCGGCTTATTCGGATAAAATTTATTGGTTTTTCAGGAATGCTTCAAGCTCTCTACAGCCGTCTAGTGAAGACAAGGCGAATCAGACGAATCTACATCAACCTCATCAACGAACCGACAGCTGGAGAACTTAAACCCTTCCGGGGGCTACTGTCGGGGATATACCAAATAGGTATCCCCACGGAGTGGAGTTAAACCGGACTGCCAGGGTGGCCCACCAGGCCAAAGCACAAGGCGAGAAGACAACCGGCTAAGGAAAGTCCAAGACGAGGCCCAGTGACCAGCCGACTTGGAGCATAAGACGGAGCCAGAAGCCGTATTAGTCTAGGACTCTATTTACTTGCCGGTTAAGTCTTTCCTTGTAAGCCCTAGGTCTGGCCGCCTATATAAGCCGGCCTACGGGAGCCTTAGGGCAACACAATCATAAGCTTAGTCATAGCATACAACCACATTGTAACCTGTACACATATCTGCCATATAGTGATTTATAGCAGCACGTAGGATCTCGCCGCCGTTGTGAGATCCGAAGCTGGGTAAACGTGTGTGCAATCCCGTCACCGGAATCCCTATCGCCTAACACCCACGTCTTTCTCTACTGTTCGTTGGTAACCCTAGATCGCACCAGTCTGACAATACCTCGACAGTAGGCCATCATACCCTGATCCCGTTCCCCTGCACCTCTCCTCCTCTACCCTGTTAGTTCCAAATTTGTTTAATTGCTTTGCTTTGCACGCTTTTCCAGTCGACAAACATGAGATTATATTTTTTCTATATTCGAATAGATAAGTTAAATTCCCACAAGCAGAAAATCCATCGGTAATTTTCGCAGTCCCTTCTATGACTTCCGTGATAAATAGCACAAGGTTAAATTATTTCTCCATAGGAGATCGATAGATGAAGTAGCATAGCTTGCTTGCTTATTTAAACTAGTAAACGTCCATGTGCAATCGCACCTCTCTTAAATATAAATATTGTTTCTAGTTAGTGAGTTTTGTTTGTTATCATAGCAACATACATCATAGCTAAACCCGCTCGTAGGCCGTATGCATCAATCGAGGCAAAGGCTAGTGTAGAATTGCGTGGTTATGCGGAATATGATGGATTGTATTATTGAGCCTTATGTGCGAGTATATAAAGGCGTACAAGGATCGACTTGAAGTACAAGACAAGTCAGAGAATAGATGGAAATAGATACTAGCTATCCTATACTATCATAACGGTCGTACATGGCATATACTGTAACATCCCCGCAGTCGTAGCGGTAACGTTGTGAACAACTGGAGCGTCGCGGACGCTCAGACTTGAGATAACCGAAGACTCCAATGGGCTGACATCCCCCCGCAGTACGATCAACGTCGTGGACGGTGTCCCGGCGCGGAGCTTGGACTGTAGAGGAAGTTGGTGAGGAGCTCAAGCGAGGTGGTAGCCCTTGTTGCCGATGTCGAGGGAGCCGAGAGCGTTAGGCGGTGCAGTCTTGGCCAGGGGAGCCGTGCGAGGAGTTGCCGTGGTCGATGTCGTTGTCGGGGTTGCCCGTGTTGAGGTAGACGTAAAAGAAGCCATGCGCATGAAGAAGACGGAGACGCGTCGAGGCAGTCGTAGAGGATGCCGATGTGGGAGAAGCGTCGCGGACGGTCAGACTTGAGATAACCGAAGTAGACTCCAATGGGCTGACATCCCCCCGCAGTACGATCAACGTCGTGGACGATGTCCCGGTGCGAAGCTTGGACTGTAGAGGAAGCTGGTGAGGAGCTCAAGCGAGGTGGTAACCCTAGTTGTCGATGTCGAGGGAGCCGAGAGCGTTAGGCGGTGCAGTCTTGGTCAGGGGAGCCGTGCGAGGGGTCGCCGTGGTCGATGTCGTGGTCGGGGTTGCCCGTGTTGAGCTAGACGTAAAAGAAGCCACGGGTGCATATAGCGCATGAAGAAGACGGAGACGCGTCGAGGCAGTTGTAGAGGATGCCGATGTGGGAGACGACGCAATACAAACCGTCGGGGACAAGGTGTGGCCATTGTTTTGCCGGAACAAGGCACACGTTAGGGACGAAGGCATACTCCGGCTTTGCCAGAGCCGAGTACACAAAGAAGAAATCGGTGACGCGGCCGAGGCAGTCGTAGAGGAGAAAGGTCGTGCCGAAGACGTTGTCGAGGTCGATGTAGACGAGGCGCCGACCCAGGCTTGCCAGTCCCGAGGACACGTCAGGGACGAGGGCACGCACCGGTGTTGCTAGTACCGTGCATGCGGGGGCAGGGACTACCGTGAACTATACGTCAGCGTCAGAGGGACTAGCAGAGCAGGCCTCCTGAACGGTTGCGGCGCCAATCGGCGGGGGTTAGAAGGTTGCGATGTCGTCCGCGGTTGTCGGAGTAGACGTAGTCAGGGACGAGAATGATGACGCTGGCGAGGGCATGGCATATACTCTAACAGCTAGGACTGCCCCTTTTCAAATAAAAAACCTAAACGCTCGTATCTTAAATAGAAATCCTTTTTCTAGGCAATTTGAGTTTTTTTGTTATACTTCATAACTAAACCATGTACGGATGTGCAAGCATTATAAATCCACAAAAATTGCATCATTTAAACTCTACAAAACACAAAAATAATTGTTAGAATTTGCATAAATATTACAATTCAACACTAGTTCGAAGCGGCCGTTGAAAAACAAGTTCTAAGTAACATTATCCACTATTTATTAGTTTATGAATAAACATATATGTGTAACATCCCAATTTTAGAATTCGCATGTTCTCATATCATTCATGTGCATTTGCATCATATAATATTTCTTTTGCATTGCATTGTATATATTAAACAAAACACAACCTGAAGCACAACCTCAATCCACAGATTAATAGATCACTTCATATTTAATAAATTTATATGTTCATATAAGCACAAAGCTATTTTTCTGTAAAGTAGTACATGATAAGAAAAAGCGCAAATCAAAAGAAAATAATTAGAAGAACTAGGCCAGAAAGGGCAACGTACATAACTCGAGTCGTCCTCTGAAGAGGCAGTACATGTACGTGGTATATGTACAGCCTAAGCAGAGAAAGAGCAGCCGTATAACTCTTTGGCCAAAGGAGACCACGAATCAGTTTTCGTCTCTCCCTCACATTACAATTCTTTTCTTTCTTCTCTGAACTTATTTTATTTTTCGGAACGTACAGTAAAATCCTATGTCTGAACCAACTCGATGCAACTCTGGAGGATGTACGTAACCTGTACCAAACTGGTTTCCAGAAAAATCTCGAAATCCTTGTCCGATACTCTATCCCTTCGCCACCCAAACCGATATATAAATATTACTCACTTCACTGGTATCATTGTTTCACAAACCACTAAACCCTGGCCGCCATAGATCGATCTTTCGATCGTCGCCGCCGCCGTTCTTGACCGAAACTTTGGTGAAGGTTTGCGTCGATTCTCGTCGCCCCGAAATCTCTTCTCCCTGTTTTAACTTTAGTCATATTATCTATGCATCTCCCTAATCTTGTTTTCCAAACAAACCAGAGACAGGAGCGAGTTATTCGTCGAGTTATTTATCACCGGAGATTGGAGCTGCAGAGCACGACGTCTTCACCGTTGGACCTTCGAGAGTTGCTGCCGAGGCCGCTGCTGAGTTTGATTCGTCTGGAAGTTCTCTCGAGCTGAACAACCACCCGAGCATCGTCGCCGAAAGCAGCTCTACTGCCATTGCTAGTACGATAGTACCAGCAAGAAACCCAGTAGCCGTCGAATCCTAGTTACTACCTCCGTTCGGAAAAGGATGTCACAAAAATGAATGAGTAGATGGTTTAGGTTAGATCTTGTATCTGAAGAATACCGGCGAATCACGCGCCGGCGCGTGGCAAGTGGCCAGATAGAGCCTGGTCAACCCCGTCAAGGCGAGCAGCCAATCAGAGCGGGCCATGTGGCGCAGATTCGTGTAAAATTCGAATAAGAAAACATAGAGTAAGTTGATCTCGTAAAATTCACAATAAATAATCTACACGTTAGAATTTTACATTCTTTAAACCAATGGATTCAGAAATTTGTGTTCAGTATGTTTCTGTAAAAATATTGCATGTTTAGAGAACCCGACAAGATATGAAAATTAAACTCTATATATAGTATTTTTTACAAAACTTTAATTATATAAATCTCAATAAACCGAATCTTTTTGTTTGTGGAAGATAATTAAATTATAAATCCAGAGGATATAACATATAAACTTTGTTGAATAAATATTTCTACAAAAATAAACAGAAGCTTAATTTACCCTATATAAGACATGATTAATTAATTTAAATCTCATACTGAATTTTGTTTTAGTTGCATACACATCATATTTAGTTTAATGACCAGAGAACAAATTAGCAACAATTGTGCCATTTTAACTTGACATTCATGCATATGTTGCATTTATGCATTGTATTGTTTGTTCTTATTGTTGTGTTATCGAAACCCTGTCGATTGTGTGGAGTGCAACTCTTGCGATTGTGAGGATTGCGTGAACGACTACAATCATCAAGGCAAGTGTGCTTTTGATTATAAATGTCCCAATGTTTTTCTATGCATTATTAGTGTCCTTTCTGTAGAATTGAATGTGTAAGATTTATATTATTATGCTATGCTATGAAATCCAGTTAGGATAATCATATGTTTATACCATGACATTTGATTGTCCTCTTGTTGCCATCGTAAGTTTAGATGTGCTTGGCAATGCTTAGTTATACGGGAAGCGACAAGAGGACAATCAAATATCATGGTATAAACATATGGCTATCCTAATTGGGTTTCATTGCATAGCATAATAATATAAAATCCTACCCATCCAATTCTACAGAAAGTACAGTAATAATGCATAGAAAAATATTGGGACATTTATGGTCAAAAGCACACTTGCCTTGATGATTTTAGTCGTTCACGCAATCCTCACAATCGCAAGAGTTGCAATCCGCAAAATCTACACGGTTTCGATAACATCACAATAAGAACAAACAAAACAATACAAAATGCATCATATGCATGGATTCAAGTTAATAATGCACACTGTTGCTAATTTGTTCTCTGTTCATTAAACTAAATATGATGCGTATGCAAATAAAACAAAATGCAATATGAGATTTAAATCAAATTAATCATCTCTTATAGAGGGCAAATTAAGCTTATGTTTATTTCTGTAAAAATATTTATTCAACAATTTATATTTTGTATCCTATGTATTTATAATTTAATTATGTTTCAGAGGTTATTCATTTGGTCATGATAGTGATTCATTTTTAATTACTGTGATTGATTTATCTCTAAACTTTTCATTACAGATTTCCGTGCATTACACATTCTTGGCATATTCATATTGTTCCCGTTGGTTCAAAAGAAAAAAGAAAAATATTTTTTGGAATCGCCGCCAACTTTGGGGTGCACATGTTAAAAAGATATGGAAATCAGTACTAAGGTAAACCTTGCGCTTCAACTGGCGAAATACATATGGAAGGACAACATCTCCAAGTGGGGACGCAAAGTAGAATCTATTGTACTCAACGTATGATTAGATGTTATTTTCTCGATACCGACTGTGATTATTTTCAGCCATTCTAATTGTATACACTATGAACATGAACATTATATGACAATCTTGTATAATACGTATGTAGAATGGTTTGGAGTTGATAAAGCAATTCCTTGTACATATTCTGAGGTATCAAGACAATAACTCGATAAACAATATTCTATTGAACGAGAAATTATTGATTGTATAAAGAGATGGACGTTGAAATGAAAAATAGTGGGTAATGTTAGTTAGAACTTGTTTTTTGTCCCTTCTAACAGGTGTTGAATTGTAATATATATATATATATATATATATATATATATATATATAGGGTAAATTAGTAGGGGCTCCATGGTGTCTGGGCTCCTAGATCATCAACCGTTGGATTTCTTGATCGTCATCATTAGGGCAGGGACAAATCCGGGTATGTGAGATTAAGAATACCCGTTAGTAAACCCGTTTAGCATGTTTTGAATTTTTAAACCGTGGTATACTTTCCAAACACGGAGCCAATCGGCTATTAATGAGGATTTTCCTTCTTTGTGTACGTGCGTCAATCATGCTAGATTAATTGCAGCGTCAGATTCTTGCCAAATATTAGGTATCCCGGATCCATGCTAGTATGCTACTTATATGCGCCTTAATCATTCCACAATCACAGCATTTTGAAACAATTGAATCCCACCATCACGTCATGAGCTAGCGGGAGGTAAGGTTGGCTGAGTTTCCCAATCGTTCAAATGATTAGTTGCTTGAGGTATGCACTTCTTCATGACGTAAATTTTTGATGATTTTTTCATGCTCATCGTGGCCCACTGCCACCGTCGCCTTGCAGTGATCTGTAGTGTTCGGCACTGATTTTTTTCATGCACATCATGGCCCCTTTTACATCCGCTACCGCATATTCCTTTTGCATTAGGAATTTGAATATTACTTTGTTTGCATCCGGTACTGCATATTCCTTGCCGCTTTAACCAAACATCGATGCATCACAGTAGTTATTTTTATTTCAAACGCAGGTATATTTGATCCGAACTTTCAGGTCCCAAATCTTCGAAAAACATTGCAGAGCCATGAGGGCTTTTTACGAGGGCTACTAACTCACATTTGAAGCGTTGATTAGACATCGTATATTAGCCAAGGTATGTAAAGGTTCCTCATTTTTTCTTCAAAAAACTTGTATTGACTGTACTGGTTAGTTTGGTGTTCATGGGGCCATTGTACCGCGGCGGCACCATCTTCATCGGTTCCACCAATCAATGAGGCAACACAGATTCTATGAAAGTTAGCTCCCGGATGAAGTCGTCTTAAACACATCTTCCATGTGTCTAGAAACTATGAACAAACTTCTTGCCATTATCAAGAAACAAGTTCAGTTCTTTCCTTCTAGCAACATGACGTTGGTTGCACTAAGTTCAAGCAGTCTTATGTAAAAAGTACACTATGTTATTTTCTGAATATTATATGATACCGATAATGGTCAAGCTATTTTTGTATAATGGGTTTATTTATGATTTACTTATGATGTACAATATATCATGTTTCTCACCGTCTATGATACTATGTGATATGTAATGCCTCTGAATAGATCGTGTAGTACAGTCAGCTACTACAAGGTTTCTCAACTATTGCCGAGTATCGCATACTACGGAAAAAGCAGTTCTTACGTAACAAGTACATTGGGACGATACCTCGGCTATTTCATATACTAATGCATATTTGGAGTGCACTATGGATACCCTGGGTATCACATACCCATTATGTATTTTATATGCGATACCCCAGAAACTCATTACGAGTGATATATCCCTGGTTATATGCGATACCCTGGTTATTTCGTATACTCATTAAGGAGTGCACTATCGAAACCCTAGGTATCGCATATAAGGAGCTCACTATCGATACCCAGGTTATGTGATACTCAATACCTTGTTTAATTGGCTGTAATATTTTTCTGATACCTCGGGTATTATATATTTTATGTGCGGCACTCCAAAACTCGTCATGTAATATCGTTACCCTGGGTATATTGAGGTATGGAATACCAGATTCGTATTCTCAGCATGTGATACCCTAGTGAGGTTGTATTGAGTATCA
Organism: Poa pratensis; assembly: GCA_947311845.1. NCBI lineage: Eukaryota > Viridiplantae > Streptophyta > Magnoliopsida > Poales > Poaceae > Poa > Poa pratensis. The sequence continues at coordinate 86,334,379 of CAMZMU010000027.1, forward strand.
CATACTCAAGTTGTGATACTTAGTGCAATGAAGTATGTGAGATGAACGAGGTATTATCATGTCCTCAGCATGTGATCGATATGACACTACTTAAATGCACAAATATAAACTATCGCATACTCACTTTATGATACATGAGGTATAGCGTGACAGATACTTCACATGTGATATTGAAAAAGTGAGACATCGGGAAGATTTCCCAACCAATGAATGTTTCTCACGAATGCTCATGCAGTGCGCCTCACAGGCAAACGTCGTGACATATGCCTCAATATCCGGGAAACTTTGTTCGCGTGCATAAAAAATACGGGTTCATATGAAATGCCCGAGACGCCAAGTTTGCATAGCCTAGAATAGCAATGTATGTAAACATAGCTCGGGAGTTTGTCTTGGTCGGCGATATTGTGGGTATTTGTGACAAATGATTTCACGATCTTAGTATCGATAGTACTTACTCGACGCACACATTTTCCATACCCGTGTTAGTCGACACAATGTGCATGTTCCTTTTAGTGCTCTGTCGCGGAACACACAAGAAGTAAATCGTCGGATGAAAATTGTACCGCGCCGGCCAGAAACCCAATTTGGGGGGGAGGGGGGTGGGGGGGATCCCTGATGAGCGTGCCAGGCATCACATACCCATCATGTAACATCGCTTACATGATATCGTTAAACCCTGTACCATATAATGAGTACGTGGTACTCATTACCTCGTTCAATTGGGTATTGCATACCTAGGATGCGATATCGCTTGTTTCATAGTATCGTTTACTTGGGTATGATACATTGATACCTCGGGTACCTTATGGGTACCGGATACTCTAAACCTTGTTCGTCCCATACCTTATTGTGTCAGATGTTGACGTCAAGGTCTTCCCGTGTCGAGGGTCTTGATGATGTCGACACGCTTCGCCCCTCACTCGTGTCGCCTCGCCTCTTGCCGACCTGATGGTTGGGGTGGGTAACGTATCCAGACATACCCAAAATTTTGTATACCTAGTACTTATTTAAACTGCCCGCATACCTATTTTCGATGACAAAGCATACTAGGTATATACCATGTTCCGTAACCCGTCAAAATTACGTATTTGTTGGTCCCAGCATATACCCAAAAACCAGATACCCAAGTGCATAATAAGCAGTCACCATTACGTAGGCCACAGAAATTCGAACTGTGCATGGCGCACGTAGACAAAATTGGGTATTCCGTACCATCATCCTTATACCTTAATTAGGAATCATTCCAACCATTACTAATAGACATCTATGAATCTATGATTCTCACATTTATGGGTATGCAACGGATGACAATGATTACTCCACAAATTTAGTCAAGGTCTCCACCAACGAATTCATCATTTAATACCTGCCGTATGCTCCCATTTAATTCTCCGTAACATACTCTCATACCTAGAATCACACGGTAGCTGTATGCAAGGAAATATGATTATCCTTCTGTTGCCGGTTAAACAAGGAAACATAATTAGTATGATTTCGAAATTGCATACTCTCTCCTCACGCGTACTTAATGCACCATTTTCGTTTCAACAGGAAATGCTAACGGGTCAACCCGGCTTGCTACAATCCACAATCAAAAGCTACATCAAGATACCTAATCAGACGGTTTAGATGCATGGTGCCCAGGCTCCTAGGTGCCCCAATTGAGCTTCCAAATTATATCTATAATTTTTGTGCTTTGTGAATTTTCAGTGATGCAACATGTGTGGATTATATGTTGTTCTCACATCGTTACACGGTTTAGCTATGAAGTCTATTGCCCTGGTAAAAAAAACTCACTAAACTAGGAATATGATTTATATTTTAGAGAAGTGTGTTGCACTTAAAATACTCTAAACGAGATGTTTTTTTTGAATTTCTCTAAACGAGATGTTAGGCAAGGGACATGTCACATGTTTTTTTTTTTGAAAAAAGGATCCGACACATATATTAGGAGGCTCAGTACATCTTACAAACAGGTCCCGAATAACCCAGAAATTACAACAAGATCCTGTAAAAATGCACAAAGCACCCTAAGCCGCCTGAAGAGATCACGATCGGATCCGCCGCCGCACCCCAAACTCCTAGCCGCCGCCGGAGCCGCCGTACCACCAATCCTGGGGAAGAGAGCACCTCCACATGTTGTAGACAACCACAGAATCGCCCGCCGCCGCGCGACGGAGACCTAGCTCGATGAACGCATACGGCCATAGCAGTATAGCACCACCTCCCCCAAACCGCCCATCTTCCCGCCGACGCAGCAACGTCCAGGCCCGCCATCATCATCTCCCAAACTCCAGGCAGCCACTCCCCTCGCCTCCACGGCCGGCCGGAGCAAAGCCACCGAAGCAAACCACCTCCACCACCACCAAATAGGGGACGCCAACATAAAGAAGCGGCGCTTGGTACCTGACGCCGAGGAACTCCACCGTGGAACTCCAGGAAGCGCCAAGATCTTGCACTCCGGCGATGCGTCCACCTCATCGCCGGGATAGCCGCAGCAAGAAAAGAGACAACAGCCCCATACTGCAGCTGCATCAGAGCAAGTTCGCTCCTCTCCCTCGCCACCATGGCCGGCCGAGAAGGAGCAAACCCACCCGTATGAGCTGAGAAACAGGGTGCGCCGGTGCTTGAAGAAGAGGCCGAAGCTGAGCTCGCCATGGCCACCCTCCAGCCTCAGGAGCGTGTCGCGGAAGAACCCAATCGGCCGCCCGGTGCAGCACCCTGGCACCAGGACGGCAACACCTCGCCGGGCACCAACTCCACGACCTCTCCATCCTCTGCCACCACCATGGGAGCAAGTAGGAGAGGAATTTGCGAAGATTGACCCCCAACAGCCCTTATTCGAAGAGGAAACACCAGATCCGTCCACCCTCCACCACCTCCACCATGGAGAGGAGCAAGGTAACAGCCCCGGCCGCACGCCATCGCGCGGGCAACAGCGAGAAAAACGGCAACAACACGGCATAAAGCAAGACAGGAAGAAAACCTAAGCCTAGTATGGACAGGAGGGCCGGGCACCCTCTCCGCCCCCCACTCCGGCCGGCAGAGCCGCCGGAGGGAGAGGGGAGAGGGGCCGGAAGCAGCGGCGCGAAAAGCAGAGACGGGGAGGAGAGGAGCAGGCGAGAGGATAAGGTGAGAGGAAGAAAGAGAGGATGGGACATGTCACATGTTATAATACTTGGAAACACCAAAGATATGAAACAATTTGACGTAACATTTTAAACCGTAACAACGCATGGGTGATATCCTTAGACACAGAAACCCTCCTTTCAATTGTCCCGATTCATTACCGATCTCTCAATCGCTTGCCTGACTTGCGATGTTCATCTCTCCACCAATCACGTTGTCAGTCTCCGTCTTGAGAATGACCCCTGCCAGACAGGAAGGACCGAAGGAGGATGTATTTGGACAATGAGCTTCGCGTTGTTCAAAAGAAAAGGCTTTATAGATCATCTTATCCTTCCATCCGCGGTAACAATTTCTGCAAGCATTTACACTCGCAACAGTAACGAAACAGAACAAAGGTGCAGCAGCGGTAAATCTTTCATGTACCGCTCGCTATCCGCCTCACGAACTCCCTCAGGCCCCGGTCCGAGGCTCCGCCGTCGGCCACGGCGGCCATCGCCTCCTCCTTCCACGCCGCGGCGCGCTCCGCCACCGCGTCCGACGTGGCGACCTCCACGCACCTCACCAGCTCCCGGGCCTCCAGGACACTGTCCTCCGAGCGCGCCGCCGCACGAACACCGACGCCCAGCACCCGCTCCACGAGCCATGCGTTCGTCCCCTGGTCCGAGTACTGCGGCACCGCCACGGTTGGCACGCCGCACGCGACGCTCTCCAGTGTCGAGTTCCACCCGCAGTGCGTCACGAAGCACCCCACGGACGGGTGTGACAGCACGCGCGCCTGGTCGCACCACTCCACCACCATTCCGACGCCGTCGGCTGTTGCCGCCGCCACGAGTTTCTTGATCGCGTCGTCGTCTCCTTGCTCCTTGGAGTTGTCCTTCCGTAGCACCCAGAGGAACGGCTTGTTGGCCTGCTTCATGGCGTCTGCTATCTCGGCGACCTGCGTTTTGCTCATCACCGACGCGCTCCCGAAGGAGATGTACACCACCGACTTGGCCGGCCTTTGGTCCAGCCAGTGGAGGTAGCCATCGAAGTCGTGGTCGAATAGGTCGTTGGGACGCTTGCCGTCGTTGGCGGCGTCGTCATGCAGGAACGAGAGGACGGGGCCGACAGTGACGACTTCGACATGAGGCCTCAGCGACGCGAGCGCGTCTGGCTCCAGGGCGTCGAACGTGTTGGCGAGGACATAGGTTGTAGGCTTCCCGGGGTCCTCGGCGTCGCGCTCGAGCTCGTCGATGAGCTCGCTGAACTCCGGGATGAGGCAGGCAAAGGGGTCGTCGTCGGAGGTGATGCCAAGGAAGGACGGCAGGTCGCGGAGCCGAAGCACCGGGAGGCCCGGGATGCGCACCTCGGCGGTCGGGTCGCGTGACGCCGCTGCCGCCATGACGGCCTCCCGGCTCCCTCGGAAGTAGTGGTAGTACGCGGCGAGCGCGGTGGCCGGCTGGATCCAGAACACGGCGACGGCCACCACGCCGTGCTGGCGCGCGACGGCGGCCACCCACGGCATCAGCAGCGTATAAACTGCGCACGTGATGGGCGCCCCCGGTCGGCGAGGCCCCGAAGAACCCCGGACAGCGTGCGCGAGCCCTCCAGCCTTAGCTGCGACATGTAGCGCGCGTAGTCGTCGGCGGCGAGGTGGAACCCGCCATCGTAGCCGTCGGAGTAGGCGGCGTACGCGATCTTGCCTTCTTCTTCCTCTCTTATCTCCTCGCCCTGTGCGCCCGCCGCGGTGGCCACGGGGAACATTTTCCGGAACGCCGAGATCGGTGTGCATATGGTGACGCGCGCACCGCCGCCGTCGGCGGCGGCCGCTCGCACGAGGCGGCGAGCGAGGTGGCGCGCTGGTGTGATGTGGCCCTGCGCAGAGTACGTCACGACCAGGAAGTGCGGCGGCTGCTTCTCCTCATGCCGCCGTTCCATTGGCAGCATCACGTTTGAGCTCACACAAGCTTGGCCACGCACGCTCTGAGCCTTTGCCGCGGGGAATAGGAGTGAGGCGAGTCGACACGGTTTAATTTGTGGCGATAAGATTTTTACGTCGCTCTTTGCTCATTATTGGCGATTTTTCTTTGCTTGCTGGTTGGCTTAGAGCATCTCTAGCAGAGCCTGCAAAACGTGGACCTGCAAAACTGTTTTGCGGGTCGTGGAACACGTGTTTTTTGGCTCGAAACGACGCCGCGCAGAACAGAAACCGCAAAACCAAACCTAAAACAAAATATGCTGTAGAATATTCGGTTTTCTTCTTCCATTGTCCTTCCCCCAACCCGATCAGAAAAAACAGCGGCCTCCGTCGAGCAGTGCTGACCGATCGATCGTTCCTGCAGATCGCATCGCGAAACACATACCGAGCCCCCCGCGGCGGAAGGCCGGCCCGAAGCCCCCGCGGTGGCTGGCAGACGGCGCACGGAGCCCGAGGCCGACAGGCAGCAGCCGGCGCACGGAGACCCCCTGGGCGGCGCAAGAAGCCCCCCGCGGCGGCCCGGCAGGCGGCGCCCGGTCGCACGAAGCTGCAGCCGGGGAAGCCCCCGCGGCGGCCGGTCGCGCGTAGCCTCTCGCGGCGGAAGGCCGGCCCGAAGCCCCCCCGCGGTGGCTGGCGGGCGGCGCACGGAGACCCCCCCCCCCCCCCCCGCGCGGAACCGGCCGGCGCACGGAGACCCCCGGGCGGCGCACGAAGCCCCCAGCGGCGGCCTGGCAGGCGGCGCCCGGTCGCACGAAGCTCCGGCCGGGGAAGCCCCCGTGGCGGCCGGCAAACGGCGCACGAAGCCCTTGGCCGGCAAGCAGCGCCCGGCGCACGAAGGCCCCCGCGTTGAGCTGGCAACGCGACGAGCCCGCGGCTCCGGCGGCGATTTCTTCGACTCCGGTGGCGATTTCGGCGAGGTCCACGGCGGAAGCTCACCGGCGGATGCTGAATATTCAGCCCGCCAACGCCTAGCGTGGATACAGGCCCCCTCAAATCGGACGCGAAATCTGTGAACTTAAAATTTGGAGGGTGAAATTTACAGGCCCCCGCAAAATCTTTTACGGGTCGGATAGTTTTGCGGGTTCTATTCTCCGCGTTTTTGCGGTTTTCAATCCGCATCGGGCGGTTATTATGCGGGTTTGCCCTTTTTTCGGGCTCTGCTAGAGATGCTCTTATCTTATCTTTTCTGGGTAGACTTCGATTGATTCATGCATTTCTCTGCTTCGGAAGGTCAAAGAAAACACTATCCGCTAATACTCCCTCCCTTACACAAGACAATACAAGATATTCTACCTATCTCACATGGTATGTAGATACGGAATGAAATGAATGAACATACACGCTAATATGTGTCTAAATACACATAGATTTATGTGAATCTGGAAAAAAAAAAGTTAAATCATTTCATATTTAGTAACGAAGGAGTACAATCTTAAGTTCTTAATACATCAAGGGAATGCATCGTGCATCATTCATCCAGTTTGGTGACCAAGGACGACGATCGATCAGTCCGAAAACTCAGAGCATCTCAAGTCGGTGTGCCCAAATGGCCGCCCAAAGGCTTTTGGAGTGCGTCGGACATTTTTTTTGTCCCCACTCTCGCCTCCCAAATCAGTTTTTGTTCCGGCGCGTCCCAGTTTTGTGTCCGGCATGCCCAGCCCACGCCCTCAAATTGGGGAGGCTTGGGCGGCGCCGGACACTATGAAAATGTCGCCCCCAACGCGCGGGCCATGCCTGGCAGTGAGACACGAGGCAGTGGGCGGCGTCTCGGCTTCCTAGCCGGGCGCAGCGACCCGTCTCTTCACCTGAGGCGACGAAGCGCCTGCGCCACGGCGGCGTCAGTGCCAGGCGCTCCTTTTGAAGCGTTGGCGTTAATGAATCGTCGACGTTAATGGTGTGGCAGGCGAGCCGTTGGCCAGCCGGAGTTAGGCGATCTCATCCGTTTGCCTCCCCGGCCACTATATAGAGCGAGTACCTCGCCGTCTCTCCAGCACAGACATCTCCACCGAAAACCACTGACGAAGAGGCGATCTCCACCCGACCGAAACCTAGCCATGGCCCCTACCGGACGCTCCACAGAGGAACAGACGGCGGCCCGCCATCGCCGCCGCGACAATGCACGCATGCGCGAGCAGATGAGGCGCTGGAACGACCATGAGGCGGGGTCGTCTGCTCCGCCTCCGCCACCACCTCCACCGCTGGCGAACTTGCTCACCGAAGCCGAGACGCGCGAGCTCATCCGCACCAACACGCCGGTGCCGGCGAACAGCCGCCTCCCGAGGGTTGGGAGACGAACCCAGTCCACGTCCCGGTTGCACCGAGGCTGACCGGCCAGGCGCGTCTCGACTACATCGCCATGTGCGAGCAGACCATGCCGCCGGAGCTGTACGACGACGCCAGGTACGAGCCGAACTCGGCGTACTGGAACGAACAGATCGAGCTTGAGTACCAGTACCGCCGAAACTCCTTCTTCGCCAATGAGCCGCCTGCGGATTGGTTCGACTCCGACGACGACGTCCTCACCAACACCTCCGACGCAAGATTCGCGGCGAGCATGGAAAGGGAGAGGGCTCGCTACGAGAAGGTGGAGCATCGCGCAAGAGCAGATCAACGCCGCATGCAACCTCCGCCGCTGCAACCTGACGAACAAGCGGCGGAGAAGGTTGATGGTGATGATGGCGGCTCCGACGACTTCAGCTGGCCGCCGACGCCGGAGTGGGATCCCGGCCACATGCAGCTCCCCATCGAGGCTGACATAGCCTCCGCCACCACCTCCAGCGCCACCGCCCAGCCTCCAGCCCCGACCTCCGGCCACGTCTACTGCCTCTGATTCGGCTGCCGCCGGGGTCCTGTGCTCGCCGCCGCAAGGGCCGGCGACTGTCCCAACTGCAGGTGCCTGGCGTGCCACCCGACGACCTAGATAGGTTTAGATTTTAGTTAAAATGAATTATGTTGTTTTTAACGAATTTCAATGAAATGTAAGATCTTTCGTATGAAAAAATCGTATTAGAATTTGGTTTGGGCGACGCGAGTGGGGAGTGACGGCGCCCAAATGCGCCAGGCCTTCCGGACAGCGCCCAATGGGCCTGTCTGGAAGGCCTTTGGGCAGCCATTTGGGCGCCGCGACTGGAGATGCTCTCAGGATGAAGCTTGTGTCATGCAAGCACGTTTGTGTCATTTGAATTGTTGTGATAAGGTTGTATGTCGCCTCCGGGGCGCGGGATGGATGCGAGAGCACCGCTATATATGGAACGTGATTTACGTAGCCAGCTCAATAGCGAGCGGCTTGGCGACAGTGATGGCTACTCTCTTTCTCCATTTGATGACAAGAAACGGGTAACAAGGGATCCTGACGTTGGCGGTGCTTCGGTTGTCGTGGCTCCCAAATGGTTACTTGGAGGTCTAATTCGATGGCGTTGGGCGTCTGAGGTGACATGGCGTGGTAAGCAGGTTTTTTAGGCGAAACCAAACGCTCTAGCGTCAGCGGTGGTGATGCCTGCGGGTTTCGGAACCCTGTAGAGGGCACCATTGTAGTTGTGTTCCCCGTGTCAGGGTTTCGATTGAAACCCTTGACTATTTTGGTCTCAACGACGATGGTGTTTTGCGTCGTCACCCTTTTGGGAGCGTTGTATTTGAGTTTGCTATCGTGTTCTCGTTTTAATGACATCGGCGAGAAAGTTTGGATCCTGCTTCGTGGCTTTTTCTGCGCTAGCGTGGGCGTTCTTGTTAGTGTTCTATCTTGTACACTTGATTTTGTCTTCACCTTCGTCCATCCTCGTTGTCCTCGGGTAGGATTGGCGCTCCACGACTCGGAGCTGAGGGCAGACTAACCCAATGGGGAGAAGGGACGTGAAATTTTGACTCAAACACGTTTTCCTCAAATTAACCCATATCGCCAATTGAACCGAAGTTTTTTTGAAAAAATAGTGAATTACACTCAACTCGGGGGAGACACCGATTAGACTTATAGGAGCAGATACTACCACTGAGGAAAACACAATTTAAGCGCATTTCTAAAATAAAAAATTCCCAAAACAAATTGTGTTCTCATCACAACATGCTATGTACGGACATAAAATTTCGTGAAAATGGAAACTATGTTTTTTGTGACCTGCATAAAAGACGAAAAAACAATATCGGCGTAAGTCACCAAATTTTTCTTTTTACATAGGCCAAAAACATATTCACAAAACTTTGCGTGCACTTAGAATGTGGAGATGAACCGTCGATTTTTTTAACTTTTAGTTATAATAATGCGTTTTCAACCGTGTGAGCACTTGTTCCGACTAGACCAGTACCAAGTACCTGCCCAGATGGCTACAACCAAGGAGAAGCACAGATCATGTCTAGGACATTTAGTTGAGGATCTCCGTTTACTATTATCGTCTGGTCACGTTATCTCTGTATACAAAATTTCTAGGCAGTGTAATAATGCTAGTCAACAATAAGGCGCCCGTGGTGACTTCGTCAATTTCAAAACCCAGCCGGTGTTTCGCAAAATAAAAGAGTAAGATAGATTTGATTTTTACACCGGCCATGTGAAAGCCATGTCAAGTGGCCCATATCTGGACCAGTTCCCGGCTGGCCGCTCAGTTGGTTCATTGCCTCAAAAAAAAAAAAAAACTGGACAGCCCGTTGAACGTAACAACAAAGACACACAGAGACATACAGCCCAACAAATGAAGTGCGAGTAGTTCACAAAAGAATGGAGGGCGAGTTCTCAAAAAATCCATTCAAGGCGGCAGCGAGACGGATATGGCTGCCGCACGGCTCGGTCAGCGACGGTGAGACACAGAAACTTGGTCTTCGATCGGCCGGCCGAAATAAATGTCGGCGAGACATGTCGAGGGCTCTGCGCCGCCGTGCTGGCCTTTATCCACGCCTTGGCCAAACGTCGCCCGATATTCCACTACTGTGTTAAAACAGCCGCGCGAACCAATAATGGATCTGCAAGCCATTCGCTTGTCCCGGGACGAGCGAGATGTAGCACGGTTTCCACGCCACAACATCTGCAACTTCTCAACGACCACAGCACGCTGCATATGCAAAAGCGGCCATGGCAACGGTATGACTGCACGTGCCCCGCACAGTTAACGACTCGTCACCGCCTAGAGTCGCGCCCAAAAAGGACGATCGGCAACGGCGCACGTACGAGCTAGGCACCAAGTCGTAGGCGAAGATCTCGCCGGAATTATGGTACGCAAGAGGCAAGAACAACGATCAAGGACGAATTGTTTTGCTAGCGGGACCGCCCGCCATGCACGGCGACGAGAGCAGCAAGAAAAGAGGGTAGTCGACTACTCCACCATCCATCCGAGAAAGAGCATATCCGATCGAAATCCACGATAGCAAAGGGGAATCCGCATTGTGCTTAGCCTACCAAAGCGTAGCAAAGCATGGGAAGGCAACCCTACGTACCTAGCAAATGCCCTTCCAGCCGGCCTATACCTACCGAGTAATAAGAGTGGAAGAGAAAATGAGAAATTCACAGGTCAGTCTCATCAGCTAATCTCAGTCCAGTAACCTGATTGAGTTTGCCTTCAAACACGTCAACGTTTACACGAAAATTGCGATGTCGGTGGCTGGCGGAACCCACTCGATCCCGCCGTCGTCACTTCCCCGGTAAAACAATACTACATATTCACAGCAGTTTTTTTCACGGCAAGCGAGGCTCGAGACGAAGGAATGGGATCGAGTTGACCTTCTGACGGACGAAAGCGAGGCTCGAAACAATACTAAAAGGTGAGGCAAAGAAAAAAAAGGTTTGTCTGCTTTGTCCTCCGGTAAGCTTGGCTTGGAGCAAACACTTGCAGGTGCTGGCCATCCATCAGTGGTGGACAGTGGCTAGCTGCACGGCACTTCACTGCCCTGCAGCTGAAACAGTTGGCCGGGCCCACATGGCTGGTACTACTGTTGCGTGGCACCGAAAGGCGCGTGCAGTCTTGACATGTTCGGGAGAGAGATAAAAAGGAGCAAGTGGGGTTGTAGAAAATAAAGTTTCCCCCACAAGCTTTCCGCCACTCGCCACTGGTAGTGGCACGCTTCAGATACTCGCACATGCTGTGCATGAATCCATCGTCCGATCGTCTACGTCAATCCCGTAATTTGGTGCAGTGGAGTACAATCACAAGATTCGCCTAAAAAGTGTATGTTTAAGGTGGGAACTACTCCTGGCCCACCCACCGGCACTGCTAATTTAGTTAAGCTTAAGTTTTGTTTTTTTAGACTAGTTTAGCAAATAAGATTGGGTCATACTATTCAGAAATGTGTGAGTCCATTCAAATTTTACTTGAAATGAATTTGCTACACATCGAGAACAATCAGCTTGCAAAAAAAAGATCTTGATGTAGAGATGGACAACACCGACAGGCTTGTGTGTGCAGCTACACACGTGCTTAGAAAAAAAAAACCATCTTTTGTCCATGAAGTCCGGGACCAAATAAAAGAATCGGCGGACCCCTCTATTTAATCCAACAAATGAGTTAGACCCCGCTCCAGTGGGAGCTTCTTTGTTTATCGATACCAAGAGGTCCAGTAATCATTCCCGTCAGACGCGAAATGGAATAACCATTAGTTTAATCGGTGAGCAGAAAGGCCTAGTAAAAGCTGGGAGCACGCTTTTACCGCCAAATTAAAGTTGTGTAACGGTCGTATCTTACACCAGAACCAAAGGAAGCCAGTGAGGATCGGAAACCTGACAAGCGAGCTACACTAAATTCTTTTTTCAGGTTTTGCACAATAAGATTTGACTATATTTTATTTCTTTTCCTGATACAATTTGGGCAGCGGTTTGGTTAGCTGCAAGAGCTTCTCGGCTCATGTCTCACTCACGTGGACATAAACTTTGGCGACCGTTTAGTAAGCCGACGCAATTCTTAACTTGCGTCTCCCTCGAAAGTGGTAATTTTGGCAGCAATTCCGTTAAGCTCCCATTGTTTGTTTGCTCATGTTTCATTCTTAGAATTTTGGCACCCGTTTAGTTGGCCGACATATTTTCTCAAGTCATGTCTCGCTCAAATAGACACAAATTCTTCGATTTTCAACCTTTTTTTTGACACATCCAACTTCCACGTATATTCACCAGAGATCCACATACACCGTACATAGAAATAAAACGAAGAAAGAACAATACGAGGAGGAGGAGCCAGAGCAAGCACCAAGATCACCAGCTTCACCGGCGACGAAGACGAAGAGCAGCAACCGCCGTCTTGCCACTGCCTGGGAGCAAATTTTCCCCTGAAAGACGCCGCCTAGCATGCCCGCCGCGCCGCGGCGGAGCCTTTGACGATGAACGACCATGGCGGATGCCCCCCTGGCCCAGCAACGCCGCAAAACCCCAGCCGCCTTCGGATCCGTCGCAGAAGAGAGCTGAAGAACTCGAGCACCTCCGGGATCCGGCCGCCCGATCCGCCGCCACTGCAGATCTGACGGGAACCAAAGGACCTCGAGCACCACATAGTTTATACCGTAGTTTGTTTTTAACCCACGTCTTCGTCAGTAGACACACTTAGAGCATCTCCAGTCGGGGCATCCAAACGGCCGCCCAAAAGCCTTTGGGCGTGCCGGACAGTTTTTTCCCCCACTCGCGCCATCCAAATCTATTTTCGGTCCGACGCGGCAAAGTTCTGTGTCCGGCACGACCAGACCACGCCCTCAACTTGGGGAGGCTTGGCGCGGCCCCGGACACTACGAAACGGCCGCCCCCGACGCGCGGGCCACGCCTGGCAGTGAGACACGGCCACAAAGACTCGTCGTTTTCTCCTCTGCCTACATCCGTCTCGTCGCCTTCCCACTTTCCTCGTCGCCGCGCCACGATCTGGAACGCCCGCCGCCCGGCCGCTGCCTCCACCCCCGACTCGACGTCGGCGCCCCTGTTGGCTTCTCTTCCTCGTCGCGCCTTGCTTCTCAGCCGCGCCGCCGGCAGTTGGACGACTCGAGCCGGAACAGGTGGCCTCTCCTCTCCTCCTCGCCTGGAAGTTGTTTGGCGGAATTATTGCTACTCCTGATTTTCTACAAAGTTGAATCCGCCGGCTATCCGACGACTCCAGCCGAAACCATTGCTTACAATCGTGCCGGCATGTATTGCAGATGGATAGCGACGACGAGTTGATGGTCGTGATGCTGTTGGAAGAAGAAGCCGCCATTGCCGAGGAGGAAGATGAGAACATAGCGATTCTCACATGTCTTTTCCAACTTCAAGTCGTCGAGGACGCCAATGCCGCACCAAAACGAGGAGGCTCGTCGTTCGGAAGGAGGAAGAGCAAGCCGAGGCAGAGAATGGAAGGCCATTGCGTGTTAGTCTCTAACTACTTTGCCAACGTTCTTGTCGCCGCCGCCAAGGATTTTCGTCGACGCTTTCGGATGAACCGTGTACTGTTCAACCAGGTCGTGCAAGGTGTGAGGGAGTATGATCCATGGTTCAAGTTGAAGAAGGACGCCGTAGGAACTACAGGTTTCTCTTAACTCCAGAAGTGCACTGCAGCCATAAGAATGCTTGCATATGGAGCACCTGCTGATGCTGTAGATGAGTACCTACGGATGTCAGAGTCGACAATTATCAAGTCGATGTACAGGTTCTGTAGGGCGATGGTTGGTGCATATGGCCAGACCTATTTGAGGGGACTAAATGAAGAAGAAACAACTCGGATCCTGGAACAGAATGCTGCAAGAGAATTTCCTGGAATGCTTGGAAGTATAGACTGGAAGAACTGTCCTTTTGGTTGGCAAGGATTGTACAAAGGAGGCCACAAAGCATATTGCAGTGTGGTTTCTTGAAGCTGTGGCCGATCATGATCTATGGATTTGGCACGCATTGTTCTGCATGGCAGGATCAAACAACGATATCAATGTGTTGCAGCGCTCTCCTATGTTCACGAAGCTAGTTGAAAGTCATGTCCCACCTGTGAACTATGAAATCAATGGCCACCAGTACAACAAAGGGTACTACCTTGCTGATGACATCTATCCAAGGTGGGCAACATTTGTGAAGAGCATCCCCAATCCTCGGGGGCACAAAGCTTGTCATTTCGCAAGTGAGTAAGAGAGTGTCAGGAAGGATGTCGAACGAGCATTTGGAGTGCTACAACAAAGGTTTGCTATCGTTCGGTACCCTGCTCTAACATGGTCGAATGAGCAGATGTGGAAGGTGATGAATTGTTGTGTGATTTTGCACAACATGATCATCGAGGGTGAGCGCCATAATCCAATGCAGGATCATATGCCATATGACTTTGAGGGTCCTCATGCACAGGTTGGTCACAACGTGCCGGCAGTTTTCGCTGATTATCTGTCAATGCATTTGGAAATTCGTGATGAAATTACTGAAAGTGCATGGTTGCCCCCATGCGTGGTTTTGGTAATTAATGACAATCCTTATGGACTAATGTTTACATTGAGATATTCTTATAGATCTTGTCCATGGGAAAATATAGGAGTTCATGTGTTAGACTCTTGAAGATGACATGATGACCAATGCTCTATTCAAGGGTTTATATGAAGAATGGTCATGTGTAGAGTTGAGCTCATTGCAAGTATGGCTTGGAAAAGAAGATTGAGTGAAAAATCATGTTTACCCCAAGCCATCATACATATCAAGAGAAGAAGATGAAGTGCAAGTTCAATATGATGCATCTCGGAAGATATCATTTGATTGAAGCTTGCAAAGGAGGCATGAAGACGGAGCTTAGCGAGGCCCTCCCATAATGGAGTATGGGGGAGCATTTGGAGAAGTCTTCGTCAAGCATGTGCTAGTAAGCACAATCAAGAAAGGTGTTCCAACTTGAGAGAGTCAAGCTCGTCATCATCGAGCTCAAGTGGAATGCGCAAGGCAAAGGTATGATCTTGATAGGTTTTCTATTTTACCGGTCTCTTGTTGTTAGTGGGAGACCGGGTTATAGGATAGGCGGCATACTATCAAGAGGGGCTCTCAAGTGAGTACACTTGATCGCATCTTTGTGGAGAGCTCAAACCTTTGCATACTTGGCTTTTCATCTTTCTTGGTTCTTATTTGGTTCTTCTCCTTGTTTGGTTTTGGTGCTTGTTGTGATCCTCATGACAAGCCCAAGTTCTTCGAAAATGGTTTTTGTTTGGAAAACTTGTTTGTTCTCGGCGTTGGAAATATTACCGGTCCACCTTCGAGTTAGGGTCCACACCTCCCCATGTGTGGTATCCCCATGGCCTTCGAGTTAGGAAAGCACTCGTCGTTATCTTTCCAACGAAATTGGTTTCACCTGTTTTGGAGTTCAAACGAGAAAGTTATCGCATTTCAGGCTTTGTTGTTTTGTTGCTTTTCCAGGCCGGAGTCTCCGGGCTACAGGTCCGGAGTCTCCGGACCCAAGGGTTTTTCATCGAAGTCTGGTTTCTTGTTCAGCCCCTGGTGGGGGCCGGAGTTTCCGGCCCAAGGGGTCGGAGTATCCGCCCCAGACCGGAGTTTCCGGCCCCAGGGGACCGGAGTTTCTGGCTGAGCTTCACTCGTCTGAAAGTGGCTCACCCCCTGGTGGGGGCCGGAGTATCCGCCCCCAGGGGGCCGGAGTTTCCGCCCCAGGCCGGAGTCTTCGGTCACTTGGGCCGGAGTCTCCGATGCGAAACTGGTTGCAACGGCTCTTTTTCTGGGAGGGGCATAAATACCCCTCCACCTACCTCCAGCCAGCCAGCTCTGCCCAGCACGATTTGCTTTCTCTCTCCTTCATTGTTGCAAGCTCATTTCTTCAATATCTCCCAATCCCTCCACCCAAACTCTTTGATCTTTGGAGGATTGAAGGAGAAGACCTAGATCTACATTTCCACCAATCAATCTCTCCTCTAAGTGAGGGGAACCTAGTGGATCTAGTTCTTGGAGTTCTTGTGTGGTTCTTCTCTTTGTTCTTCCTCTCTTATTCCCCCATAAGCATTTGTTGCTTTGTTGGAATTTGAGAGTGGAGGATTTGAGCACTTGTGCTCTTGCCTTTTGCATTTGGTGCATCGGTGTGATCTCCACGAGGATTCGTGGAAGTTGAAAGCTTGTGAACTTGTTACTCTTGGGTCCTTGGACACTAGACGCCCGTGTGGTGGTTGGACCTTTGTGGTCACTTGTAAAGCCGTTCGAGAGCCCCCAATCCCATTTGTGGGTTGTGCCCCGGATTGTTGTTGAAAGCCATTCGGAAGCCCCCAATCCCATTGTGGGTTGTGCCCCGGATTGTTGTTGAAAGGCTCCGGATTCTGCCTCGAAGGATTCCGATAGTGGAAGGTGAACCAAACCTTTGTGGTACGGTTCATCGGAGAAGAAGGTGAAACCTTTGTGGTTGTTAAACCGTTGTGTCGGTTCACACCTCTCCAACGAGACGTACTCCCTTAACAAGGAGGAACTCGGGAATACTTCCTCGTCTCCGTGTGACTCGGTTATTTCTATACCCGAGCCTTTTACTTATGCACTTTACATTGTGATAGCCTTCATGCTTGAAGTATTCTATATTGCTATCACCTTGTTGCTTGTCTTGCTTAACATAAGTTGTTGGTGCACATAGGTAAGCCTAGTTTATTTAGGTTGTCGGCTTGTTAATTTAAACACCTAGTTTTATTCCGCAATTATCAAGCCTAAACCAGAAAAGTTTTTAAACCGCCTATTCACCCCCCTCTAGGCGACATCATTGTCCTTTCAATTACTCATCGTGGACTCCAAGCTGATCTAGCGGACCATTTGTGGGCGCGACAGGGCGTGGCGGCGGCACCCTAGGAAGAGGAAGACGTTTGAGCTGTAATTTTGTTTTTCGATAACGTGTAAAACTATATTTTATGTGTTTGAACTATTAAATATTTATGTATGTTTGATTTTTCCTCAACAAAATATTTGAATTCATATAAGAAAAACAATTGGGCGACCCCTTTGGGCGCCTCGAGTGGGGAGCGACGGCGCCCAAATGCGCTAGGCCTTCCGGACAGAGACCAAAGGCCCTTGGACGGCCATTTGGGCGCCGCGACTAGAGATGCTCTTAAGACTTAAGAGTCAAAGGGTGTCAATGCTTGGCTATCATGTGGTGGATAATTTGTCAAACCTAGCTAGCTGTAGTGTCCTACACAAAATTCAGATTATATTAGCACCCATTGGACGTCGAGTAACTGAGAATTCAGATTACACCAAGGTGATTGATGTAGACGAGGTAAAAAAATTGGTAATGCAAAGAGAGACTAGTTTCCCAACATCTCCACCGGGGGCCTCCACACGACCTCTCGAAGGCCCATTGGGGGTCCGGAGAGCAAAATCGGCCACCAGCGGCACCCCCAAAGGCTCGCCCCGAGTGATTTTATGTCCGGCACCCCCAATCGGGCCTCCAAATTTGGAGGTCCTCCTGGGGTGTCGGACATTGCTGCGGACATGGCCTTGACAGCGCTGGCCCGCCCGTCATATGCACAGCCCTGCCCATTGATGCATGTAAAATGCATACATGAACTTTGCACTATATCACTTATATTCCAATCATATTTGCATCATATAAGGGTTATACCACTGTTATTTAATGACTTCAGAAAATAAAATAATTGTTTCCTATTTTAATGGAATTAACCCTGCGCAGGCAAAAAAAAACCCTATTTCTTTCCTTTAATGTTTCAGGGACCTAAACGACGTCCAAATGACCTGGAAAAATACATTCGTCAATATTTTGGAAGGAGGAAGACTAGGGAGCGAAGGAAGCAAGCAAACGGAGGCCGGAGGGCCAAAAGAGGGTGGCCCACATGGCCACTGTACCTGGCCGCGTGGGGCCCACCAACTTGGGCCTCGGGCCTTCGCAGCCGTCGATCTTTTCTCCACCGCCTTCGTCTTGACCCAAATAACGCCTATAAAAGAAGTCCCACGGCGTTCTCGAAAAGAAGCGCCGCCACAAGACAGAAACACGAAAACGAAGATCTGGAGCTGCAGATTGGAGGGGGGAAACTCTGGCGGGGCGCTGCCGGCGTGGTCTCCATCCTCTCCATCGACATCTCTACCATCTCCATGATGAAGAGGGAGTAGTCCACCTCTGGACTATGGGTTTGTGGAAGTAACTTATGTATCTCTCCTCTCTTTGAGCTTCACTAATTAGTACCGTATGAGCTGCTGAACATGATTACGGTCATATATGTAATTCCTATGTGGTGGATCTTTTTGTGAGTTAATATATGTTGAGATTGCAAATGTTTGTTTCAGTTATGAATATAGATGCATATTATGTACCCCATTCTTATCTACTTGTTATGATCAAGCATGTTTATGAGGGCGTGTGTGGGGTGATGTGTGCATTAGTTGGAGTAACGGGGGGGTGGTGAGTGTGGTAAGTTGACAACTGTAATATCGCGATACACTTGGGTGTTTTACCTTACTTTGTTGCCTCACTAGGGATAAACAAAAATACCATGCTACAAGGGTTGAGGGTGACCAAGCTTCTTCCTGTGACTAGATCTAGCATGTTCTTATTTTCACTTCATGTCATGATACTTAAAGCTATACTCTGAGTTATCTTAATTACTAAGGTGTTATGATTTGGTTCGCATCTTGGTGGAGTATAAGTGAGATTAATAACCAAAATATCTCTATGTTAGGACGTGATGTCCATATAATTAGTAACTTGATATCAAACCTTGTGTTGCAATCTCATATGTCAACTCTATGTGTCCATTGTCTGCCACACCATTAAAAGAGAGAGTGCATTTGTGAAACCATGAACCCTAGTCCATTTTTAATCATAAGAAACACCTTTCCAACCACTTTTACCACTTTTCCATTTTCTGCAATTATTAAATCCGAAAATACAGAAACACTTTTCCATCTTGCATTCATCATAAAAAAACTCAAAAATATCATTTATCATTGTTATCATCATCCTTGCACATTCATTCACCACCATTGCATATTTATTTCTTGTTTGCATTGCATAATTATCTTGATATCATTCATACACCTTGTGCTTGACAACCACGAGTGAGGTTGAGGACCAAAACAATTAACCTTGTTTTGTAGGTGACCAAAAGAAGGATAGGAAGATAAATCTTTCACTACTGATTCCCCGAGAGTTCGATATTAAATCTCGAGTCACCCTCGTGGGGAAAACACGTCTTCCACTTATTACACACTCCGCACTTGTGAAAGGGATCGGTATGACACCTAGAGGGGGGGGTGAATAGGTGCTACTCCAAATTTTAGTCTTTTTTCAATTTAGGCTTGACACAAAAGGTAAATTCTCTAGATATGCAACTACGGTGAATTTACCTATATGACAAGCTAACACTAAGCACGATATATATAAGAAGGCGGTAAACAAGGATAGAGGTAACCGAAGTCAAAGCACGCGGAGACACGGATGTATTCCCGAGTTCCTCCTTTTTAGGGGAGTACGTCTCGTTGGAGAGGTGTGAACCAACACAATGGTTCAACAGCCACAAAGGCTTCACCCTCTTCTCCGGTGAACCGCACCACAAAGGATTGGTTCACTTCAACTATCGGAAACCTTCGAGTCGGAGTCCAGAGCCTTTACAACAACGATTTGGGGCACAACCCACAATGGATTGGGGGCTCCCAAACAGCTACAATCTGTCACAAAGACAATCAAGTGAGTACAATAGGGGGCTAGGTTTTCCTAGTGGAAACCCTAGCTAATGGTCCCTCAAGTGAATGAGGGGGAAATGAAGAACGGCTTGGTGAAGATGTAGATCCGGGCCTTCTCATTCAATCCTCCAAAGATCAACAAGTTTGGGTGGAGGGATTGGGAGATCTAGCAAAGCTTGAGCTTGTATCAATGGTGGTCTTCAATGGTGGCCAAGCCATTTGTCCAAAGGTAGGTGAAGGGTATTTATACCACACTCCAACATATGGCCGTTGGACGTGTTAAGTCAACGGGCAGCCGAGATGGGCCGGCTTGGAGGCCAGCCTTGGCCGGCCTGGAAGCTGCTGGGGCGGCTGAGCCGACCAGCCAGGAGGCCAGCCTTGGCTGGCCTGGGGGCTGACTGGGTGGCTGAGCCGGCCAGCCAGGAGGCCAGCCTTGGCCGGCCTGGGAGCTGGCGAGGCGGCTGAGCCAGCCAGCCAGGAGGCCAGCTGCTGGGCTGGCTGCCTCTCTGCGAGTCTTTTCCCTTCTCAACCTTCTTTCCGACCTTCGACAAATCTTCCATTTTGCAAAGAGTGACACAATAGTATCCTTTCACTTTATATAATCATATTTCCTGTAGACACTTAGCGGTATGTTAAATACTTCAAAGTATTGTGGTCAAACATCAAAACAAGATTAATGGACTATGTCCTTTCAATCTCCCCTTTTTGATGTTTGATGACAATACAAAGATTTGCAGAAGGATATCTCATTTAAGCATGGTAAAATTTTTGAGAGAAACTCCCCTCAAACTTATACTCCAACAAGGTATACAAGTATTAAAAAAGCTCAAACGAGAACAAGAGACAAGCATGATATAGATACTATGTGAGTAAAAGATTTGTGATATTCTGACCATAATTCTTATTTGAGTATATCACTTGTCTCACCATGGGCTTCATATGGAATCAATATTGGAATAATATTACCTTGCAATGGACTTCAAGAATAGACAATAAGCCGGGGAAGTCCTTACAATAACATAATGAAGATCCATATCCTTACAATAATGCATGACATAAGTTTCACGATACATAGCAAATAGAGTTCACTTAAAAACAAGTTTGATGCAAATGAGAACGGAAATATGAAAACGCAAATGGATGCAATGCAAGTCCCCGGAGATATCTCTCCCCCTTTGGCATCAAGACACCAAAAAGGGAGAAACGGAAATGAAAGCCCGTGATCACTCATCTTCTTCCTCCTCATCAGCCTCATCATCATCCTCATCATCAGAAACATCAAGAGCAGGCGGTGGAGCGGAGCTAGACTGACCGGGGTCGCCACGCCAATATGGAACAAGAGAGGAGGCGTCATCGCCAAACCAGTGAATGTACTCGTTCTAGGCCATGTAGGTCTTCTCATCCATTTCAGCTGTCGAGTCAGAATGGGCGATTTCAAACTTATCCACAAGCTTATGCTGATTACGGATGATGGTCTTATTCTGCTTATAAGCCTTGAAGTCGCATTTCTTTTCAGCCTTCATAAAACAGTTCATCTTCTTGAGGGCTTCAACAAAGCCACCCCTCTTCTGGATATCCTCATTACTTTCAGGAGCTTTGTAACCAGCGTGCTTCGCTCTAGTGGGAATGATAGCATTCGGAGGGTGAGAAGGCAACTTCTTAAAGACCGGTGCAACCAAACCATCGGAATATGCAAGGAGGGCATGTTGAGGTGCCTTCGTGTTGATGAGCGTCTGAAGATAAGGTGCATAAATGGGAACCCTCTTTGTTAGCACAACTGTTTTCAACACATGCCACATATAGTCAAGAACATCAATTTTCCTCTCCCTCCAAAAACTGCCCATAAAGTGATGAAGAAGGTTGATCATAAACCTGCGAGCCATATTTGTCTCCCCACCCTTGATAGCAATAGTGTGCCAGAGAATGAAAAACACGGTGTGCCAAAAAGGAGACATCTCAGTACCCCTTGGGCACTTGGCAAGGGAGCCCGACTCATAGCAATGATGAATACCCGTATCAGCTGCCATAAGAGGTTGCAAATGAATACGCTCATACTCAAAAGCAGAATAACAGTAGTCCTTGAAGCCAAAGAGAGTACCAAACTCAGCCCAAGAAGCTTCACACTTGTGACCGGCACTCATCAAAATCAAAGACTTCTCTCGGTCCACTGAGAAATAAACAGTGGCATAGAACTCCTTGATCAAACCAGGGGAAACCGGTGTGTCCACACACATGAGGTTAGAAATACCATGATAGTCCATAACTGCCATCAACTCCGGCCAAATCTTCCTTGCACTATCCACACTAAAGCAAAATTGAGTAGCATAGGAGGTATCTAAATTCTCTATCACTTGATGAAATATTCCTTCATGCATCTTGCAATAGAAACGAGGATCGGAACTAGTGCGATAGGGCCAATCATATGGGTTGAACACCAATCTATCACGAGCAAACTGAGCACTAGGCACTTTGGTCCACACGGTACGTACCGGTTCCAACTGATTTACTGGAGGAAGGTTTCCCTTAGGAGGAGTCACCTTCTTGCTTGCGACGGCCTTCTTTATCTTCTTGGACTTGTGCACGGAGGACTCCGCATTGAGATCATCATCAAGAATATCTTCCAAATCATCATAGGTGTTGCCTGCCCTGCTTGACTGAGGAGGAGGATCCACCCAATCATCTCCCCAATGTTCCATCCTTCAACCTTGGAGGAGCTTCAAGAACACACCAACAATGGAGGAGATCTCCCCAAAACAAGCACCAACGAGGAAACTATGTGGATAGGAGAGAAGATCCGGTGATTCCCCTTGAAATCTGTGGAGAAATAGGGGCGGGGAGAGGCTCAAAGGGTGGATGGAGGGTGGAGGAGCTCGATGTGGAGGAGGGGGCGTCGGCCATGGGAGAAGCACGGGGAAGGGCTGGAAAGAGGATCGATGACGAAGAGGTAAGCCCCTTTTTTTGACTGAATACGAAGGCCGGGTGGACTGTTGGGCGTGGCGTGCCAGCGCAGGGGCCGGTCAAGGCCAGGCAAACGGCTGGGAGAGGCCCCGAGGGTGCCAGCGCAGGGACCGGCAGCGCAGGGGCCAGCCTAGGCCGGGCGGACGGCTGGGCCACACCCAGAGGGCGCCAGCGCAGGGGCCGGCCGAGGCCGGGCGGGCTGCCGGGCGACGCGCCGAGGGCGCCAGTACAGGGGTCGGCCGAGGCCAGGCGGACGGCCGGGCGACGCGCAGAGGAGGCCAGCGCCGGGGCCGGCCATGGCCGGGCCGAAGGCTGGCCACTTCCCGACTTCACAGCAGTGCTTCTCAAATCTTCAATAAAACCTCTTTCTTCTTGAATCTTCGATAAGACCTCTGAACAACCATTTGAGTGATCCGGGGAGATGCAAGGCAAAGGTATGAAAAACGCGCTTCCAATGGATAAAACTAACAAAAACACGCAAAAAACAACATCGGAAGTGTTTAAACGGTTAAAAGCAACAAGTATGCAATGAAAACTCGAATAAGATCCAACTCTTCAACAAGAAGAGGGCGGTGGCCTAGGCCACCATGTATGAGTTTATGTGGTGTGACACCGCGAAGATATATCTTGAGTTCACCGCCACTACTCATCATTTAAGCTCACAATTCATAAAATGAACAAATAGAGACAAAATGAGTTCTTACTATCGGCATAATGGGGGGAGGGATAGTCCAATGGATTAGGACCGCACTCCCCCTATGTCCATGCCTACACCTAAACCAAACATATAGCTAAGATATAGGTGTGTATGCAAGATAGTCAAGCGACGCTCCCCGAATCTACGATATTTAGCTCATGCCTCAAATAAGTGAACCTTGCATCAAGTGGCTTCGTGAACATATCGGCAAGTTGGATCTTCGTGGGAATATAGCCAAGCTCAATGTCACCCCGGTTGATGTGATCACGAATGAAGTGATAACGAATCTCAATATGCTTCGTTCTTGAGTGCTCCACCGGGTTGTGTCCAATCTTGATAGCACTTTCATTGTCACAAAAGAGGCACTTTGTCACAATGGACACCGTATTCCTTTAAAGTTTGCCTCATCCATAACAATTGAGTGCAACAACTAGCGGCCGCCACATACTCGGCTTCGGTGGTGGAGAGAGATATGCAATTTTGCTTCTTAGAAGACCAACTCACCAAGGACCTACCAAGGAATTGGCATGCCCCGGAAGTTGATTTCCTATCATCCTTGCAACCGGCCCAATCCGAATCCGTGTAACCGGCAAGAGAGAATGTTGAGCCTTTAGGATACCACAAACCAAACCTTGGGGTATGAACCAAATATCGAAAGATTCGAAGAACCGCCGTTTGGTGGCTTTCTTTGGGAGCCGCTTGGTACCTTGCACACACTCCTACACTCAACACAATATCGGGTCTAGATGCACAAAGATAAAGCAAAGAACCAATCATAGAGCGATAGAGTTTTTGATCAACATCCTTATCTTTACCCTTTGGATTAAGTTCAAGATGACACTTGGTGTCCATAGGAAACTTCTTCTCTTTAGCATTTTGCATCTTGAACCTCTTGAGCATGTCTTGGATATATTTGGCTTGAGAGATGAAAGTCCCTCCACTCAATTGCTTGATCTCAAAACCAAGGAAGTACTTCAACTCTCCCATCATGGACATCTCGAACCTATCGGTCATAAGCTTTGAAAATTCATCATTAAAAGCTTTGTTAGATGAGCCAAATATGATATCATCAACATAAAGTTGGCATATGAAAAGCTCCCCTTTAACCCTCTTGGTAAAAAGAGTGGGATCGATTTGCCCCACTTCAAAGCCACGGTCTACCAATAGCTCTCTTAGGTGCTCATACCAAGCACGAGGTGCTTGTTTGAGACCATAGAGCGCCTTATCAAGTTTGTAGACATGGTTAGGGAAGTGTGGATCCTCAAATCCCGGAGGTTGCTTAACATATACCAACTCCTTTAAAGGACCATTAAGAAAGGCACTTTTCACATCCATTTGTTGCAATTTGAAATTATGATGTGATGCATATGCAAGAAGGATACGGATGGACTCAAGGCGAGCCACGGGAGCATAGGTCTCTCCAAAATCAATGCCTTCAACTTGAGAGTACCCTTGAGCTACCAATCTTGCCTTGTTCCTCACAACCATTCCATGCTCATCTTGCTTGTTCTTGAATATCCACTTGGTGCCTATAACATTGAGGCAATCTTTTGGCTTCTCCACTAGATTCCACACTTTGTTGCGCTTGAAGTTGTTGAGCTCTTCATGCATGGCTTCCAACCAATCCGGATCTTCAAGAGCTTCAAAGACTTTCTTTGGTTCCACCATAGAGATATGGGCTTGATGTTCACTAAATTTGCCAATTGTTTTCTTGTGGTGACCTTGTTCTTGCATCACAATGATATTTCTAGATGAAGACTCTTTCTTCTCCAATCCTTTTTGACTCTTTATACGACGGGTTTCGATATCCTCATTGATGCGAGGAATTTCGCTTGATCATCTTGATCATTTGAGTCCCCGTCTTGACCGGATGGTGACCTTGATCATCTTGAAGCACATCTTCAAAAAGAAGGAGAGGGTTGATCTTGGTCTTGACCTTGGCTAGTTGACAATAGGAGAACTTGGTTCTTGCATAGCCTCTTGGTCAACTTGAGGAGGGTCTTGAACTTGTTCTTGGGTAGGTGCATCATTTGCTTCCATAGAAGGTGCAACTTCAACTTGTGATGATGGAGTCTCCACTTGAGTGGAGCTAGGACTTGCTTGAGGAGGCTCATGATGGATTTCAATGGGGCGATAGAAACCAACCCCCATTCTTCTTATTGCATCTTGAGGTTCCTCATTATCTACATCACAAACATGAAATTGCGCCACTTGGGAGCCGTCATTCTCATCGAACCTCACACTACAAGATTCAACTCTCCCTAAGGATTTGTCGTAGACTCTATAGTGTGAGAGTTCGCACCGTACCCAACAAAAACACCCTCTAAAGCTTTAGCTTCAAATTTAGATAAATGAACACTTTGATTTTGTAGAAACACTTACAACCAAACACACGGTAGTAGGAGACATTGGGCTTGTTGCCGGTAAGCATTCATATGAGTTTCCTTCTTCCTTTGCGAAAGAATAACCGGTTAGGAGTGACACGCCGTGGAGATAGCTTCGGCCCACAAGAAGAGTGGAGACTTAAACTCCGCCAACATGGACCTTGCCATATCCATAAGAGTCCGGTTCTTCCTTTCGGCTACACCATTTTGTTGAGGGGTATACGCAGCGGAATATTGATGACGAATTCCCTCTTCACTAAGAAACTCATTCAAGGTGTAGTTCTTGAACTCGGAGCCATTGTCACTCTAATGGCCAATATGGGACATTGTATTGACGTTGAACTTCATTGGAGAAGTCGATGACGGTTTGTTGAGTTTCATCCTTCGTCTTGAAGAAAAAACCCAAGTAAATCTTGAATAGTCATCAACAATCACCAAACAATACTTCTTCCCACCAAGACTCGGTTGGGCACGGCACCAAAGAGATCAACATGAAGAAGTTCCAATATCCTCTTTGATGATGATGGTGTTGCTTGGATGGGGAGAATCATGCATCTTTCCTTCAACACAAGCCCTACAAAGACGATCTCTAGAAAAAGAAACATTCTCTTTTAGTCCAAGAATGTGGCCACCCTTGTGAAGACTTTGCAAAGTTCTCATGTTGACATGGGACAAGCGGCGATGCCACAACCACCCCACGTCGGCCTTTCCGAATAGGCATATTGCTTGAGTGTTGGTAGACCCCGAAAAGTCTACCACAAACAACTCATTTTCAACATACCCAACGAACATGACCTTTAGAGTCTTGCTCCTCAAGAGTACCACCATATCAATAGTAAAATGGACATCAAAGTTCATCTTATTAAGAGCACGAACGGACATAAGATTGTAACCTAGAGACTCAACAAGCATGACATTTACAAGGGTGATATCCTTGCAACTACCACCTTGCCGAGACTCTTTACCTCGGCTTTGACTTGTCACCATAAGAGACGGTTGAGTGATTTAGATTTGGTCTCAACTCCGTCATAATCTCCTTGCTTCCGGTCATATGACTAGTGCATCCACTATCAACCACCCATTTCGATCCACCGGAAGCATAGTCCTACAAGAAATCATTGCTTGGATTTAGGTACCCATTTCTCAATGGGTCCTCTTTGGTTAGCAACAAGGGTCTTAGGAACCCAAATAGAGTAATCAATGTAACCATCATATGGACCAACATATTGAGCATAAACATCCCCATAATAATCAACATAAAGAATATAGTTGGGGTTGTTATGCCCCGCAAAGTCACTACGAGTGGTCTTGCCCCTTGTGGCACTACCACCCGCAATGGAAGTCTTGGCTTGTGCGGGCTTGGTCTTGATCTTCTTGTTGTTGCCACTTTCTTCTTGGGCTCGGCTACATAACCAAGACCCTCCTTCCCTTTGTGTGGTTTTTGCTCAAATAAGTAAGCAATACCCTTATCTTTACCTTTGGGAATAGAGGTCTTGGAGTCTTGGCACTAACATTTTCTTCAATAACATTTTCATGAACACGAGGAAGAATAGATATGCTAGTTGAGCTAGATTTAGAAAGTTGAGTTTGAAGTTGCTCATGAGACTTGACTAAAAGGGAGTGAGTGTTTCCAAGGCCTTGTGAGCCTTGTCAAGCTTCTCCATATCCTCAAGAAGTCTAGCATTAGCAACCCCAAGTTCAACTTTCTCCTTTTTAAGCACTTTATATTTAGCAAAGACATGATCTCTATCCTTAATGATTTTATTAATGATATCATCATTTTTAGCATCAAGAGAATCAAGTCTTTCCTCAAGAGAACATCTTTCTTCACTCTCTTCATCAAGAGAGGCATTCAAGGATGCTACGGAAGCATTCAAAGAGGCAATGGTGAGAGAATCCTCTCTCTCAATCTTACTCTTTTCTTGAAGAAGTTCTTCGGCCGCACATAGTTGTCTCATGAGAGACTCAACATGTTCCTTAGCTTCACCTTGCAAGTTAGTCATGAAAGTATCGAAAGCAACAAGTTCTTCTTAATCACAAGACTAGATTGATCACTCATTTCATGCATAGTCTTGGGAGAAGGAGATGATACCTCGGTGACATTAGCCATGAGGCAACGAGCGTTGTTGGTGGAGAAGTTCTCATTGGGGGATTCAAAGAGAGAAGATGATGAAGTTGATACAATAGCCAATGCGGCTACCTCTTTAGTAGGTGCATCTTCATCTTCGGAATCACTTGTGGCATATTCTTCTTGTGCCACCAACACAATTCTTGGTGCCTTCTTGAAGAAAGGCTTCCTTGGTCTTGCGGGCTTCTTTTGGATCAACCTTGATGGTCCTTGGGGATGAGCTTCCCACCATTTTGCTCTCGGTTCTCATAAGGACACTCTCTTATGTAGTGGTTCTTGTCATGACAATTGTAGCACGTCTTCCACTTTGAGGCTAGCTCTTTCTTCCCACTTGAGTTGTTCTCTTTATCAACCTTGGCTTTAGCTTTTGCCGGGTCTTGCCAAAACTCTTGTGGCAAGAGCTATATGACCATTTAGAGCCGGTTCAAGATCATTTGGAGCAATGTTGCTTGGGCACGCTTCAACCTCCTCATCAAGACATACCACCTTGGCCTTCAAAGCAAGTGAGGGGCCTTGTTTCATCCCCATGGCCCTAGCACGGTTATCTTCGGCATTCTTGGTGGCAACCTTGGAGGCTTGCACTTCTTGCATAACTTCATTGGATGTCATTTCGTTGTAGTTGTGTCTTCCTTGAATGGACTTCACTCGATGGGCTCGAAGGCAAGAGAGCATTCACATACTTCCTCTTGACAAGCATCATCCACATAGGTTGCCCCCACATCAAGAAGGCCTTTGCAAGAGTCTTGAGTCTTCCATACATGTCTTCATGATTCTCATTGTCAAACATGTAGAAGCCTTCGGCATCATTGCTCAAAGATCATATCGGTTTCTCTTCATGCTTTCATTCCCAAGAAATGCAACCTCAAGACAATTCCAAGCTTCTTTGGCGGTGGTGGCATTGAGAACATAATGCTTGTCACTTTCACTAATGAAAGTTCAATCATATGGAGTGCGGAGGCATTGAGTTGCTTTTCGGCAAATTCTCTTCTTGTCACATTGCTTGGATCCGCAACCTTGTACCATCTTCAATGATCCTCCAAAGCTCGATAGAGGCACTGTTAATATGAGATTTCATTGAGCGTTGCCAACTAGCAAAGCTAATGCATTAAGCTTAGGTGGAGGACCAATGGGGTTTATGCGGGTGGTGATAGGTGGGTCGATAGGGTACCATCCCGGAACGTTATGGTACTCTTCCTTCCCATCTTCATGCTTGGTAGGAGGTGGAGGAGTGGTTTAGATCCGGAGGTGGTTTCCCCCCTTCTCATTTTTCTTTTACCCTCCTCGGAATCACCTTCATCGGAGTTAGAGACCCTCTAGTGGGATGGTTTCCGAAACCTTGGCATTTGTGAGTTTCATGAGCATGTCACGCAACTCATCAAATTTGACATTCATGGACGATGTCAATGTTGTTTCCAACGATTTGATATCGGCCATGGATGCCATGGTCTCTTTGGCCTTGGCAAGATCGGCCTCATCCTCACTTTGTGTCATACTTCTCTTAGGCGGTTAAGCCCAAAACAAGAGAGCCTAGGCTCTGATACCAATTGAAAGGATCGGTATGACACCTAGAGGGGGGGGTGAATAGGTGCTACTCCAATTTTAGTCTTTTTCAATTTAGGCTTGACACAAAAGGTAAATTCTCTAGATATGCAACTACGGTGAATTTACCTATATGACAAGCTAGCAACTAAGCACGATATAATAAGGCGGTAAACAAGGATAGAGGTAACCGAAGTCAAAGCACGCGGAGACACGGATGTAATCCCGAGTTCCTCCTTTTTAGGGGAGTACGTCTCGTTGGAGAGGTGTGAACCAACACAATGGTTCAACGGCCACAAAGGCCTCACCCTCTTCTCCGGTGAACCGCACCACAAAGGTTTGGTTCACTTCAACTATCGGAAACCTTCGAGGCGGAGTCCGGAGCCTTTACAACAACGATTTGGGGCACAACCCACAAAGGATTGGGGGCTCCCAAACAGCTACAATCTGTCACAAAGACAATCAAGTGAGTACAATAGGGGGCTAGGTTTTCCTAGTGGAAACCCTAGCTAATGGTCCCTCAAGTGAATGAGGGGGAAATGAAAACGGCTTGGTGAAGATGTAGATCGGGGCCTTCTCCTTCAATCCTCCAAAGATCAACAAGTTTGGGTGGAGGGATTGGGAGATCTAGCAAAGCTTGAGCTTGTATCAATGGTGGTCTTCAATGGTGGCCAAGCCATTTGTCCAAAGGTAGGTGAAGGGTATTTATACCACACTCCAACATATGGCAGGTGGACGTGTTAAGTCGACGGGCAGCCGAGATGGGCCGGCTTGGAGGCCAGCCTTGGCCGGCCTGGAAGCTGCCGGGCGGCTGAGCCGACCAGCCAGGAGGCCAGCCTTGGCTGGCCTGGGGGCTGACTGGGTGGCTGAGCCGGCCAGCCAGGAGGCCAGCCTTGGCCGGCCTGGGAGCTGGCGAGGCGGCTGAGCCAGGAGGCCAGCCTTGGCCGGCTGCTGGGTTGGCTGCCTCTCTGCGAGTCTTTTCCCTTCTCAACCTTCTTTCCGACCTTCGACAAATCTTCCATTTTGCAAAGAGAGACACACTAGTATCCTTTCACTTTATATAATCATATTTCCTGTAGACACTTAGCGGTATGTTAATACTTCAAAGTATTGTGGTCAAATATCAAAACAAGATTAACGGACTATGTCCTTTCAACTTGGAGTCTCAACCTAACCATTTACTATTACGCAGGTAACTACACACCGGAGATCAAGACTGTTTTCTGGCGCCGTAGATCAACCTCTTCAAGGGCCATCAAGACTGTTTTCTGGCGCCGTTGCCGGGGAATCATAGCTGAAAAGATTTATCCAAGGAGCTCCTGCACTAGTCCTGTTTTCTAGCGCCGGATTCATCACAACAAAGTCAACTTCATCACCAACTTGTGCTAACACCTAAGCTTGGGGAGGTTGCACCTACGTGAGCATCATCTTATCCATCTTTACCTTCAAAGCAAAATTATTTGTTTTGTCATTGTCTTGCATTGTCTTGCATTTGTAATTGGGTTTGCATTTGTGAGACTCATTTTATTTTCAGTTTTGCATTAAAAAAAATTAAAAAAACTTGCTTCAAGGAAAAGAGACACACCATGCCATACTTGATCTAGAATCTAGTGTCTCTGTTTTGTCTAAAGAACTATATGAAGTACTTGAATTGAAAAATCTTGAAAAATGCTCTATTGAACTTACACTTGCTGATGATTCCATTAAACATGCTTTAGGGAAAGTAAGTGATGTTATGGTAGAGTTACATATGACTTTTGTGCCTGTGGATTTTCTAATCATGGACATGGGGAATAAAAACCTCTAGTCCTATTATCCTTGGAAGACCTTTTCTTCGTACTACAGGTGCTATCATTGATTCAAAGGAGGGAACGTGAAGTTTAAGTTCCCACACAAGAAGTGCATGGAACACTTCGCAAGAAAGAGGGGAACATCAAAGTTCAAGCTTCCTCATGAGCTTCATCTTCAATAAACAACAAGTAAGAAGCCTAGCTATATGGCTATAAAGAAAACGCTTTCCGGGAGGCAACCCGGTTATTTTTATGTGTGATTTTCTTTGTATCCTCTTGCTGTATCAAGAGAGTTTGTTTTTAGTTTAGTTTCTGGAGTTTTTAATAAAGTGCCAAGTTTTACCCATTTTGGTCTTGAAAAGTTGCTTACGGTATGATTTTTAATTCTTATTCTGTAACTCCAAATGAGCTCATTTGAACTGTCGTTGCAACTTTTCATCTTCTGTATGCATGAATTTTTGCAGAATTTTTCGGAAAATTTTGATAGGGTAGAAAAATACGTTTTTGCTGCTGCTGTTTTTCTGGACAGATTCTGTCTCATTTTGTTTTATGCATGTTTTGAACTTTTATCTTGAATCTTTTTGATTCAAATGAGTTTATGAGTAGACATACAACATAATATACTTTCTGGACATTCATATGATGTTTTTTTAAGAATTATATGCAGCAAGAAACCTATTTGTTTATCACTACTAA
Organism: Poa pratensis; assembly: GCA_947311845.1. Lineage (NCBI taxonomy): Eukaryota > Viridiplantae > Streptophyta > Magnoliopsida > Poales > Poaceae > Poa > Poa pratensis. The sequence continues at coordinate 86,366,211 of CAMZMU010000027.1, forward strand.
TGCACCCCACAGAAAGAAAATGGAGAAACGGTGTTTTGAAGTTTTTTCACAGGGATTGGAGGAGATGCACCAAGAGTTATCTAAGGATGGTGAAGACCATAAGCTTGGGGATGTGAAGACACCCCACTGGACCTACACACTCTCAGTTTGCACACGTCTAACTTCTGTTTTCGATCGAAACACTTTATCGCATAAACTTGGAGCGTCTTTTTGTTTGTTTTGGTTTGTTTGTTATTTTGTGAGACCACCACATTATCATTTATATGAGAAAGAGCTACTGGAAATATGGGTTGATATATGTTGGATGCTTTTATCATATTGGGAAAAGGGATGTTTGAGTTGAGTTTTAATGATACATATAGTTGCATGATTCATGAGTTTGTTTATGAGTAATAATTTGCAAATGCTTTATCAAGAGCTATCACTTATTCATGTTTTGATGCTGAAAGTTATTTTACTTTGTTTAACATGGGTTAGTTAGTTCTATGGAGACTCATGCATGCATCTACATGGTCAACTTCTCCCTCTTGCTAGCCCAAACATTCCAACAAGTAAAAACTTGTTTCCAACACCTTCAACCAAAGTTATTCGAGTGAGTCCACCATATCTACCTATTGGTTTTATGCTATTCCGAGTATGTATATCATGATATTTGTGTTATCTATACCTCTGAATGAAAATGTTTACGTTATTGATTGTGATGGGAAAAGTTGGTTATATAGCTCTCTCGAACTTGATGCACAACTTTATTTTTATTGTCTCAATAAAACATGACCCATTGTGATTAAGATTATGATGTTAGTGGCTTGATAAATGTCCAAGGTTGGGAGTTAGCCCATATGTGCTGTCACATGCAAAGCTTTCAACATGCTCCTTCATCTCATTTAGTTGATATCATGTACTTTTGTTTATGGATGTCTATCATGGTGAAATGAGGTGGAAATGAAGTAGTTTAAATGAGTTTGTATAAATGGTTGGAGAGACGACTGGGCCGCTAATCTAAGCCATGCATCATTCATGGTGGAAATTTACTTACATGCTATGGTGAAACCGTGTGTGATACACCTTATAATAAAAGCTATTCCAATGGTAAATAAAAGGGTGTTGATGTTGTTCATTTTGTTTGTTTGTCTTGTCATTTTGATATGGGATTGTTCCATATCCTGGGACAAGAGGTACCCCAGTTGACGCTCTTGATGATATTATTATTACTTACAATGATATATAACTTGAACTTGCTTTGTTTCCTAAGTTGAGTAATCATGGTGTAGGTACTTGTATTCAAGGGGCATGCGACACCTAACCTTTACTTTATCAAGCTCACACTACTCGTATTTGCTTTCACATTAAACTTTAATCATTCAAGATGCTATGATAGGGGTAATGAGAGCTTGACACCAAGAATTTTACATTGCAATCATTAACTTAAGTAAAAGAGTTTGGAAGTTAGATAAAACTTATGCATGCTTACCTCTACTCACATATACATCCCAAAGTGTCCACCTTTATATTCAGATTTTCATCTACACTCTATGACCAATGTAGGATGTTCTTAATTATCATTATGCATACATGTGGTCCATATTACTATCTTCTATGTTACACTTTGTGAACTATCATTGAACATCCTTGCATTAAATACTTGATATTCATAAACTATCTTGCATATTGCTACTCCTTTGAAGAAATGAATCATTTTGACTCTATGTAGCAGTAGCAATCATCTTTGATATTCATTGTTTAGTGCTATATTGCAAAGCCATGTTAGTTTTATCACCTTCATACTCGAGGACGAGTATTGGTTAAGCTTGGGATGTTGATGCATGTAAAATGCATACATGAACTTTGCACTATATCACTTATATTCCAATCATATTTGCATCATATAAGGGTTTATACCACTGTTATTTAATGACTTTAGGAAATAAAATAATTGTTTCCTTTTTAATGGAATTAACCCTGCGCAGGCAGAAAACCCTATTTCTTTCCTTTTATGTTTCAGGGACCTAAACGACGTCCAAATGACTGGAAAAATACAGGCGTCAATATTTTGGAAGGAGGAAGACTTGGGAGCGAAGGAAGCAAGCAAACGGGAGTCCGGAGGGCCAAAAGAGGGTGGCCCACGCGGCCACTGTACTGCCACGTGGGGCCACAACTTGGGCCTCGGGGCTCCGCAGCCGTCGATCTTTCTCACCGCCTTCGTCTTGACCTAAAAAACGCCTATAAAAGAAGTCCATGGCGTTCTCAAAAGAAGCGCCGCCACAAGACAGAAACACGAAAACGAAGATCTGGAGCTGCAGATTGGAGGGGGGGAGGGAAACTGGCGGGGCGCTGCCGGCGTGGTCCATCCTCTCCTCGACATCTCCACCATCGCCATGATGAAGAGGAGTAGTCACTCTGGACTATGGGTTTGTGGAAGTACTTATGTATCTCTCCTCTCTTTGAGCTTTACTAATTAGTACGTATGAGCTGCTGAACATGATTACGGCATTATGTAATTCCTATGTGGTGGATCTTTTTGTGAGTTAATATATGTTGAGATTAGAAAATGTTTGTTTCAGTTATGAATATAGATGCATATTATGTACCCCGTTTCTTATCTACATGTTTGATCAAGCATGTTTATGAGGGCGTGTGTGGGGTGATGTGTGCATTAGTTGTAGTAACGGGGGGTGGTGAGTGCGGTAAGTTGACAACTGTAATATCGCGTTACACTTGGGTGTTTTACCCTTACTTTGTTGCTCACTAAGGATAAACAAAAATACCATGCTACAAGGGTGAGGGTGACCAAGCTTCTTCCTGTGACTAGATCTACCATGTTCTTATTTTCACTTCATGTCATGATACTTAAATCTATACTCTGAATTATCTTAATTATTAAGGTGTTATGATTTGGTTCGCATCTTGGTGGAGTATAAGTGAGATTAAAACCAAAAGATCTCTATGTTAGGACGTGATGCCCATTATAACTAGTAACTTGATATCAAACCTTGTGTTGCATCTCATATGTCAATCTAATATGTCCATTGTCTGCCACACACATTAAAAGAGAGAGTGCATTTGTGAACCATGAACCCGGTCCATTTTTAATATAAGAAAACCTTTCCAACCACTTTTACCACTTTTCCATTTTCTGCAATTATTAAATCCAAAATACCAAAAACACTTTTCCATCTGCATTCATCATAAAAAAAAACCAAAAATATCATTTATCATTGTTCATCATCCTTGCACATTCATTCACCACCATTGCATATTTTTTCTTGTTTGCATTGCATAATTATTTGATTCATTCACCTTATGCTTGACAACCACAGGTAAGGTCGAGGACCAAAACAATTAAACTTATTTTGTAGGTGACCAAAAGAAGGATAGGATGATAAATTCTTTCACTACTGATTACCCCGAGAGTTCGATATTAAACCTCGAGTCACCCTCGTGGGGCAACCACGTCTTCCATTACTACACACTCTGCACTTGGAGTCTCAACTAACCATTTACTATTGACGCAGGTAACTACGCACGGAGATCTAGACTGTTTTCTGGCGCCGTAGATCAACCTCTTCAAGGGCCATCAAGACTGTTTTCTGCGCCGTTGCGGGGAATCATAGTTGAAAAGATTTATCCAAGGAGCTCCTACCAGTCTTGTTTTCTTGCGGATTATCACACAAAGTCGCAGCGGCTGGCGCGGCGGCGCCCTGCAGATGCTTTATCGGCGTCAATGCGGCCAGGCGAAGCGGTGGCCGCGTTAATGTAGGCCACCCAACCCGCTCTCTCCGGCCGCCTTATTAACCCGACGCAGTGCAGCTCTCCTCTCCTCACACCATCGCTTGTCCCTCTCTCTCCCTCTCCGTCAAGAACATAGGCCGCCATGGCGGGCTGCCGCGACGGGCGTTGCGGTGAGCACGCCAAAGAGCAGCTGGAGGAACTCGGCGCGCAACGAGAGGGGAGATGGCCAAGGCTTTCCAGGGACGATGTGGCGCGAGGAGGCCGATAACGCGCCTTCGTACGTACTCTCGCTGGAGAACTGCGCTGTGTGCAGCCGCCACGCGGTGCCGGTGGTGGACGACGTCGCCACCCTTCCGGACGGGTGGGTGAGGAGTGCCGCCAACATTCCGGTGGCGTCGTACTCAGCGGGCAGGAGCGCATCGCCTTCCTAGAGCTAAGTGGATGGCGATGCCGTACGAGCAAAAGCTCGCTCCAAGTACTCCATCTCGAGCCTACTGGCAGCCCGTGGTGGACAAGGAGTACGAGGGCGTCGTAGCGGTCGAAAGAGAGCCAAACGCCTGAGTTGGTCGCAACAAGGCGACGGCGTGACAGCGAGGATGACCCCGAGCTGCGGATCTGCCTCTACCAAGGTTGCATCTGGGCCCAGCGTCGCTGTCACCGAAGAAAGGGGCACATCAAGCCGAAGAGGCTTCCCATCAAACGCATCGCCGCATGTCAATGCGCGTAAATCGAATGCCACGCGAGGCGAAACCAGAAGTCTCAGCGCGGCTCAGCAGAGGCTACGGGACGTTCCTCAAGGCCGGAGCCCACGATATGGGAGGCCGCCGGGAATGTTTCTAAAGGTCGTAGCCGACGGAAACAGAAGATGGAAATCCCGGCGCCGGATCATTGAGGCATGCAAGTCTCTTGATGATTCCGGCGCTTGGTTCACATCTTCTTTTCCTTCGACCAGCCATGACCGGCCATGAAGCGGGCGAAGGCACCATCTTTCTCTCATCGGCAGGCCATGAAGCGAGATCTCTCTCCCCGCGACTCGTGTATTGGTTGGCGAGAAGCTGCATAGGCCCCCTTCTTCCGCCTAGGTCTAGGTTTAGTTTGTTAAATCTCGTTTAAATTCAAAATTATAAGTTTGTTAAATCTCGTTTAAATTCCGCCGGAGTTTAATGAATGAAAATTATAAAAAAAAATGTTTGGGATGCCTACTTTGGGGGGGCCGTTGTGGAGGGCCTCCAAATCTTGGGCGGACATGTCCGGCACCCCCCGAAAGAGGCCCAATTGGGGGGGGGGTGCCGCACACTGATTTGGAGGCCCTGGTGGAGATGCTCTCGAAGTAGTATAGGACATTACAAATATCGCTGAGTCATACAAAATCTTACTATATATAATAGGCGGAAGAAACCGCGCCCCGTCATTCGTCCATGTCGCCTGCAATCCATGCCCGTCCGATCGAGCGAACGGACAGTCCAGATGAACCCACGTCGCCCCCCGCGCGCACTGTAGCTTATCTACAGTACCAGCGATTTTCTACCAACAGGGTGGCGACACGTGTCCCCGGTACCCGGCCGGTCACCCCGTTCCCAGCCGGTGCCGCACGCTTTTGCGGAAAACCCCCCGCAGAGGGACCTATCTGCAATATGTGAAAACGCCAGGGACTTCCGTGCAAAATCGCCGGAACACCCCCCCTCCCTCTCTCCCCGCTCACGGTGGGCATAAACCCGATACCCGAAGCCCGAACCCGAAATACCCGAGCCCGAACCCGAATAACCCGAACCCGACAAACCCGAGAGCTACATCGGGTATCAATTCTGAAAACCCGAATTTTATTCAGCAAATTCGGGTTAGAAGTCACGGTACCCGAATTTCCCGAATAGCCCGAACTTTGGTTGCAGCCCACTAAAAAATCCCGCAGAGGCGCATACACGCGAGGCCCAGCCCAACTATCCCCGCACCCAGCCCAACTATCCCCACAAAACCTAGTCATGTGCGTCGTCCCCAATATTCCCATCTCGACCAGAGTCCAGAACCAGCCGCCGGCGCTCCAAGCCTCCAATCCCCAACTCCCCGACCTCGACTCCCTCTCCCCTCGCCGCCTTCTCTTGCTTTCTCCCCTCCCCGGCGCTCCAAGGCTCACGGCACCCACCAGCCAGTCGTCTCCCGCTACCCAGCCTGACGATGACCCCCTCGGGAACCTGCAGCAGGATCCCCAGCACGCGGACTCTGGCGAGCCACCCAACAAGGCTTCGTCCGAAGAACCGGCTGGCGCCAGCGCCGACGAGGCTCACGCACCGCCGCACCGGCATGCTGCAGTGAGCTCCGCCCCAAACCCTCTTCCCCGACTACTCTATTCACAGCCGCCGCCATGTTCTCCGATGCACTCACCGTCGTGCTAGTCGCCGGCGGACTTCTCGATTTCTACGTGCATCCCACAGTGTCGGCCGCCGCAGTGCTATCCACCTTGGTCGCCACGGCGCCAGCAGCTGGCGACCATGTCCTCTCCTTCTACGCGCAGGTCACATCGCGACCAGGAACTTCATCGAACAGCATGTTCATTCTTTAATTCGGGCAAATCGGGGAAAACCCGACCCGAACCCGAATTTTCGGGTACCCGAATTGTCGGGTTTCAGTTATTTCGGGAGAGTTTCGGGTGTGAGATTTGAAAACCCGAATTATAAAAAACCCGAATAACCCGACCCGAAATTTCGGGTAAACCCGAACGCCCACCGTGACTCCCCGCGCCGCCCCGCTGGTCGCCGCCGTCGGCGCCGATGCCCTGCCACGCCGCCACGGACCTCCCCCGCCAAATCGAAGGGCAGTAGGAGATGCGCCGTCGCCGCAGCTACCTCCTCGTCGAGTGCTGCTTGCCGGCGCGCCGCACAGACATGGCAATCGCCGCCGCGGTGCCCGCGGGCGTCCGCCACGTTGTCCCGCCGCCAGCAGCCGCTCCGACGACCATTTGGGGGCGGCGCCGCCACCTAGGGCCAATCCGCGACGGGGCGCTTCCAACGCGCCCAGCCCCGCGTCCCAGGGCGCCGTAGCGCGCCGCCGGCATCGTCGGCGCCGCCGCGGTGGTTCGCCCGGCCGGTGACGTGACGGTGGACGTCACGTGCCTGGCGGACCGCTACGTGGGCTGGGCCGCCTGCTGGTCGGCCGGCTCGGTTTTTTTTTCTTTTCCTTTTTTTTTCCTTCTTTCCCTTTTCTTTTTATTCTGCTTTTTTCCCTAATAACTTTTATATGTTTCCAACCAGCAAATATAATCAAATTTAGGTACGACATATATATCAACATGTACACCAAGAAAATACACCTACCTGATCAAATTTTTAGACGATGTTCAAATCTGCGCATTTAATAAACGTGAAAACAATTTGAATATGAATAACTCTTCAATTCGACCATTAAAAAATTGAACAACTTCTCAAGCTACACAACTTTTGAATTTTAAACAATTTTGCGATTACATAATTCGAAATTTTAGCTCACGGGCACGGCGGGATCCGCGCGGCAATGTTCCCATCCCTTTAACAAATAATAATGGATTCATTTTTTTACAGTACTCCAAACATATCATAGCTCTCTTAATAATGAAAGCATTTGTCCAAAAATCATAAACAATGTTTCAAATTTTAATAATAAAAACACCTGTCTAAAGAAAAGAAAAATGTGTAATATAACAATAATTTCAAATTGTGTGTACGAAAAAAATGACAAATATATCAACGTGCAAAAAAACATTGAAATAAAATATGAGTGATCTAAAAACCATAAACAATATTTCAAATTTTAATAACAAAAACACCTGTCTAAAGAAAAAAATGTTTGGAATATTATTTGAGCAAAAAAGAAAAAAAAAGAGGAATGTGAAATATGTAATATAACAATAATTTCAAATTGTACGTCCGAAAAATATGACAAACATATCAACGTGCACAAAAAAAAACATTGAAACAAAATATGAAAACACTCACAAAAAAATACTAATTATGTCAAAATATTTTCCTGCAAAAAGGCTAACACATTTGAAATAAATGCTTAAAAAATGCAATACATTCAAACATTTTAAATTGCTAGAAAATTAGAAACACTCTAAAATATATCTCACAAATTGCATTCACTCCAATTATGAAGTCGACACAAATTTTATGTTATATTTCAAAAATGTGCAAACATCCCAATTTTTAAAATACATAAAAATACTCGATATAACAAATTGCTCCTTCTACGATAAAATATTAGTATCACAATTCTCACAAAAAAAATACATGCGAATTATAAAATTGTTACAGAATTAAAAACACTCTAAATATATCTCACAAATTGCATTTACCTTCACTATGAAGTTAAAACAAAAGCAACATATTTAATCATTCAAAATTGTTAAAAAAAAGCAACACATTTAAACAACCAGGTATATAGAGTTACCTTATAAATTTATTTAAAATGCAAACATATTTGCCAAATTTGCCAAGTATTTCAAGATACTACACACGACAAATTCCGACGGAAATTAAGAAGGAAAAAAAACCATATCTGAGCTTTCCAATCCAAATTTCAAAATTAATCCCTCCAAAAAAACTAAAATTCTTTCGAGTCCACGGGCACGGCGGAGCCCGCGCTTAGTCCCCTAGTTATAAGAACAGAGTGACAGTTGGGAGACCCAAATCTCCAACAGACTCCACTGAATATATTAATAATCAAATAGTAATCATAGTAAGTAGCCTGTGACACAAGAGGAATTCAGTAGGACAGATCTCTTGATCTAGAAACTTATCTCTGACCCTCAACCGAAGCTTAACTCAAGCTTCACTCTATACATTCGGCAGCCCAACCATAGATCGCTCAATCCCAACTAAACCCGTCTCTCTCAACCAGATCATTATTCACAACCAATTAGCAATCAATTCAATCCAAGCTCAGATTGTTCCCACCATCCAAATTTCCCCATCACCCAACTCCAATCCTTTTCGCCATCACCACCGCGCAAACGGATCAAGGACGACGATGCGGAAAACAGACACCAACCAATTGCAAAAAAGAAAAAGAAAAGGATGTATGCACCGTGTTCTTCTTTACGCCGGTAGCTATCAATCAAGAACCAGTAATCCATGAACAACAATGACCACGTACACTTGTGACGGTGAGCTCCGCTATCTCTTCCACAACGGCGACGAGGGTGCAGTGAGGGAAAGTGGAATGCCAAGGAATCATCTGTAATGTGCAGGCGGCGGCGGCGACGCGTATGGCATGGGGTATACTGGTGGCAGCGGGCCGGGGTATGCTGGCGGTGGGGGTGGCGGAGGTGGGACGAACGGCTTGCACTGGAACGCGGCGCAGTCGACGGGTGGGCGAGCGTAGAAAGCGGCGCACTGCTGCGGCATGCGCTGGGCGGGCGGTTGGGGAGGCAGTTCCGGCGGTCCCCGTCGGCCGGCACGACGCGCGCGCAGGACGGCGGCTCGCCGGTGAAGAAATTGTAGGAGAAGGTGAAGTTCTTGAGCCGTGGAAGGTCGCACACGGCCTCCGGCACGGTGCCCGACAGCAGGTTGTGCGCGATGTCGAGCTGCTCCACCTTCTGCATCCCGGCCACCTCCGGCGGCAGCGGCCCAGAGAGGGCGTTGAAGCTGACGTCGAACACCGTGACCTCGCGGAGCATCCCGACCTCCGGCGGGAGGCAGGAATTGAGGCCGTTGTTGATGAGGAGGATCTCGTTGAGCGTGTCGGACATGTTGCCGAGGCTGCCGGGAGGCAGCCGCCGAAGTCGTTGTTGGCGAGGACGATGACGGAGACGGGGGAGTTGCCGAAGTTGTCGGGGAGCTGGAAGCGGAGGCGGTTGTGGTTGAGGAAGATGGCGTCGAAGGGGCGGTCGAAGAGCTCCCTCGGCACGCCGCCCTCGAAGTCGTTGAAGCGGAGGTCGAGGAACCGGAGGGACGGGAGGTCGAGCACGACGGCGGGGAAGGCGCCGACGAAGCGGTTGTTGCTGAGGTCGAGCTCGTGGAGGAGTCGGAGGCGGCGGAAGGAGTCGGGCACGAGGCCGCAGAAGCGGTTGGAGTTGAGGTGGAGCAGCGCGAGGTCGCAGAGGAGGCCGAGCTCCGACGGGAGGTACCCGGCGATGTCGCCGTGGTTGAGGTCGATGCCGGCGACGGCGAGCTCGCCCGACGAAGGCAGAGGCGCGCAGAACACGCCGGTGTAGCTGCAGACCCCGGGGCCTACCCAGTCGCCGGTGAGGTTCTTGGGGTCGGAGAAGATGGCCTGCTGCTTCCAGGTCTGCAGCGCCACGTACGCGTCCCGCAGCCGCGGGCTAGGGAACCGCCACGCAGGGTCCACCTCCACCGCCGCCATCTCCCTGCCTCCTTCCGCCCATACGCCAGTGGCCCGCGCTCCGTCCCCGCTGCTGCCGGCGACGGCGAAAAAGCAGAGGAGGAGCAGCACCGCCGTCCTCATCGCATCACCCTCGATTTCTTGCAACACCAGAACCGAGCCGGCCTCCAGTGCAGCTCTGAGATTTGGCAGCAAATGAGCTCTCGCTGGATGGAGAAGCGGCGAGAAGAGAGGAGTCCTTGGAGGAGGGGATGGGAGTGGGGAGAGGAGGACAGCTATGGCACAGCTCAGAGGGGAGAGCGAGTGACGGAGTGAGGTTGGCGGAGGCGAGATGTGGAAGGGTTTCTGCGGGGGACGCGTAGCGGAGGAGGAGGCGCGGCGGAGGGGGATTTATGGCGGGGGAGAGGATTTATGAGATAGGCTTTGGGGTCCCCCGCGTCTGTCTCCGGATTACGGTGCCTTTTGTTTTCTTGGTAATAACGGCGCTGATCAGATGGGTTTTTGTTTGAATATTTTGGAAATAATGTACCCCTTTGAACAATTAAAATTTAAATAGCCCCTACCAGGCTTACTAGACTTGCTGGTTCTTTTTATGTCAAAGATTTTAAGTTTGCTATGTTTGTTCCATATGTCGAATTTGATGAAGAGTTCACTGAAGAATTTAGAGCTTGTGATACTTCTCACAATTCTGAAAAGCTTATGGACTTGTTTGAAAAATATGCTCTGGAAATTAAGTTGTTCCTAAACCTAAATTTTCAACATCCCCTATACATGTTGAGGATACTAAGTAGTATGAGTTTTCTATTGATTTGTCACTCATGACTATAGTAAAAGTTGATCCTTTTCCTTGTCTTAAAAATGAAAATTCTATTGATCATATAAATAAACTTATTGCCATGGATACTTTGTTTTATGGGAAGGAGAAAATTCAACACTATTATCTGCTTAATCAGTTTCTTTTCTCACTAAAAAATTATGCTAAAACGGTTATAATAGGTTAAAGTACAGATCCATTAAAATCTCTTAAGATATGGTTCATGCTTTTTGTGAAAACAATTCTTCTCATATGCAATAAACTGCCTTGCATAATATCTATTACTACATACAACTTGAGGAACAACATCTCCCTAAATCTTGGAGGAGGTTTTGTGCACTCCTGGGAGCTGCTGTGTGGCATGAGATACAAAAAATATGAATTTCTTGATATATTTTATAATACACTAACCACTGGATTCAGGATATATCTGGATAGTTCTGTTGGTTGTATTTATAGAGAAATAATTGTGGGGCAAGCTGGGAAGTTATTGGCAAATATGTAAAAAAGTTATGATGATTGGACAACTCCTGAACCTTCTCCAACACCAACATTGAAGAAAAGGGCATCCTTTTCTCAAATCCTGCAGATACCCAAGAAGCTAAAAGTTTATAAAAGAGAAATGTATTAAACCTGAAGGCGTTAGTTCCTACTGAAACATTATATGAGCTTGCCACTCACTCTCTTATGGTAGAGGTATATTATGTTACACTTAATGAGTATGATGTTCCTTATACTAGTACTCTTAATCAACATTTAAATGAACTTGATAATTTATTTCCTGCTCTAGTCTGCAAACATTAACCACATGGCAGAGAATTTACTGAGCGTATCTGCACTTGGCAAACGATCGAATCCGTCGATTTTTTTGGCTATTCTAAAAAAATTGGACACCAAAATCTTTGTCGAATAACTAAAAAACACTCGGCAATCGTGGCTTTGCCGACATGGGTAAGCTCAATTAGTAATCGATTACAGGGTGTTGCAAACTGCTAATTATTCCATTTTGCTAGCTGCACTTGTTTAAACCCGAGAGACGTGCCCATATTTTTCGATGTAGAGACATGCTTGGCCCAGATCAAATGCTCTGAAGCAAAAAATCACAGAGGGGATGCAAACCAGTGAACGATTAGCTGGACTCCTCGGCTAGATTACACGCATCTCTTTTCGCGGAGATCGCCCTTTGTCTGAACCCACTCGCGTTTACATGGCTGCGACATATTGCATCCACAAATGGATTTGTATTTGTATTCGCATTTGTACGCGAACTCTATCCCGCCATTGAAACGGATCGTTAATTTCGAAATAACGACGCTGAAAATGAATGTTCTATTTGGCCATGGCTGCATTATTTTTTGCGGGAGTACTAGCTGCATGTTGGAGGCTTCCGTGGGATTATGTAGCACGGGTAAATGGTTACAAAAACGGTGCCACATTAGAGCATCTCCAACCGCATTCCCCATAGCCAGCCCAAACGTTTTGGCGGACTGGCCGGACGGCCTTTGGGCCAAAATCGTCTACCCAACCAAGGTCCCAAACCGGCCCCAAACGACCGGGCGGTCAGGCACACCCCAAACCCAGCCCAAATGTGGGGCGGGTTTGGGGGACGCGTCCGCCCTCAGATCGCTGACAACGTGGACCTACCCATCCGCACCATAAATCGGGCAGAACCCTTGCCGGCCGCGGTAGATATTTTGCACACTCTGCCGGCTCCTTCTTCTTCCTCCGTCCCTCCAGCTAGCTCCGGCGGCCCCGCCCCACCATTTCAGTCGCCCACTCGTCGGCTCCGTCTGCAGATACTCCGACAAGATTTTGGCCATAGGATAGCTCCGTCTCGGCCGCATCTCGACGGATCTGGCCGCATTCCGCCGCCACCTCCGCCTCCGCAGCCGTCGATCTTCCCCAGCTTCTCGTCCGAGACCATGGTTTCCTGGGAAAAGGACTCGGTCGGCTCCTACCCACTATACGAGGAGAGCACCTCGTCCGATCCGGTATGTATTGTACCACAATTTGTGTTTTTCTCAAAGATGTGCATTGTGTGTAGAAATTGAGTTGTGTTTTGTTAAAATGTAGGATTCACACGCGTGTAGTTGCAATATCCGTGGTGTGATATCCGAGTTGAACGATTCCCTTCGAGGGAAGATGCTCATTTTGGAGGATTTGAACTTCACAATTAAGGAAAAAGAGAAGATTGAACACCATTTGGAGGAGGTTCAACGTGCAAACCGGAAGTTGGAGGAGAAATTGATTAAGGTTGAAGAAGAGAAGATGATTATACTAGATAAAAGATGACATATGAATTGAAGGTAGCGGACATTGACGACAAGTACAAGCGCAAGAAGGAGAAATGTCTAACAATGTCGAAAAACTTCAAAAAATACGTCGTAAAGAAGGAAATGCTTCTTAACTATGCATTGGGAGCTATAGTTATATTAGTTGTAATTATTATTGCTATGTACGTTAGTTGTTCATGCATTAGATAGAGGTTTACGTAATGCAAAACGAAGTTGCATGGGCTGCCTGTAATTGGGGGTAAGAATATGAGGAGTATGGTTGTAGAGCACTACTTTTTAGGGCTGTCCGGTCGGTGTCCGCGGACACTATGGGGCGGATTTGAGGGATGCGGTTGGAGATGCTCTTAGCTCACTTATTTTGGTCAACAGTTCAAAAATAAGTGGGATTATGTAGCACCGTGTGACCATTTACATCCCTACTAAGGAATCTGGAATACGGACTTCTTTCACTCACGGGAAGTAGAGAAAGCGTAGAAAACGTTCTTTTTGTTCGACATATTATCCGGCCATTTGATTCCAAGGACCAAATCAAACGGAAAACTTATAATTTTTACATGCTGGATTTATAGGTCATGCCTCATTCGTCTTTTTGGCTCACACCCCCAATTGATCTATTATGTCCCAGAAATTTCGCAACAAAATTCCATTCTTGAGAACCTATACTGGTGAGGGGTGATAATGTTCTTGTTAAGAGTCTCGACACGACTGCTCATTTTTGTTCGACTATCCGCTCTGACCAATCGACTACTTCCCGCTTTCTCTCTGGCATAAGACCATATAATCACTCCTATAAGGTGACAACGACAATGTTGTTCATAATGTTGCCGTTGTGCTTTCGTGTATGTGCTACTGTTTGCACTTGCATTTGATTCATATGCAGACTTATTAAATATGTCTAATTTGATAATATGGGACTAGATTTGCTAGTGCTTGTTAATTAAACTCATCCAAAAATTGCTTAATATTCCAATAATAAAAAACTTCTCCATTTTGGCAATTTTCGCTCGGCTCATTTTAAGACCATGGCAAACATAAACCATCTTGTGACACCCTGCTATGGATGTCTGAACTTCGAATGTAAGGAGGGGCGGGTAGCCGTCTTTCAGGCAGGAAGCACGTGCCATTGGCACATAAAGTATCCCATACAACTAATTTTAGTTGTGGTAGCATTTCTCTTCACCACAACTCGACAGACAAGGAAACTGTGCGGAGAACTTGGCTTGCATGTGCTGAGATTGTTCTTTGCCTATGGAAAGGAGAGCACATCAGAGCTACATGCAGTGGTACAATAAGGGCGTGTTTGGTAGGTCGGGCCAACCCAGCATTTCCCATCTCAACCGAGATTTCTGAAAGTTTGGGTGTTTGGTAGCCCGGGTTTCCCTCGTGGGCACTGCCCAACTCATGCGAAAAAGAGCTCTCAGCCCTGCCCGGTAGAGAAGCTCGAATCGAGCTTCGCTGCTCGACAGGGCTGAGTTCGCCCGGAAAATTCCCCCGCGCTCCGCAGCTGGGCCGAAACCAACAGGGGTCAACCGCCCCAACCCTCATTTCCCCCCTTCCGCTCTCTCTTCCGCACTCTCTGACTCTCTCTCACTCCACCTCTACCACCTCCGCACACACAGCCGCCAGCTTCCTCGATGCCGCTACACCGTAGCTGGCCGGCCGCGCCCCGAAGCTCCGCCTCCATCACCGCCTTGCCACGCCCCGATCTGCACCGCCTTGGCCAGTGCCACCACGGGCAACCACGGCCACCGACGACCAGCCACGGCCAACGCGCCTCCTGCTCTCTCCTCGCGTCGGTGGATCCATGCTGCAGGTCGGCCGAGCGGCCGGCGCACGGGCGGCGCTTGGAGGAGGTCGGCCTCCACACACGGCGGCGCTTGGAGGAGGTCGCCCTCCACACACACAGCGGCGCTTGGAGGAGCTCAGCCTCCACACACGGCGGCAACAGCTCCTCTCCGGCAACCGAGCCAGGAGCTCCTCTCCGAGCAGGCTGGACCTGATTACTTTTCGTTTTTTGGTTCAGGGAGCTGATTGCCTTTTTATTTTTTTCCAGAGACATGCTTGTAAATATTTGGACCTATTTGTAATTATAAATCCTGGATTTCGAGGACCTATTAGTAAAAGCTATTGTATACTATTTTTATTATTGTATCACATTTTGTTTACAAATTAGGCTAATCTAACCACATAATTTAAACATGTTGAAATGTTATTACACACGGTTGAAATGATGAAATAAATAATCTAGTGTGAGCATGGTCCAGTTTATACAAATCCACCAAACAACATCTCATGTCACCCTGACTCTACTCATGCAAGCCACCAAACACACAATAAAATCTCAACTCAGCATGTATGAGGTCAGCTTGGCCCAGCTGAGAAACCCATGTTGGGGTGATGCAGGCTACCAAATACACCCTAAGAGCACGATGGTTGTGAACATAGCGGCAGTGCCAGCAGCCCAGCACCGACGGACTAAAGCAGACATATGTAACATCCGAAGCAAAGAAGCAGAGAGGCATGAACACCTCATTATCTGACCGTAATTATCTTGGGCACCAACCAGAACCAGAACGAGCAAAATCACAGCAACGGCCACACACGCTATGGCGTCAATGCCATCATCCACCAATTCCATAGGCCATGATGCCCACGAGAGCATCTCCAGTCGGGGCGTTCAAAGGCCTTCCGGACAGGATCTTTGGACGCCGTACGGAAGGCCTGGCGCATTTGGGCGTCGTCGATTCCCACTCGCACCGCCTAAAGTGGTTGCCCAAAGATGTTTTCTTGTATAAATTCAAATATTTTGATAAGGAAAAATCAAACATACATAAATATTTAATAGTTCAAGCACATAAAATTAAGTTTCACACGTTATCAAAAAACAAAATTACAGCTCAAACGTCTTTCCCTTCCTGGGCTGCCGCCGCCATGCCCCTACGTGTCCACAAATGGTACGCTAGATCAGCTTGGAGTTCATGATGAGTAATTTTATCACGAATTTCCAAATGCATTGACAGATAATCAGCGAAATTTGTCAGCACGTTGTGATCAACCTGTGCATGAGGACCCTCAGTCATATGTCATATGATCTTGCACTGGATTATGGCGCTCACTCTCGATGATCATGTTGTGCAAAATCACACAACAGTTTATCACCTCCCACATCTGCTCATTCGACCATGTCAGAGCAGGGTACCGAACGATAGCAAACCTTTGCTGCAACACTCTAAATGCCCGCTCGACATCCTTCCTGGCACTCTCTTGCTCACTTGCGAAATGACAAGCTTTGTTCCCGCGAGAATTGGGGATGCTCTTCACAAATGTTGCCCACCTTGGATAGATGCCATCGGCAATGTAGTACTCTTTGTTGTACTGGTGGCCATTGATCTTATAGTTCACAGGTGGAGCATGACCTTCAACTAGCTTCGCGACCACAGGAGAGCGCTGCAACACATTGATATCATTGTTTGATCCTGCCATGCAGAAGAATGCATGTCAAATTCATAGATTATGATCGGCCACAGCTTCAAGAAACCACACTGCAATATTCTTTGTGGCCTCCTTTGTACAATCCTTTCCAACCAAAAGGATAGTTCTTCCAGTCTATACTTCCAAGTATCCAGGAAATTCTCTTGCAGCATTCTGTTCCAGTATCAGAGTTGTTTCTTCTTCATTTGGTCCTCTCAAATAGGTCGGGCCATACGCACCAACCATCTCCCTACAGAACATGTACATCCGTAGGTACTCATCTACAGTATCAGCAGGTGCTCCATATGCAAGCATTCTTATGGTTGCAGTGCACTTCTGGAGTGAAGAGAAACCAATAGTTCCCACGGCGTCCTTCTTCAACTTGAACCATGGATCATACTCCCTCACACCTTGCACGATCTGGTTGAACAGTCCACGGTTCATCCGAAAGCGTCGACGAAAATCCTTGGCGGTGGCGACAGGAACATCGGCAAAGTAGTTAGAGACTAACACGCAATGGCCTTCCATTCTATGCCTCGGCTTGCTCTTCCTCCTTCCGAACGACGAGCCTCCTCGTTTTGGTGCGGCATTGGCGTCCTCGACGACTTGAAGTTGGAGAAGACATGTGAAAATCGCTATGTTCTCATCTTCCTCCTCGGTGATGGCAGCTTCTTCTTCCAACAGCATCACGGCCATCAACTCGTCGTCGCAATCCATCTGCAATACATGCCGGCACGATTGTAAGCAATGGTGCCGGCTGGAGTCGTCGGATAGCCGGCGGATTCAATTCTGTAAAAAACCAGGTGTACCAGTAATTCCGCCGAACACCTTGCAGGCGGGTGGAGAGGAGAGGCCACCGGTTCCGGCTGGAGTCGTCGAATTGCCGGCGGTGCGGCCGAGAAGCAAGGCGATGCGAGGAGAAGCCAACAGCGGTGCCAGCGTCGAGTCGAGGGTGGAGGCAGTGGCCAGGCTGCGGGCGTTCCAGACCTTGGCGACGGCGACGAGGAAAGTGGGAGGGCGAGGAGACGAAACTGGGCGGAGGAGAAAACGACGACTCTTTTAATCCGTGTATCACTGCCAGGCATGGCCCGCGCGTCGGAGGCGGCCGTTTCGTTATGTCCGGGGCCGCCTCAAGCCTCCCCAAGTTGAGGGCGTGGGCTGGACATGTCGGACAGAAAATTGGACCGCGCCGGACCGAAAACGAATTTGGGCGGCGCGAGTGGGGGCGAAAACATGTCCGGCACGCCTCAAAGGCCTTTGGACGGCCATTTAGCCGCCCCGACTTGAGATGCTCTGAGAAGTGCGCACGAGCGCTTTCCGGTATAGCCTGCGTTTGGTGCAGGATGGAATGCATCTGTTTATTGGAACGCCGAGTATTTGCAATTCTGCAGCAGCTTGGAGTTTGAGACGGATGCAAGCAGATAGTTCGTGAACAAGGTAAGCTACAAGAGATGAGTTAACCGAGAGCTGTGAATGTTAAAGCAGTCACGGTGGACGCCAGCCGTAGCCAGGCAGTAAAGTCAGGGAATTGTGCCACTGGCGTGTGGTAATTATGACCAGGATCCGGCCAGTTGGGAAACATTGGCAATGGACGGTGCTGTGTTGGTATCACTCAGGGTACTTCACCAAATTAGCTCACCAAACCTGTCGAGATGTAAATGATTTTTAGTCAGGTGAAGATTGAAGGACAGACGGGACAAAAATAAATAAAGATATGCGAGGTGAGCTTACATCCAAGAAAAAAGTTGGCTGCCGCTGCCTTAACTCACTGACACCTGAAAAATAGGACCCATCGATTCCAAGTGGTTGAGAGAGCTGGTCCTCGTTGGAGTGCATAGCCATTGTTGAGACACGGAGGGTGCTTCCAGCGCCAGCCACTCGCACTAACCTAACCTACTAGAAGTCTATGCATGTACTTCCATTCCAAGCACCGTGATCCTGGCTCCAACCAACCAAGTGGCCCAACTAACTGAAGCCCTCACCGCAAATGGGTAAAGCAGTGTGCACTCGAGCAACCCACAAGACACGACGATGAACACGATCAAAAGTTTTAGGCTATTCACATAGTTTCAGAATCATCACACAGAATCCACCTGTATGGGCCGCTGATCTGCTGCCTGTTGTGATGTATGACTGTGCCAAGATGCTCCCATTTACTTTTCCCTTTTGTTCTAGCAATTGGCCATAGAGGTCACAGATGAACAATATGTACCCTAAGTCCGAACAATGTAATGTACCCCCCAGTCATTATCACCTAAATCAAGAAGGCTAAGGGACGCTTGGTGCATCATGCCATGCTATATGGATCCAGAGCAAGGGATTCATTTCATGATCCCCTCTGTGATATGCAAAGAAAAGTATGCAAGGGTAGGAGGCTAGAGCAAGGGATTCATTTCATGAAGGAATCTGATCTGACCTTACCAACCCTGCAAAGTACTTATGCTCCAACGCCAGCTATTCTTGAAGACAAACCAGCTCCAGTATGCGCCTTGGTTCTTCTCATCTTCAATCTGCAATCAGCTCCAGTATGCCCCCATGTACCTATCCAGAGAGCGGGACCCGTTAGTTACAACTAGGGTGAGATAGCGAAGCATTCCTTCCAAGTTCCAACACACAGACTGCCGTTGCCAACTGGGCAGTGCTTGCAAGTTGCAAATGCTCTTTGTCAAATATTTGGAGATTACGAAGATAGCGAAGTAGAGAAGCATGCACAAGCACAATAAAAGTCAGCAGAAGTGGGTGCCAGCTTAAAGGCATCCTGATAACAAAGGAACTTCAGAATTACCTGAACATAGTGTATCCACCCAAAACATAGACCTGCAACCAAAAATATTGGCGGTCCTCAGAAGCATTTAAACATATAGGTGAAGAAAGCCAAAGATGTAGATGCAGATTACATTCTTTAAATATTAAAACATTACGGCCGCATGGAATCAGGGATGTCCTGTGCCGATACTCATGGATACTACAATACACAAGCTGTTTTCACTGGTTAGTCTTCCAATTAGAACTCACAAGTCACAATGCGGAGGACCCTGTACATCTCCATTTTCCCTGCTTGTAAGTATGAACCCTCCAGTTAGAACCCCCTTTATCTCAGTGTTGTAAATATAATAAAGCAAATAATTCTAGTGAACCAAAGTATTACATTACTGACTAGTGAGTAAATGACAGCATCAGCAAGAAATAAGAATTTATAAACGGGTACGTACTTAAGAATTAATGGACACTAACTATGGTGATATCTTTCAAGACCAAACTCTGACCATATAGATGAATAAATTACAATAAGACATGCAACAAAACAGAAATGAAAGTATTCCAAGACCCTGCATAAAACACAGGACAGTTTTCATATATAAGCAGCACAAGACTAAGTTCTCGCAGCGCCCATACGTTTGGGGGAGCAACAGAAGGTGAAAGGAAGCTGCATACCTTTTCACTCCTGAAGTTTTGGGACTTATCTCTCAAAATCCAGCAGAAGATGTCACATCATGAATACACTTCCTCTCAGCATCTCACAAGTCACACTGGATAATGCCAGTTTTAAATAAAATGTGTACCATAATACAGACAAGTAAACAGTACGAGAATAAATGCAGTACTTGGTACTGCTGGAAAAGCAGATTGCAGGAGAACTGTTTTGGTAAAAAGATAGCACAAGTCGTCATATTATAATCCATGAAGCATTCAGACAGCAACACCTTTGTACATAGTACATTCTTGTTCCCTCGAAATCTATCATATGGAACTACTAAAGAGTATCACCGTACAGTAGTCTAATGCGCTAGTTTTCAAAGCTTGGAAGATTTAAACAAAGGTTTAATAAAGTGAGAGCAAATGAAAGATTGGTGATTCTCAATCCAGTGTTCTGAACTTCTGATAATGCTCATGATGCTGGTCAGTCTTTTTTTCTCCTATAAATCCTCTTGGCAGAACGATGAGCTCCAGCATCATTGCTACTGGTATTTAGAAGATGACCATTCAGAGGTTGGCTGAAATTTGGTGTTGGGCTTGTTCCCATAACATTTGTATTTGGTGACCCACTTGCAGTAATCTGTCTCCTCAGACACAACAACTCACCTTTTGCTGTGGCCAATTCCTCTTCAAGCTTGATAGACCAGATTTCAAAATTCTCTCTCTCCGACCCAAGCCTTTTAATAAGATGCTGAGCTTCCACCATATTTTTCTGAGCTTCTACTGTACTTCTCTTTTGCTCCGCAAGAGCCGCTGAAAGCACCTCTTTCTCTTCTTTAATAGCGAAAATCCTAGAAGTGGTGCTATCAAGCTTGTTAGACAGAAACAATGCACTCTCATTCACCTCATTTAGTGAAATGGTGGCCTCATCTAGGTCTGCTTCAAGAGTTCTTCTTGCTTCAGAATCCACCAGCGATTGTTTCACCGATGCCTCAAGCTCCCTATTTAAAGTAGCATTATTTTTGCGTTCTCTAACAAGCTCATTTGCTGTGGACTCTAACTTCTTATATGCATCCAGCAATTCTTTATTAAGTTCATCATGCACTTCTGTAACAGATACTAGTTGATTAGAGGTGACTTCAAGATCTTCTTCTGTCTTTTGAAGTGTCTCCCTGACTGAGGCCAGTTCATCAGAAAGAGCTTTGCAAACTGATTCCGCTTCTTCTACTTTGTTAGTCAGAGCCCATTTCGCTTCATTAGACTCATTTGTGTATTTTGAAACATGGGTTGTCAAGTCATGATTTACTACATTTAGTTGATTAAGCTCTTCAGAGAGTTTGAACACCTCATTTCTGGATTCTTTGAGTGCCTCTTCAGTGTACTGAATAAGATCTGATAAATTTTTCCGGACCTCAACTTCATTAGCTAGCATTGTTCTGTTAGCTTCCAGTGCACTGCTCAATTCAGCGGTTATAGTTCTCTCTTTATTATGCTCACTTAATGCAGTAGAAAGCTGTTCTTTGAGCTGATTCAGCTGACCATCTTTGTCGAACAATAGTTCGCAATCTCTAGATTCCCTCATCTGAGAAGCAGCTTCCAAGTCTGCGTATTGTTTTATCAACTCGTTTATTTTCTCTTCAGCGTGGGCCTTTGAAGTGTACAATGTTTGGGCATCCTCATTCAGTGAATCAATTAAGGATGTCTTTGATTTTAGATCATCTTTAGCTGCAAGAAGATGCTTCTCCATTTGCTCTAATTTAGAATTTGCATGTTTTAGTCCCTCTTTAGTCTGATTGTAGATCAAATGCAGACTCTGATAGTCTTCTTCCTTGGAGGAAAGTGATGAACTGAGTTCCCTGATGTATGCCTCCTTGTCATTTACCTCTTGGCTAAGAAGATTTACCTTGTCATGGAAAATATCAAGTGTTTCCAACTTTTCCCTCATTTTTCCTTCAAATGCATGTTTGTCTTCCTCTGCTTGTGCAATGCTACTCTGAAGTTCATGTATCTCATGTCTAAGCTGCTCAACTAGCCCCCTCTCCTTTATAACTTCCTCATTTAAAGATGTTACCGTCCTCTTAGTGGAAGTCAATTGACCAAGAAGGGAAGCTTCCTTATCCAGGAGCATCCTAGCTTGTCTCTTCTGTGCTGCTTGTTCGTCTAATAGCCTTGTTTCATAGCTCTCCCTAAGCATAGACATAGCTTCCTCATTTTCAGCCAATTTGATCTCCATCTAGGGGAATAGAAAATCAGATTTGTCAGTTAAGAATCTTTCACAAATCCAATATACATAGAGATGAATCTCAAGAAAACGTTTTGATACATAAATCACTGCTCTGTGGAGGCCGTTATAATATTTGTAATGCGACTTATTGCTTTATCAAATATATTCAGATCATGTTAACAACTGACACAAAGGGGCAGAAGTATATGCATTTAGGAACATCCGATTATAAGTAGTAGGTGCACAGTATTGTTGTGCATACCAAAGAACAAAAAACAACGAGCATGCATATGTTGATTTGCTGGGATTTAAACCCTTTGGTTAAACTTTAGACGAGAACACTTGCAATGAGTCTCCAGACGATGAAGCCCATCACAGCATGCATATGACACATGCTCAATCAAATTCAATCTTACGCAGAAACAAAGGTAACTTGCTACTTAGCAGTAAAACAAAGAACATTAAATTTGCCAAATTTATCGGACAACAAGACCCTGAGCAAAAGAATATAAGGTGGACTGTACATATTAGCATCCATCACAATTCATATGCATCAAGTGCTACGCTGAACTGAATAGCGCAAATGCACGATAATAACTAAATTTGTCATAAAACCAATGTGTGGCATTACACTAGTTTGTAAAAGCAGCAGTATTTAATTTTTTCACGATTATGTAGCATAGATAAATCCAAGATAATAAGGTAGCGGAACAATTTTTATCTACGTGCATGTAAAATGTTCGACAGTGCCAATGGAGATTATTTTGCCAAAGGTTGGTAGATCGCATACAGCTGAGATGGTTGATTCCAATGCTTCTTTTTCCCGTTGAGAAGTACCAAGAAGTCCAGCCAGAACACCAGAAGCAATAACTGCAACTGCATTCAGAAGACCTGCAAATGGATTCTCTAGAGGTGGTCCTTTCACGTCAAGTTGGGGTGGTTCAGCCCAAGGTTCTTCAGGCTGCATTCCCTCAGTCGTCTGAAAGTCCATTTTATCTGTAAGAGCATTGAGATAAATTTAACAACTCAGTCTCAGGTATAAAATAGCAATCTGTTTTAACACAAGTATGTGGGGTGTGGGCGTGAAAAAAGAGTGGGTACATATGTGGACAAACTTGGCTTTTGTTGCTGTGATCCTCAAATGACATGCTTTATGCAGCCTATAAAAATTCATTATGTGCTCTCACCAAATTATATGACCATACCAAAAACATCATATCATCAATCAATTAAAAAATGGTATCATTCATAAAGCACAAATAGGTGTACCTTTGCACACAGTTAATTATGCACACCAGAATACAGAACAGCAATAGCACATTGATGAGAGTAACTATTGGTTTCATGAACTCATCATATCAACCTAGATTTAATAAGGATGTTTTGCTCCCCAGCTTTACTCATACACCAGCCCATAAGTGAAGGCATCAAAGAAACGATTAATTAGTAAATTACATCTTAAATATGACACACTCATGTAAAAACAATGACACATGCTCTTCCTGGTGCAGCTGCATGCTAACTCAATTGGAATTTATCACCAGTAAGATTTGACAAGAAATGAACAGCATGTAAATTTTATTCTTGAGGCCACCTACCACATTCAATGTTCGATGATCAACATATAGCAACAGTGAGCAAAAGAAAACCCAGGGAGTAAAGAATTGGGGTGGTTGAGGTTCCAGATAGACTTATGATCCACAAATACATAGTACAGTTTTTCAGGAAATCACTCTTATGTGAGGAACTTGCACTCTCGCAGCTGAATGATTTGGCCAAACCATTTCATGGTAGGAATTACCATTCTGGCAGTCCGGCCTGTTTACAACAGGCCAAACAGTTGTTACCGTAGAGATTTAGGTGGGTTTTCCATTTGGATCAGGATTCAAACTAAAGTTTCAGATACCACTGGTTGACCAAACAACGTCTGCTACTATAATAACCTCGCCACACCAATTCCATGAAGGCTATATGCCGGTCAACATTGGTGTCAGATTTCGAATTAAAAATGCCACAGATCATCCCCGCCGAGACCCCAGAGCAGTACTCACCGGTGACGAGATCAACCGTGGATGGCTGCGCGCGTGGGCGCGCGGCCACCGCCGCGTCACGGAGACGGAGGAGCGGCAGCACGGAGACGCCGACCAGGAGCACGGCCCTCCTCCGCGTGGCCGCCGACGCCGCCACCAGCGACGGGGGACGCGCGGTATCGGACGAGGCAGCGGCGGTCACTGCCCCCCGCGCAGAGCGGGAGAGTAGGGAGAAGCGCCGCGGCGGCGCCGGCGCCGGCACCGGCGGCGAGACGAGGAGAAGGTGGTGGCAGCCCATGCCGTCGCCTCGGCGAGCCTAAAACCCTAGACTGGTCCCCTCCGAGACCACGGGTCCCCTCAGCCCTTGCTGCTGTACATTAATGGCAGCAGCGAAAAATGCTGCGAGCTGGCGCTGCGCGGAAGCGAAGCTGGAGGAGACGGTTTCGGCCCTTTTCGGGTGCCTGTGGGCCCGGTAGAGCCGAAATTCTGTATTCTGGTGTTAGCATTTGTATCTCGATGTATTGGTAGAAATTTAGGGTCTCTTTAAAATTTAAATTACAGGGAATCAAAATGTAGAAAGAGGAAAAATATGAAGGCTTGAGATTTGAGTTCTTGAAGTTTTGTGCATTAGTGCACTTAAATTTCTGCATTATATTAAAACACGTAAAATTGGTAAGAGATGGATTTGTATGGTGCACAACTAGAAGGGTAAGGCGCGCTTTGCCGCGCCCACGTGTACCGTGTGGTCAAGTTATTTTCTGCAGTTGTACGTAGCTTAGCTGATTTATCATCTGTATCATGGCAAACCAATGCTATCATTTCAGAAAAAATGGCAAGTTCTTTTAATTATAAGGCGTCAAGGTAACAACATCTTTAAAATAACGGAATTGTGATATGTCATAGTAACATATCAATTGCTTTGCAACATTTCAAAAAACAGAGAAGAACGGTTTTCTTTAAGCAAGTGGCACTCTTTTGATATTAAAAATGTGCATGGGTAAACTTCCACGATGCATCTTGCACATTCCTATACTTCCAGGATGCATATGTGAAAATTACAGTACCTGACATAGGTCTATCAGTGGCGATTGTGGATCCCTGACCCTGCACTTGAACATCTGCCTGATGGGCATGTTTTGAACTGTGGCATGTGAGTGGTTCATTTGCAGCGCGTTTAGAACTATTTGAGAGAGGGAGTTACAATTCTGAATTACCAAGTCGATGTGAATATACCAAGGATGCAAAGACCATGCAATTTTGGCAAAGGGATTGGTGAAAAGGGGATGAATGTCATCCTCCTCTAGACCACACCTGCAACAAAGTTTGGTGATATGTTTGGAGTATTTGCCTGCTCTTGCACCCGTTGCTAAGGCCCTGCGAAGAAATCTCCAGGCAAAAGTCCGAATTCTAGGGATAATTCGGTTGCTCTTCCATACCCGCGAGAGAAGAAGTTCCATTGAAGAATTTAGTTGCCTTGGCCTTTATTCCCCCTGATCATAGAGATTATGCAAACAAGCATAGTACTTAGGCACAAAGTTAACTGATAAGCATGTGGGAAAAAGAACAGGAAGTAGACTTCATGATTTTTTCCATCGGATTGGACAAAAATAGATTGTCCATTTAACCTTACACCCTCCGGTCCAGGCTTATTTTAATACGATCTCTCATGAAATGGACAAAGATATTATAAAACTATTTGCATACATTATCACTGGTAACACCATTTGGGGCATATTGTTCGACATCTATGTTTCGCCTTAGAGCTATAATGGCTAAGCCTATAAAGTAGCTAAATAATGAATGGTGAACGAAATAAAATCATGTCCTAGAGGCAGTATATATCATTGGGGTTTAAGTGGCAGTAAGATAATTAAGAATTGAAAATTATATAGCAAGAAAATCACCCAGATGGAATGAGTATATGGGTGAACAAATATGTAGCAAAAGGGAAATATCCTAGCCATATACGCATGGGCCAAAAGAGGCTATGTCCTAGCAAAAGAAAAATATCCAAAATTAATATAAGAGGCTAGAAAAGGGAGAAAAATATGCAGATATGAAAATTTTGACATTTATGTCAAGAAAACAAGTTAACATGCATGCTCTCGATCTTTGCGACCCTATCACACTTCTAAGAGATGATGACTATAACACAATTAACCATTCTTTTTTTTTATTTGCTAGGAAAGACAACTGTGCACAGCACGGCACAATTACAGAAAGGTCCACAAAGAAACAGAAATTACAAAGAACTCCTTCCTGCAGCACAGCTTCATCTTCAACCACGGCGCCGCCGTGGCGTGCCGCCGCTCCTGCTCTCCTTCAAACCTTGGATCGAGAGCAGCCCCCGAGCGCACGGGAGTGTCACCAGTCGCCGGCCCCGAAGGCCACACCGGAGGAAGTCGACGAAGCCGCCGTGCCGAACCACCACAACAGCTTCCACATCTTGACCAAGCACCGGATCCACCGCCCGAGATCCGGCTGGGGAAGACCGCGCACGGCGGCCCCAAGGGACCGCGAGCACGGGCAAGACGGAAGCTCCGCCGCGAAGCTCCAAGAAGCCTCACCGCCGAAGGGGACGAGCTCCGCCGCAAAACTCCTCTCCGCCGCACCACCACCTCCATGGCGCCGCCGGCAAGAGCCCTAGCAAACCCTACATATATACACGCCGTGAGACGGTGATTCCCTGACCTCCCGCCGCCGGAGCGGCCGCCGGAGGCCAGGAAATCCACCGAGTCAACGGCGGCGATGCGGATCGACCGGGGGAAGAAACAAATCGCCTCTCTACTGTAGCGATGGAGAGGGAGACGTCCAGGGTCGTCTCTTGTGGTCAACACAATTAACCATTCAACTATATATATTCACAGGGACATAGATTAGAGACAATTTAATCTTTCAACTCATGTAATTACCACTCGACCTTCTCAAAAAATATTGTTGATCCTGTTAATTTAGTACCTAAATGAGAGAAACCCTTACTGTAGGTCACACTTTTGAAGGTGGGTGCTGACATTTCATTGTGTTGTCCCAACGAAAAGAGAACAACAAGCAGTAGGAGGCTTGGTAGCACCACCAGACGACAATCGAATGTCGCAGAACTAATCAAAGGCTGCCCCAAACAAAAATTAAAACGCACCCAAATCAGAGTCCAGCAGCAACACATAGACGCGTGCGACGAACCCATAGAAAAATTGGCATATAAAAAACCTGAACCCGCTCGACGGGATCTTCTTCTTAGGGAGAGTATGGAAAAGGAGCAGGAGGAGAAGATGCTGCTCCCAACACAGCTTGTGCCGACGTGCCAACCGCCCGCTACCGCCCTGAGCGTAAGGTTCCCTGCTCTGCAGTCTGCACTGCCTCTGTCATATGGAGTGCTGCAGATGTCCCTACTACCAAAGAAGTGAAATCAGACAACCGACCAGGCCCTATAATAACAGCAGGACCGCAGCTCTGGTGCTGACGGACCAAAGCCATCCAGCTGCGCACAAGAAGCCTCTAACCCAACTGCCGCTAACATATAGCAAACAGAACAAATGAACCCAAATAGAGAAAACAAAAACGAAGCCAAAAAAGACCAAAGAACGAAACATCACTTATGCCAGCACGCTTAAAGCCACGCATTGGACAGAGCCCTCTGAAACAAATTAGCACACTTTGCAGACGGCATGAACCTAGTGCAATCCCCAAATCAGCTCAGAAAATAAGGTATGATACATGGTACCAACTAACATACCTATCACGAATTTTGATTCCTTGCAGCTGCAAACATGAGAAAATGAACTACTACTCACAAGGCCGAACCACCTAGAAATAAAATAATCTGCGTGTCATTTAGCTTCTTCAATTCCTTACTCCGCTGTAGTAAGAATTAGCAATGCAAGATGAACTCAAACAACATACCATAGAAGCCTAGAGTTTAAACGCGGATTGCTAATCAGAAGAATAAAAGGTAAGACTTAAAGAAAAACAAGAAAATGACTTAGGTGAATAAGATAGATATATGCCAGTAGCAACAACTTAATGCGCAGTGCTTGCCTGACGAACAAAAGCATCAGAGTAGCAGAGATAAGCTCTTGAGCGAAATGGTGAACCATAAGCACAGATGGTATGGAGTGCATCATATATACTCTAGGCACAACGAATAAAAGCATCAGTTTGATCATATATACTCTAGGCACAACGAATTGCTAGCACAACGTATAAAAGCATCAGGTTCGCGCATACCAGTTTCAGTGCAAAACGGGGGATGAAGAGGAGGACGGGCCGGAGCTGGAGACATCCGTGGCGACGCTTGCCGCTGGTCCAGGCCCAAGGACGGCGGCGCCGATGCTTGTTGGGCGGCCAGATGGGCTCCGCGTAGTCCGGCCGGTCGCCGTGCCGCCGCAGCACCACCCGCTGCCGCCATGGACGACAAAGATGGGAGGTTTTCCTCCTGCTCCTCTGTGGCTAGCTAGGGTTTGTGGGGAGGCAGCGGATTCGCGGTTCCACGCCATGGATTCGGGAGAGGGGGAGGAGGCGGTCTCGAGGGGCTCGGCAGCAGCGTGAGGAGTCGCCGAGCCGGCCGGAATCGACCGGCGACGGCGGCGGGCAAAGGGGATCGCGTCAAGAAGGTTGGAGACGAAGACAGTTTTGCAGCGAATCGACCTTCTCCTCGCTAGCTGTGCGTACGCGTCAAACATGTGACGACCTCAGAACGGCGAACCGACCCGACAAGCCGACCCTACCTATCTGACAGGATCTGCACCGTCCACGGCTGATCGAACGGCTGATGTCCTGCGAGCAAACCACAGCTCGCCATTTCTTGGGAGCTTAGTTATGTTACTGATGAAAAAACAGGAATTGTACATGAATGAGGAGAGATAGAGTTAAAGTGAATTGGACTTTTCAAATAAAAATAAAATGATATTTGAGCTCACATGAGATTTCTATGAAACAGGGGCATAGAAATCGATTCTTAGTAATTTGATATGCTCAATCTTATGATCCAAACGGATTCCATAGAGAAATGCATATGGATTGAAATCCTTAGAAAAAAAATGAAAAACCCTCAATCCAAATAGGATTTGAAAATGGTATGTATAATCCCCTAGGTTACGTCAGGAGGTCGACCACAACCCGTTGTGTAGGTCATGGCCTTGGCCTCACCGTCGAGAAGGCTATTGGTACATGCATGGCCGCCCTTTCAAAGATTATTATGGTGATGCGATATTTTCAGATCCTCCATGGCGTCACATGATCAGCGATGAGTCTTGTTTCCTCGCGAGGGTGGGACGAAGTGGATTGTGTGCTTCCTTAAAGATGATTGCAGATGTTAAGGTATTCCTGTTAGCGAGTCAAAAGTAAACCACAATTATATGTGAAAGTTCATGTTGCCCCATGTGTGGTTTTGGTAATAAATTTCAATCCTTATGGACTAATTTTACATTGAGATATTCTTATAGATCTTGTCCATGGAAAAGATAGGAGTTCATATGTTGGACTCTTGAAGATGACATGATGACCAATGCTCTATTCAAGGGTTTATATGAAGAATGGTCATGTGTAGAAGATGAAGTGCAAGTTTAATATGATGCATCTCGGAATATATCATTTGAATGAAGCTTGCAAAGGAGACATGAAGACGGAGTTTAGCTAGGCTCTCCCATATTGGAGTATGGGGGAGCATTTGGAGGTTTCATCAAGCATGTGCTAGCAAGCACACTTAAGAAAGGTGTTCCAACTTGAGAGAGTCAAGATCGTCATCATAGAGCTCAAGTGGAATGCGCAAGGCAAAGGTATGATCTTGATAGTTTTCTATTTTACCGGTCTCATGGTGTGTGAGATCGGGTTTTAGTATAGACGACGTACTATCAAGAGGGCTCTCAAGTGAGTAACTTGATCACATCTTTGTGGAGAGCTCAAACCTTTGCATACTTGGAATTTCATTTTTCTTGGTTCTTGTGTGGCTTGTCTCCAAGTTGGGTTTTGGTGCTTGTCGTGATCTTCATGACAAGTCCAAGTTCTTCAAAAACATTTCATATGGAAAACTTGTTGCGTTTTCGTGTTTGAAATATTATCGGTTTTCTCTGAGAAGAGTTCCACACCTTCCATGTGTGTCAACTTGACTCTATTTATGTTTCTTAATATTTCCACTCGTCGTTATCTTTCTAACAAAGTTGGTTTCATCTCATTTGAGTTTTTATTGGAAAAGATATGGATTTTAGAATGTTTTTTCCTGCGCAGCAGGCCCCAGGCCGCCGCCTGCCTGGCCCAGGATGGCTGTCTCGGCTGCCTGGCCGGCTGCCTGGCCGGTCCAACTCGCTGCCTGGCTCTCGCTCGCCTCGCTCGCGTGCTCGCGCGCCAGGCCGGCTCGCTTGCTGCTTCGCTCGCTCGCTGGGCCGCACGCTGCCTCGCGCTCGCGCTCGCTGCCTGCGCGCTGGGTTCGCTCGCGCCAGCTCGCTGCCTCGCTCGATGCATGACCGGCAAGTTTTTTTCAGCCCAATGGTCATTTTTCCAAAGTACCTATTTAAAGAGCTTTTCTTCCCAATGGTTTTTACACACAACACCTGAGCAAGTTTTTTCCTCTCTCTCCTCCATTGTTGACCTTTGGAAAAGCTTGCCTTCTTCTCAATCCCTCCCATGATTCTTGCTTATATTTGAGGGAAAGTGAGAGGAGATCAAGATCGTTTTTTTAGATAAAGAGTGTATATTAATATCGCGGAGATACAAATTACACCCAGCCTCTGCAACAACGCAATAACCAAAGCTATTACGGATGCACACAGCTGAAAGACAATGAGAAGAAGAAATAAAAAAGAGAAGTCCCGCTACAAAGTTACAGTCTTTGTAGCAGTCGCACAACCACCACCAAAAACAACACTGATGTCCAATTCTTCAAAAGCAAAGTCTTCAAAAAGAACAGTGCCAGGCACAACCAATTAAGGCCAGACCTTGGGTTTTCACCCTGAAGATAGTCCGTCTCAAAACAATGTCTTCAGCAAGACCACTGTCAGGCACAACCAATTAAGGACAGATCTTGGATTTTCACCCTGAAAGGTAGGACTTTGGACTTCACGTATGTTGTCGCCCCCACTTACATGCTGCTGCTTCAAGTCATGAAACAACAAGCCAATTCCTCATCGCCAGAAAGATTCGAACCACCATTGCTAGCCTCATATCTCGACTTACATGACATTCTCCGCCAGCACCATGGAACGAGAACATGTCCCATGATATTAACAGCCAACAGAGATTCGAAGCACTTCCTCTGAAACCAAACGGCCAAAGTAAAACATGGGTGCGCACGACCAATCCCACCCGATCCAGCAATCTCCAGGCATGAATCACCCAGTGGAGTTCGCCGGTGGAGCCTTCCGGAACTCGTCACTTCAGCCAAATCAACGAGGACACACAACCAGCAAATCGTCGTCTTCGCGCGGGAGAAACCTAGGACCGCCACCGCCAGGCCACAACATAACGTCGTGGAAACCAGATCCGTCCGTGAGTGACCGCCTGCTCCGATGATCTGACCGTGGCCGGCCTCACGATCGGGCTGCCGCCGGCTTGCGTCGTCAACCTCGTGTGGCCACCGCCTTGTGTCTTCCGATCTGGGAAGCTGGACGCAGGGCAGCAAGCCACGAGCAATTTGCATCTGCGGCTGCATGCATCGTGCCCCATTGATGACTCCCAAGTGCAGGAGATCAATTGTACTACCTTTCAATTAGAAAAGGTTGTCGAACCCACGAGGAGCTGAAGGTATTGGTTAGTAAGATTGATAAATAAAACAATAAAAGACGCAAATGTTTTTGATATTTTCGGTTGTATAATTCCAATGCAGCAAGTAACAATAGCAAGTGAAAGCTCTCAAAGAGAGAAATCCCAATCCTCTTATGTGACAAGAGGACAAGCTCAAGTGATGTGTAACTTATATGTGGAAAACGTTTCCGAGGGTGGCATGGATATTGCTAGGCATAGAGATTTATTAAACAACACGTTGAATATCTTGTCGAGTTTTAATCTTCTTTGGACGGAGCCATAATTCGGTATAGCTAAATAAATAGACTACAACCCCTTATGATGGATCATGTGGCCAAGTAAATGACTGCACAAGAGTTATTAAGACATAATGTCCCACCATAGCATTACACTCTAAGGTCCCCGATACTAATACCCTCATAATAACTTCATGACTCAATCTCAGGTTTACTTGTCCTCCCAAGTCTTCCTCATTCATTATACTACGGTGTTCTCCTATGAGCCCATATAGGTGAAGTGTTGTGCAGTCGACGTTCGCACAACACCATCATAGAATCACATAAAAGATAAACTCTTGACAAAATACCAACACATGTTATATATAAATCATTGCCAATTCATCCTATGCCCTCAGGAACATACGGGAACTACTCACAACGTGGGAACATGATCATAATCAGTGGCATAAGTGGTACAACACAATCTGAAATTATAACTTCACCCACAAATAATGACAAGTACTCAATCACAAACATGAATAGTAGCACAAGACAAGTATCTAGGGTATATAACTCTCAAACTATGAGGGGAATGGAGTGGATCACGGAGATGATGATGGAGATGGTGCTGGTCTTGATGGGGGTGATGATGTAGAGGCCTCCTCCCACGCCAAGGAGGAGAGGTGATGACGATGACGATGATTTCCCCCTCTCCGGAGCTCCGGGGCAGCAGGATCTGATCCCCCGGAGGGAATCAGGAGTTTCGCCGCCGCCCGACCTCGGATGGACTAGGGAAAATTAGGGCGTCGCTTTTAGGGCGAGACGAAGGCGTTGCTAAAAAGCCCAGGCGAGGAGGTGCCCGAGGCCGATTTTGGTGGGCCCCACGGCCAGGTACATGGGCCCGTGGGCCCCCCTCTTTTGGCCCTCGTGGCTCTCCTCTCTTCGGTCTTCTTTCCATTGCCTTCCTTCCGATGAAAAACCTCCGTGGTATTTTTCCTTTTATTATTTGGGTTCCTAAAACTCCTGAAACAATAAAAACAAGAAAAGGGGGTTTTCTGCCTCCAGAAATTAAATACCAAAAAATAGGGACTTTGTATGAAAGTCCCCTAAATCGTCTAAAACATGTAAAAACATTGATATAACAGTGCATATAACATTCTAATATGCTACTAAAGGTTGCATAAATGATGATATAAAATGCACGTATCACCCATGCACGGGCAGACGAGCTGGGCATGATCCGTAGACTTGCATGCCCTGTTCGTGTGCCCGGACACGGACGGCCGCCGCCGGAGAATCAGACCAGATTGGATCAGATCGGCTCGATGACGATGCGAGGCTTATTTTTTGTAAGAAAAGCAGGTAGGGACGTCCTGCCGCCGCCGTCCGCCGTTAGACGACCTCCTCCGGCGGCGGGGGAGCGGGAGGGATGGGAGGGGTGGCCGGCGGCTGGGGCGATTTGCTCCCCCGAGTCGCCCGATAACGGACGACGCGAGGGACGTGTACCGGTCAGGTCAAAACAAGAGTGAGAGCCGGAGATCAAGATCTCCTCTAAGTGAGGGGAACCTAGTAGATCTTGATCTTGGAGTTTTTGGTGCATCTCCTCTTTGTTCTTCCTCTCTTATTCCCCATAAGCATTTGTTGGAATTTGAGAGTGGAGGACTTGAGCACTTGTGCTCTTGCCATTTGCTTTGTGCATCGGTTTGTGCTCTCCACGAGGATTCGTGGAAGTTGAAATTTGTGAGTTTGTTACTCTTGGGTCTTCGGGACCCTAGACGCCCGTGTGGTGGTTGAGACCTTTGTGGTCACTTGTAAGCCGTTCGGGAGCCCCGATCCCGTTGTGGGTTGTGCCCCGGATTGTTGTTGAAAGGCTCCGGATTCCGCCTCGAAGGATTCCGATAGTGGAAGGTGAACCAAACCTTTGTGGTGCGGTTCATCGGAGAATAGGGTGAGCCTTTGTGGCGTTGAGATCGACCTTTGTGGTGCCTCACACCTCTCCAACTAGACGTACTCCCTTAACAAGGAGGAACTCGGGAATACATCCTCGTCTCCGCTGCCTCGGTTATTTCTATGCCAGCTATTTACTTATGCAATTTACATTGTGATAGCCTTCGTGCTTGAAGTATTCTATATAGCTATCACCTTGTTGCTTGTCTTGCTTAGCATAAGTTGTTGGTGCACATAGGTGAGCCTAGTTTATTTAGGTTGTCGGCTTGTTAATTTAAACACCTAGTTTTATTCCGCAAAAGTTTTAAACGCCTATTCACCCCCTAGGCGACATCATTGTCCTTTCAATATGTACTACTTTACAATGTACACGGATATTAGAAGCATGACGTGATAGCCAAGTGTCACAACATCGCGAGGATTGGTAGTGAAATGATGGCATACATACTTTCTCCTCTTATGAATGACCTTGTACCCTGCTCGCAAAGAACCCTCGTTAAGAAACGAAGCCCATGTGATAAGGCTTGAACGCACCAATATGCCAACCTTGATTTTCAAGGTTTGATTTGGCTCATTGAGATAGCCTTCTTAGTCCATGTTGCGGCATGAAAAGTGTAAGCTTGGGTTGGGGGTTTTTTTTTTTTAAGCTTTTATGACAGTGGGTTGGGCTTTTCTCTTTCCCTCAAATAATAATTTGAAAAACCATCCTCCATTTTTACAATAAGGCAATATATACACTCACCATTTCTAGAGATATACTGATTCATTTTGATAAACGCGGCTACCCAAAGAGAAAGATACAAAAGTTCTGCTCCAAATATAGCATATGAGAGTCCACAAAAGGTGTTGGACGCCGCTTCCAATTCGCCAAAGAATTACTCCAGTCTGAAGCATAGAGATCCTGTCGTTGTTATCCGAACTTCTGAACAATGAGAACTGATCTCACAAACACCCTGTTCCCGAGAAAGCAACATATTCTCACCAATACTGGAAATATACCGAGTCATTTTCCAAAGAAACACGGCTACCCAAGAGAAGAAAAAAGACAGAATTTCTGCTCCAAATATCGGCAACGAACACTCCACTGGCAACGAATATAAGCCACAAAAGGTGTTGTAGACTGCTCTCATACCCTCGAAGAATTCATCTCTCTTTCTCAAGCGTAAAGATCATATGTTTTATAATCTGAAATTCTGAACAATGAGAATTAATCTCACATACACCTGGCTTCCCATTACAGCATTACCAAACCAGGTGCCATGTATCCCTGACTGTGTCAGGCCGTGAAAAATTCAGGCTGCTAGGCAACTGAATGCTGATATACTGGCAATAAATCACACCCCAGCAAGTTTTCTTCAGCTTCTGCTGCCTCCCAACTCTTTAGACAAATCAACAACAATTTGCATGTAAACAACATACTCATAGCAAATAATTATCATGTTTCGAAAGCAAAAGTGTCTCGAGATTAAGCAAAACAGCTCGATGCCATTATCTTCATGAAGTTGTCCCAACTTACATCACAGAAACACCATCATTGCTGCCAAGAGGTAACCAAAAAAGAGAGAAGATAAAAAGGACTTCGCAGTCACCAAATAGCCTTATGACCAAAACTACTGGGCTAATGGCAGGCAGACTCTCTTTTGATTCCTAAAACTAAAAGCCGATTCAGATGCAGCTCCTCAACGACCCACAATTTCTCAACTGCTGAAACAGAACTACAAAAACCGGCAAACTAAATACCGGTGGTGGACTGGTGGTGATGGGGTGACAACGGTAACATACATTACTGACCATCTTCTGGCACGTGGTTCATTGGGTCAGGTATCGGGGGAGACCGAGGTCATATCAGCACGACCACTCACCACTTCATCGATGAAGATGTCGTCCTCGTGAACGGCAATGTTGAGCTACCTGAGCTGGGAGGGGAGGCTGCAGGATTGTTCTCCTCTCCATCTTCATTCAGGATTACTTGGTCTTTGCAGCAGCCACTGCAAAATGCATTCCCACTGCTGCAAAGAACATTCAGAAAATTGGTCAGTGTTTCTTACATCTTCCTATAACACATGAGTACAACCTTTTCAATGATTGTAAGTAGATTAATGATGCTCATTTGATTTTTTAA
This sequence comes from Poa pratensis, assembly GCA_947311845.1. Lineage (NCBI taxonomy): Eukaryota > Viridiplantae > Streptophyta > Magnoliopsida > Poales > Poaceae > Poa > Poa pratensis. Next base: position 86,402,523 of record CAMZMU010000027.1, read on the forward strand.
CTTGTTCAATGGAAGAACTGCAACTCTTACTAATGCAGGTGATTCAGATTTCCTTGATACTTCAGTAACTGAACTTCCAGCACTATGATATATCTGAAGAAACATCACAATTGCCGTTTTTTACTGAAAGATGATCGGATAAACGCATCGACATACCGATAAATGCAAGATTCGTCGCCATCCAGTTTCTTTTTGCAAGACAAGCATAAGCGCATGAACTCCTCACCGGAGTCGCCTGAGTCCTTCACCAGCCAGTACAACTCGGTCTCGGCCTCTTCAGTCTTCTTGCTCCCAGTCGGGCACAAGAAGAGGGCAGGGCTCCAAGATGCAATCCCCAAAAATGCGGGTGGTCTTCGGATTGGAGCCGTGAGCTATGATGCAAGTGTAGTCCTCCGACTGTTCGACCTCCATCGCCGACACAGACCCATGTACCGGCGTGGACCACCAATCGACACCGGCAGCGACCCGGACACCGGGAACTTGCCAAGGTCGACCGAGTGGCTACCAAAGCCGAGGCGAGAACCACCGGGCACGCTGACCTCTGGACCAGACTTCACATCCCCGTAGAACCTCGTGCACGGAACTGACATGCCCCCGGCGCCGGCGGCTGCAGCGGCAACCTCCACCTCCCCGAGCCCCGGCTGCCCATATCCGCAGTCTTTAGGCAGGGAGGTGTAGGATTTAGCAAGGCATTGCAGCTTCGTTGGCCGAATCTGGTACCCGAGCAGGCGATTCCTGGCGTCGGCGGCAGGCTCGGCGAGGGTGTCGACGAGACCGCCTAGGCCGACGCGTTGGGAGTCCCAGCTCCTGGGCGACCGGAGCGTTGAGCCGCCAAGCGCGGCGAAGGCCCTGAGGTCAAGCGGCGACCTCGGGCTGCGCGCCAGGGAGTCCAGGTCCGGCGTCCCGCACTTGGCCGCGGCGGGGTCGGTCACCACCCTCTCAGCATCATCCTCGCCGCCGCCGCCGCCGCCCCGAAGCTCTGAAACGAAAACCAAGATCAGGAAGACTCGCCGCAGAAACAGATCGGCGCGCCCGAGACTAAAAAGCAATGGCGCATCAAGAAACGCCAAATCCAGCACTAGCTACGATCCAAGAACCACTGGGGAGTCCTCAAGAACAGGCCCCGTGGCCGCACGCCCGCAACAGGACAATCCCTACAACGACTGACGGCAACGGGGCAGATAAGTCTCGTCCGGATGAGGGGGAATCTGCCCCAAGTTGCGAGCAACAAGAAAAAACCAAGCATCGATCTCATCCCACCTGATTATCTGAAACCCCTCCTCGTTTCTTCCTCCTCTATCGCTCTCTCACTCCCTCTCCGCAGTCGCCTCCAGCTCTGCGACGGCCGGCCGATGCGAGGAAAGAGAGGGGAAGTAAGCCCGACGAGGTGAGCCCCTCCTCAAATGGAGCCTGTGAGGCTGAGAGCGAGGGAAGCGCACAGACGGAGTAAAATGCCACTGCCGCGGCACTGCGCTGCACTGGTCACTCCATCCTCGACCCCTAGAGCAGCAGCAGCAGGAGCGGCAATGTTTCTCTCTCCTGTCCCTCTCTAGGACGTAGCTTTGGCGTGCTGTGGCTGTGCATCGAAATCAGAGCAGGAGCACTGGAGCAGGCCGGCGCAGGGAGGTGGTGGGCTTGCTTCTGAAATACTCTTCCCTCCCATTCATGGATGTCAGACAGAGATAGGCGGTAGGCGTAGCCAAGTATGCATCAGGGCCGGGCCGACGAAATCCGGGGCCCGCGCGAAACTTTAAAATGGACCCCATATTGAGGTTTTAGCAAATTTGAATAGCAAAAATCCAACTTTTTTCTTGGTAATTAGACATATCGTCAAACACACCTCGTCCCTTTTCGTGCCCTTCAGCAGTGTGGATTCCCTTTGAGTTACGACGTTGATCTGATCGGGATTGGAAGACCAATGTTTTGTCTTTCATCGTGGTGTTGGTCGGTCGAGACTTGATATTTCAAGAAGAAGTTTAATCTCCACGGTGTCGCCTGGTCATAGTCTAAAAAACCAAGAACGACAACGAACCGGTAGCCCTTCGGTTCATTGTTCCGTGGTCGAACGACAGATTGAACTACTTCAACGGCAGGATGGGCAATTAAGAAAGTTATTTTTACTAGTGAAATACCTTTAAAAATTGTCGGTCTGTTTACATAACCCAAAAAACTAATAGATGTGTACACTGTACACAAAAGACTACCACAAAAGACTATAAATTGTCGGACCTGTAATTTAAGAAGTTATTTTTACTAGCAATCAAGCACACTGTACATAACGTCACAATGCAGCGAGTTTGCGACCTGGCATATCTGGATCGGGAGTTCTTTTTACGAGAGTTGATACTTGAGAATAACCAATGAGCGAAATTGGATGGGCCCACATAATCGATCGATCGACTCCCTCCCTCGCGAGCTGGAGCTTTTTTTTATTACTAGGAAAAGTGCACATGCGTTGCAACGGCTTTAGAAGACTATGCAATTTTTACTGATATGCATTTTTACTCTCCTACCTTACGCGGTTCCAGTGGTGGTCAGGGGCACTGCATCTCTAACAACTCATGCGGCCTCTATGGACGTCGGCGGCGTCCTTGTCCTTACTGAGACACTACCGACCGAAGAAGGCTCCTTTCGGACCGCCGACATAACCAATAACAGCCAGAGGCAACTCCTTCTTTTTTTTTTGCGGGAGACAAACCACATTACAGCAAGTCTTTTACAGAGAGGACCTCCACGAAAAACAAAAATACACCCAAGTCCCTCTGCTGAACAAGGCCACCGACACCGAGCAGAACATGCCGACGGCGCGCCGCCGCGCACCTTCACAGACGCCTTGGACACGAAGGTGACCCCTGACGGACGGGAAGTCGCCGGACCTCGAACTCCGGAGAGCCTCCATCCTGCGCAGCCGGCCTCCTTGCTCCCTTGCCGCAACATCGAACATCTCGATCAGCTTCAGATCTGGATCCGCCGCATCGGCTCCAGAGCGGGGTACCTCGCACACGGCGGCCCGGAGGCCGCGAGCACGAGGAGAGGTGAGCTCCACCATGGAACTGCGCTGAGCTCCATCGCCGGAGAGGACGAGCAACACCTGCAAAACCCAAACGCCGGCACGCCTCCGACTCCACGACGCCACCAGCAGGGGAACCAACAGCTCCTACGCTATAAACAACTGGGAAACGGGGTTCCCCCACCCTCCCGCCGCCGGAGCGGCCGGCGGAGGGAGGGGGAACCGGCGGCTCGCCGGCGTCGAGGTGGATCTGCGGGGGGATTAAAAATCGCCTCTCTGAAACAGTGCGGGAGGAGGGGAATGTCCAGGGTCGTTCTCTTTCATGTCTAAGGGTGGTGCGTGTAGCCGACGATGGCACTACCAGTGCTAAGATTAAATATAAACTAAACGATACAATAGCTGTCATCAACAATCAATCAGAGTTTTTCATATTATATCGAATCGTAGTGGTCAAAGTATACTTAAGCCGGAGGGACATGTTATGAGATTTTGAAAAAAAAATGCATGAGCATATAATGTTTAGCAATCCGTGAGACATACCTGGAAGGGTCAAACCAGACTGAAGTAGCTAATTACAGAACATATGCCATCATGGGAATAAAACCAAGCATCGCCATGCTGCAGTCATGCAGTGATATTGTGCAAAATCGCTAGCTGTGCTCCTAGGATCATGCAGTTGAGCCGTTCTAAGCATGCATGCAGTGGACCAATCGTGACTACTCCTAGATTTATCCAGCACATTAGGCCGCCGCTTCGAGCCTGTTCATAGAGCGCCGATGTCAAACGAAAAGGCCTGCTGGCCCACTATATCCGGTTGGACCCTTTGGGTTTTTCTTTACGTGCGCTACTTGGCTGGTGCATGGATCGCTACCAAATTTGGCTGTGGATATTTAGGGACTCGGGTAGGAGTAGGGCACAGTCAACCTTGATTGGGAGAAAAACAAATAGAAGACATAGCTAAACGTTTTTTTTACTTACAGGTTATATGTGGGTAATTAATTGCAACTTCAGAGGTAATTTAGATGACTTACCAAATCAAAAGGCGGAAGCCTTAGCGCTTTTATTATTAGGTATAGATGAGTGTGACGCGAAGCTGGAGCTAGGAATCGCATAGAGACGTCGGGCTCCAGCGGATGGGCCACGTAAAGTCCGCCCAGGTGACCAGCGGATTAAGGATTAACTGCTACAGATTTACAGGTAAAACTAAAAATATGGGCCCCTAATATTTTTGGGCCCTGTGTGGCCGCACAGGTCGCACTCCCGTCGGCCCGGGCCTGGTATGCATACAGAATTACAGATACAACCGGCCGCTGCTGATGGCACAGCAAAATTGTACTACCACATAGGTAGTACAGTTTCCTCTGAGAAAACGATAGTACAGTTTGGTGCTCGCCCGGCCCGGGTGCAGGCGTGCCGGCGTGCATGGCCTAGTCACTGACCGTGCGAATTGTATCCTCATCTTCTGTTTTTATTTCATTGTTATTTTTAGCTTTTTTGCAGATGCATTATTATGTTAGTTAAAATATCATATAACTCAGGAGTCATCAGATATATATATATATAATATATATATATATATATATATATATATATACACAGGAATCAAAAACATAAAACGAGACCCTTAAATAAAAACAGAAAATAAGAAATATAAAAGGTCTCACGCGGCTGTCTCTCCTCCCTTGCTGGTCGCACATCCATTCCGACTTGTGTGGCGGCGCCGACGGGCTCTCCCTGCTCGGTGCGATGGGGTAGGGTTGTAGGGGGTCACTGCGTAACTAGTGCAGGCGAAGGAGGTGCTGGTGTAGAAGACCATGTGGCGCCCGACAGAGCTACCATGGCAACCGCTTGAGAAGCAGCAGATCCTGTCACAATCTCCGCCAACCTCCTAAAAGTATAGTCGCGTGGGTGCTAGGATCGGAGTGGTGCCTCAAACACAGAAGAATTCCCTGCGGTCGTCCTGAGTTTGTGCCCTAGCAGTGCACATCAGTGAAGGCGAGTCGGTGCCACTGTGCTCCGAATATTGGAAGCCTCGTCCTCGGCAACGTGCGCACTCGACGCGGTCTGCCGGGGAGAAATCTTGGTGGGGGAATCCCGCAACAACGTGGCGACAGGGGGCGAAGTATTCTCTCCGCTTGATGGGACGTCGAGAGATAAAAAGTGGCACTGTGAGGTGATGACCTACATGAGAGAGGGGAGGGACGCCAAAGCTACGTCCTAGAGAGGGACAGGAGAGAGAAACATTGCCGCTCCTGCTGCTGCTGCTCTAGGGGTCGAGGATGGAGTGACCAGTGCAGCGCAGTGCCGCGGCAGTGGCATTTTACTCCGTCTGTGCGCTTCCCTCGCTCTCAGCCTCACAGGCTTTGATCAAGGCTGGGTCCATAGGGCCCTTAGTCTGGTCTCGGGGGCCAGACTGCTATCACCATCAATGGGGAAATGGTGAATTTCTCCGTAATGGTAGAGGGGTTCGACAGGGTGATCCTTGTCTCCTCTTCTTTTCGACTTCGTGGTCGAGGCCTTGGCGGCCATCCTGGATGCCGCCAAGAGGACGGGGCACATTCAGGGTCTGGTGCCTCATCTAATTCCGGGAGGGGTCTCTCATGTGCAGTATGCAGATGTGATACGTCTCCAACGTACCATAATTTCTGCTGTTCCATGCTTATATTATACCATTTGCTATATGTTTTGTATACACTTCATATCACTTTTATGCATTTTTTGGGACTAACCTATTAACAAGATGCCACAGTGCCAGTTCCCTGTTTTCTGCTGTTTTTGGTTTCAGAAAGTTACTTCTGGAAATATTCTCGGAATTGCACGAAACAAAAGGCCAAGTCCCTATTTTTCCAACACGTACACGGAGTCCGAAGGAGAGACGAAGGAGAGCCACGAGGTGGCCAAACCACCTGGCGGCGCGGCAGTGGGCCCAGCCGCGCCAGCCTGTGGTTTGGGCCCCTCGGGGGTCTGCCGACATCGCCCCTTCGCCTATTTATTCCCCGAGGCGTGAAAACTCTAAAGCACCGAGTCTTTCATCTAGAACATATTCGCTGCCGCCGCCGTCGTCAACCCTAACTCGAGGGGTTCTGAAGCTCTTCCGGCACCCTGCCGGAGAGGGGAATCATCACCGGAGGGCTCTACATCGCCATGCCCGCCTCCGGAGTGATGCGTGAGTAGTTCATCCTTGGACTATGGGTCCATAGCAGTAGCTAGATGGTTGTCTTCTCCACTTGTGCCATCATGTTTAGATCTTGTGAGCTGCCTATCATGATCAAGATCATCTTATTGTAATGCTACATGTTGTGTTTGCTGGGATCTGACTTATATTGATACCTATGTGGAGCTGAATATTATATTATCATGTCTATGTCATTTGTGATCTTGCATGCTCTCCGTTACTTGTTGAAGCCTTGGCCAAGTGAATACTTGTGACTCCAAGAGGGGGTATTTATGCATGATAGTTGGGTTCAACCTCTATTTAACCTGGGATAGTGACAGCAAGTTCTAAGGTTGTAGATGTGTTGTTGCCACTAGGGGTAAAACAGCAATGCTTTATTCAAGGATGAATGTATTGTTTACATTATGCACATTACTTAATGCAATTGTCTGTTGCTTGCAACTTAATACTGGAAGGGGTACGGATGTTAACCGGAAAGTGGACTATTTAGGCATAGATGCATGCTGGATAGCGGTCTATGTACTTTGTCGTAATGCCCAAATGAATCTCATAGTAGACACCACAGCTCACGCATGCATGTTATATGCACTTATCAATTGTCAATTGCCCAGCTGTAATTTGTTTACCCAGCATGTTGGTTATCTTATAGGAGAGACACCACTAGTGAACTGTGGATCCCGGTCCATTCTTTTACATCTGAAATATAATCTACTGCAATCATTGTTCTCTACTGTTTTATGCAAACAAACATCATCTTCCATACGATACGTTTAACCCTTTGTTTTCAGCAAGCCGGTGAGATTGACAACCTCACTGTTAAGTTGAGGCAAAGTAATTTGATTGTGTTGTGCAGGTTCCATGTGTGGCGCCCCGACTTGACTGCTATACAGTGATACTGTGTCCCCGGTTATCCAATACCACCGGACACACTATCAAAGCATAATAGAGAGATCAAGACTGTGGAACAACTGGCACATCACAGACTCTACGACACAAATCATTATAGTTTAACTCTTATAATAGAGAAATATAGCAAATGACAACCAGAGGTCACTGACCCAACATTGCAACAAGCGGAAGCAAATTAGGTTGTTCTAAACAACAAGATCCAAATATATGGCCTAAGAGGCCTACAGATAAACATCACAGTGCCAGCTGCTCCGGGATGTCCCAAGCTACCACCTGGGAACCCCAGACTACTCGTCGACGTCCACAAAGAACCCACCTTCGAGGTCGGTGAAGTCCTCTCCTGAAAATAAGCAAACAACGTTGAGTTCGACGAACTCGCAAGATTAAGAGCTAATATATGCTCGATGAGGCTTTCAAGGTTTTATGGCTGTTTTGCATAAAGCTGATTTGTTTATGAAACATAACTCCAAGGCATCGACTATTCAGAATATTTTTCAAAGGAGGTAAGGAGTAACTCTTTCTTTCATCAACTTACTCATCATACACCACCATCAACCACTGTACATGTTCATCAAAGGCACCTCCCCGAATCACCCTCGAGGAAGCTCACCTTGCAGTTGTGAGTGGTACCTCTAGTACCCAGTTTTTAATCATTCCGTTAAAGTTATTCTATGATCTTACCTTCACTTCCCAAGTTCGTCCATAACCGCGGACACGGCTTTTCGAAAAGATTTGACCCTGCAGGGGTGTACAAATGTTTGCCACGCGTACCGTCCGGCCCATTACCTGATCATTAGCTCTCTTCCATGGAAAGCCGGCTGGGTGGGAGCGTGTCGACTTCTCCCTCGTTAAGGACTTTCCAGGATCATCAGTGGCGGTAGGACTGCCAGGATCACAACACTCCGCCCCACGGCCACTCATTTCCTAACACCACCATCCTCATACCATTCTCAGCCACCAACTCACGCACGCGCAAATGGAAGCCCGAACTAGAGGACCCTGGCTAGCCCCGCTCGAGTTATTTAGTCTATGAGGGTTCCTGCAATGCATAGGCCTCACGCATGGTTGCACGCTCAGTCTTGGTTCAAGAGGTATAGAACTCGCACCTAGGCTGCGAGAACGAGACAAAGCACCACAACCACAGTGGCCTCTCATCCCCACCTTTAAGCATTTTATTATCCGTCACCACAATTTCCTCCACCAATAACCATTCATCTCATCACCTGTTTCCACCACAAACCATCCATCGTATAGCTATGCAATTTACTAAGCATGGCTAAGCATCAACATAGCATAGTAAGTATCTCAGGCCACAAAACAATCCTATGGATAATAGGAGGGAAAACAGGTATTGGCATCGGAAACTTAATGCACCTATAGGATACTCTAATCCAACAAAAAATTGACATTTAGAGCCGCATGCAATATTATAGTGGAGAAAATATTTGCGGAAACATAGGATAAGATATGCTCAGAGGGGGGATTACGCTTGCCTTGATCAGCGTGCTGGTAGTACGGATCGTCACGAGACGGGGGTGGCACTTCACCTCCTTGATCTACCGATGCACAAACAACACCGGAGAGGAACAATCAAAACCACAGATAACATCGGTGCAATGCGCAAACACATGATGACATGACATTTTAAATCCAAGGGAGGGGGATGATGCAACTATTCCGATTAAACGGAGTTCGGGTGCTTAGAGGGTGCATCCCGGATATCCGTGAATTTAGGTCATGAAGTGTCTCACTTGTTGATTACGGTAGTTGAGACCCTAGGATTTCACTTGTAGTTGTAATGACATGATCATGTGGGAGATTGCAGGGTTGGCGATTTAACATACATGATACCCATTTAAACGGTTGATTCGCGAATTTCCGGATATTCGGGGATATTACGCTCATTTTTATAATGTCCCGATCAAAGTTGTTACATTTCTACACTCCTCTTTTAATTATGACTTGGTTAAAGTTAAATCACACAGTACCAATCAGTTAGCCAAAAATTTGGAAAGAAAAGAAAGGAACAGTACACCATGTGGATGCTGGACCAAAACGGAAAATCCGGAATTTCCAGAATCGGAATATCCGGTGCACTGTTCCCAGAAAAAATGGCTAAGGAAAGAAAGTTCCTTCGTACTGATAGAAATCGGAAGATCCGATTGTCGGGGGAGTATCCCGGGTAGGGTCAAGGCTTGGCATAAGTGGAGTTCGAAGGTGTGCCGAGGTACGGAAAGGGCCGACCTGTTTGGGCCTGGGAATGTCCGAGCTTCATCTTGACCTGGAGATTACAGGCCGACCTATCTTGGCCAGGAGGGGTCCGAGGTATACTATTGGCCAGGGCCGAGGTTCACTGTCCGAGCTATGTTCAGCCGACCTAACTACCTCATTGCCGTGGTTTGGGTTGTGAGTGCAGGATGAGCTGTGGGAAGGAAGTGAAGTCCGACCTGGTAAAAGATCTTATGCGCAGGAGGCCATAGCTCGGGCAGGAGTCAATGCTCCAGTCACTTCTCGCCTGACACGGGAGCGTCTGTCACGGAGCGTGGCAGAGGCGTGCCCCGGGTTCTGCGGGTTGCACGTCTCTGACCACTGACCCCTAGAGTTCCGAGGTCAGGGCTACGAGGTAGCTCGGCGCGGCTACGTCCTGTCTCAGTCAGAGGGGACATCCTAGCTCCACTGTGGTGATGCAGGGGATGGGCATGTCATGTCTTGTCCCTGACAGGAGTGCAATGATGATCAAAGCAGAGGCATGGCTACAGTACTCGGCGAGGGGCACTATGGTAACCCGGCTAGCCTATATAAGGGGCTTCTACCCCTCCTGTGCTGGAGGACGACGGAGGGAAGGACGAAAACAAAGAAGAAGAAAGAAAAGAGACCCCGGCACCCTAGTTGATTCTCCTTGTAACTTCATCTCCCACCTCAAGCTCTCACCCTTGTACCATCACACAGCTCGAGGAGCGACCTGTACTAGTCATCTTGTGCTATATACTGACTAGGATAGTGCTGCAGTAGGGGTGTTACCTCCGCAAGAGGGCCCCGAAGCAGGGTACATCGTGGTGTTCTTCGTGTTCTTGGTTGGTTGGTTTTCAGTTCGTGTTCTTGCGGTTTTTGGTGTGTTCTTGCTTGTGCACTTCAAGAGTGCATAAACCCTCCCCGGATTCCCCCAACGACCATTCGGCCCCATCTTAGCCATACCCATGGCATCTGTCGTGATCCCACCACGACAGTTGGCGCCCACCGTGGGGCAGATTGAGGCGTTGGAGGGAGTATACATCCGGACGGGCTCAGGCGAGCGTGTTCTTTCCGGGCTCATCGCCAAGATCGGTGAGTTCAACTTCGTCAGCGACAACGCGGGGTGCTTCGCCGGCAAGCCCTTCCCCGAGCATGGCTTCACCATGATGCTCGGCAGCTTCGTCACCTACGTTGCTGTCGAGGTTGTTCGCGAGTACCCGGAGCAGGTGCTCGTGGACGACGAAACTCCTCTCCTTGCGGCGCTAGGTCGGCGTATCACTCGCCCTGAGAGCTGCGTCGAGGTGATGATGACCGGTACGGTGGATGCCGCTGGCAGAGGAGATGCCAGCAGATCCAAGCCGGCCGAGGTTGCGGCTAAGGTGAGAGCTGCAAAGCCCAGGCTAGAGAAGGAGTTGCCTGGCACCCCTGAGGTGCAGGGCCGAGGTGCAGTCCTAACAAAGATAGCAGAGACACTAGCAGATCCTGTAGATCCCGGAGTAGATATAGTGATGACTGCGGCCGAGCTAGAGGAGAAGCGTGTCTTGTTGCAAAAGGAGGCTGTAGCCATGATAGCAGCCCGAGATGAGTTCAATAGAGATCTGCGTGAGTACAATGCAGCGAATGGCTTCACCCCGGTTGCAGCTGATACCAGTAGGTTAGCCGGGGTGCGGCAGAGAGGCAAGGGGCTCAATGACGAGATGAACAGGGAGGCTCGACCTACCACCTCGGCTAGGAGTGAGAGTCGCGTGTCAACTGGAAGGCCGGTGTATAGTTCCCCTGCCAAGAACCTCAGAGCTGCCGAGGCAGGCAGGGCCGAGCTATCCGGGTTGACTGGAGATGCATGGCGTGCGCAGCAAAAGCGAGTCAATGAATTGGTCTATGTAGCTAACCAGCAGAATGAGGCTCTCCGCAGAGCCGGGGCTGGTGATTCGCAGATGGTCTATTCAGCTAGGCCCGTTAGTCAGGTGTCCAAGGGGCAAGCCTCGTCTCCACTCGTCGGAGGAGCCGATCGAGCCCGGAGTGTCAACTCGGGTCAGAACAAGCAGCTGCTGAAGTATGATCCGGTGTTAGCAGCAAAGCAGAAGGTGGGCCAGGGCAATGCTAGCCGGGCTAGGGGTAACTCCGGCCAGGGAAATCAGAATGGTGGGCAAGCAGCATCGGCTGGCCGAGGTAAACCACCTCCGCCCCCGAGGTATCAGCAACAACCCCGGCCGCAGGAGCAGTATCAGCCAGAGCCGGAGTATGCTCAGCAACCTCAGAACGTCGGTCAAGGCGATGACCGATACGATGATGGAGACTCGGCCATGGCGCGGGCCGGGTATCACAGAGTGGATGGGCGTTGGGACCTCGGATAGGAGCTCGGATGTTAGCTCCGGGCGACGTCCGCAACAAGCTGGATAGAATCTACTTGTCCGAGCAGTTGGAGAGGAAGGCCCTCCTGGTCCGGCATGTTTCGGACCTCGGATCATGAGGGAGCCACCACCACCAGTATCTCAGTTCCAGTTAGGTCGGAACGCCAAGCCATACAACGGGAGCACCAAGCCACAAGATTGGTTGACAGATTATGTATCCTCGGTGCACATAGCGGGGGGCAATCGCCGATGGGCGGTCCGGTATCTCCCGCACATGTTGGAGGGTCCAGCTCGGATCTGGCTGAATAATTTGCCGGAGTATAGTATCAACTCCTGGATAGACTTGGAGCTGGCGTTTAACAGCAACTTTGCTAGTACCTACAAAAGGCCAAACCGACCTCAGCTCCTGGCAGCATGTAAGCAAGATGATCATGAAACTGATCGGGAGTTCTTAACTCGGTGGAGCAATGTCCGGAATTCCTGTGAAGGAGTTGTAGAGGCCCAGGCCATCTCCTGGTTTGCAGATGGTTGCCGACATGGCAGTATGCTGTGGCAGAGGCTACAGAGAGATATGCCGAAATCCCTTGCAGAGGCAATCCGGATTGCGGATTCTTATGCTCTTGGTGATCCGATGCAGCCAGCAGCCGAGGCAGGAGCACGTAACAGAAGAAGGGAGCCAATAAATAACCGGCTCGGACCGAGGTATATGACCGCCAAGAGCTCGGGCACAAGAGGAGGGAGCCGGACTACCCGTACACCTCGAACCAAGTTGCAGCGGTGAACCCGGATCAGCCCGAAGCTGGAGGTGTCCAGAGGCCGAAAATCAGTGGTCCGGCATTTAGTCCGAACCCAGAGCCACCCTTGACTTATGAATCAATGATAGATGGTCCTGCCGTTACCATACGACCGATCCGCGTAAGCCAGCCAACCATTCAACCCGGCAGTGCAGCTGGCACCGCAGGATCAGGGAAGAAGGGGCAAGGGCCGGAGGAAACAGAGGAGGACCACCTCAGAGATTTCAGCCGAGGTCTAACCCGAATCTGTCCGGAGCAAATGTTACCCCAATAACCACTGCACCTCCTCCGAGGCCTGCAGCGGCAAGACCGGTGAATGTGGTGAACGTCCGAGGTAACAACAACAATGGTGGTGCCGGACCAAGCCAGCAGTATGAATACCCCGGAAATGACTATAGAGAGGCTCATGCGAGCTATGTGGTCTTTGTGACCGAGCCCACTGACAAGAAGAGTGTGCAGAGGCGTGCCATGGAGGTGAATGCAGTAATGCCGGTGGTGCCGACCTACATGAACTGGTCTGAGCAGGAGGTCACTTGGAGCAGGAAAGATACACCTCGGATCATGCCGAGCCCTGGAAGGTATGCCCTGGTGGTAGATCCGACGTTGTGCGGGCCTACTAACAATGTAAGGTTTACCCGAGTTCTGGTGGACAATGGCAGTGCCATCAACATCATGTACCGGACACAATGGTGAAGTTGGCATATCCCAAATCAGTTAATGCCTAGCAGTTGTACTTTCATGGGATTGTGCCTGGCGTTTCCTGTGCACCCATGGGCAAGATATGGGTGGATGTAGCATTTGGAACCAAGGATAACTGCCGAGTTGAGAGTATCGAGTTCGAGGTGGTGGACTTGGAGAGTGCATACCATGCATTGCTTGGAAGGCCAGCCTGGCCAAGTTCATGATTTCCACCCATGTGGCGTACCTGAAGATGAAAATGCCAGGGCCCAGTGGGATCATAACCATCTCGGGTGATTACAAGCGAGCCATTCAGTGTGCCTCGGCGGGGTCTAATCTGGCCGAGGCTTTGGTGATTGCAGCTGAGAAGAAGAAACTGCACGAAGTGGTGGCAATGGCGCAGTCCACGCAGCTCGGCGTGTCCGGACTGATGAGCCCGGACTCAGCTGCTGCGTTCGAGGTGCCCAAGGAGACCAAGAGAATCCCATTGACCCGGAGCACCCGGAGCGCATGGCCATCATTGGGCCGGGCTGGGCGAGAAATAGGAAGGCGAGCTCTGTCACTTCCTCCGTGAGAATCGGGATATCTTTGCATGGTCAGCTAAGGACCTGCCTGGTGTTCCGAGGGAGTTGGCAGAGCACTCTTTATTTGTCAGGCCGGAGGTGAAACCGGTGAGGCAACCGACCCGTCGTCTCTCAGACGACCGAAGACAAGTGGTGCTGGACGAGCTGGCTAAGTTGCTTGCAGCCGGGTTCATATGGAGGTGCTGCATCCGGACTGGATATCCAATCCAGTCTTGGTGGAAAAGAAGAAGACGAGCCAGCCGTGGTCAAGGTGTGGCGCATGTGCATCGACTTCACTAACCTCAACAAGGCGTGCCCGAAGGATCCGTTTCCATTACCTCGGATTGATCAAGTGATCGATTCCACTGCTGGTTGTGAACTGTTGTCTTTATCGATGCGTACTCTGGTTTTCACCAGATACCACTGAACCGAAAGATCAAATAAAGACTGCTTTATTACCCCGTATGGGGCGTATTGCTATCGTGTCATGTGTTTTGGTCTGAGAAATGCCGGGGCAACTTATCAGAGGTGTATGCAGAAATGCCTGCACTCTCAGATGGGTAAAAATGTGCAAGTGTATGTCGATGATATTGTCATCAAGTCTAAGGAGAAACATACTCTCCTCGAGGATCTCGAGGAGACATTTGTGAATTTGAGAAAGTATAGGTTGAAACTTAACCCGGACAAGTGCACCTTTGGTGTCCCGGCTGGAAAGTTGCTCGGATTCCTGGTGTCTAGCCGGGTATCGAGGTTAACCCGGCCAAGATCCGAGCTATTGAGAACATGAATTACCGAAGTGTTTGAAAGATGTGCAGAAATTCACGGGTGCCTAGCCTCGTTGAGCCGATTTGTAGCAGGTTGGGAGAAAAGCCTTACCTTTGTACCAGCTCATGAAGAAAAGTACCGGGTTCACATGGACCCCGCAGGCCGACGTGGCGTTCAGTGAGCTGAAAAAGATGTTGTCCACCGCCCGGTGTTGGCATCACCATTGCACAATGAGCCGATGTTACTTTACATTGCGGCCACAAACCGAGTTGTAAGTGTGGCAGTGGTGGTGGAGCGCGAAGAAGGTGGCAGGTCGGTGCAAGACCGGTGTATTACTTGAGCGAGGTGATCTCTACCTCGAAGCAGAATTACCCTCACTACCAGAAGATGACGTATGGTGTCTACCTGGCGGTCAAGAAGTTGAAGCATTATTTCCAGGAGCATCCCATGACGGTGGTGTGCGAAGCTCCAATCTCGGAGATCATCGGGTGCAAAGATGCAACTGGCCGGTTGCCAAATGGGCGATTGAGGTGTCTCCATATGCACCACTTATGAGAGAAGAGATGCAATTAAATCCCAGGCGTTGCCGGACTTCTTTTGTGATTGGGCCGAGATGCAGTATGAGCCACCCAGGCCGGACTATAATTATTGGAAGATGCATTTTGATGGGTCCAAAACAAAGATCGGGCTGGGGGCTGGAATAGTCCTCACCTCGCCAAAGCGAGATCAGCTGAAGTACGTGCTGCAGATTCATTTCTCAGCATCAAACAATGTGGCGGAGTATGAGGCCTTAATCCATGGCCTCAAGGTGGCAAAGGAGATCGGTATCCGGCGTGTAGAGTGCTTCGGCGATTCCGACCTGGTGGTGCAACAATCTTCTGGAACTTGGGATGCTCTGGATGCCAACATGGCGTTATATCGGTTCCATGTGCAAAAGATATCCGGGTTCTTTGAAGGGTGTGAGTACAGGCATATACCTCGGACAGAAAAAATGCTGCCGACGTGTTGTCAAAGCTCGGTTCATCTAAGAGGCATACCACCTGGAGTAGCCCTGAATCACTTGAGAACTCCTTCAATCAAACCTTCTCCTGAATCCGAATCTATTTTCATCCCGGCTGAGCAAGAGCCCGGACCTGTTCCAATGGAGGTAGACGTCGGTGCGTTTGGTCGGACCCGGGGACTGCGTGGCAGAGCTCGGGGACTGCGCACCGAACCTCGGGGACTGCTCATCAAACTCGGGGACTGGTCGCAGGATGGTGGAGGAAATAATGGAGGAATTATGGTGGCCGAACCAATGGAGGTGGACGAGGAACTTTTTCCTTTGCACCCAGTGCCGGAGTGGGCGGAGCAGATCATGAAGTTCATAACGGAGGGAAGTTTGCCAAGTGACACAACCGAGGCTAGGAGAATCCAAAGGAGGGCCAAGGCGTACACCATCATCAACAAGGAGCTCTATAAAAGAAGCGTAACCGAGGTGTTGCAACGGTGTGTCGAGCCAGCTGAAGGCAAGGAGATGCTTTTGGAGATCCACCAAGGAGAGTGTGGTCATCATTGCAGCACAAGAGCTTGGTGGCCAAGGGTTTCGCATGGGTTCTATTGGCCCACTGCTCTTGCTGATGCAGAGGACATAGTCCGGAGATGTGAAGGATGCCAAAGGTTTGCCAAGCAAACGCATATGCCAGCCTCGGCGCTCAAAACAATTCCTATCACTTGGCCGTTTGCGGTATGGTGTTTGGATATGGTGGGAGAGTTCAAACCAGCCCGAGGTAACATGACACACATACTGGTGATGGTGGACAAATTCACCAAATGGATCGAGGTGAAACCAATCCGGAAGTTGGATGGTCATTCAGCAGTGACTTTCTTGAAGGAATCATTCTGCGATATGGGTACCCCATAGCATTATCTCGGACAACGGCACGAACTTTGCTGTTGGAGAGTTTGCTCGGTTTTGCATGAACAAGGGAATCCGGCTGGACATAGCCTCGGTGGCACATCCGGAGTCTAATGGCAAGTGGAAAGATCAAATGCTCTAGTGTTGGCCGGCATCAAGGCTCGGCTCATTGAACCACTGCTGAAAACTCCGGGGTGTTGGATGATGAGATACCAGCAGTACTGTGGGGTCTAAGGACCACGCCAAATCGATCAACTGGCTATACGCCATTTTTTATGGTCTATGGGGCAGAAGCTGTACTACCCACTGACATGAGTATGATGCGCCCAGAGTGGCAATGTACACTGAAGCCGAGGCAAAAGAGGCTCGGGAGGATGCAGTAGATCTGCTTGAGGAGCTAGAGAGTTGGCCTCATCTCGGTCAGCAATATACCAGCAAGGTCTCCGACGTTATCATAGCCGGAGTGTCAACCCTCGTGTGTTTCACGAGGGAGATTTGGTGCTGAGGCTGGTGCAGCGCAAGAAAGGTCGGCACAAGTTGTCACCTCCATGGGAGGGACCGTTCATTGTGAGCCGAGCTCTGCTCAATGATTCCTACTATCTAATAGATGCGCAGGAACCAAGGGAAGATGGGCTGGACAACCCCGGATCAGAGGTCAGGCGACCATGGAATATAGCTCTACTCCGACCTTTCTACTCATGAAAGGCGCAATGTATGTACCTCGGTTAATCCTTAATAAAATGTCGGCACTCCGAGGTTGAAGCTCGGGGACTGCCTCGCTCTGTGCTTGTGTTTTATCTGTTTGTCAGTTTCGTTCATATGCCGAACTATTTTGAACCTCGTCTCAAACTTCAAGTAATGTGTGCTATGTAACTAATCTTGTGACTCGACTGGCATCTGCCTAAAAGGTAGTCAAGAGCAAAGATGAAAAAACGTGGGAGACATGAAAATGAACTCGGGGACTCGGTCCAAAAATATAGTTCGGCATGTGTCGTTTACTAACCCCTGTCTTTACCTTTCGTTTATGTCGGATGGTTTTGAAACACACTTCGAGATTTGCTAAGTACTGTATGCTATAAACAACAATCTTGTGACTCGACTGTCGAACGCCTAAATGGTAGACAAGAGCAAAGAATGCCAGATATAGTAAACACGAAAGTGAACTCGGGGACTTGTTCCAAAAGGGTTCGGCTTAAGTTCTTAGAAAAGCTTGGTTCGGATAGCAAGTTAAAAGTAATGGTAGCAAAGCAAACTACTTAAGGTCTGTTACATCTGCACCCGGCATACCGGGGATTTAATGTTTTGCTTAAGATAAATTCAGGCCTCGGAACCAGAGACCTCGGTCGCCGAAGTGGTGGCAGTGGGAGCCTCGGGCGCAGCAACCTCGGGCGCAGGAACAACCTCGGTCGCGGAAGCAACCTCGGTTGTGGGAGTTGTTGCCGGGGTGTCCGTCACGTCGGAGGAAATCACCTCGGTGGCTACAGTTTTGCCAGCCTTGCCCTTGGAACTCTCTGGCTCTTCAAAGTCAATGTCCTCGCCTTCAGAGCTTTCTTCACCAGACGATGCTTCCTCGTCCGAGCTCTCTTCGTCCTCTGAGTAAAGGCGCCTTCATTGAAGATCCGGTGTTTGCATAGCTAGCAAAGAGGTCGGCTGCTGCTTGGCGTTTCGCAATGCCATCAGGGGTGGAGTTCCAAGGAGAGCCCTTGCGCAAGGAGGTAACAGTATGGATCTCAATCTCTTCATACCAGGACAGCACGAATACCAGGGCCTTGTCCGATCCAGCCCGAGCCGATGAGCATCTCCACTCCCGAAGTCTAGCCTCGGCTCTTTCAGCTTGGTGGCGAGCTCGTCGATGCAAGTAGGAGCATTAACCTTGGGCCAGAGGGCACGGTGGACCTCGATGGCAGCATCAACCAGCTTGGTTCCAATGGCTCTGAGCGGCCTGATCCGAGCATTGAGGGCGACAAGGTGGTCTTGGATATCCCAGCTGTCGCTGAGGGTTTCTGTCTCAGCCCTCTTTGCCCGAGCTGCTTGAACTTCGCGGATAGCCTTGTCCTTGGAGTGCTCGAAGTTCTCTGAAGAGGACAAAAAGGCTGTTGCTGAAATAAGACATACGGTGGCATGGGGTCTAGGTCGGCAGAAAATAAGGAAAAGGGGAAAAGAAACTTACTGTCCATTTGGTCGTTAATCCGAGTAAGCTCGGACAAACAGCTTTTCGAGATAGCCCGGAGGGCGGTAAGTTCGGCTTCGGCCGAGGTGGCACGGCTCTCCAGGGTCTTGGCAAGATTTTGCTGCTGTTCGGCGGCCTGGTCCTTAACCTTCATAGCGTTCTCCGCAGCAGTCTTGGCTTCATTAGCCCGGTTCAGCTCTCGCTGCAGCCGAGCTATTTCATCCTCGGCTGTCTTCAGCTTGGAGGCGTGATCTTTGTCGCTCTGCTCCTTGGCGGATAGAAGAGTCCGGTGAGACTTCTTCAGTCTGTTGTGATCTAGCAGGAGGTTCTTGAAGACCTTTGTCCGAGCATTGTTGCATCCCTGAAGAAATAGAGAGATCAGTTCGAAGAAATCCGAGGTCTTTTTAGTACCCGAGGCCCGGGGACTTGGCATTGGCCTCGGGGACTCAGCGTGGAGAAATGACAAGTTTTTGAGATTCAAGTCGAGCAATTTTAACTCGGTGGAGTATCAATTGCTCAACCCGAATCTCGGGGACTGGGAATAGTATGTGTTGGTCATTTGATATCAAAGGAAGAAAGAAAGTTGTAAAGAAACTTACCGAGGCCTTCTTGCTGCAATCGAGGACTGCAGCCTGCATGGTGTAAATGGACTGGAGCACGGCGCTGGGTCCAGCGGGATGCTCAGAGCCCGGGTTAGAGGAGACCTCGGCAGTGTCAGCCGAGTTCCAGTCTATGTCATAATGCTTCTCTGAGCCTAAGTGTTCCCGCTCTGGGTCCGGAGTTGCCCGACCTCCCAGCTGCTGATGTCCGGCTGAGTGGTAGCAGCAAAAAGAGCTCGGGAGGTGGCGACCTGAGAGCTTGTGGGCGCAATCTTGGTGGAGGTGGACTTCGGCGCAGGAACGTGCGGCACCAGTTGGGTGCTTGCAGCCTTGGGTCCCGTTGGCGGTGGCGGCATTGGAGTTTGTTGGGGCTGTTTGGGAGGCTCAACAACAGAATCTTTCTGCTGCTGTTGGAGTTGTTGCTTCTGCTGCTGTTGTTGTTGTTTCTTCTTTTGTTGCTGCTGCTGCTGGTTGCGCGCAGCCTGAGACTTGGGGGAGAGCCGAGGCTCCTGCACGGTCTTTGCCGGAGTCTTGGCGCGGTCTGTCTCCGCATCTTTCTGAGGAGGTGGAGGAGTCTGACCTCGGCGGGGAGCAGAGCTCGGCGGTGGAAGTTCGGAGGAGGAGACGCGCACTGGGAGGAGACGGTCTTATCCGGGCTGGTAAGGTCGATGGACGGTCCTGGAGGAGAGGCTCTGGCGGGGCTTCCGAGGTTGACCTCAACTTCGGGGGTCTGAGTTTCAACCACTGGAGGCAGTGGTGAGTGTATGGAGCTGTGGCTCTGCTTGATATGCCGAGCCGGGCTGGACAAAAGAGAGAAAGATTAAGTTAGAATGTAAAAAACTTAACCTCGGAGCAGCGTGAGGAGTAAGGAGGAGCAAAGGAGGAGCAAATGTGACTTACGCATCTTCCTCCACGGGGTCTCGTTTCTTGCGCTTCGCCGAGGTTTTCTTGGCACGCTTGGCTTTGGGCGCCGCAGTATCCGAGGTCTTGGAAGCCTCGGCATCCGAGGTACCAGGTCCTGAGCGCTTCCGGGAAGCTGCAGACGCTGGATGAAAGTTCTTATATGTTGGAGGAGCATATGAAATGGGAATAATGTTGACAGGTTCCAGAATTTGGCAATCGTCATCGTCATCATCGTCGTCAGACCAGTCTCTGATGGAGGTGGGAACTTGTTTCTTACCCGGGTTGGAGGAGCCAGTCTTTGGGGCGGACCTCGGAACGGCCTTAGGGATCGGAAGGTGATCCTCATTGTCCGGGTCTTCAGTCTCCGAACCTTCCAGGGCGAGGCGGGCAGGAGCCCAGTTCGACGGCTCCGGGCCGTCCTCGATCAGCTGCCGGGCGAACCGCTGCAGGAGTGGCGAAAAAGAGTTGAGTTAAGAAGCAACCAAGGTGTGCAAGACCGGAGCGTAAGCTCGGAAATTTAGTAAAGTACTCACTTGCTCCGGAAGATTTTCTCTGTTGTGAGGCTCCACGCCCCATGTCCACTCCTCGTCCATCTCAGTCTGGGCAACGGCTTTGACCCGGCGCCAGACTGAGGCCTTGGAGAGAGCCTTGCTGCTGATCCGAGTAGGATCGAGTAGACCTTCCATATGGCAGATCTTATGGGCTCGTTGTTGGAGGGGGCTGACTCTTCGATCCACGAAAGTCCGGAGGATGTCATCGGAACCCCACCCTCTTTTCTTGAGATCCAGCATGTATTCATGGATCTCTTGAACCTCGGCGTAGGCGTCCTCCGGGTTGAAATCCCAGTTGAGTTGGGCAGTGGGAGGGCCGAGCTGGAAGTCCGGGAGGTTGATGAGGTCGACAGTGCCGGGGTTCCTCACATAGAAAAAGGATCGATTCCACTTCTTACAGCTCTCCAGGCCTTTGATCCGTGGGAACTCGGAGCCCAGCCGGGGTGAGATAGCGGCCGCCCCGCAGGCGGTCATATCCTTGTGCACAACATCCTTGTTGGGGATGCTCTGTTTCTTCAGCTGGAAGTACTTGGCCCAGCCTTCAACGCTCGGCCAGAGGCCGAGGTATCCTTTAGAGAAAGCTGCGTAGCACGACAGCTGTAGTATGGAGTTAGCTGGGAGGTGGTGCGGCTGCAAGCCGAAGAACTTCAGAAATTCTCGAAAGAACTTGCTGGCCGGAAGTCCGAATCCGCGCTCGAAGTGAGAGACAAACACCACTCTTTCGCCGGAGTTGGCGATCGGTTCGCCGTCCCCAGTGTGAAGAGGATACAGCAGTTCGGCTGGGATTCTATGAGCTTCTTTGAGCCATTTAATATCATCGTCGGTGACATCCGAGCCATCCCATCCACCTCTCTCGCTGGCAATCGCCGACATGTTGGCACTTTTCCTGCAGAAAAGGGAGGTTCAACCGGGGTAAGTACCTCGGACAGTTCAAGGTTCCACCGGGGTAAGTACCTCGGACAGTTCAGGATAGCCGGGGTATAATACCTCGGATCAGTCAAGACAGCCGGGCTAAAGAGTTTTTAGGCGGGAAACACGTTTCTACCGTGGCAAGATGCTAGCAAAGATCTACCGGTGAGCAAAAAGGGAAATAAAATCAAGTTCATCCAGGGGCAAAACTGAAAGGGCAGTGCTACGGATACATCTGGTACAAGTCTAGAGGAGATCTAAAAATGGCTAAGATGGTGCAAAGATAGAGCATCGGGTTCCTCAAGTTCATCATATGCATCCAGATCCTCGAGTTCATCGAAGGATGAACATGTTCATGGCTATGGCAACGGAGGGGAGATAAGGAACTCACCGGTGAGGTACTCGAAGATCGGGGAAAGATCGACGACGGAGTGGCAGCGCAAGGCGCGGTGTGCGTTTCCGGCGAGATTCTTCGAGACGGCGAGGTCGCAGCGACAAGTGCTTGACGGCGGCGAGGGAGGCAGAGCGCACGGAGCAATGGGCACGGAGCAGTGGCGATGGAGGAAGAAGACGGTGAAGTTACCCGTGGGGCCCTATTTATAGCCGCGTGCGGTAACTGCACGCATTAACTACGCCACTACCGCGCGGTTATCGGGAAGGCGCGGGATCGTTGCGGGTGGGTGCACGGTTACGCGATTGGTGGCCGCACGATCGGCCACATCGTGGGCCGCAGTGTGGCAACCGCCCACCTCGGATTTCCTGTGCCGGTCAGCGCGAGAATCGAGGAGTCGCGGGCGGTCAAGTGGGTCTCGCACTTGAGTGCGTAGGTGCGCTGTTTGGTGGGTCCGGCTGACGAGGGCGGCGTGTGGTCAGGATCTGTCTTTCAGAGTTCGGGCAGAGATTCTTCGCCACGTGCCTCGGAAGATCTTGGGGCAAGATTGTGCTCTGTCGAACAGCTCGGAAAGTTCAGTTTGCATATCTACCTCGGATTTGATGGTGGTATGTGAGAAGTACCTCGGCGGACCTATGTTTGAGGTCGGTTTTAGAGGTGGTGTCTTGCTTGTTTTGAACCTGCTACGGCCCTCCATCCGAGGTCGTAGGACCGCACCAGCTTCGGGGACTAATGTCGGGGGAGTATCCCCAGGTAGGGTCAAGGCTTGGCATAAGTGGAGTTCGAAGGTGTGCCGAGGTACGGAAAGGGCCGACCTGTTTGGGCCTGGGAATGTCCGAGCTTCATCTTGACCTGGAGATTACAGGCCGACCTATCTTGGCCAGGAGGGGTCCGAGGTATACTATTGGCCAGGGCCGAGGTTCACTGTCCGAGCTATGTTCAGCCGACCTAACTACCTCATTGTCGTGGTTTGAGTTGTGAGTGCAGGATGAGCTGTGGGAAGGAAGTGAAGTCCGACCTGGTAAAAGATCTTATGCGCAGGAGGCCATAGCTCGGGCAGGAGTCAATGCTCCAGTCACTTCTCGCCTGACACGGGAGCGTCTGTCACGGAGCGTGGCAGAGGCGTGCCCCGGGTTATGCGGGGTTGCACGTCTCTGACCACTGACCCCTAGAGTTCCGAGGTCAGGGCTACGAGGTAGCTCGGCGCGGCTACGTCCTGTCTCAGTCAGAGGGGACATCCTAGCTCCACTGTGGTGATGCAGGGGATGGGCATGTCATGTCTTGTCCCTGACAGGAGTGCAATGATGATCAAAGCAGAGGCATGGCTACAGTACTCGGCGAGGGGCACTATGGTAACCCGGCTAGCCTATATAAGGGGCTTCTACCCCTCCTGTGCTGGAGGACGACGGGAGGGAAGGAAAAACAAAGAAGAAGAAAGAAAAGAGACCCCGGCACCCTAGTTGATTCTCCTTGTAACTTCATCTCCCACCTCAAGCTCTCACCCTTGTACCATCACACAGCTCGAGGAGCGACCTGTACTAGTCATCTTGTGCTATATACTGACTAGGATAGTGCTGCAGTAGGGGTGTTACCTCCGCAAGAGGGCCCCGAAGCAGGGTACATCGTGGTGTTCTTCGTGTTCTTGGTTGGTTGGTTTTCAGTTCGTGTTCTTGCGGTTTTTGGTGTGTTCTTGCTTGTGCACTTCAAGAGTGCATAAACCCTCCCCGGATTCCCCCAACGACCATTCGGCCCCATCTTAGCCATACCCATGGCATCTGTCGTGATCCCACCACGACACCGATGCTTGCAAAGATCGGAAAATCCGAGTGCTACGGAGAGGCGAGAAAAAATGGCTAAGGACCAAACCCATTTCTGCACTGGATCAACTCGGATATTCCGGTTCGTTCCTCAATCAGATTATCCGACGACGGCGACGTCACGGCGACACGACGGCAACTATCAGCGAACTCGAGCTGTGGGACGCGAGCGACGAAACGGAGGGGAGAGGAAGGTGGGCGTGCTCACCAGGAACACGTTGGTGACTGCGGCGAGGTCGGGGACGGACTATAACGGCAGCAATCGACCGCGGCGGAGCTCGAAACGCGGCGGCGAGGTGGTGGAAGGCGACGACGATTTCGGTCTTCCCCGGCCGATTCCTTTGGCGCGGACGGAGAAGGGAACCCGGCGGAGCTTTTGGTGGCTTTTAGGCGGCTTGGGGCTGCCTCAAACGACGGGGAGACGGCGGCGCATCCCGGCGGCCATGGCGGCTCGGGGTGAGCAGAGGTGGGGAAAGGAAAGGGGAAACGGGGCAGGTGAGGTCGGGGTGTCGTGGAGGCGTGCTCTCGCAGGGGAGAGGCAGAGGGGGCCCGGCGATGCACTGCCACGGCGACGGCATGGGCGCGCGGCGACATGGCGACAATGGCGTGGAGAGAGACGACCATCTCACGGATAACCCCCTGGGAAAACTTTGTTCACCACGGATAGGTCCTCCGCTAAATGCAAAGAAGCCCTTTTTTATTTCTTTTAAAACCAGTGACATTTCTCTGATTTAATTGAGGCACCAAATCATTTTATAAAAATATGAGAAAATTCTGGTAGCCTCCCCATATAGTATAGAAGCATCACAAAAATTGGCGTCTCGAAATAAAATTGTTTGGACCACTTTTGTTCATAGGGTTCGTTTATTGCATTTTGCTAGAATTTAAAATGTTGCTCCTTTGACAATTTGGAGCAAGTGCAAAATATTGTTTTGGAGCTCTCGGAACTTCCTTGACAAATATGAAAAGTCAAAGTAATTTTAGTTTGCAAGTTTGTGTGCCTTCATTGTTTTGAAATTGGTTGAAGCAAATTTGGCAAATTGGTTTGAAGTGGTGCCACACCACAACAATTCCCTAGCAACACCCACAATTCCCTGGCAACCTCAACAATTCCCTAGCACAAATCCCTAGTGTCAAGTTAAAGGTTCTAATTGTTACACTTGATGCAAGGATGCCATGATGCAAGGAACACAAAAGCGAAAATTTTACACGGGTTTTTAGAGTTTCCACCTCGGGCTGTTACAATTCTACCCTCCTTACAGGAATCTCGTCCCGAGATTCTAAGGTTGCGGAAAGAAGTCGGGGTACTCCTCACGAAGACTAGACTCTCGTTTCCAAGTTGCTTCATCCTCGGAGTGGTGAGACCACTGGACTTTGAGGAACTTGGTAGTCTTGTTCCGGGTCTTCCTTTCAGCTTCATCCAGGACATGGATAGGATGCTCGCGATAAGTGAGATCTTCCTGGAGATCCAGCTCTTCATGATTGACCCCATGGATAGTGACATGGATATACCCTTCCGGTACCCCGGCGTGAAGGTACCTGGTACAGGCAAAGCCCAGTAGAGGCCCAGAGTTAAAGAAGCCCGTGAAGAAAGAAGCCAGACGAAGAGAAGTTTCCTAAAATTAGATAAATCATAGTCGGTTAGAACTTTCCATATGTAAACCTAGTCAGTTACGTATCCAGAACCTGGCCTCCTATATAAAGGCCAGGAGGGTAACCGATTAGGTCAAGCAATTCATAGCCACCACAATCCCGACGAGACAAACAGCTCGCCGGACCCCTGTAACTGCATATTCACAAGATCAAATCCAGACAAGCAGGAGTAAGGGTTTTACCTCAATCGAGGGCCCCGAACCTGGGTAAACTCTCGCTTGTCAGCCGTCGAGTCTACCAGTATTACGCGTTCTCTACCACATAATCAACCCTAGGTACCTAACCATGGGATTTGCCGAGGACACCCCTCGTCAATTGGCGCCGTCTGTGGGAAGAGGTAGTGCTGGATTCACGGCCTCGCCGGTTTCATCATCAGGTGGTCACTCGACAACCTCTCCTTCACACGGTAATTCACCGATCGCCTCACCAAACGGCGGATCGCTGATCATAACTTCAGACGGCAACTCGCCGATCCCATCGACTGGAGCAAACTCAAAAAGCGAACACTCGCCAATTTCTCCAAGGAGGCTCAAACCACATTCAATCGAAGCTCAACAGGCCTTCGAGAGTCTAGAATTAGGTTTGAACGTTACTGTTGGTGACTTAAATTTTTTCGTTGATAAAGATGGTGTGCAGGATCTGTTGGACACAATCGACATGGAGATACTCGATAATCTGTCGACTGCATCCGCAACACCTTCAATCTCGGCAACAACATCCACAGATCGCACCGATCCAAACACCAAGTGACTCTGCAACTTCGATGGACGACGAAGAATTTCGCAAAGCAGTGGCCAAAAACTTTGGAGGAAGCGAAGTCGAATCTGTGTTCCGTCCAAACAACTCGGCTGAGTCACTCGAAGGCAACTTCGACTGCACAAACCTCCCGCAAAGCAAGGAAAACCTCGATGACAGCATTTACCTAGCCGACTTTAATGGCCCTGAGGTGCAGGCCAACCACGAGATCTTCACGTGCAATACCAGAAGCTTGGACAAGACAATCGACGATCAACTCGACTACGGCAAAACCAACAGCAAACCGAGTAACTCCGACATGAGTTTGGATAAAGACGCCGAGTCCATGGTACGTGTCAGCAGCGTGGAGATCGCCAACCAAGTAATACCTTACCAGGTGTATACCGCAAGCGCCGCAGAAACATCCGCGACAGCAGCATGTCGTCGACCCACACAATTTCCATGCACAGTTACCATGCCTGACGGAAGGACCACCCTAACCATCACGGCTGAAACAGCGGAGAAAGTGGATCAAATCATATAAAATTGCGCGATGATGCCAATCGACGCAACTCCAGAAGAACAGATGACTTACGCATACTTCAACTGGCAAGAAAATATTCGACTGAACAATTACAGAGCTACACTCGAGGAACGCAGAAAACAGGTAAGCATATCAAGCGCCAGGCGAAAGGCACTATCCATGAGTTCTACTTGGAGACGCGATCCCGCAAATAGGCCAAGGCTCAACCTGGGTGAAGCGGATCGAGCTGCAATCACTCGAAACCTTGACCCAGCTTTTATGGAAGTGGATAGGGAAGGACTGATCATACCAACTGAGCCAGTTGGAGCACTGATGACAATGGGCAACTACCTCAAAACAATCAAACCTCCAGTGGGAGATCCAAAGAGAGATCATCACCTTCAACTATACAAGCAACTGGCGATTGCGACAAAGGCCATACAGCCAACGCAAACCACACCCGCACGAGAAACATATCGGGATCGTCGCAGTCGAAGCCCTAGGGGAAGAAGCGACGGAAGAAGCTCGCGCCATCGGAGGAGCCGATCTAGAAGGTCATATAGCAATAGCTCTGACTCAGGGGCCGACATAGAGCCATGCGGAGCATTGTGCTTCACTCGACGAATTCGGGAAGCTCGTATGCCCAAGAAGTTCTCACTCGCAGCAACGCCAAAATTCAATTGCAAACAGGAGCCCTCAGGCTGGTTAGAAGATTACAGATTAGCCGTCGGCTGTCAGCGTGGCACAACAACTACATCAATGCAGTACATACAACTCATGATGGAAGGAGCAGCTCGTGATTAGCTCAAATCGTTACCCGAGTCATATTACGACTCGTGGGAGCAATTCCGCGATGATTTCGTCAGATACTTCGGACCCTTATGTGACAGGCCCAAAACATTTGAAGAACTCAAAACATGTAAGCAAGGCCCAGACGAGTCATTGCGATCATATATAAGGCGATGGACCACCATCCGCAACTTGATAGGACATGTATCAGAAGATAGGGCAATCGACGCCTTCAAGGAAGGCTTGTGGAGGAAAGATTTCAGGGAGATGCTCGGACGAGAAGACCCAAAAACAATGGCAGCCCTCATGGCAATCGCAACGAAGTGGGCAAACGGAGAAGACTCAGTAAGAGGCAATCAACCTACGCCATCACACGACAACCACGACAGAGATAATCGAGATCATAGAGACAACTATCGGGATGATAGAAGGCGCAAGCGCAAATATCGCCACTATGATGATGACAAGCCAAGTTTCGTAGGAGCAGGGTTCGCCCAGCCGCGAGATAGTCGAGACCAAACTGTCAAACATCCTGAAGATAACCGAGACAATCGAGACCATCGTACAGACGACCGAAGAGACAGTCGAGATCGCCGCTCAGATGATCGCCGTGACAATTATCGCGGACGCGACAACCGAGACAGTTACAGAAGGCCTGAATGGCGCAGACGAACAGACAAAGAGCCAGAGCGATCACTCGAAGAGCGGATGGACGATTACTGCAGATTTCACCTATACAAGGGAGACGACGGTAGGTTACGTTCTAATCATTCACTAAAGAACTGCAGGGAATTCGACCAGTTGGCAATCGAGTACGTACTACACCTGCAAAAGGAAGGACGCGCTCCACCGCAACTGACGCAAGCACAACCAATCGCAGCAACCCACACGCAAGCGGTACCAGCTCAAGTGTACTCTACGCCGCAACATGTGCAACAAGCTCAGGTGTATTCTGCGCCACAGCAAGTACAGCATACTCAAGCATACTCTGTTCCACAGCAAGCACAGCCTGCTCAGGCATATCCAGCACACAGCAAATACAACCAGCGCCAGTGTACATGGTGCCCGTACAACATAACGGAGGAACACAAGTGGCAGCAGCCATACATCAAATACCCCAGGGAGAGGAACAGCAATACCCTCCCACTCGAGGCCAAGTGAACATGATCCAAAAAGGGCGACCGTCCAATCGAGAACAGAAATTGCACACACGACACGTCAACATGACGGTCATGGCACCCCCAGCTATTCCAGAATTTTGAAAGGATCCGAAGTTCCAATTACCTTCAACCGAGAGGATCACCCGCCAGCAGTGTACCGACCAGGGCACGCAGCCCTTGTACTCGATGCGCAAATTGGCAATTACGCCATGACCAAGGTCTTCATGGATGGAGGCAGTGGCCTCAACATAATCTTCACGGATACCCTGCGAAGGATGAACAAGGCAGTCGATAATCTACCAGAATCGACAAACACCTTCCATGGCATCGTCCCAGGCAGAGCAGTACACCCGAAAGGTACAGTCCAGCTCGATGTTACATTCGGGACCCCTGAACACTTTAGAACCGAGTCGATTGAGTTCGAAGTCGTCGACTGGAAGTCACAATATCACGCTATACTTGGGCGTCCGACGTTCGCAAGGTTCATGGCTGTTCCACACTACGCCTATCTAAAGCTCAAGATGCCAGGACCAAAGGGAGTAATAACAGTCAATGGCAACTTCCAGAGATCCGATGCATGCGATCGAGACTTTAGTAAAATCTCAGAAGCGTTTTGAATAGAGCAATTTCTTGTGGAACAATCACCTGACAGAAATTCCGTAATGGAACCAGAGCTCAAAAACCAGGCAGTCGAAACTGTCATACATGAAGTACATGCCATATGGACAATCGAACCATTGGAGGAGGAAGACGACCAGCAGATCGACGATCTTGATAGACCCGATATTTGGGTATTATATTTCGAAGGATCGAAAGGGAGAAAAGGCATAGGCGCACATACGACACTCATATCACCAGCGGTGAAAGACTTAATTATGTCTTACAGATAGATTTCCCCTTCCCGTCAAAAGTTGAAGCAGACTATGAAGGCCTATTCCAAGGAATGCGATTGGCAAAAGCTTCAGGAGCAGACGAAATTATCATCCGCGGAAACTCCAGCATAATTGCACAAAACGCAATAGGAGCAGGAAGGGGCAAGGTGGCTAGCCTAGCTGCATATAAAGACCACTATGACACATTGCAAAAAAGGTTTCGCAGTTGCCAACTGCAACATGTGACCCGCACTCGCAACAAACAAGCAAGTAAATTGGCCAATATTGGGTCAGCAAAGGCGCAAATACCGCCAGACGTTTTCTTCAGGCGAGTCAGGCACAGATCAGTCAAAAAGTGGCATCCTCAGCCCACTCCGGCAGTCGTAATCACAAAAAAGAAGCCGGACAAGGATGATCGCACACTCGGGGCGGCGGTAAAAGTGGCTCACCCCAACGCATCAACCGCAAGTTTGGCCATGACCATAAAAGGCGGCATCATCATCTCAAACTTCGAAACCCTAAATGGTATCATCATAGACGCTGCAGCACAATCTAAGGAACACACTCAAAAGACAGACAAAGCTCAAGCAATACTGCCACTCGAAGGGTGTGCAGAAAGGCACATCATATGGAACGGACAAGATCCTCCCAAGAAAAAGAGCAGATACCTCAGCAAAGACACAAGAAAGGTTTCGAGGCTGTCTTCACACATGAAAGATCAAGCTACGATGCCGGTGCAAACAAGTCATCAATGCAAGAGTTACCAAACAGCTCAGACGATCCCTGGTGTTGTTCCAATAGGGAGTAGTCATACCAATGTAACAAAACATATATGGGCCAGCAGGTTTCAGACGCACTCTTTTCCCTTACCAGGGTACCTAAGGGGACTGGAAGGTTTTTAATGAGGCGGCTTGCTGGTCGAATACGTATTCGGAATAAAGATATATGTTCCTTCATATTTTTCATAAATACTTTTCATATTATTTACCCCACTCGACATGCTCGGGGCTGGGTCAAAACACATAAAACCCAAACCCCACTCGACATGCTCGGGGGCTGGGTCAAAACACATAAAACCCAAACCCCACTCGACGTGCTCGGGGCTGGGTCAAACATATAAAACTCAAATCCCACTCGATATCCTTGGAGGATGGGTCGAATACAAAAGCCAACAAACCCCAATCGGCACAATCGAGGGCCCTCATAAGTATGAACATGCAAAATCCTTTCATATATGAAACATTACATATTTACACTCGAGGGCTGTCGCAATTACAAAACCAAGACTATAAGCTAAGAGCTTGGTTCATCCTTGATATCTTGCACATGACCAAAAAGTTGTTCTTTACAACGATCGATGAAGTCTTCAGCAGCATCACGGGTCTCGATCAACTGCGATTGAGGAACAAGAGTACCAACCGCAGGAGGACGAAGTGCAAAATTTGGTCTTCGACTACGGATATAAGCCATAGTGGCGTTGGACCCAAGAATTGCAAGCTGCATCAAAGACTCCTTGACCGAGCTCGCCACTCGAAAGATATCTATCAAAGGAAACAGTCCTTGTGGTTGAGGACCCGACGGGAAGAGCGCGTAATTCAGCTGAGTGAAGATACGCCTACACATTTCGAGTACTTGGGCGTTTCGCCATACTCGATCCTTCAAAGTAAGGAGAGTGCGGGCATGCACTTTATCTAACATAAAATGCTGCTTGCCAGTCGTTGGTATCTCAACAGCATTATCAAGAAGTCGGTTGACCCGCTTATCTTCCTGCTTGAAGTCGGGTACAAAACCTACAAAAGCTACAGCCGATTGGTCCAGGGCATAGCACAAATAAATGCAAAAACATCAAGCAAAAGGAAGGGAAGTCATATACTCACACTCGAGTTGCCTATTTATGTTGTCCATCTCGCCAAGAACATATTCTTCGCGTTGGGTAGCAAAACTTGGCCGGGAACGAAGTAGCACCAACTCAGCCTGAGTGCTTCTGAGTTCCTGCTCTAATTCCTTCACTCGATTCGTTGCAAACGCAAGTACCCTCGCATCATTCCTTGCCTGTCCAGGTGTTTGAGTATGAGGTATTGAAGATCCACCGGCATGTGTTCTTGTGGCTGATTCATAAAGCAAAATGTTCAGGTACACAGACGCATAAAGATGTAAATTTTAGGTGGTTCAGCATATTTCATTCAACTACAAAGCATTCAAAAGCATAATAAGCATAAATAGCAAAGGCATATAGGCTAGGTTCGAGTAACCTAATTACATCACAAATGTTTCCTAAACCTGTGACACAGGACCTCGCCCAATCACCGGGGACCTTCAGGAGAGCGTCGGAAGGCTCAGCCGTCTGTTTCCCTTTCTCCATGGCGTCAGGAGTGGGTGCGGCCGCAGCATGTTTGCTTCTCTTGGGCGCCATCGCGCAGAGCAGGAAACTTGGGCAGAGGAACAGAGATGGGCGGCGAGCGAGGAAGAAGATGAGCAAGGAGGGCAAATGGCAAGAACTCATAAAAATCCGAGGAGATCGCTACTTAACGCACAGGGCGCAGGCCTCATCGTAACCGTCCATCAAAGATGTGCAAAATCCGGTTGTACACGTGGCGAGCCCGGAACGCAACCGTCGCGCCCCACACCGCCCACTACGCACAAAACCCAAGGAAGTTATGATGGCACAGCGAAAAATGCGTCACGTCCGGTCAAATCAGGACTGAAACGGCGTCCTCAGTGGTCAAAACTCTGAGAAAAAGGCCACATTGACACGTCTTGTCAAAACAGCGAGCGCGCACCTAAGATGTCATGGATGATGTCAGAAGAAGAAACAAATCCATGGTCGAGTAACGGATTCAAAAGTACAATCGACGCATAATACAGATTGCAATCGACAGAGGATTCGACTGCTACATATACTCCCATGGGAGCATACATCAAAAATTCTTCGATTGAAGACATGCAGAACATAATTTAAGATTGTCCTCTATTGCAAACAATAAACCACAATCTCGGGGGCTACTCCCATGGGAGCGCTGTCGCGCTCCCATAAAGCTTCTAAAAAGGTAAAAATTACTCACTCGACAAAGTTGACTCGACTGATTCATTTCGGCAAAGTCCTTTAATTTCACAAACATAATTCATAAAATTCCCGGACTATGTCAATCGAAAAGTCTCGGATGCTGCATACGCAAATGCAAAGATAAGACCTGCCGATATTAATCGAGCTGGGCTAAGGGACACTCCGGCAGTGCTTTCCTTAAGTTTTTCCGTGTCAACAGACATGATGAAAATCCTGACGGACGCGTCGGGTAGCAAATATGATCTGCAGAATGAATCAGTAAGACCCCAAGCGGCCTGAGTCGAATCTGTCCAGTGTGTTCCAGGTTCGAGTCCGGGGACTCGAATCTGATTGAAGGCTAGTATGGTGTTGCCCTAATGAGCAGTTAACTGACATCGTTGATTCGAGTAAGTTCAGGCCTACTAAGTCAAGATCCCTAGGCAAATACATCAAAAATGTTCCAGATTCGAGTCCGGGGACTCGAGTTTGATTGAAAGCTGGTATGGTTTTACCCGAATGCGTAGTTAACTGAACTCAACTTTCTTCGAGTGAGTCAGGCCTGCCAAGCTATAATCCCCAGGCAAAAGTTGTTTCGAGTATGTTCCAGATTCGAGTCGGGGACTCGGGTTTGATTGAAAGCTAGTAAGGTTTTACCCGAATGTGTAGTTAACCAGTTTTGAGTATTCTGGGCCTACTATGCTAAAATCCCCAAGATTGCATAAAAACATATATACTGTTCAGAAAAATAACACATGTGGAGTGCATCCATGATTCTCCGTAATCAAGCAAGCACTCGGGGGCTACTGACATGGATATACCCTTCGGGTACCCCGGCGTGAAGGTACCTGGTACAGGCAAAGCCAGTAGAGGCCCAGAGTTAAAGAAGCCCGTGAAGAAGAAGCCAGACGAAGAGAAGTTTCCTAAAATTAGATAAATCATAGTCGGTTAGAACTTTCCATATGTAAACCTAGTCGGTTACGTATCCAGGACCTGGCCTCCTATATAAAGGCTAGGAGGGTAACCGATTAGGTCAAGCAATTCATAGCCACCACAATCCCGACGAGACAAACAGCTCGCCGGACCCCTGTAACCGCATATTCACAAGATCAAATCCAGACAAGCAGGAGTAAGGGTTTTACCTCAATCGAGGGCCCCGAACCTGGGTAAACTCTCGCTTGTCAGCCGTCGAGTCTACCAGTACTACGCGTTCTCTACCACATAATCAACCCTAGGTACCTAACCATGGGATTTGCCGAGGACACCCCTCGTCAGATAGGATCTTTGAAACACCGACGAAGTTGAGATACATGGAACACATCATGCACATTGGGAAAGATGACCGGTAACTCCAACTTATAAGAAAGATCTCCTCGCTTGGCCAGAACGGTGAAAGGGCCAACATAACGAGGTGCCAATTTCCCTTTGATACCGAAGCGGCGAACGCCACAGAGTGGAGAGATGCGGAGATAAGCTTTATCACCAATTTCATAGTGAATTTCCTGATGATGCATGTCATAGTAGCTCTGCCTAGACTGAGCAATCTTCAATTCTCCCTTATGATTCTAACCTTCTCCTCAGCTTCATTGATAATATCTCGACCAAAGAGTGCCTCTCTCCGGTTTCAGACCAATTTAGAGGAGTTCGGCATTTTTTCCATAGAGAACCTCAAATGGAGCCATGCCCAGACTAGCTTGATAGCTGT
This sequence comes from Poa pratensis, assembly GCA_947311845.1. NCBI lineage: Eukaryota > Viridiplantae > Streptophyta > Magnoliopsida > Poales > Poaceae > Poa > Poa pratensis. The sequence continues at coordinate 86,436,711 of CAMZMU010000027.1, forward strand.
TGTTGTAGGAGAATTCCGCGAAAGGGAGATACTTTTCCCAATCCTTGCCGAAAGAGATTACACATGTCCTAAGCATGTCTTCCAAAACTTGGTTCACTCTTGGTCTGACCATCAGTTTGAGGATGGAACGCGGTGCTGAAGTTGAGACGAGTTCCCATAGCAGTTTGGAAACTAGTCCAAAACTTGGAGGTGAATAGGCTTCCACGATCAGAAATTATCTTCTTGGGAACGCCGTGAAGGACAACAATCCGGGAAGCATACAGGTCTGCCAACTTGGCAGCTGTAATGTAACACGAACTGGGAGGAAGTGAGCCACTTTTGATAGTCGATCAATGATGACCCAAATGGCATCATGTCCCTTTGGAGACTTCGGCAGACCAGTAATGAAGTCCATACCAATTTCATCCCATTTCCACTCGGGAATAGCAATAGGGTGAAGAGTGCCGGCAGGCCTTTGATGTTCAATCTTTACCCGTCGACAGGTGTCGCATTCAGCAACATACCTAGAAATTTCCCGTTTCATACGGGTCCACCAGAATAGCGGTCGAAGGTCTTGGTACATCTTGGTACTACCGGGATGAATAGAGAGAGGAGATTCATGAGCTTCTTGGAGGATCAGCTCCCTCAATTTTCGTTTCTTTGGCACACCAAGCGGTCACCAAAATAAACAACTCCGGATTCATTGACAGAGAAACATTTGGCCTTCCCGCTAGCAATGTTCTCCTTGATTTTTAGAATACCCTTGTCACACTTTTGAGCATCCTTAATCTGGTCCACAAGAGTAGATTTGATTTCCAGATTTGCAAGGTAGCCAGAGGGAACAATTTCTAAGTTCAAACGGGAGAACTCTTCATGAGAGCAGGTTGGCCTCTTCAATCATCAGATTGTTGCAATAGGACTTCCGACTTAGCGCGTCAGCCACGACGTTTGCTTTGCCGGGTTGATAGTTCAGACTCACATTGTAGTCCGTGATTAACTCCAACCAACGCCTTTGCCTGAGATTTAAATCCGGCTGGGTGAAGAGGTACTTCAGACTCTTGTGATCCGAGAATATCTCGCAACGGTTACCAAACAGGTATGGTCTCCATTGCTTCAAAGCATAAACCACGCGGCAAGCTCTAGATCATGAGTTGGGTAGTTGTGCTCATGCGGCTTAAGTTGGCGAGAAGCATAGCCACCACATGGCCATCTTGCATACACAACCCAAGCCTTGTAGAGAGGCGTCACAGAAGACGACGAAATCCTTGCTTGTGTCCGGCAGGACAAGCACAGGAGCGGACGTGAGCTTGGCTTTCAGTGTTTGGAAACTCTCTTCAGCTTCGGCCGACCATACAAACTTTTTATCCTTCTTGAGAAGGTCAGTCAGGGCCTTGGCTATCTTGGAGAAACCTTCGATGAATCGCGGTAGTAACCCGCCAATCCGAGAAAGCTACGAATGTCCTTGACTGACATTGGAGTTTTCCAATCCAAAATGGACTGAATCTTGTCAGGAATGACAGCCACACCATTAGCGGATATCACATGACCAAGGAAGATGAGATTATCCAACCAAAACTCACACTTGGAGAACTTGGCATAGAGGCGGTGTTCTCGAAGTCTTGTCAGAACCAAACGAAGATGTTCCTCATGCTCTTCATTGGTTTGGAATAGATGAGGATGTCATCAATGTAAATGACGACAAACTTATCAAGATAATCCATGAAATGGAGTTCATGAGCCTCATGAAAGTAGCGGGCATTTGTGAGACCAAAGGACATGACGGTATACTCATATGAGCCATAACGAGTAACAAATGCCGTCTTTGGAATATCCTCCTTTCTGATTTTTATCTGATGGTAGCCTGACCTCAGATCCATCTTGGAGAATACCGTTGCACCAGCTAACTGATCCAACAGATCATTGATGCGAGGAATAGGATACTTGTTCTTGATTGTCACCGCATTCAACGGTCTATAGTCAGAGACTAGACGAGGCACGGTAGAATCCCTCTTCTTGACAAAGAGTACCGGACAACCCCAAGGTGAACTGCTAGGCTGGATGAACTCCTTAGCTAACAGCTGATCAATTTGCTCTTTCAACAGAGCCAACTCTTCCACCGGCATACGGTAGGGCTTCTTGGAAATTGGAGCGGTACCGGGAAGTAGATCTATGACAAACTCCACACTTCGGTCAGGAGGCATGCCAGGCAATTCTTCCGGGAACACATCCGGGAAGTCACACACCACGTGTATGTCCTGGATTTCAGGAGGGGATTCGCCTTCCATAAAGCAAAGGAGAATCTCAGGTGATTGGGTACGACGGCGGACGGAGGTATTGATGTTGCAGGCCAATACTTCACAATGTCACCGGAAGGAGCGGTCACAGTAATGGTCTTGGCGGCACAGTCGAGATTAGCCTGGTATTTGGCTAGCCAGTTCATGCCCAGTATGACATCAATGCCTTTGGACTTCAGAGCTACCAAGGCATAAGGAAAAGACAAGGAACCTATATTAATCTGGACCTCAGGAGTAACCCCATCGGTTTGCCATTTGGAACCAGGAGAGCGATCACCAAGGGACGGCTCATTTTCTCGAACGGTATTTGTGGTCTTTTGCAAACGCTATGGATATGAATGAATGCGATGCTCCAGAGTCAAACAAAACTGTAGCTGTATTGCCGTTGATTCGTAACTCACCCATAAGAACGCCGGGGTCCTCTTCAGCTTCTTCATAGAGACGTGGTTCAGGCGACCACGCACAATAGGTCCAGCCTTGCCAGTTGGAGTGGCAGGGGCTCGTGCAGGAGTTATCGCGAGAGGTGCCTTCTGGGGGCACTCCCTGGAGTAGTGGCCAGCCTGGCCACAGGTGTAGCAAGTGACTCCAGGTGGAGCAGGTAGCATAGGACGGTACCCACTTCCGCCTATCCCAAGTGTCGAAGTAGTGGGGCGCGGAGGAGGTGGCCTATCCTGCGGCTTGGCATGAATGGAGCACGAGGTACGGCGCTGTAGGGACAAACACCCTGCGCTTCTTGCTCTCAGAACCCGAGGAACTCTGGTGGTCCCCATGTGCGGGCCTCTTGGAAGCTTCAAGTTCCTTTCTTCCTTGCTCAAGGTGAAAGCCTGGTTGAACAGCTCCTGATAGGTCTGGAACCTGAAGGGCAATAGCTCATAGCGGAGCTGCGGAGTCAGACCCTTGCGGAACAGCTCTTGCTTGTCAGCATCATTGGTCACGTCCCTTGGGGCGTAACGAGAGATGGTTGAACTCACGACCATAAGTGCGGAGGTCCATCCGTCCCTGTTGCAAATCCAGGAACTCCCTCCTCTTCAAGTCCATGATGGCTGGGGAATGTACTCCGCACGGAAGGCAGTGCGAAATCAGCCCAGGTGAAGACATGGTTGGCTGGAAACAAAGCCACATGGCTTCCCACCAACAGCCAGCAGCACCAACCAAGAGATAGGTGGCAAAGTTGACTTGCTCCGCCAATGGGACATGAAGCGCGGAGAACTTGCGCTCCAAAGCACGAAGCCAATCATCAGCTTCCAGTGGCTCCTTAGCATCAGCAAAGTGGGTGGCTGCGACGCAGGAACTCAGTGAGAGTGTTGCACTCGTTCCTCCGTGCATTCTGCTGCACCAACTGCTCAAGCAAGCGCTCATTGCGCCCACGGTTCTCCTCAATGGCCATCAAGACCTCAGCCATCGAGGGTGGTGGCGGCAGATCATCCTCATCATCATTGTGGTTACCGCGACCACCACGGCCTCCTCGAGCCATTCTGGAGATTTGACAATGACACAGTTAGTATCTTTCTCCGAATGGTCGAACAATAGCATTAGCGTCTCACAAGTACACAGACTAGGGACGATAATACTTTGCGAGAAGGAAAACAACAAGATAGAACTTGGGTCAAAGATCAGCATCATGTGCTACTAGTGAGAGTTAAGAAATCACAACTTAACACACTCTAGTTGGCACAATCCGGGACCTTATGTTCAAGTCCGTGGGTTAAAACCCAAAGAAAGGATCAAATGATTTGACTCGGTAGAAACATCTGAGTTGATTTGGGATTGCAACGCAGCGGGAGCAACGGACACATAACACTAAAGGTCGAACCCACCCCGTTTCTAATTTTGAAGTAACAGGAGAAGTAAAACCTTTAAACTCAAATCGAGGTAAGATTGCTCCGAGATTAGAGGGTAACCAGATAAGGAGTAAAAAGAATCCTAAGATGGTTTTCACAACTCATTTTTAGGTTAAAAATATTTTCACAAACACTAGACTCAACATCGACCAGTAGAAGGGTTTCCTACAGGCAGTACTGCTCTGATACCAACTTGTGGCGCCCCGACCCGACTGCTATACAGTGATACTGTGTCCCCGGTTATCCGATACCACCAGACACACTATCAAAGCATAATAGAGAGATCAAGACTTGTGGAACAACTGGCACATCACAGACTCTACGACACAAATCATTATAGTTCAACTCTTATAATAGAGAAAGATAGCAAATGACAACCAGAGGTCACAGACCCAACATTACAACAAGCGGAAGCAAATTAGGTTGTTCTAAACAACAAGATCCAAAATATGGCCTAAGAGGCCTACAGATAAACATCACAGCGCCAGCTGTTCCGGGATGTCCCAAGCTGCCACCTGGGAACCCCAGACTACTCGTCGACGTCCACAAAGAACCCACCTTCGAGGTCGGTGAAGTCCTCCTCTGAAAAAAAAACGACGTTGAGTTCGACGAACTCGCAAGATTAAGAGCTAATTATGCTCGATGAGGCTTTCAAGTTTTATGGCTGTTTTGCATAAAGCTGATTTTATTTATGAAAACATAACTCAAGGCATCGACTATTCAGAATATTTTCAAAGAGGTAAGGAGTAACTCTTTCTTTCATCACCTTACTCATCATCACCACATCAACCACTGTACCTGTTCATCAAAGGCACCTCCCCGAATCACCCTCGAGGAAGCTCACCTTGCATTGTGAGTGGTACCTCTAGTACCCAGTTTTTAATCATTCCGTTAAAGTTATTCTATGATCTTACCTTCACTTCCCAAGTTCGTCCATAACCGCGGACACGGCTTTTCGAAAAGATTTACCCTGCAGGGGTGTACAAATGTTTGCCACGCGTACCGTCCGGCCCATTACCTGATCATTAGCTCTCTTCCTTGGAAAGCCGGCTGGGTGGGAGCGGTGTCGACTTCTCCCTCGTTAAGGACTTTCCAGGATCATCAGTGGCGGTAGGACTACCAGGATCACAACACCCGCCCCACGGCCACTCATTTTCCTAACACCACCATCCTCATACCATTCTCAGCCACCAACTCACGCACGCGCAAATGGAAGCCCGAACTAGAGGACCCTGGCTAGCCCCGCTCGAGTTATTTAGTCTATGAGGGTTCCTGCAATGCATAGGCCTCACGCATGGTTGCACGCTCAGTCTTGGTTCAAGAGGTATAGAACTCGCACCTAGGCGGCGAGAACGAGACAAACACCACAACCACAGTGGCCTCTCATCCCCACCTTTAAGCATTTTATTATCCGTGACCACAATTTCTCCACCAATAACCATTCATCTCATCACCTGTTTCCACAAACCATCCATCGTATAGCTATGCAATTTACTAAGCATGGCTAAGCATCAACATAGCATAGTAAGTATCTCAGGCCACAAAACAATCCTATGGATAATAGGAGGGAAAACAGGTATTGGCATCGGAAACTTAATGCACTATAGGATACTCTAATCCAACAAAAAATTGACATTTAGAGCCGCATGCAATATTATAGTGGAGAAAATATTTGCGGAAACATAAGATAAGATATGCTCAGAGGGGGGATTACGCTTGCCTTGATCAACATGCTGGTAGTATGGATCGTCACGAGACGGGGGTGGCACTTCACTTCCTTGATCTACCGATGCGCAAACACCGGAGAGGAACAATCAAAACCACGGATAACATCGGTGCAATGCGCAAACACATGATGACATGACATTTTAAATCCCCGGGAGGGGGATGATGCAACTATTCTGATTAAACGGAGTTCGGGTGCTTAGAGGGGCGCATCCCGGATATCCGTGAATTTAGGTCATGAAGTGTCTCACTTGTTGATTACGGTAGTCGAGACCCTAGGATTTCACTTGTAGTTGTAATGACACGATCATGTGGGAGATTGCAGGGTTTTGGCGATTTAACATACATGATACCCATTTAAACGGTTGATTCGCGAATTTCCGGATATTCGGGGATATTACGCTCATTTTATAATGTCCCGATCAAAGTTGTTACATTTCTACACTCCTCTTTTAATTATGACTTGGTTAAAGTTAAATCACAGTACCAATCAGTTAGCCAAAAATTTGGAAAGAAAAGAAAGGAACCGTACACCATGTGGATGCTGGACCAAAACGGAAATCCGGAATTTCCAGAATCGGAATATCCGGTGCACTGTTCACCCGAGAAAAATGGCTAAGGAAAGAAAGTTCCTTCGTACTGATAGAAATCGGAAGATCCGATGCTTGCAAAGATCGGAAAATCCAAGTGCTACGGAGAGGCGAGAAAAAATGGCTAAGGACCAAACCCATTTCTGCACTGGATCAACTCGGATATTCAGGTTCATTCCTCAATCGGATTATCCGACGACGGCGACACGACGGCAACTATCAGCGAACTCGAGCTGTGGGACGCGAGCGACGAAACGGAGGGGAGAGGAAGGTGGGCGTGCTCACCAGGAACACGTTGGTGACTGCGGCGAGGTCGGGGACGGACTGTAACGGCGGCAATCGACCGCGGCGGAGCTCGAAACGCGGCGGCGAGGTGGTGGAAGGCGACGACGATTTCGGTCTTCCCCGGCCGATTCCTTTGGCGCGGACGGAGAAGGGAACCCGGCGGAGCTTTTGGTGGCTTTTAGGCGGCTTGGGGCTGCCTCAAACGACGGGGAGACGGCGGCGCATCCCAGCGGCCATGGCGGCTCGGGGTGAGTAGAGGTGGGGAAAGGAAAGGGGAAACAGGGCAGGTGAGGTCGGGGTGTCGTGGAGGCGTGCTCTCGCAGGGGAGAGGCAGAGGGGGCCCGGCGATGCACTGCCACGGCGACGGCATGGGCGCGCGGCGACCATGGCGACAGTGGCGTGGAGAGAGACGACCATCTCACGGATAACCCCCTGGGAAAACTTTGTTCACCACGGATAGGTCCTCCGCTAAATGCAAAGAAGCCCTTTTTTATTTCTTTTAAAACCAGTGATGTTTCTCTGATTTAATTGAGGCACCAAAACATTTTATAAAAATATGAGAAAATTCTGGTAGCCTCCCCATATAGTATAGAAGCATCACAAAAATTGGCGTCTCGAAATAAAATTGTTTGGACCACTTTTGTTCATAGGGTTCGTTTAGGGCATTTTGCTAGAATTTAAAATGTTGCTCCTTTGACAATTTGGAGCAAGTGCAAAATATTGTTTGGAGCTCTCGGAACTTCCTTGACAAATATGAAAAGTCAAAGTCATTTTAGTTTGCAAGTTTGTGTGCCTTCATTGTTTTGAAATTGGTTGAAGCAAATTTGGCAAATTGGTTTGAAGTGGTGCCACACCACAACAATTCCCTAGCAACACCCACAATTCCCTAGCACCTCAACAATTCCCTAGCACAAATCCCTAGTGTCAAGTTAAAGGTTCTAATTGTTACACTTGATGCAAGGATGCCATGATGCAAGGAACACAAAAGCGAAAATTTTACACGGGTTTTTAGAGTTTCCACCTCGGGCTGTTACACCACGTTGGCACCGGAATCCCTGGTGTTGTGCCGCACTACACTCCTTCACCAACACCTTCGAAGCAAACCTCATTTTCCTACTGGTTCGATTAAACCTTGGTTTCATACTGAGGGAAAACTTGCTGCTACACTCATCATACCTTCCTCTTGGGGTTCCCAACTGACGTGTGACGTACAAGCATTGTTTCCGGTACTGTTACCGGGGGAGATATTCCATCATCAACCTAGCGCTAGCAACACATTTTCTGGCGCCGTTGCCGAGGAAAACCGAATTGCTTCTGCAAGGGGAGTCTCTCACACCCAATCTCTTTACTTTGTTATGTGTCTTGCTTAGTTTATTTTCATTTAGTCTTTGTGGCGCCCCGGCCCGACTGCTATACAGTGATGCTGTGTGTCACCGGTTAAGCGATATAACCGGAGGGTACGGGTTTACCAATCCCCGGCCAAAACCTTTGGCAGGCGTTGCTCGGAATGGATCATCGGCAACGCAACTCCCCGATTGATGCCTTAACACAGGCACAACCCTCAATGTATAATAGAGAGATCAAGACTTGTGGAACAACTGGCACATCACAGACTCTACGACACAAATCATATAGTTCAACTCTTATAATAGAGAAAGATAGCAAATGACATTTAGAGGTCACAGACCCAACATTACATCAAGCGGAAACAATTTAGGTTGTTCTAAACAACAAGATCCAAATATGGCCTAAGAGGCCTACAGATAAACATCACAGCGCCAGCTGTTCCAGGATGTCCCAAGCTGCCACCCAGACTACTCGTCGACGTCCACAATGAACCCACCTTCGAGATCGGTGAAGTCCTCCTCTGAAACAAAACAAACGATGTTGAGTTCAACGAACTCGCAAGATTATATATAGAGCTTTAGCTCGATGAGGCTTTCAAAGTTATATGGCTGTTTTGCATAAAGCTGATTTTATTTATGAAAACATAACTCAAAGGCATCGACTAAACAGAGTATTTTCAAAAGAGGTAAGAAGTAACTCATTTCTCTTGAATCACATTTCTCACCCTTCATCACCATCTCAACATTGTACCTGTTCATCAAAGGCACCTCCCCGAATCACCCTCGAGGAAGCTCACCTTACATCTTGAGTGGTACCTTTAGTACCCAGTTTTTAATCATTCCGTTAAAGTTATTCTATGATCATCATCCATTCCCAAGTTGTCCTTAACCGTGGACACGGCTTTTCGAAAAGATTTAACCCTGCAGGGGTGTACAATGTTTGCCACGCGTACCGTCCGACCATTACCTAGCTTTTAGCTCTCTTCCTTGGAGAGCCGGCTGGGTGGGAGCGGTGTCGACTTCTCCCTCGTTAAGGACTTTCCAGGGTCATCAGTGGCGGTAGGACTGCCAGGATCACAACACCCGCCCCACAGCCACTCATTTTCCTAACACCACCATCCTCATCCCAGTTCATACCACCATCATCACGCACGCGCAAATGGAAGCCCGAACTAGAGGACCCTGGCTAGCCCCGCTCGAGTTTTTAGTCTATGAGGGTTCCTGCATTGCGAATGCATAGGCCTCACGCATGGTTGCACGCTCAGTCTTGGTTCAGGAGGTACAGAACTCACACCTAGGCGGCGTGAACGAGACAAAGCACCACAACCCCAGTGGCCTCTCATCCCCACTTTTAGCATTTTATTAACCATCTCCACAATTCCTCCACCATCAACCCTTTATTTCAACACCTGTTTCCAACACAAACCATCCATCGTACAGCTAAGCATCTACTAAGCATGGCTAAGCATCAACATAGCATAGTAATTAGCTCGGCCAACAATACAATCCTATGGATATTAAGAGGGAAAACAGGTATTGGCATCGGAATCTTAATGCAACTATAGGATACTCTAATCCAATAAAATTGACATTTGGAACCGCATGCAATATTTAGTGGAGAAAATATTTGCGGAAATATAGGATAAGACATGCTCAGAGGGGGGATTACGCTTGCCTTGATCAGGGTGCTGGTAGTAGGGATTGTCGGGGTATTGCGGGGAAACCCCGTCTGCTTGACCTATCGAAACATAACGCACGGGAGACAACAATCAAACACCTCACATTATTAACAAATGCAATGCGCAAACACATGATGGCATGACATTTTAAATCCTCCAGAAAGGATGAATCAAGCTAGTCAACTTAAACGGAGTTCGGATGCGAAAAGGGGCACATCTCGAATATACCGGGGAATTAAGTAATGCTTCAACTTTACTTGTTGATCACAATAGATGAACCCTATGGTTAACTTGCATATTAATGACATGAACATGTGAAGATGCATGGTTTGGGGGGGATTAAACATACTTGTAACCGGATTACAAAGATTGAGGAGAACAGGTTGTATTAAAGTCAGAACAAGTCAGCCGGATTATCCGGTGGAAACAGTAACCGGAATATCCAGTGTGTCGGATTATCCGATAGAGTTGGACTCAGATTACCCGATGCACACGCCGAAGCCGTGCAACGGCGAGCCTCAATGGATTTGAGCTAGAGAGCAAGAGGGAGCGAGGGAAAAACATGGAAAGGTTCGCATGCTCACCCTGAACTCGTGGGTAGGCTTGCCGAAGGAAGGGAAGGTCGGAGTCGTCGTCGACTTGCTTGGAGTGTGGCGCACGTCCCGGACGAAGAACGCGAATCCGGGCAATGTACAACGCCTTGGCTTGATTCCTTTGGTGAGATGGTAGAGGACGTCGAGGTGCAACTTCCTATGGTCTTCGATTTGCTCGGGCCTAGCTCAATCTCCGGCGGCGAGCTCGGCCATGGCGGGCTCGGTTTGGAGCTTGTGGGGAAAAAAGGAGAGAGAGGAAGAGGAGCTAGTGAAGGGATGGGGCATGGGGAGAGTGGGGCGGCCCCGAAGCCGTGCTGAAAAATCCCACAGCGGCGGTACTACCGCTTAAACCCAGCGGTGGTACCGCTGGTGCGGTCTGGTTCGCTCTTCCCACTTCGGCGGTACTGGCAGCGGTACCGGCAGCGGTACTTGTTGGTACCAGTCAAGCGCGTCGGACGCCGATTCTGGCGGGTAGCGGCTGCGGTAGCGGTGGCGGCAGCTCCCGGGCGGTAGTACCGCTTAAACCAGCGGTGGTACCGCCGCCTGGGTTTTTTCCTCTCTTTCAGTTCCTGAATTTTATTAGGCACCAAAACATTTTATAAAATCTTTGGAAAATTTGGGGAGCCTCCCCATATTGAGTAGAAGCAACCCAAAATTAGGGCTCCAACATAAAATAGTTTGGTACCACATTGTTCATAGGTTTCAATTCGGGCAATTTTCTAATTCCCCAAATTATAATCTTTTAGCAAAAATTAGAGCAAGTCCAAAATAACATTTTGAACTCTTGGGACTCCTTGACCAATATGGATGTCCAAGTATTTCCATTTTGCAGCTTTGAGTGTCTTCTTTGTTTGGGGACTTTGTTGAAGCACTTTGGCATTTGGTTTTAGCAACTTCATATCATTTCGATATCAGGGTTGTATTACTCAGAAGAGCCATGTTTATGCATGGATGCCATGATGCAATTAACACAAAAGTGAAAATTTTACACCGGTTTTTAGGTTCTCAGCTTTGGGCTGTTACAGTCTTGTTTGCTTCTTTATCAAAAACACAAAAAAATTAGTTACTTGTTTATTTCGGTTTTGTTTTGTCTCTTGTCACCATCATGTCTTGTTCCATGCCTGTTGCTATGTCACCTGAGGAATTGATCTTCACTTTTAAACAAGGGAGTGAGGAGAATTTTAAAGAAGCTTGGTCTAGAATTAATGATTCCTTTGGTAAAACTGATCCTAAAATGACTTTAAGTTTGCTTCTCACTAGCTTCTACTTTGGTCTAGCCCTTTGTTATAGATATGCTTTAGATGCTATTGTGGGAGGAGATTTCCTTCACTGTGATGGGGATCAAGCTTTTAATGCCATAAAAAAGTTGATTGCAACTTCTAGCTCAACTAATAAATTTGATTCGGCCCTTGTTAGCATCCATGCTAGATTAAACACTCTTGAGACACATATATCTTGTTTAAAGGATGGCTATAATCAAATTCGGGAATATTTTGACTATGTTCCAACAAATTTTGAACCTTCGATGTGGGTCCCTACGGTAAAGGTTGCTATTTGTGGTGAAACCTTTTATGCTCGTTGTGATATTATGTCTGAGTTTTGCCTTATGCCTAAAAGCATTTATGAAACTTTGAATCTTTGGGGACTTGCTGAAGGAGGAGAAGGAATAACTCTTACTGATAACTCTGTTATATTTCCCGAGGGGATAGCTGAGGGTGTGTTTACAACCTTTCTTGGGAGAACGGTGTCCACTGATTATCTTGTTATTGAATGTGCAGGGACAGGACAAATTACACTTGGAAGATCTCTGCTCAAATTAATGGGAGCAACCATAGATGTGGGAAAAGGCACTCTGAATCTTACCTCCACACCAAGGTGCGGCCATGTATTCCCCAAACCAAAGAGTAAGTCTAAGGGTAAGAGAGGTAGGCGCATGGCCCTTGGTATTGATGTCAATGCTCCTCCACTTGACACTTGATTTTCACTTTCTGCGCCTAGCTGAAAGGCGTTAAAGAAAAGCGCTTATGGGAGACAACCCATCGTTTTTATTTGCTGTTATTTTTGTTTTCTTTGAGTCAAGGATTTTGTTACTTCTGTAGCAACTCCTTTGTATCTTTATTTTATCGCAATGTTGTGCCAAGTAAAGTTCTATATTGAAAGTTGATGCAAGATTTGGATTTCTGCGCAGTGACAGATTTTTAGCTGTCACGGATTTGAGCTTATCTCCCTGTAGAAAATTCAAAAAATTCTGAAAAAATCACGCATATTCCTGAGATATGTACGCAACTTTCATTATTTTAGGCCAGATCCATCTGAGCAACTTAAGTGCCTCGAAAAAATTCGTCATTCCAGACTGTTCTGTTTTTGACAGATTCTGCCTTTTGTTTTGCATTCGCTCTTTTACTGTGTTTGTGTGGATTTCTTTGCTCCACAAAGCATTGGTGGCTGTAGCTAATGTCCAGAAGCTTTGGGATTGATTGTATCATTACAGAATATGAGAATTTTTGATTATGCACTAACCCTCTAATGAGAACTGTCTTGAGTTTGGTGTGAAGGAAGTTTTCAAGGATCAAGCGAGAAGGGTGATATTATGTGATCAAGAAGAGTGAAAAGCCTAAGCTTGGGGATGCCCCCGTGGTTCATCCCAACCATATTCAGAGAGACTCAAGCGTCTAAGCTTGGGGATGCCCAAGGCATCCCCTTCTTCATCAACAAACTTATCAGGTCATCTCTAGTGAAACTATATTTTAATTCTTTCACATCTTATGCGCTTTACTTGGAGCGTCTGTGTGTTTTTATTTTTGTTTTTGTTTGAATAAATTCGGATCCTAGCAATCCTTGTGTGGGAGAGAGACACGCTCCGCTTTTTCATGTGAATACTCATGTTCTTCACTTATATTTGTTGAGTATTCTTAACTAGCTACTGCAGTGCTTTTAGCTCCTGTTTTTCATGCATCTCTTCGAGCTGTTAGCACTTGTTTATAAATACTCTCTTGCTGCATTATATTATCATTTGGAGAGTTTATGTTTAAATAAATTGATTGGTGTTTGTTTGGAAGAAAGAAAATGCTACATGTAGTAGTTGGTATTGGAAAAGACATATGCATTCTTGTAGATCATTGTCTTGTTTTGATTTGATGCTTTGCAATTGTTTTGAGCTCTCAAGTAGATCATGTTTAAGCTCTTGCATCATGTAGTTAAAGCCTAGTAGTGGAGAACTACCGTAGAGCTTGTTGAGACTTGGGATGCATATTTGTTCTCTCTAAGGTCTAGATATTTTCTGGTAAAATGTTTGAGCAACAAGGAAGACAGTGTAGAGTCTTATAATACTTGCAATATGTTTTTATGTGATTCTTGCTGTACCGGTTTATACTTGTGTTTGCTTCAAACAACCTTGCTAGCCTAAACTCTGTACTGAGAGGGAATGCTTCTCGTGCATCCAAAACTTGAGCCAAAACCCATGCCATTTGTGTCCACCATACCTACCTACTATGTGGTATTTCCTGCCATTCCAAGTAAATATTTCATGTGCTACCTTTAAACTATTCAAAACTTTATTACTCCTTATTTGTGTCAATGTTTTATAGCTCATGAGGAAGTATGTGGTGTTTTATCTTTCAATCTTGTCATTTACTTCTGACAGACTTTCACCAATGGACTAGTGGCATATACATCCGCTTATCCAATAATTTGCAAAAAGAGCTGGCAACGGGGTGCCCAGCCCCAATTAATTACAACTTTCATTAATAATTCTCTTCACATGTTTTGCCCTGATTTATCAGTAAGCAACTTAATTTTGCAATAGACACTCCTCCATGGTATGTGAATGTTGGAAGGCACCCGAGGATTCGGTTAGCCATGGCTTGTGTAAGCAAAAGGTTGGGAGGAGTGTCATCTATAAAGAAACTAAAATACATGTGTAAACAAAAGAGAAGAGGGATGATCTACCTTGCTGGTAGAGATAACGTCCTTCATGGGAGCCGCTCTTGAAAGTCTGGTTGACAAGGGGGTTAGAGTGCCCACTACCATTCGTTGACAACAACAAACACCTCTCAAATACTTATTTTGTGCTCTCTATATGCTTTCGAAAACTTAAAAAGCTCTAGCACATGATTTAATCCCTGCTTCCCTCTGCGAAGGGCCTATCTTTTACTTTATGTTGAGTCAGTTTACCTACTCCTTTCTATCTTAGAAGCAAACACTTGTGTCAACTTTGTGTGCATTGATTCTTACATGTTTACTTATTGCACTTGTTATATTGCTTTATGTTGACAACTATCCATGAGATATACATGTTACAAGTTGAAAGCAATGCTGAAACTTAATCATCCTTTGTGTTGCTTCAATGCCTTTTACTTTGAATCTATTGCTTTATGAGTTACCTCTTATGCAAAACTTTTTGATGCTTGTCTTGAAAGTACTATTCATGAAAAGTTTTTGCTTATATGATTCATTGTTTACTCTTTATCTATTTGTTAGCAAACTATAGATCATTGCTTTGAGTCACTTCATTCATGACATGAGCCTTGCAATATATTGATCAAGATTGTGTGAAAGCATGTCTCCTCAGAAATTATTTGTTGTTATCGTTTTACCTACTCGAGGACGAGTAGAACTAAGCTTGGGGATGCTTGATACGTCTCCAACGTATCCATAATTTCTGCTGTTCCATGCTTATATTATACCATTTGCTACATGTTTTATATACACTTTATATCACTTTTATGCATTTTCTGGGACTAACCTATTAACAAGATGCCACAGTGCCAGTTCCCTGTTTTCTGCTGTTTTTGGTTTCAGAAAGTTACTTCTGGAAATATTCTCGGAATTGCACGAAACAAAAGGCCAGTCCCTATTTTTCCAGCACGTACACGGAGTCCGAAGGAGAGACGAAGAGAGCCACGAGGTGGCCAAACCACCTGGCGGCGCGGCAGTGGGCCCAGCCGCGCCGCCTGTGGTTTGGGCCCCTCGGGGGTCCGCCGACATCGCCCCTTCGCCTATTTATTCCCCGAGACGTGAAAACCCTAAAACACCGAGCCTTTCATCCAGAACATATTCGCTGCCGCCGCCGTCGTCAACCCTAACTCGGGGGGTTCTGAAGCTCTTCCCGGCACCCTGCCGGAGAGGGGAATCATCACCGGAGGGCTCTACATCGCCATGCCCGCCTCCGGAGTGATGCGTGAGTAGTTCATCCTTGGACTATGGGTCCATAGCAGTAGCTAGATGGTTGTCTTCTCCACTTGTGCCATCATGTTTAGATCTTGTGAGCTGCCTATCATGATCAAGATCATCTTATTGTAATGCTACATGTTGTGTTTGCTGGGATCTGACTTATATTGATACCTATGTGGAGCTGAATATTATATTATCATGTCTATGTCATTTGTGATCTTGCATGCTCTCCGTTACTTGTTGAAGCCTTGGCCAAGTGAATACTTGTAACTCCAAGAGGGGGTATTTATGCATGATAGTTGGGTTCAACCTCTATTTAACCTGGGATAGTGACAGCAAGTTCTAAGGTTGTAGATGTGTTGTTGCCACTAGGGGTAAAACAGCAATGCTTTATTCAAGGATGAATGTATTGTTTACATTACGCACATTACTTAATGCAATTGTCTGTTGCTTGCAACTTAATACTGGAAGGGGTACGGATGTTAACCGGAAAGTGGACTATTTAGGCATAGATGCATGCTGGATAGCGGTCTATGTACTTTGTCGTAATGCCCAAATGAATCTCATAGTAGACACCACAGCTCACACATGCATGTTATATGCACTTATCAATTGTCAATTGCCCAGCTGTAATTTGTTTACCCAGCATGTTAGTTATCTTATTGGAGAGACACCACTAGTGAACTGTGGACCCGGTCCATTCTTTTACATCTGAAATTTGTACATGCAGTTCCACGTTGGCACCGGAATCCCTGGTGTTGCGCCGCACTACACTCCTTCACCAACACCTTCGAAGCAAACCCATTTTCCTACTGGTTCGATTAAACCTTGGTTTCATACTGAGGGAAAACTTGCTGCTACACTCATCATACTCCTCTTGGGGTTCCCAACTGACGTGTGACGTACAAGCATTGTTTCCGGTGCTGTTGCCGGGGAGATATTCCCTCGTCAACCTAGCGCTAGCAAGATGACACGATCATCATGATCCAACATGATGAGCGTGCCATTACCAACCTGAAGTTTATCCTGTTGTGTTTGAGAACATGTCAAGTCTCAGGATCAACTTTCACAAGAGTGAGGTTGTGGTTTTGGGGGCCAGCCCTGAGGAGCTGCTGAGGGTGGCCCAGATGCTTAACTGTAAGCAGGGTTCTTTCCCATTCTCGTACCTGGGTCTCCCTATCAGTGACAGAGCTCTAAGGGCGGGGGCCTGGGATCCCCTCACGTCCAGGGTTGCGAAGCGTGCGGACCCATGGATGGGAAAGCTGATGTCCTCGGCGGCGAGACTCACTCTCACCAATGCATGCATTTCGAGCCTAGCGCTTCATGCCTTGGCGGTTTGCCTGCTTGGTGATGGGGTTCATCGAACGATGGACGGACATCGCTCTCGTTTGTTCTGGGAAGCAAACGGGAAGAAACGTAAGTACCAACTGGGTTACGCTGGGATGCAGTGTGTAAACCCAAGGCCCTGGGGGGCTTAGGTATTATGGATACCAAACTCATGAACCGTTGCCTTATGGCGAAATGGGTTTGGAAGATCTTGTCGGGGGAGTCAGGCCTCTAGGCGGACATCCTCAGGGCCAAATATCTTCGGTCGAAAGATATCCTGGTTGGACTCCCACACAGGAGGGTCCCAATTCTGGAGAGCCCTCTAGAAGACTAAGGACCTAATTTGCGTTGGTGCAAAGCACTCTGTGAGGAACGGGAGATCCACAAGGTTGTGGATTGACTGGTGGACTGGGTCGGGCCCCCTCAAGGACCGCTTCCCGGCCATCTTTGCGATCTCGACTGAACTAGAGACCTCGGTGGCACTTGCTCACCGGGAGGGGGAATGGTACATTTCCCTACGCCGGACCCTTGGCCCGGTGGAGATCACGGAGTGGATTGAACCAGGCGGGAGCTCCCTGAGTTTCTTCCTTCCCCAGACCAGGACGTTCTGACATGGACTCTTGAGCCATCTGGAACCTTCTCGTAGGTCTCTATTAATAAACTTTGCGAAGGAACCCCTAGGGATCTGGGGAATTGCTATTCCCCTGAAGAACCGTATTTTCCTCTGGCAATTAGCTAGGAAACGCTTACCCACGAATGATAATATTGCGAGGAGAAGGGGACCCTCGAGGATGCACCCTATGCGAGGAGGTGGAAGACACGAACCACATCTTTTTTCTTGTGTCCACTGCGAAGTTTTATGTGGAGCGCGGTTAGGGAGCTGCTACAATGCTGCTGGAACCCCTCGTGTTTCACAGACATGTTTAGGCTTATTTCCTTAGAGTCGGGTCAACATAAGCGAATTCTTTGGATTTGCTGTGCGGCTTTACTTTGGTCTTTGTGGAACATTAGGAACAAATTCTCGATTGAGTGGGTGTTTCCTTCTCAACCGGCTGACGGGTTGTACAAAATGACGATGTATATGCAGGTGTGGAGGCCAGTGGCTAGGACGCAGGATCGGGAAGCACTGGGCTAGCGATTGGCAGGATCCGCTCGCTTCACGACTCCGTCCGTGTCAGACCGGACGTGCTGCCAGTACCTGTTAGAGTATATGTGTACGTGTTGTTATGGTAGTATAGGATAGAGATAGGATACGTATTCATACGGTCCTGACTTGACTTGTACTCCAAGATGATCCCTGTACTCCTATTTATACTCGCCCCGAGGCTCAATAATACATCCAACATATTCCGCATATCCCTCTCTATTGTTATACATGGTATCAGAGTGGCAAGATCCTTGACCTAGCCATTGCACACACTTCCGCGCCGCGCCCGTGCGCCGCCCCCGGGGAGGTCGATCTCCATGATCTCCGCCGGGGCCGCGCAACCCGTACGCAGGGTTCGTCCGCCGATCCGTGATCGGCTGCCCTGTAAGTTTTTTTTTCTGATCTCTTGATCGGTTTTCTTTTTTGGTTTACCGATCTTAGATCGGATTGAGTCGCCCACCGCCATCGTCATCGCCGCGCCTCCACTCCGACCATCGACATCGACGATCTACACCGCGCCCGTGCGCCTGCCACCTGCGCTGCCGTGCCTGCCTCGGTAGGCCGTCACGGGTTCACGGCAGGCTGCCGCGCACCGCGGCCGGGCTGCGCCTTCCTCGGGAGGGTACTGCGGCCGTCCCCCTCGGATCGTCTTTGTCGTCATCGCCCGGGACTTCACCGACAACGCCGCCATCGACTCCGATCTACGCGTAGTCCCCGCCATGGCGCATACGGCGCACCCTCGGTCTGATCAACCGATCTCGCGCCTGTCGACGCCAAGCACGTCCCCGAGCACGCGCCAACCACCGATCGAGCTACGGGCTGCCACTGCATCGCCCCTACGGGCCGCAGCGCCGCCGCCTTGGTCAGCGCCTACCGGCGGCCAACGTGCCTCCCAAGCGTGTACGTGCCGGTGGCCTCCAGCCGCTGCACCGACTCGCGCCTTGTAGCTATGCCGCCCCCTCGGGTCGTAGCATCGCTGCACGCAGTCTTCTTCGCCGTCCCCGCGCATCGACGGCCTCGGCTTCTACCGCGCCATCTCCCACGGCGCGGATCGCCGCCGTCGCGCACGGTCTTCGTCACGCCGCCGGGTTCTTCCTCACCTCCCTCGAGCACCGCCGCCGCGCTTCACAAGGTAACCTGCAGGGCGACTTCTCCTTGTCGCAGGTCCCGCCGACTACCCCATCATCGATCTAGGCGTCCCGCATGACCACCCCAGGTCACCGCTGGTTCCGCCGCCTTCTACGTCTACGTCCACTACAACTTCGTCGCCAGCGTCATCGCCTCGTCCCCGACTACACACCTGCTACTCTACTCCGACAATCGCGGACAGCATTGGCATCTCTCCCTCGCCGCTCTGCTGTCGCAACCGTCGTGGAGTCCTCCTTTGCTAGTCTTTCTCTGACATGGCGACAAGTTTATGATGGTCCCTGCCCCTCGCACGCCTGGTACTGGCAACAACGGGAGTGCCTTCGTCCCCGACGCGTTCCCGAGTCTGGCAAACTCGGATCGGCGCCTCGTCATCATCGGCTTCGACGTCTTCTACGGCATCGACCTCTCTATGACCGCCTCGACCGCGTCACGACGAGTTCTTCTTTGCGTACTCAGTTCTGGCAAAACCGGAGTATGCCTTCGTCCCCGACGTGTGCCTAGTTCTGGCAAAACTATGGCCGCACCTCGTACTCGACGGCTCGGACTGCATCGACTACGGCGTCGGCCCCATCTTCGACGACTGCCTTGACACGTCTCCGTCAGCCTCCTCGCGCACTATGCGCATGCGGCTTCATGTGCGGCTTCCTCGACACCGGCCACGACATCGACCACGGCGACCCCTCGCGCGGCTACCCCGACCACGGCACCGCCCAACGCTCTCGGCTCCCTCGACATCGGCACAAGGGCTACCACCTCGCTTGAGCATCATCATCGTCCTCTACAGTCCAAGCTTCACGCCGCGACACCGTCCACGATACTCCCGCTCGGACTACGGAGGGATGTCAGCCCACTGGATCTACTTCGGTTTTCTCCAGTCTGACCGTCCGCGACGTTCCAGTTGTTCACGGCGCTCCCGCTACGACTGCGGGGGGATGTTAGAGTATATGTGTACGTGTTGTTATGGTAGTATAGGATAGAGATAGGATACGTATCCATACGGTCCTGACTTGACTTGTACTCCAAGATGATCCTGTACTCCTATTTATACTCGCCCCCGAGGCTCAATAATACATCCAACATATTCCGCATATCCCTCTCTATTGTTCTACAGTACCTTAGGCTTTCTCTTGTATCTCGTTGTAGCTCGTTATGTACTGTAGTTTGCGTGCTACCATGGACTTATGTGTTATCCTGCCTGAGACAGAGACTAGTTGTTGTATGTGGATCTTTGGCCGGATGACTTTATTAATTTAAAGCTTGGCTCTGCTCAACCCTTCCGTCTAAAGAGAGGGGAGGGAGCTTTTTTTTTTGATGCCTCTTGATCGGTGGTACAGTTATAGTATCTGAACTCATGTACAACTCACACCACACTCACACCACACACACGCACACCCCTAGTACACAAGCTAGACCTACTACTACACACGGAGCACGTGCGTTTGAGCTCTGACAGTTGTGGCACGAACGCACGTGGGAGGCGCTAAATCACTGTTCCTAGTGAACAGTGCCGCGGGATGAAACGCTCGGAAAATTCGCTCCACCCTGGGAGTCGAACTCGCGAGCGGGCTGCATGCCACTGCACGCAAAGCCACTGCGCCACAGGCGCGTCTCGAGAGGGGAGGGAGCTATGAACGTGTCTACCACACTTCTCCATATGTACAAGTACAACCGATGGGAAGCTTTCGGGCAGTCTCCACGAAACAGTCTCCACGAAAACAGCCTGACGGAGAGTTTTCAGCGGGTTTGGCTTGGATCTGGTTTTCATTTCGCATGGGCTCAGCTAGGGTCTTTTTCGAGCATCAAAATGCTGGGAATTTACATCCAGTGGGCCCAGCATGGAGGCGTGCAGACCTGCAGATTACCATTTACGCTCCCAGAAAGTTTAACTCCGAATATGCACTCCCGGTATTCATCTGAGAGAATGGACTTCAAGATATTACATCGAAAGAAAAAGCAACGACGTTAGCAAGTCAAAAAAAAGTGACGACGTTAGAAAAGAAGGCCTGTAAGGCCGCAAGTCGGGAACGGCATGGGCAAGCCCAGGACTAAACTACTTTTGCGGGCCGCCCCATAATGAAAACCCAAACGACAGATCCCTTCTCAGTTCGAACTCGTATCCCGTCTCCCGAGATTTTTTTTTTGAACAGAGGCTCCGTCCCGAGGGACCGAGAAACTTCATTGACTTTCAACACTGGAGATACATTTTGCAGGTAAGGCTACATAAAAGCTGAAAATTACACACAAGCCCAAACTTTTTGCACTAAGGACCTCAAAGCAAATCGAAGAAAAGCAATTAGGTCCTGCTCCTTCTCCAGCGCAACGAGCTCGAAGCTGCGCACGGCCTAAGAGCATCTCTAGCAGTACCCGCAAAACGGTCGAACATGCAAAATTCCGGCGACTTTGCGGGTTTGGGGCAATTTTTGGGCCAGACCAGCGTCTGCATATTTGCGTCGGCCCGCAAACGTTTTGCGGTGGCCCGTGAATCCGCACCGCGTGCCCCTATTTATTTGGGTTCCCACCGCATTTGCGGATTGCGATCCCCAATCCCGCACCTCCTCCGGCGAGCAATCCGCCGTGCGCTCCGCCGTCTCCGACGAGAAATCTCGCGTCCCCGTCAACAGATCCGGCGACGCCGAGCCATGGCGCCGAAGCGGGAACCAGAGGCGCCGCTCCCGGCGACGACCGTTTC
The DNA here is from genome assembly GCA_947311845.1 of Poa pratensis. Taxonomy (NCBI): domain Eukaryota; kingdom Viridiplantae; phylum Streptophyta; class Magnoliopsida; order Poales; family Poaceae; genus Poa; species Poa pratensis. The sequence goes on from CAMZMU010000027.1 coordinate 86,458,526, forward strand.
GGCGGAGACTACTCCGACGCGAAGCGCGCGCAGATCGTCCGCAGCGACGGCGCACGGAAGTACATCCACGGCGGGTCGGTGCGCTGCGACTTGCCGGAGTTTGACCGGCTCCGGAGGGAGCGGGAGCGGGAGATCGACCGGCGCCGTTGCGAGAAGTTCCTCCGCGGCGCCAGCAGCTCCTCCGCGGGCGCCAGCAGCTCTTTCGCCGCGCCGGGTGCTCCTCCGCCAGAGGGCTACGCCCCCGAGCACTACGGCGTCACGCTCGGGCCGGAGGATTTCATCCCCGACGAGCACCTCAAGCGCACGCTGGCGGCGACGGTGCTGCGGTCCCAGCACGAGGCGGTGGAGTTCGCCGCCAAGATCAAGCGCGACGAGGTGCTCGAAGACGTCCTCATGGAGCAGACGCTGATCATCAGCCAGCTCCCGCCCGTCATCGACCTCGTCTCCGACGAGGAGTGAAGATCCTCCACCGCTGCGTCGCCGCCGCGCCGTGGCTCCGGTGAGGAGCAAATTTTGTGTAGTTTTAGGGTTTCGGCGGCGACGTGTAGTTCTAGGGTTTGCATTTTGTGTAGATACACCGTTGAAATCTATATGTAGCGAAGAACATCTATCTAGTATGAACTGAACTTTGTTCCTGCGAAAACTTGGATGCTGAATTTCAGATTTGCAGTTTCGTTTGCGGGATCTGTTCTTCGCGGCCCCATTTCTCGCGCAAAAACACGCAAAACCTGACCCGTAAAATTGTTTTGCGGGTTGCCGTTTTGCGGGTACTGCTAGAGATGCTCTAACTCAACCTCGCCGGGGACGAACCACTTGGGAGGAGGAGCCGGGCGTCTCCCGAGATAGAGAGAGTGTGTGAGAGAGGAGAGAGAGATGTCTCACTCGCCGTCGGGATCGCGCGCGACGGCGCGGCCGGCCGGGGAGGAGGCCGTCGCCGACGCAGCTACGGAGGAAGGCGGCGAGTCCCAGATCTCTGCGCTCCTCTTCGGTACGCGCCCCCTAAAACCCTAGCCCTACCGTCGCGTGGTGGTGCTTGGTCGCCCGCCTCCCAGTCCCAAGTTCGCTCGGAGCAGTCGCTCGAGTTCGTGCTCAGGGTGTGCCGTTCGCTAGGGTTTCCGGACCATTTTGCGATCCTGTCGTGGCGATTCGGCACTAGATTGGGGGTTTAAGACACCCAGCGCTTTGAAATTATGGGGAACAGTCTGATCTGAGAGGGATGGGGATAGAACCCGGTGCCGCGTGGTTTGAATCGATTGGGATTTGAGAGCCAGCAGCACCGCATGTCTAGAACTGCGATTTGGTGCCAATCAATTTTCTCTTTTCAAGTTTTGGTTCCCATTCTGATTCGTCGTATTGGGACCAAATTTGTCTTGTTTATTATTGCCGTAGAATCGTATATATCAAGGTAATTTGATTGGCAGTTCCAAATTCGTGAAAGCGATGAGAGAAATCGCCTGTAAGAAACACCTCTACTGGCTAGATTACATAACAGACACGCACAACACATATGTTTCAGAGTAGCATAAATGAGCCTACATCTGCTCGCCTATTGTTTGCAATCCAATAGTGGATTATCTAACGACATGCTTAGAATTGTGATTGGGCCCTAATTCATATTTCCTTCTTGAGTACACTTGTTTCCCCGTTCTGCTTTGGCAAAATTGTTATTTATATTGTACATTTCAGTCGGCAGCTTCACATTTGCAAAAAGGGGTAGTGAAATTCTCTCTGTAGATGATCACTCTACCTGATGTCTGATGTGTGTGCAGTTCAGTTACTATGCTGATACATTCGAGCACACACACGCACACTAATTCTAGGCATGGTGAACTTGTCAGAGATGGTACCAGTGGAATGAACTTCTAACACGTCCACTGCATTCTTCTCTGCAGACGTGTCGCAGCAGGTCCAGGATAGCCTCCAGAACATGATGAAGATGACCAGCGAGATCGAGCAGTGTGGCGGTGAGATCGAGACGGAGATCGAACAGGCCAAGGAAGGTGTGGCTGACAAGTGCAGGGCCCTTGAGGAGGAGAAGGAAAGGTTCCAGAAGGTGGCCATTGCCGCGCTCAACATCCTGAACGGCGGCATCTGAAGTCTGCGCCATGTGAACGAAGACTGATCCTGATAGGTGCCATCCTCTGTAGATCACAGCTCATGTTCCATACTCCGGTTTTGCAAATCGTCAATTCCTCAACAGTGTTACCCGCGGTTCTTTTTCTTAGCTTGTCAGCCATTTGGACCAGCGTGTGGTGGGAATACCAGTAGTAGTAGTAGTTTGTGCTCTTTCAGTGAAGCAGAGCATAGCTGTACGTGTGTTCTAAATTCTTGTTGCTAGTATAATCTATGAAATTAGTGTTAATTCAGAAGTTATCATCATAGTACAGACAGGTGAGCAGATAACCTATCTATCCAGTGCAATTCTTGTGGTAAATGATTTTTGGTCTTTGAAGGAATGCCTCTTCTTCACCATGAGAATGGATAATCTGACCGATTCACCATATGGCACCCTCTTTGGTCCAGAGTCCCGTGGCTACTGCAGGATTTTAAACTGCTGCCAGGGGCTGCATCAAGACCACGTTCCTTGCTGATGAGTGATGACGGCTACGCTTCCCTACATATTACCGAGAAGTTTTGTGACGCCAGGGAAGGCTTCAGGAAAGTTCAGGGTTTCCTGATGTTACATCTTTCATGGTTGAGACGGTCCTCAGAATAGTCTTGCATCAGGGTTGTAAGTAAGTTTCAGTCCTTTGATGGAACAATAGAGCTCCTGCTAATGGCTGAAGCAGGTGTCACATGCAATTGTATGGTATAACTAGTGGGGGTTTATGACTTCACCTATTTTCCAGATAACTAATTTATATCCGAATCTCTATGCAGAACACTGAGCTCACAAAACGCAAACAATCAAAGAACCATCACGCTTTCTTGAATAAGCACACACTAATTTCCACTGGCAGAACTATTGTTTATGCACCCTTTCTCAGCACTATATACATCATTTCTTTTGTACAAGTTTCACATCCACTCCTAAAAACCATACTCCTAGATCTGTTTCTTACTCTCAAATAACTTGTTCAAACATAACTTTTGAAACATGTTTGTCAAATATATAGGATGGGCAATTAGTAGCATAGTAACAACTTTTCACAACACTCAGGAAGGTTTGCTTCGTCTTGCTACTTGTTTCGTCATCATCTGTCTGAAGAATATTTTGGGCAAATTCTTGCATGTCAAACTCAATTTTCTTGTCCATGTGACTTATTATTGCCTTGTTCTTCTCAACATCCTATAAATTACACCATCAGTTCAGTGGTAAAAACTGACGAAGTATGAAAATCCATACCTTGTGTTCTATATTCAAATCACACTTGCTGATATAATGTATGAAATATGCGGACCAATGTACAAGATCTTTCACAATTATTATACATAGTGCACAGCTATAGAAAACCGTATATCAATATATTTGGCTCTCTTTCTAATGATAAGTTGTTTGTTGTTATTGACATGCGAATACAGAATTTATATGCAAAGTAAACATAAACAAAACAACAGATTTTTGCAGTAGACGGTTGTAAATCCTATTTTTTTTAGTTTACACTTTGTAGGTTCTTGTATTCCAATTGAATGGAAGCTAAAGCGTTAAAGTTAGACTAAGTTTTCCCCTGTTTTCAGAATGAGTAATATTAAGTCATATGGGTTGAATATGTCATGATTAATTTGTATCTTGGAAATAGTAGAATATAACACATGAGTTTATAAAATATTATATTGTACTACTCACTGTCAATTTTTACAATGGATTTTCGGTAGACTTATGTTAACACCATATTTGCATTCATTTAATCTGAGGATGGATCTCTGAATTGCTCGTCCATTTTGAACTACATCAAAGGTACGTCATTTATGATATGTTCACATTTAATTTAAGTGTTCATGCCTATTTATCAAGGGTTATTTCTGTTCCTTCCATATTTACAAAACCTATATGCATGTGAATGGTGACCTTTTAATGATAACTCTTTTTTTCTGTTAATGGTATGACTCGATTTTTCAAATCCCTTGATTTCCCTTCTGAATACTTTAGTTAATACAAAGTGCAATTGACCGCCAGAACTGATGTGGTACCAAGAGATGCACTAAATGTCCAATTTCTGTCTCAATCATACAAACTTTTGACAAAGAATATAATTACATATTCTTCTACATGGGACTTTCAATAAATCTGAACTATGTCAATTCTGTCTCACTAGATTGATGGCAGATGTTACTTTACTTTGTCTACTGATGAGAGAGCTTCCCCATATATGTATGAAAATCACAAGCATGCACAATATAAATTTCGGAGTATAATTTGTAGTATCGTACTGAAATTTTTGAATTAATTTAGTCTTGTTGTTGAGCCTGACCATAACAAGTTTAAACTAATGTCAATTTGAAATATTCTATAAATCTTGTGGCTCAACAATTTTGATGAGCTACTGTTGATATGCGCATAAAACAACAGGGACATAAACTTAGATAATGGTCTCCTTGGCTATAACCGTTATTGTATCTCTCCCTTGCTCTCAAGTTCATTGAATTTCTATTTGAAATTTTAAAAAGAAGAAAAGTTTGATCTGTGTAAGCAACCAAAAAAAGGGTAAAACATGTTCAATTACTTGTCATGGTGTTCTTTTCTTGGAGTAAAAACACACTGTCACCCATCTATCTGATACAAAGTGGGGCAAGAGAAATATTTGAGCGTAGGAGTTACCTGGGAGAGTAACATCTTGTGGCGAAGGGTGCCCCAGATAGAGGACGCGAGTTGAATAAACCAAGTACCATCTACACTGTTCATCATGGATGATGCTTCACCGATTCGTCCAGCACAAATCTCAATAATTTTAACTAGAAGCAAACATGTTTGTTTGTCATGAACCATGAACAGCCCTGCTTGGTTAACACTTGTCGTACCACATATGTCATCTTCATATTCGTTTGTTGCATCATCCATTCGATCCACTAGAAGTTAAAAGAAATATATTAGAATATTTGTGTGCGAAAACAAGAAGGTGCATTAATTGTTCAGTTAACTTACAGCGCAACGTATCAAATTGTTGATGTACATCGGTCCTTCAACAGCAGGTGCATCATGTGCCAATAAATCAACAAGTTGCTCAAGGGCCCTAACAAGAATTTCTTGTTTTACATCTCCTTTAATCCTAGATACACAATTGTCATAAGAAGGATATTCAAAATAAAAGAGGTTATAGTGAAGGGCCATGTTTTTTTAAGTGGTAAGTGATTGATTATTTAAAAGTAGTGTTGTAAACATAAATTGTGATATCATGCCAAGTTAAAAAAATGGTTTCATGTATACATGCATCTTAATAGTCAATTTGTGAAAAGCATCTAATACTAGATTGCAAGTATCACTTTGCTAATCTTCTTATCAAGAGAAACAAATTAGTCAAAGTGGTCCAACTAAGCAAATAGGTATTAATCATCGTGACTTGATGATTCGGATTGTGCAGTAATGTTTGCTTAATGTACTCACCATGATACATCAGTTTTTCCTTCATTGATACTGCCGTGCATAAACTGTTCCAACATTGTATTACCCGTTGAATCGCTACAAAGGTATTGAGAAATAATGTTGGCGAGAACTGACACCCTGGCCCATGCAAGTCGTTCTGTGGCACGGCCTGGTTCAAATATGCAAGCAGCGGCCAGAAAGTAAGTCCTTAAAACATCTTCTGTAGTCACCCCAAAAGTCTCAAGGCCATTCTCAGTGAACCACCTACATACATATATAAAAGATATTGTTAATGAAACCATAAATATGCATATGACACACAAAAATGCATCCATGTTTATGCTAATTCATGGATTGAATGTGATGTAATTAAGAAAATGATATGTCAGGTTAGTGCTCACCTTTGTAGGCCGTGCCACTCAAGCTGATGTTGGATTTGGCAACGATTGAAATCACATCTTGCCAGCTCAAGATAAACTTTGTTGTTCACAAGTGGCATCCTGTTAATACAAAACATCATATGAGCCATCATTAAGGTCTTTAAGAATTATATCTAGAAGCCATGAACATTTTTTTAACATGATCTGCTGTCATACGCTTTTCTACCTATAGAGTGTCTTCCCAATCCAAATATCATCCTCACCACCATATTGTTCTAGGTAGACTCTTGCTTCTACACGCGGCAAACTTGCATACCATGGGAAGTCCAGTGTGTATTGTACCTATCATCATAGCAGTTATCCACATAAGCTAGGTTAATTTTTTCGCAAAAAGGATAATGTCTTAATAAGTAAGTGTTTAAAATAGTATATGGAAACAATCAATTGATATGTAAACAAAACATGTATTCTTATAAATTAAGCAAGAAAGAGTGATGCGACGACAAGGCACAAACCAACATCATCGATAACGACAAAGGTCATGCATATATATCCATGTGCACTTCGTTGTGACACAATGGGTTTGAGTCACGATGGTGGAAAGGAAAAGAAGATCAAGAATGTACGAGTGGGTACAACATCTTATGTGGACCTGATTTTAAAGTCATACATGTATTCATATAATTTTTACAACAAGTAACAAATAGGAACGCGACAAATGGAAGGAAATCAAGATGATGCGTGGGTGTAATTCATAGGAACTTGCCTTTTATAAGGAAAAATCAAGAGCACAACCATATTTACTGTGAAGGTTTAAACTGAGTTTTACAAGGCAAAAGATATCATTTCGGTTTCCACTTCAAAGATAACTTGAATCATACAACAAGGAACAAATTGGGAGTTGGAACATTCTTAAGGCCTTGTTTACTAGCCCGGTATTTTCCGGGTTCGTGGGGGAATATCCCGGCCCATCCCGACATCCCGAAACATCCCCGACGGTCCGTTTACCTCTCGTGTATTTCCGAGTATCTCCCCGGCCCATCCCCGAATATCCCAGCCCGTTCTCCTCCGACGCGTCGTCATCTCACACGCGAGGCTGCCCTCGCGTTTTCTCGGGGAAACTTATCTGGAGCGAGGCGGCGGCGCAGACGACAGGCGACGGCGAGGCCGCTCTCCTCCGACGCCCCCACGGAGACCTCCTACGGCGCCGCCTTTTCTCCGGTTTGCCCACCTCCTCCCCTCCCCTCTCCTTCCCTCTCCTCTCGTGAGCTGCCGGCGACCCCTAGGTTTTTGACCTCCGGTGAGGTGCAGCGTATTATCTTGGCCGCCGGCTACTCCCAGGTTTTCTTGGCCACCGGATCAGCCTCACGAGCTGGCCGCCATGGCTATTATCGTTGAGCAGCAGGAGATCTGGAAGCCGTGGTTGTGCTAATCCTCCGGCCGGCGTTTCCTTCTTTTGGACTCTTGGTCACAGGCAGCATGCAGTAGTTGTTAATTAACGATTAATTGGCCGGCCGGCGTATCTCTGTCGTTTGCTCCCTGTGCTAATCGATGAAACAACAGTAGAAAAATCAGTGAACTTGTTTCACAAAATCAGTGCCGATCTGTGAAGCCAAATCAGTACTATCATAGATAGCTAGTGTGATATCTTGTTCATTAGTTTGGTCTGTGAAACCTACATGTATGTTTGGTATTTCTAATGTAATAATGTGTGTTTGGTATTTATAATGTAATAATGTGTGTTTGGTATTTATGATGTAATAATGGAGTACATGTATATTTATAATGCCTTATAATCCTGTCCTTTTACTACCAGTGGAAGTTGTTGAAAGAGTGGACAATGTGAGGCAAAATGAGAAGAAGGTTTCTGGTGGACCAAAGAAAAAGCCTCCGCAGGAGTTAAAGAAGACCAACAAAAGTGATGATATGGTGCGAGTGGTGGATAGATATGTCAAGATGAAAGAGAAGCAAGCAGACGATGAAAAGGCTGAGACAAATGCTTATTCCATTGGCAAGTGCATTTCGGCATTGCAAAAGATGAGAGAAAAATTTTCAGGTCAGCAGAGAGTCAAGGCCTAAAAAATCTTTAAGAATGCCGAGAATCGAGAAACATTCCTTTCATGGGTTGCTGAAGATGAGCAATTAGCTGTCGATTGGCTGCATGAGGAACTTCTCGAGTTGCCTTGAGGTAAATCTTGCTTACTTGATATGATGGGTCTGACTCAAAGCTAGGCCTTGTTTACTTGTATTCACCATCTTGTCATTTCTATATGTTTCTGCTACGTGGAGCTGTCACAAGAAACTTTTGTTTTTGCATCGAATCTTGTGTCTATACTTCTCATCTGATAATGTGTTTTCTCTTAACCATTTTTTGTCAGCTGCGGGCAAAGAAGAAGTGTAGGTACCTACTTGTCTCAGCATATCAAAACCGTCAGGATTTTGTTGATCTTAATGTAACATTCAGCTGGAAGCCTGGAAGTTGAGCACTGTATCTTTGAACACTTGGTTATGGTTCAATTCAGGGGTGTGCAAAATCCACACCGGCCCAAACCATATTAAACCAGTTAATTGACTAGTTCATTTTCTTTCACTAAGAGTCCAAAGGCCCAAATTCCCACCAGGTTTTAGTACAAAAATATCAGCTAGGCCCAAACCGCCTAAACCGGCAAACCAGTTTTGCCCAGCCTTAGTTCAATTCATGCTGAGAACATGATTGTAATATGATAACTTAACTCATTTGGCTGGAGTGGGCAAATTATCTAATTTCAATTAGACTTGTGTGTGACATGTTTGTAATGATTTGTTGAGATATGGCAATTGTGAGTTGACATATATCCAGTCCAAAAATTTGATTTTTCAGTTGGTGAATATGTTGATGTATTGGTAAAGATTCAGTTTTTATTATAGGTGGTTAAAACGCCACAATACTCTGCCATCCCGAAATTGGTAAACACAGCCCAGGTTTTGGAAAGTGGGGAAATCTGGGGAAATCTGGGGATTGGGTGAAAGGGAGGGATTCACCAAATCCCCTCCCATCCCCAAACTTCCCATCCCCAGAAAAACACCAGGAGTAAACAAGGCCTAAAAGAAGGCAAAGAGGTAAATTATCTTGCATACATGTGGTTAAAAGTTGGAAAATGAAGAAACTGAAACCATCGCGACACTGTGCGCCACGGTGATACGGTGCAACCACGTCCGTACCACGTGATCAACTGAGAACTCGCACAATTACCATGGGATGATGGTGCAAGCAGAAACCATGGGAACTTGTCTGTCGCCTCGGGTGATCGAGCTGTGGTGATTCCCGTAAAGGCAAGCGCCGACTTTCCAAGGTGGTACCTAATTTCAGGATGCATCCTAGTTTCACATGGGCATAATACTAATTTTGCGTAAATAATGAGTTTAGGTTTTTGTGAATGTGACATTAATTTTTAGTTTATGATAAATTATGATTTTGTCCTCGCTTGGTAATGTTGTATGAGGTTCCTTTGTACATGTCCACTTTCACGAGACGATTTTTCTTAAATATTTAAGGATTTGCTAGGTGTTTAGATATGGTCGATTATCACCGATGGATCGGTTACGCTCCGCTTTCTACTATATATGTGTGAAGGTCCTCGCGTGTATAGCGGTTGCACGTGGGTTGCCGGCACGCGAGATTCAGGTTACACATACCACTCATGTTATCGAGAGCTTATACCTAGGGATTAGAGAGGACGTTCACGGGTACCGCTTGGTAATGCTCTTGTTAGAGTTTAGCGAAAGCGCAAATACACAATCGTGCACTATGAACACCAAAAAAAAGTTTGTTCTATGAAGTTCACAAAAAATGACATTGACGGTAACCCAATTTTATTTCTCTTTTCATTTCCTCGCGGGCGAACGTGGGTGGTTTTATCTGTTTCTACTAGGAAATCTATCTATTTTTATTCCAAATATTTAAGAGTGAAAAATAATGATGGATATTAGGGCCTTTTGTTGGTCTTTCAGGTTTGAAGTGGTCGTCCCGCAACATGCCTTGGCGGTCTGAAAGGCCAACCCACATGTTTAGTTGAAAAATTTGCAAGATTAGCCTATGTCAGCCCGCATTCCATACCCAAATGAAGAAGCGGCATTGGAATAGGAGGTGATTTGTGGAAACCAAAACATGCTTTCAAGAGTACAAAACTTCAAATATTGCCCATCTTTTCTGGAGAAGACGGTTCGGTATATCTACACCCCATTTTGTAGCAGCAATCGATGGGAAGGATTTGCACACTTGTGGAGCGCAAGAGTTGCAATTTATGGAGTCTGTCCTTGTTGTTGTGGTGCCAGGAATTTTAGGATGTAGGGAGAGGAGAAAAAGTAAGTCTTGATGCGGTGAAGTACTAAGTGATGGTGCCATTTCAGGCGTCCATGAGGTTAAGGCCTTAAGGGCCTGAACTCTCGTCCAAAGTTAGATGAATCAGCTGATGTGGTAAGCGTTCCGAGATGACGGTACTTGCAACCCATGATTTACATGTATGGATTTCCAGAAACACCGCTCTTCCTAATTCAAATAGTGTTGTTGGTCGGCCTAATGCTTTTATTTTTGTACTTGTGTAGAAGAGCTCCATGTCTGACTCGTCGCACATATGCTCATGCCAACCCGTTGCACATATTTCCCATGCTCACCCACATCTATGTGTGTGTGAACCTATCAATAAAATTGTTTTGGTTAATGTTGTGATGTTCCAACCAATGGGTTTTTGGCCCAATAGAGGGAAGTTGATGTTAGCTCCGTGAACCCAAACTCGAACTATAGTGGGCGAAATTAAACTAAATTATGTGTCTCACGTCCTCTTACGACATAATGTTTATCCATGTTGGTCTTTTGTTGTAGCTTTGTGACGTTTCTGCCCGTATAGACTAATGTTGAGATAACTAACAATGTAATCGTAATGTTTATTCGATAAAATAAAATTGTATTAGTCTTGTTGGCACATCAAGACCAGTACGACCGTACAACAGTCTAGCACTTAGTCTCAGCATACTATGAAGCACACAACCAACAGATAAAGAAACTGAAGAAATAACATAGTGGTCTGAAAAACTGTATGTCAGGCGTCAAAACATAGACGGCTATCCTGGTGGGTAAAGAGAGATACATTGAAGGTGATCGACTGGTATGGCGGAGTAGTTTACCTCGCCTGGTAGATCCTTAGCAATGATCCATTTATCAGAAATCGTCCTTTGGGCTTCTCTTTCTCTAAGGAACTGGTAGGAGAATCTCCCTGCACGCTCCAACACGTCCTCCCCGGGGAAACTCACTTGAGAGGCCCTGTTGAGGTTGTACATCCCAGTGACTGCCTGCGTCGATTGCCCTACGAAAGCGAAGAACTCCCCGTCCTTCTCAAAGTTCTCAAACACACCTGCACGGCATCTGGCAATATGAGTTTTGTTTCTAAAACGGCAGAGTATCCATGTGCAATGTGCTATATGTACAATGTACATGACTGCGTTCGTACTTGGGGAGACGTCGTATCCGTGCAGCCGCAGTAGCCGGAACGCCATGGATGTGTCGTCCACGTCTTGTACCTCGGAGTTTCTCGCCCAGCAAATCCCTTTTTCAGTCCAGTATCTGAAGAACAGGAGAAAATTTAAAAGAGTTCCCATCCTGCAAGATGGAAAAAAGAAAGTGTACAATTTACAGATACAAGGCTATGAATGAAAAAAACTAAACCTGTGCACATGATCCAAGCACTGTTTAATTTCTTTCTTGAAGTAGCGCGAGATGCCGAGACGTTCCAGCCGATCGACAGCCCAGATGTGCTCGAAGAGATCCACCGGGTAAACATTGGGAACTGAAATGCACGGCCAATATCAAGGTGAACACAAACTAAAATAAATAAATCAAGATGAACAATGTAGGAAACCACACAATACACATGCAGAGAAAATATGAATGGTCAGTGGTCATTCATGCATGGGTATCTCTTACCTCCTCCGTCGAATTTCTTGACGATTTTGTTGATATATTCGAAGCATTTGGTGTCACCGGTCTGCATGAGAGCGAAGGCTGTCGCCGAAGGCGAAAACAGGAAGGACCCATCGCTGGACTGGAGCCTCAGGATCCTGTCCCAGTCCACACCGGGCATCCCTTCGAGGGAGTGCAGGATCGACGTTGGGACCCTGTGCATCACCTCCATCGGAATCCTACGCACGGAATCAATCAAGAACGAATGTTATAATCGTCTCCATCCATTATCTGCTTGCAAAATGTCGTCTAGGTAGGATGGTGGGGAATAGTACTTCTTGAGCTTCACTTCTCGGTGGGCATATATGCGCTGCAGCGCATGGTGGTCATACGGGAAGACGATGCCCAAGCCCTTGGCCGTCTCCAGGAGAGAAGGGAAAGCGATCTCGAAGCCGTGGGCATCGACTCCGGATCTTCCTCGGCCAGCCTCCACATGTTCTCCTCCAGAAATGACAGACCTCTCCTGCAATTTTCAGAGCCGAGAGACCACTTGGTGAGAGCCACGACGCAGCCGAGGGTGTTGGTGATCCGGTCGTACGCCGAGAACAATGCGGCGTCGCCCCAGGAGCCGTCGGGGAGCTGGTTGTCGAGGATCCACCGGAGGCTGGCGGGGAACTCCGGGCCCTCGCCGCCGTCGAGCCTCGGCACCAGGGCGACCCATGCGGTGTCGTAGCCCGACACAGTGATCTCGCCGTCCCCCATCGACCCCAGCATCGCCTTCACCTGCTCGATCAGCGGCTGCTGGAACTCTGACCCGGGAACCTGTTGGAAATGTTCAGACAACTGAGCAAGGCGCGGCAGTGACAAAATTTACAATTGTTCATGGTACATGTACAGAACAATTGACGAAGACGATTAATGTGGAATTTAGAAGTTTGCCTCAGAAATCACATGGTAGTCTTCACGGTCACGTGGTTCCTCGGGGCGTTCTAGGATCTGAATCTCGTCCACCGGGTCGGGTTGCAGCCCTGCAGGTACAGTGATCCGAACATGATTGATTGTATCCAACGTAAGACGTCAAATTATAAATTATGCTACAACCAAAGATGATAAATATATATATGCATACACCTTTGGATGTGAGCATTGGAATATACTCCGCATACTACTAGTAATCAAGTCAAGACAAACTCGTGTTCGAATGTGAGCATTGGAATATATGGTGGGTGGTATGTTAATTCCCGTCATCCACCACATGAGTTTGAGTAGACTAGTAGCTAGTATATGTGTAATGTATTAGCATGGTGGCATCGAAATTCCAGCTTCATTCCAGATTTTGCGTAATTGTTGAACTAAGTTTTAGATTCACCTCGCAAGGTCGTAAAAGTCAGATCCTCCATTTTTAAACATAAGATGTATTTTGATGCAGCCAATACTTTACCAACAATTACTGTATTAATATGTGACTAGTGTGAAGTAATATTGAAGTAATCAAATCCATACTATTAACCTTTGATTGTGATTTCGCATATTATCATATGAAATGGTAGTTAAAGGCTTGTCTCAACGAATCAAAATTTTTTTTGATATTGTGAAACAAAAGGGTATTACTTTACGCATTTCTAAAATTAAAATAGTTTTATATTGGAATACTACCCCCCCCCCCCCCCCCCCCCATCCCTAGTAGTAATATGCTTAATTTTTTGGCACATACTAATTAAATGTGAATATTTAATGCTTCATATATATACTAAATAAATGTGGCTATTAAACTAATGCCGATTAATAATAACCAAATTGTTGCATGATATTTTTATATTCCTGATTGTGTAGAATGCATGATATACACGTTCCTACAAAGGATCGAGTGGCCGGCGAAGTAGGCAGAGGTAACATGGCGACACATACACGTACCAAGTTACCAACCTGGCGGGATCCATAAAAACGGTAGGAAATCTCATCGTTTTGTTGCCACAGAGCAAAACTGAACATCACTTCTTTCCCGGGAGGGAGCATGAAGGCGTGTGTAAAGACTAGCTAGATGCCCTTATCTAAACAAATCAAACGAAACTTTCCTGATGGTCTCTTTTTGTGGGCATACGATCTTGGCATAAGTACACCATCTCTACTATCCAATCTAATCTGCCTTTCAGGTGGCAGTCCCAGTCGAATCTTGGATCGTTTTATTCGGTAACCAAATTGATCGACGGGCGGCTGTTCGGCTGAAAAGAACGCCGGCCAAGTACTTGCTTAGTGAACAAGTTCGGCGTCCGGCAAACATCGCGACCTAATGAGACAGCTAGGATCTCGATTTAGCTGACGAAAGAATGGCGGTGGTCGTTTACCGTACTGACGGTAACAAGAGCGACTGGTATGTCGAGAATCTTTCTTGAGATAAACCAGTAGCAACTCAGTGGAGATTTGAAGAAATTTTTGTGGATCTGAATACCTCGTACCCCTCCGCTTAATTACAGATAACAATAAGTATCGATTGGACTGAACCCACGTTTTTTGTGGATCTTAATTACCCGTCCTCCTCCTGTTAACTGTAGCTGATAGGTGTGATAAGATAAGCACTTGTTGGACTTACCGTTTGAAGGAAAATGTCTACATCTGACTTGTACTCGTGAAAGAGGAACATAACTTTTTGTCGATCTATATTTACCTTGTGCTCCTCCGCAACAGCTATATATCAAGTGCGATAAGCGTCGGTTGAACTTGAACCCAACCCCACATTTCAAAAAAATCATGTATATCCGAGTTGTAATCATGAAAAAAAAAGGAGAGCAGTGGTTCTTTTTTACATCTGAAATTACCCACCTCCTCCCGTAAATTGTACGATAAATTTGTACTAAATCAGTGACAATTACCGGATCGAGTAACAGATAAACGTGATAAGTACCGACATGAACCTCGCACTTAAGGAATTTTGTACATTTGAGTTGGTACCGTCCTCCTCCAGTAAACAATATATCAGTTGGACGTTTGAAGATTTTCTAAAAAATACTTGAACCTTTACGCTTGAAGGAAATTGTGCATATCTGACTTGTGTAGCCCGTGAAAAACGCCTTCCTCCGGTAAACTTACAGCTAAACATTTGGTTATCTGATTTAATTGTTCCTAGCTTGAATTGGACGTATTCTACATAAAACGTGTACATCTCCCTTAATTGTACTCACTAAATTCGTGCCAAAAAAGAACCTTGTCCATACTCACTAATAAAGAGCTAGGAACAAAAGTAAAACAAAGGAGTATACGGCAGTATCTAAAAAAATACTTCCTCCGATCCGGAAAAACAGTCGGAGGCTATACACAGGACTTGAACTGTGTACGTTGTTTAGTCACGAACGATTTTACGGATCGGAGGGAGTAGCCATATATGAAGACGGCCAAAACGGGTGATGTGGCTGGCTCGATCGGATTAGCAGTGAGTAATTAGGAGCAAGTAGTAGTAATGTACACGACGAGCTGAGGGGGCTAAAAGCGATCGAGCGGATGGAGAAGAGCGGCGGCATAAAGCAGAATGAGATTTGGGTCCCAGCCGGAGTCAATACCTTTAGCGGCACTGGATACGCTGGTGGCCTGCAACAGCGTCGTCCTCCGCCACCTCGCGACGCGCGTGCCGGCAGCAGCATCTCCTTTGCCGCGCGAACGGCATGGACCTGATTGTTCAAAGAGAAGAAAAAGTGAGATGACGATCTATCTATTCGATCTCACGACAAGCAACCATGGCGTCTCTGTTCCTTGTTGGTAATTGATCGCACAAACCAAAAGATGAATAAATAAATGTATAAACAAATATTAGAATCAAGCTCCTTCTTCCTCACATGCACAAGCTAACTACTAGTACGTCGTACAAGGGTATAGATGTCATCGTCTAAAAAGAAAAGGCTACAAAGATGGATACACAAAGACACACAAACAGAAAGTATATTTACAAAAGAAAAAAAAATGAAGATTTATATTACGTGCGACAGAGAGGTTAAACTGACGTATCCGGAGTGCAAGCTCCATAATTTGTCCGTTTCATTTCAGTGGCTACGGCATGCATGGCCGGCATGGTGTCTCTGGAGTGAAAACGGCAACTCGCTAGCACGCTGCAGGCAGCAAACTCGCCGTCACAATCTCCGCGTGATGGCAGGCGAGAGGTTCCTGCCCTACGCTGTACCCACACGACGTGATCCATTCATCCGCCGGCCGGCGGCATCTTCGCATAGTCGGCCGGCGACCAGACCAGGGAAGAACTGAAGAAGAAGAAACCGGTCGGCGGATCGATCGGCAGACAAGAAAACGCAGAGATAGATGGGATTGAGCATATGCATGCAATGGATTCCCATTTGTATTTGTTATGTATAATTGAACGCACTAAGTCGTATATACGAAACGGAAACACACGAGGGCCGGCAATCGAAAAGCATCGACCTGGTTGGGAAGGAAAAGAGGCATGGATCGATCGGTGATCACCTTTGCCGGCGAGGATAGTCAGCCGTGGCCTCCCGACGACGTTGATGAACGGCGCCGTCACCGGCGGCGAGAGGTGGAGCTGCATGCTGGCTGGCTGCGCCTTAGTTCCTGCAATGCACGACCACCTGCTGGGGCTGGGTTGTCTATAAATACCACTCCGGCTCCGAGGAGGGGTTATGGATATGACGATGAATTGATGATGAAGCAAATTTAAGGGCTGGAGCCGGGTTGGGGCAAGTGATTAAGAGAGCACAGCTAATCACCCGAGCAAGAACGGCACGAGGTTATTTGGAGGGATATGTGTGCATATATAGAAGACACACACAGAGAGAGAAGGCCGTGAGGAAGAAGGTGTGTGTGAGAGAGAGGTATGTAGGAGAAGCGAATGATTCCTGTGCGGGGAAAGGTCTAAGTAGCGGACAAAAACCTTAAAACGCTTGCTTTGTGAACGGGTGGTGCGAGAGTGACATTCCCCGCGTCCATCACACCAAGATACCCTGTGTAATCAGTCCAGAGAGTTCTTATTGAAAGGTGGTAATCTGTTCAGAGTAAAGAGACACCCGGAATAGAAAATTGAGGCTAAACATTGCTCTATATAAGGAAACATGTTGCTGTCTCGGGTGTGATATCACCCAATCATCGTCCATGCAGCACACGCCCATTTCAGTCAAAACAAAGCCAACATTGAAGTACTAATATTTAGTAGAGGCTAGACGTGAGGTTCATAACTCAATTTAATCCAAGAATGCAGGAAAAGTAGTTCATACAATCTGGATATGGATAAGTTTATCATGAAGAGTAGAATGATGGATAGCGCAGAGGCATAGATATGGAAATACCCGGTCCCGATGGAAACAATAGTCGCCACTCTTCCCTAGCCGTCCCTCTCCTGAGAATTATAGGCACCTCCTACCTCCAAACCTCTCATTTGCCCTCTTGGTCTAATGTAGGAGGAAGATGTGAGCTAAAAGCCTTGCGGTGGATGGAGCCGGAAGAGGTGTCTGCCTCTTCTTCTGTGTGGTGGCGGTTCCATGTTTTCTCTGTTTAAGCCCTTCTTGTAGAGGATGGTGAATGACGGGAGGGCGACCTTCGTGGCGTGGCGATGCTGGCTCGTTCAGCAAGCTACTCTCAGGGGTTATGATTGTTCTGTTCATCGGCCAGGTCCGTAGTATTTCTGCAGATCCCATAAGTTGTGGCATCCAGCTTGTTGGGTCCACGCCAACATATACAAAAAAATAGTAAGAAAAAGAAATATGATCTATATGCATGAACATGTTCCTATCTTGGGTGTAATTTTCATCCCCACAACTCTCCTCCTAGTCGTCTCTCCTAGAACCCTAACTCACTACCTCCAACCCCGTGTCTCTCATGTTCCCCCTTCAGCAGCCGTGCCGAAGTTTGCAATGGAATTAAATCTTTGCAGTGGATGGCGATGAGAATGATTGTTGCCCCTCTTTTTGTAAGGCGGAGTTCCGTGCATAAACATTTATGAAGGAGGCACAGGCCGAGACTACGGCCTTGGTTGACGCATGTGACATCGACACTTTTTTTGGTGGACAAGGAATAGTGATGCTTCCTTTTTTTCTCGGTTACGAGAGAGACAATTTGACAAAATTATACATGCTATAGCCAAAGTTTTATCTGCATGTGGTATTTGTTGGACTCCTGGTTGTTGGTTGTGCGACGATGGAGGCATATAGTAGCAAGGATCTCATCACATGATATGGCAATGGATACTTTTTCATATCTCGGGGTGAATTATCCAATCATCATTCGTAGCACGAGCCCGCCCCATTCATTTTTGGTGTACTTTTCATCGCTAGCAGCCTCTCTTCCTTATTTTTCTCTCTAGACAACCCTAGTCATATACAAACCTCACAACTTTCGTGTCCTCTGTTCCATGGTTGTTGAAGGACACGATTAAAGTCATTGTGGTGGATGTTAATGTCGGGGCCTCTCAATTTTGTCCCATTGTGGATGGTTCTCTCTCATTGCCCCTTATCGGGGGAGGACGGAACCACAAACCCTGCTCACGGCCACGACATTGACTCTCGTCCTTTTGCGGTCAATGGTCATGTGTGAGGGTTGTTCTTATCTTCCATTAGAACGACAAAGTTGTTTACAACAAGCAACAAAGTTGTTGCACCTGTGTGACAAGGAAGTCATAAAATAGCAAGAAATGAAAAACACGATCTAAATCTAAGCATAAAAATAGTACAAACTATGTATAGTGTGTATCGGTTCATTTCTTATGCCTAGCAATCACGTAAACTGGAGTAGTTTCTATGACCTAAATATGAGGAAGCTCATCATGAATG
This sequence comes from Poa pratensis, assembly GCA_947311845.1. Taxonomy (NCBI): domain Eukaryota; kingdom Viridiplantae; phylum Streptophyta; class Magnoliopsida; order Poales; family Poaceae; genus Poa; species Poa pratensis. The sequence continues at coordinate 86,477,144 of CAMZMU010000027.1, forward strand.
GTAGAATGATGCAGACCCAGAGAAAGAATCGTGTGAATATCCCGCCCTAATGCAACCCTATTGATCATTCCACCCTCCCTAGTCGTCTTTCCTGAAAACCATTGGCACCAACAACCCTTATGTAGGATAAAAAATGTCGACTATATAGAGTGATTCTGAATAGGCAACCATAAATTTTAATCAAATTAGTTGATTTTAGGGATAAAAAGTAGAACAAAAAATACAGAAAAGAAAAACAAAGAAGAAAAACTAGGTACCCTTATTGGGTCACTCTTATTGGCCCATAACAGTTCAGGCAGCTTCTTCTTATTGAAAAGACCCTTTATAGCCCGGGCTACATGTAGCCCGGATTTTTATTTTTACGGAATTGAAAAGGTTTCCAAAAATTTCAAGAAAAATCCCAGAAATGCCAAATGACGTACTCTATGGTCGTGTAAAATTTCAACTCAAATTTTTTGTATTCCGGTCTACACAAAAATGACAAATTTCTGACAGATTTGGAAAATTCGAAAACTCAGTTCAGATTTAAAAAATTATCTTTTTTACACAGCACGATATACAAAATATTTCGCATTGATAGTTTATACACTGGTGAAAGTCATTACTATATTCATGTAGGAATATTTTCAGAATTGCTTAAAACATTAAAGTGTCATTTTCGGTTTTTTTTCAAAAATAAACGAGCTACACGTAGCTCTGTCCTACAAAACGCCTTTCTCTATTGGCAACCCTTACTAGCCTGCAGTATTCAGACACGCGGCGGGTCTCCTACCTCCGTCACTAGGAATGAGATGTGGCCGGCGGCGGCGGCAGGCACCGTTCCCTTCTTCTCTTAACCGCGGCGGCAGGCACTCGTTAACTCCATCCCTACTTCACTAGTAAAGAGGAATCGCCCTCTTCTCTACCGGCACCTGTCGAGACTGTTAGAGAAGGGAGAAGGACACGGCGTCTACACGCCGGCTTGGAGTAGACTCCAAGTCTCCTAGCTAGATACGGATTCTATTCATGTAACCGATGTAACCGACTTGTACTTTGGCATATATATACGAGAGGGGGCCGTGAATTTAGATCACACAGCCTAAGTTTCTATTCGGCTCACATGGTATCAGAGCCCAGCCGTATCCTAGGTCAAAAACCCTAAAACCTCTTCTTCTCCTACAACCGATCTCCAGCTCTAGTTTCCCTCCACCACCATGTCTTCGGCCGCCGAACTCGCGAAGCTCGAGAAGGAGCTGAAGGAACGCGAGTCTCTCCTCAAGGCTCGCCAGGACGAACTCGATCGGCGCCTCGCTGATCTCGGCAAAAACTCAGAGAGCACACCCTCCCCTCCTATCCAACCCTCCTATACAACCTCCACCAAACTCATACCGATCACCCTAGACATCAATGACGGCAACTACACCAACTGGCGCGAGCTCTTTCTCGTCGCCCTTGGCCGCTATGGCCTGACAGCTCACGTCGTCGGCTCCTCCGACGCCACTCCCTCCGATACCTCGCCGTCTTCCTCCTGGGCGCGCGATGACTTCACGGTGCTCTCCTGGATATATGGCGCCATCTCCCTCGATCTGCTCGGCATCGTCATGCGTCCCGGCGCCACCGCTCGCACCATCTGGGACGCCATCGAGCAGCTGTTCCGCGACAACAAAAAGCATCGCGCCATCCAACTCGAGGCGGAGTTCCGCAACACTCCGCAAGACGACCTCTCCGTCAGCGACTACTGCGCCAAGCTCAAAGCTCTCGCCGACTCCCTTACTGACGTCGGCCAGCCCATCAGCGACGAGACACTCGTCCTCACGCTCCTCCGCGGACTCAATGACACTTACGCGCATCTGCGCTCGTTTCTTCCGTTTCAGGTGCCCTTCCCCTCCTTCCTCCAAACAAGGTCGGCGCTCATCCTCGAGGAAACCCAGAAGAAGACTGACGCCAAGAACGCCGCGTCCACGGTGCTCTGGGCAAGTGGCAACAGCGTCCTGCCCCACGGCGGGGGCGCCCTCCTCCCAACCCCAGCGGTGATCGCTCCGGGGGCGACAACTACGGGGCCGACCGCTACGGCGGCCGCGGCTACGGCTCCTCCAACAACTTTCGCGGCGGCGGCCGCGGGCGTGGCCGTGGTGGGCGTGGTCGCGGGCGCGACAACCCTTGGCAGTTCAATCCGTGGACTGGTGCCCCGACTCGCGCCAACACTCAGCAGCATCAACCACGCCCGCCTGCACCAACATCATGGCGTCCACCTGCTCCTGGTCCTCCCGGGATCCTCGGCCCTCCTCCGACGCCACATGCCTACGCCGCGTTTGGCCAGCCCAACGCCGGCCAGTACCAGCAGCAACAGAACATCGACCCCGCCCTGATCGCCGCCCTCAACAACCTGCAGATCCCCGGCAACGACTGGCACATGGACACAGGCGCATCCTCCCACATGGCATCCGATCCTGGTAACATTGCCTCTCTTCATCCCTCTTCAACTCAATTCGTCACCGTTGGCAATGGCGCAACCATACCTGTTACACATGTCGGCTCCACAGCACTCCACTCCCCCTCTCAAACTTTTCATCTTCGCAACATTCTTCTAGTTCCTAACATAATCAAAAACCTGATCTCCGTTCGACAATTTACTATTGATAACAATTGTTCCATTGAGTTTGATCCCTCTGGTTTTTCTGTGAAGGCTCTTTCCAGCGGGACCGTGGTTCTCAGATGTAATAGCCCTGGCCCCCTCTACACCTTCCAGAGCCCTCCTGCAGTTGAAGCCTACACCGCCACCAACACCTTCGACCTTTGGCATCGCCGTCTCGGACATCCAAGCCATCACACCACTTCGACACTACATCCATCTACGGCCATCCCCGGAAATAAATTTAGTTCCTCCTTGTGTCATGCGTGTCAATTAGGGAAACATGTTAGACTACCCTTTTCTTCATCGAAATCGTTTTCAACTCGTCCGTTTGAACTCATACATTGTGATTTGTGGACATCACCTATCCCTAGTACAACTGGTTATACATATTATCTTGTTATTGTTGATGATTTTTCTCATTATTTTTGGAATTTCCCTCTCAAAAAGAAATCGGATGTTTTCTCTACGTTTGTCGCATACCATGCCTTTGTTCAAACCCACTTCAATCTTCCTATCCTTAATATTCAATGCGACAATGGGAAAGAATTTGATAATCTCAACCTAAACAACTTCTTCACATAACACGGCACTCTTTTTCGTTTTTCATGCCCTTATACATCTCAATAAAACGGCAAGGCCGAACGAGCAATCCGCACCATTAACGATGTCATTCGATCCCTCCTCTTTCAAGCTTCCATGCCACCCAACCTTTGGGCAGAGGCCCTCCACACTGCCACATATCTCCTCAACATCTGACCATCCGCTGCCATACCGCACACTACCCCCACACCACTTATTATTTGGCACATCTCCTTCCTATGATCATCTCCGTGTATTCGGCTGCTTATGCTATGTTAACACGGCATCCACTGCTCCGCACAAACTTGCACCACGCGCCACCAAATGTGTGTTTCTTGGTTACCCACCTCGCCACAAAGGATACCGATGTCTTGACCTAACCACCGACGCATACTCATCTCCCGTCACGTCACATTCGACGAATCCACTTTCCCATATGCCCCACACAACAACCCAACACCATCCCCTGCCACAGATGTCTTCGACCCTCCTATTCTTAGCGACGAGCAAATCCACATTTCGCCACAGCCTGTTGTTCCCACGGCAAACCGACGGCACACTGCCGCGGCAGCTCCTCCTGCCACGGCAGCCACCCTGTCACGGCCACTCCTCCTGCCACGGCATCTCCTAACCCACGACAGGCCACACGCCGACGAAGGGAGATAGTGATCGAGCCACCATCAGCGAGAAACCAAGGAGCGAGTGCATGTCTGTGTCTTCCCCTTGCTGCAGGACAGGTCCTCTTGCATGCCGTCAGGGCCGGTCCTGACAATTCGGGGGCCCGGGGCGAAACCAGGACCGGGGCCCTAACTTCTAAGCATCAAAATAAAAAATTATGTGTACTAATATATCAAGAGTTACCAATAAAATTTAAAAGAAATGTTGATATAACATAATTTATATATATTAGATAGATTTTTTTTGTAAATTACTAGATCTATAGTTAGTTATGATGTCATGTCAATACCAAATTTACCAATTATCACATCGACTGTGTGAGTCGGTATAGATGACGCGGGCACGGTAGAATCTCCTCTCGATGACTCAACTTCTCGCTTCTCGGTGCGGCCACACACATGATGGTCGAGTTGTCGTTTCAAGCTCGTGTCCAAAACGGTCAGAGAAGAACGACACATACTAAGACACACAACATCTGAAATATTAGATTAGTACCTTGCCACGTCCTTACACTTATGTGTTTGCCAACGATAAGAGAAACCAATTTCATAAAAGAAAATAGACAAGAGAAAATGAAAGCTGGTGACTAAAAGTTGAGTCGTTGTTTTCCTTTCTTTTAGTGTGCCACACTACTGGTTCGGTTTTTTTTTTAGAACTACTGGTTCGGTCATCTGGCCTTGTATTACACAGGCCTTGACCCTATTTTTCTATTTTTTGATCAACGGAAGTACGGAACCCACCCAGCCAACGGAAGGAAGAAAGAAAAAATGGGCCAAATTAACCAGAGGAGACGGCCCAAATTTAACAAGCAAGAAAAGGCCCAAGTTACAGCCAGTATAACGCTTCGTCCCCTCTCTCTGAATCTTACGAGAAAAGCTCCCGACTTGCTGTCATGGCGCCGCCAAGGAGTTCTTTTCCTACATGTTTACCTTACTTAGCTGGAACTTGGGGGCCCCTTGAATTCGGGGGCCCGGGGCGGCCGCACCCCCTGACCCCCTCAGGGCCGGCCCTGCATGCCGTCCTGTCGCTGGCCGCTGCTCACCTGGTGCTTGGATGCTGTTCGTGTTTGTCTGCTGTCTGCTGCCGCACACTCCTTGCTGGAAATGTTGGATGCCGGCTTGCCGCTTTGAACTGACTTGTGTCGTGACTGTCTGTAGGAATAACATAATTATATTACTAGTAGAACATGAAGGCATTTATCGCCTTCGTTTCACATCATCACGGCACTAGTATATGGACAAATGAGATCGATGCAAAGAGGATTAATGTTGACTACTATCAGTTAGTGCTTGTCAGCTGCTTGTAGTTGTAGTGTCAAGACACAAGCGCGTCATGTTTCTAGTATTAAAGGTGAGTCGGTGGTGAGGGACTGAGGGTACGTAGAGGCTGTTTGGATTATGACCGGCAGCTATCTTTTCAAAAAATTGTTGGCGTTTGGATGGGAGCCCTAGTATCGAAGCCATGCCAATTATTTGGTCAGAACGTGCGATTCTGTGCCCACGCTCGGACAAAATTTGGGCGGCAGAATCCCGCGCCAACATTTTGGCATGCCCACGATTTTGTGGGGCGGATCGTGGGCACAAACCAAACATGCCCGTCGCCTCATTCCTCTCACGGCAAGGGCTTACTAACTTAAAAGATGGTCTGCAAAATTATTTCAATTAGCTTTACAATATTGCCGAATTGAACTCCTTTAGGAAATGCAGGATGATCGCGTCGCTCCAAGGTGGGGCGTCATGGGCGAACCCTAACCACCGGTCCCATCTCCTCTCCTCCTCCCTCGCCATCGGGGGAAGCACATAGGTAAAACGCGTTCATTAGATCGGGACGACTGCCTCATAAAATGTTGGTGGTGGCATGGTTGTGCCAGTTGTACGGGTAGCATGGTGCCTCCTATGGATACCATGTGTTGGATTCAATGTTGGTTGTCATTAAGATAATGATATGTATTGAGGCTTTGGCATTAAGATCAATGATCGTATAGATATATTTGAATACGTAACTAGGAATATGGAAAATTGCATTTTTGAAATTTGCAACATCGCACGATGGGCGAACGTCGGGAATTGAACCCGCGCATGGTGGATTCACAATCCACTGCCTTGATCCACTTGGATACATCCGCCCCTTATCCAGCTAAAGGATTTTTATCTTTTTTCATTTATCATTATTCTATTTCACATTTTTTTCAAAAATATATCAGCATATCCTCTTATCTCTTTGCTGGGCTCCATGGGCCGATAAAGCAAGCCTCTTGACCTTCTTTCGAAAACTGGTCAGCAGTCCCGATAGCTTCTCACATCAGACCAAGGGGCGCGGCGGGAGCTCCTATATGCGTCTTCAAGCGGTGCGGGATGCACCGTTGTCTGTAGCACCATTAAATGGTTTGCAATGACGCGGCTCAGTTAACAGGTGAAATTTTTCAGCTTGCTGTTTTATTTTTAAATAGAAAAAATTCAAACCTAAACAACTTTAATTTCCTACATTTTAAAATCTGAGATACATTTTTTCAAATATGAATACTTCCAAATCTGAGCATTTTCTAAAAACAAGCAGTTTTTAAATCTGATTTTTTATATTTAGACCACTTTAGAAATCTGGAAATTTTCAAAACCACTAATTTTTAGTTATGATTTTTTAAGTTGAATGTTTGAAAGCTGAACATTTTTCAAAATCATAAATAGGTGAAAAGGAAAAAAAAACAGCAATGAAGAAAAAATAGAAATAAAACCCACTGAAATGGGCTGGCCAGTCTGCGAAGCCCTTTCAGCGGCGCGACCGTCTTATGCCGCTAACTGGCGACATATAGTACTTGCTGCGCGCGGCCCACGATACGAACGGCCGAGATGCTTCGTCGTGAGCCCAGGCTCGTCCAACTTTAATAAGGGTTTCCAGTTCTCCACCTTCGAGAACATTCAGGACGAGAAGCGCTCACTTTCCCCTTCCCCGTTACTGTTTGGGAGAGAGGCGAAAGGGAGGTTTTCTTCGTCCACGCTCCGCCGACGGCCGTTCCGGTGGTCTCCTTCCTCTCCGGCCGCCGTTGAGGCGGGGGGAGAGTGGGGAGACCCCGGATCTGTGCCCGAGGCTTGTATATAGTACTGTAGGGTTTCTTGGTGGCGTTGGGGAGGTGGTGACTGCGGCGGCGCCATGGAATAAAGGTGTGTGGGCTCGTTCTCCACCCCGACGGTGCTCTGCAGAGCGCTGGCGACGAGCGTTCGGCGTAGTTCCCTCCTGAATCGTTGGATCCAGTGAGGCTTGTGGCTCCGAGCTGGGTCGACGAAGCGAAGACGGAGGCCGGCTGCTGGAGATTTTGTCCCCTGATTTTCTCTTCGTCGCGGTTGGGCTTGCTCTGGCTCTTCTGTGGAGGATCTGGGGGTGGTGTGGCCTATTCCCGGCGGTGGGCGTCGGAGGCAGTGCTCGCCTGTACAGGAGCATCTTCTTCTTCCTCCCCCTCGGCTGGAGTCTGGCGATTTGCAGCGTCGCCGGAGCCAGGCTCTTTCTTCTCTGCATCTACGGTCCATGGTGGACCTTTGGCAGAGGTGGAGATGGCCAGAGCCGTTTCACAAAATCCGTCTGCGCGATTTTCTGCTCTGCTCTTCGTGGGGTGAGTTCTTGCTATCTTCTGCTGGCCGGCCGTGGCGGCGAGTAGCGGAAGTGGTGGTGTGGCTCTTCTTCGATTCCGGCAGAGTGGTTCTTGCAGCTTCCCCTTTGTTGGTTTGATGGCGAGCTGCGGGGCTGGCGCTCTGCGCCGTGTTCAGCTCGACAGTCTGCTCAGGTCGGGGCGTGTCCCTCGCCAATGTACCACCGTCGTCGCCAAGATCTCATCCTCGCTGGTGAGTGGCAATTGCGGCGACCTCAACGGGATTTGATTCCCAATAGGCCTGTGCAGACGATTCAGCGGTCTTCCTGCTACCTCTCGTCCTCCCCTGCGGTGGTGCGACGGCGAGGTCTCGGACGGCGGCGGACTTTGAGTGGCAGAGCTCCCCTGGGGTGTTTGTGTTATTTTACTTTTCTGTGGGGTGTTTTCTGTAAAAGTGGGACAGCTGTGGCGTGTCTGGATATTTCCAGTGTATTCCGGTGCTTCGTTGTATAATGTATCCAGAGACGTTTGTATCCAAAAAAAAAAAAAAAAAAGAACATTCAGGACGCTTCGCAAAGGAAGCCGAACACTCGCGAGCACGACGGCACCACCGCTGGGGCGCCGCCCGCATATACCCACCGCCGCGGCACCTTTCCCCTCCCACAGGTGGAAGAACCGCATATACCGAGCCGCGCGAATCGAAATTTGCAAGAAGCATTACCGGCGCTCGTCTCGGCCTCCCCGACGCGGGTACGATCCAGCACGACCCTTTCCTTTCCGCGATTTTTACTCGAACCGTTGCGGATTTGTTGATGTCGATCTCCGTGTGCCCGAAACGCGCCTCGTTTTCAGCATTCCATCGGTTTGTTCGAAGAAAAAAGTGTGTGTTTACATTCAGTAGCAGATCAGTTTGTGATTTCTTGAGATTTTGTGCTGCGGTCTTAGGGGCGTAGGGTTAGGCCCTTGGGGTTTAGAGATCATGATTTGTGTCGTCTTGGGTTGGATTTTACCTTCTTTTGGGTTTCGGTTCATGGGAGTCGAGAGGCTGAGGTTTACATGTCGCGATTTGTGAAATTTCGTCGTTTTTTTCTAGGAATTCGACTCAACAGATCTCACTCTCTGCAGGTGTAGGTTGCGATTCAGATCGTGTGACCAGCGGTAGCCGCGGCGGCAAGGCCGATTCGAAGATGAGTGTTGTGGGGTTTGATCTGGGCAACGAGAGCTGCATTGTGGGGGTTGCGCGGCAGCGTGGCATAGACGTGGTCCTCAATGAGGAATCCAAACGGGAGACCCCCGCCATCGTCTGCTTTGGTGACAAGCAGCGGTTCATTGGCACTGCAGGTGCCGCCAACTCTACCATGAACCCCAAGAACTCTGTATCGCAGATCAAGCGCTTGCTCGGCCGCAAGTTTGCTGATCCTGAACTGCAGCGTGATCTGCAGTCTTTCCCTTTCCGTGTCTCGGAGGGCCCTGATGGATTTCCCCTTGTCCATGCTCAGTATTTGGGGGAGGAGCGCTCGTTCACTCCCACTCAACTGCTTGCCATGGTGCTGTCTAATTTGAAGGGCATTGCAGAGGGTAACCTGAACTCAGCTGTTATTGACTGCTGCATTGGTATTCCAGTGTATTTTACTGACCTGCAGCGCAGGGCTGTTCTTGATGCCGCAACTATTGCGGGTCTTCGGCCCTTGCGATTGTTCCATGAGACTACTGCTACAGCATTGGCATATGGCATCTACAAGACTGATCTCCCCGAGAATGACCAGTTGAACGTCGCGTTTGTTGATGTCGGGCATGCCAGCATGCAGGTTAGCATTGTCGGGTACAAGAAGGGGCAGCTCAAGATGTTGTCCCATGCATATGACCGGTCTCTTGGCGGAAGGGATTTTGATGAAGCCCTATTTAAGCACTTTGCGGCCAAGTTTAAAGAGGAGTACAAGATTGATGTTTACCAGAATGCCCGTGCCTGCATTAGGTTGCGTGTGGCCTGTGAGAAGCTCAAGAAGATGCTTAGCGCCAATCCAGAGGCACCTATGAATATTGAGTGCTTGATGGATGAGAAGGATGTGCGAGGGTTCATTAAGAGGGATGAGTTTGAACAGATCAGTGCACCAGTACTAGAACGTGTGAAAGGGCCTTTGGAGAAGGCCTTGGCTGAAGCTGGCTTGACCACTGAAAGTGTGCACTTTGTTGAGGTTGTTGGATCAGGCTCTCGTGTTCCTGCTATAATCAGGATTATCACTGAGTTCTTTGGGAAGGAACCACGAAGAACTATGAATGCAAGTGAATGTGTTGCCCGCGGATGCGCTCTCCAGTGTGCTATTCTTAGTCCCACATTCAAAGTGCGGGAGTTCCAGGTACTAAACTGTCTGATTATTTCTGGTCTTAGGTTAGTTTTGCCAGTACAATAATATGCTCTAACGCTTGTTCACTATTTATCCAAGAAAGTGTTTTGGCTGGAAATATTACGTGCTCTATTGTAAAGTGAGAAGTAGTAATAACAGCAACTAGAACAACGTTCTCAAGATCCGCGTTCTCCAATTTATGGTTGTCTTCAACTTCTGATATATGTAGCTTGAACAGTTATGTTGACATGTTGCAGTTTACCCAGAACTAATTACTTGCACTCATTTAGCCCAAGGGGGCCTCCCACCTAGGTTTGTGCTAAACTGTATTGTAAAATATATACTTCTTTCAAAATGTAGACTTGGAATGGCAGCTGACAAGCATCACATTAATGTTGATTTACAGCAATAAACTGAATTAGCCTTATTTTATATCCTCAGTCCTATTTTCAAATGCTTTCTTTGACCATGTGTATATTTTCTTGAATTTCTTCTCGAATGGGCACTCATAGGTCATAATATCTTCTAATCTTCTAAGGCACAAATGCACAACGCTATTTGATTTTGCTTCGAATATGGATGTGTTAGATATAAGCTATGTGAGATCTGTGTTATATCTTGCAATTGTCGAGACATAAGATTGCCTAACATTAAATTCATTTTGGAGAATGCACCTCTGTGAACCTTTTTATCATATTGTCTTGATATTCTGCAGGTGAATGAAGGTTTTCCCTTTTCAATCGCTTTATCGTGGAAACCGGATTCTCAGAACAATGAGTCCCAGCAAACCTTGGTATTCCAAAAGGAAATCCGATCCCTAGCGTCAAAGCTCTGACCTTCTATAGGTCCAATACATTCGTGGTGGATGTTCTAAATGTCGAGACAGATGATTTGCAAATAACACAAAAAATTAGCACTTACACGGTACACAGCATCATAAACATTTGCTAATATTATTAAATTCATGATCGCGTAGTGAAGGGCCTGATGTAAATTCTAGTCCTGCAGCAGTTTTAGATGGTTGCTAATTTATTTGTTGTGCAGATTGGACCTTTTCAATCCAGCAAAGGCGAAGAAAGCAAAACTTAAAGTGAAAGTTCGTCTCAACATTCATGGAATCGTCTCTCTTGAATCAGCGATGGTAAATTGCACTGCAACATCCTGTCATCTTCGATTGGGAAAGCATATAACATCTCTCTGATGGTCTTAGTATGCTTTCTTTTGTACACAGATGCTGGAGGAGGAGGAAGTGGAAGTTCCGGTTTCAGCTACAAGTGAGGGGCCAAAGGAGACTACTAAATGGACACATATGATGTAACTGATGTCAACATGCAGGAATCTAAAGGTGCTGCAGACACTGCTGAGGGTGCTACTGCAGATGGGGCACAAGATGCTGAGGAAAAATCTGTTCCCATGGATACTGATGCAAAGGTAGTATGTTTTCTCTCTCACCAGCTATTTTTTGGATAGTTACGGGTTGAGGGTCTTTCGCTTGCAGCATGTTTGAAGAGCTATTGCTCGGTGTGCCTTTTAGTAGTGCTTATTCACGGGTCTGTATGGACTTCTCTCCAATCATTGTTGTTAGCTAGTATTTTGATATTGGTTTGAACATGACTGTACTTTACCGATGATTTTTTTGACAGTCGCCCATTTTTTGTATTGTGCTCCCCCTGATCATATTTGATTGTCGCAGCCTCTTTTTCTACTGCCCTAGCACTGATTATGGGTAGAACAATTCGGATCATAGGGAGTAAAAGATAACCATCGATACTGTTCCGATTCAGAATGTCATTTGTGGTATCTTGAGACGTGCCGTACATAATTTACACCAAAAGAAACATGATTTCTTGTGCTGATTAAATATGTCATTAGTAGTATCCTAATATGGTTACTACATAATTTACACAAAAAAATATCATGATTTGTTTTTTCAATTAATAGGCTAGCGCTTTTTATTCATGCATGTTATAATATTGAGAAGGCACCGTCTTCAGTTTTTGGGTAAGACATATAATTTATGAAATTATCTTCTTTTAGAGTCCATCAAAAAAGAAAGTTAAGAAAACCAGTGTCCCAGTTGCGGAATTGGTGTATGGTGCAATGGGCCCTGATGAGTTGGAAAAGGCTGTGGAGAAAGAGTTCGAAATGGCTCTTCAAGACAGAATGATGGAAGAAACTAAGGAGAAGAAGAATGCTGTGGAGGCTTATGTTTATGATATGCGAAACAAGGTTTGTTTGCATCCATGCTTCCATGTTGCTTTATCAACTCTTGAGCAATGTGTGGTACATGATGTTATCTCTTCTTTACTCAGCTTTATGAGAAGTACTGCGACTTTGTCACGTCGGAGGACAAGGAAACATTGATGGCTAAGCTCCAGGAGGTTGAGGATTGGCTGTACGAAGATGGTGAGGATGAGACAAAGGGTGTTTACCTTGCAAAACTGGAAGAACTAAAAAAGGTATGCCTTGTTCACTACACAATATGGTCTAGAGCGTGTTTATATGGTTTTGGTGAATGAACTTTCTTCCCCTGCAGGTTGGTGGACCTATCGAGTTGCGCTATAGAGAATCCGAAGAAAGAGGGCCTGCTCTTGAACAACTAGTGTACTGCATCCGCAGTTTCAGGGAGGCTGCACTGTCTAGTGACCAAAAGTTCGATCATATTGACATAGCAGAGAAACAGAAGGTATTTACACAGACACCAATGAGAGGATGGTGACTGTGGTCTTCAGAACTGCTCTTAGCTTTTATTCACAGTCTTCGGCCAAAAAAGTTTTCATTCACAGTTATAGTTATTAAATGATGTTGAGTTAGCATCTGCTAATATGTATCTGTTTAACATACAGGTTGTTAATGAGTGCTCGGCAGCGGAGAATTGGCTAACTGAGAAGAAGCAGCAGCAAGATGCTCTGCCAAAGCATGCTAATCCTGCCTTCCTTGTTTCTGACCTTAAGAAGAAGGCCGAGGCACTTGACAGGTTGGTTTGCTAACAACCCTCTGCTGTGCTGTCTAGTGTCTGGGTAACTATTCTGAAACCTTTTTTCATTGCAGATTCTGCAAACCAATCATGACAAAACCAAAGCCAGCACCAAAGCCGCAGACCCCACCTCCGTCAGAGACACCAGCACCAGAGGCTCAAACGCCGGAGCAGCAGCCGGACGGTGCCACTGAAGCCAGCGACCCTGCCAGTGAGGGAGGTTCTCAGGAGCAGCCTACAGCTGAGCAAATGGACACTGACAAACCTGACGGTTCTCCGATCCGTCCTCGGCATAAGCATATTGTACAGGAGCTTTTATTTCCGTGATCGACTGCAATAGCCTGTGTCTGGTAGAGCAGCAAAGATTGTGGCACGGTTGGTTTTTACATATTTGTGAGGTTGTATGTATTGGAACATTTAGAGTCCTGTAGTTCTAGGTGTCGTGTCAATGTGTCCTTGTCAGTGGATTTGGTTCTCTTGATGGCAGTTGGTTGAGTGATGCAGGAAGTGTGTCCCTTTCTTAATTTTGGTGCCTGTGACATTCTGCAGTAGTTTTCAGTTTCATTGATGGTTAGACGTACGACTTGTGGAGCGCCTTCCGCATCGTGCGCTGGTTTGGCCTTTTGACTGACTTACAGCCAAAAATAGCACCGATTTGGCTTTTGACTGGATGTTGCAGTCAAAATTTGAAACCAAAAGCAAGTATTGTATGTTTTTTAAACAGTGTTATTTTCTTTTTGGCTACAAGTAACATATATTATTGCTTTTAAAACAATGACATGATGTTGGACGTCAACTTGAAAAATGTCGCTACCCTTTCTGTCACTAGGATGACGTAGTGACATCGCATCACATTATCCCTAGTGCTGTTGTGAAGTTTCCTACCATCGTGACCAAGTTTCCTTTCATTCCACCACGGTCAAGTTTCCTATGGTATTTTTATTTGCCGGTAGAGGCAAGTTTGGCAACAACGATATGAAACATATTATCACTGGTTTTCAAAAAAAAAAAAAAAATCACCACTGGTTCAGTTGCCTACCTGCAGTGCTGCAGTAGTGAATTGTCTACTGATGTTCTGAAATTGCATGCTTATTTCTATGAAGTGGCCTACTGACATATTGTGAAATTGCCCACTGCTGTTTTGTTCGTTGCCCATAGTTGCAACGAACTTGCTAGTGCTGTGTTGCTTACTGATGATGTGAAAAGTGTCGTAGGCAACTTAGTAATAGCCAAAATTAATTAGTACAACAAAGTTGTGAGACTGACTCGACTAGCCTAGCAGCAATTTCAGAGAGCCCGCGGCCGAAGCACTAAAATGGGGAACCACATTGGGGGGCACCCATGTGAGATGCACACATATTTTGAGGGTATGCGAAGTTGCCTACCGCACTTGTGAAGATGTTATGTTAATTTCAGTTGTTATGAAGTTATTGCCTAATGCTACATCTGTTTGCATTTTTGTATCATGTTTTTTGTTCGTATATGAGTTGTTTGGTGGCACAGTAATATTGTTTTGTCGCGCACCATTTTTTTTTTCATATTTCGTTGAAACATAAGCAAATTGGATCTAATTTGAAGCTCTCGTCACGAGAATTCAAAAAACGAGAACAAATCATAATTCCGACGCACCGTATAAGAGTTATATATATTTTTGAAACAATACAATGCAATTAATATGTGCTACGTGGGTGTGACATTTTTCATTTATGCAGGTTTTCTACCCTCCTTTTGTCTCCGGAACAATTTGGTGTTGGGTAAAACCCTTTTTTTATAAAACCATGCGGGGACAATTCTTAGGGACACCCAAATAGTACATGTGCACTACCTTGATGCATCCTATAACTCATATGACAGTCGACCTACGATTCGCGTCTGATGTTTCCATTCGTCGGACCAAGTTGATACTATGACTCCATTGAAAGACCACAATTGCATCATAGACATTAGACAAAAAACAATCGTACACATAACAACTCTCTTTTTAATCTACTTAGAGCCCTCCACCTCCCCAAAATCTGCCAGCTCAACTGAACAAAAGATCTGAAAGTGGATTTATAAAGCAGAGATTTCTGACTCATGAGTTCTAGTGATCCCTTTGTTTAAAAAAAACTGAATTCATATTTACAAGTTTTTATTTTTTTCAATGTTCTCTACGATGTATACCACAAACATGTAAAATATCAGTTAGCAATACTTTTTATTCCGCGCTACAAAAAAAGGTAAATTTATAGATCTAAATGTAGTGACCAATGTACATTTCCAAATCTTGAAAATTTATCATTTATGTATAGCCTATAATACAACTGATGTCACGTTGTAATTTTTCATGCTTATAGAATACATCATTGAATACATCCATATTCATTTTCAGTTGTCTATATATTTCTATTTTTTAACAAAGAGATCATTTTCGATTAATAAATATCTCATCGTCTGCTCATTTGCATTCGGCCCACGAAGCTGACGGCCCATGCGCGACGCAGGGAGCGCAGACCTGTCAAACCAGGGTTTCCACACCTTCCAAAGTATTCCCGACGACCAGCACTACCACATATACCACCGCCTCCTCCCGTTCGTCTCCTCCTCTCGAGGAAAAGCCGCTGCAGAGACACCACACCCAGCTGGGCAACGGCGGCTACCAGAACCACCAGAGCTCCAGAAGCTTCTCCTTGACTCGCCGTCGGCTCTCGCACCGCGGGTAAGATCCAATCCTCTTCCGCTCGCGCTTCGTTCGTCCGTGGCGGCTGCGTCGTGGTCGACGTCCCCATGCTCGGATCCGCTTGCATGAAATTTATTTTTTCTTTAGGGGTTTAATCGCGTGTTGCTTCGCTGAAGGCTAGTCCGCGATTTGTAGAGCTCTGCCCCTGTTTCGGGGGACGCGGGGCTGGGTTTCCGAGGGTTTTAGATCGGCGTTTGTGGCCGATTAGAATTTAATTTGGGGCGAGTTCTTCGTGTCTGGGTTGCCTGGATTCGTGTTGTTTTGGGTCTATATGTTGAGATTTATGCTTCCTACAGGTGCTGACCTCGTAGATCTCGTTTTTGTGCAGGTGCAGTTTCGATCTAGATCTCGGAACCGCTAGTTTCGGGAAGGTACAGAGGACGGGTCGGAGATGAGTGTGTGGGATTTGATCTGGGCAATGAGAGCTGCATTGTAGGGGTGGCGCGGCAGCGCGGTATCGACGTGGTCCTCAATGAGGAGTCCAAGCGGGAGACGCCGGCTATCGTCTGCTTTGGCGACAAGCAGCGGTTCATCGGCACTGCAGGCGCGGCCAACTCCACCATGAACCCCAAGAACTCCATCTCCCAGATCAAGCGGTTGCTGGGCCGCAAATTTGCTGATCCTGAGCTGCAGAATGATATCCAGGCCTTCCCATTCCGTGTGTCAGAGGGCCCTGATGGGTTCCCACTCGTCCACGCCCGGTACCTGGGGGAAGAGCGCTCATTCACCCCCACACAGCTGCTTGCCATGGTGCTGTCCAATTTGAAGGCCATCGCTGAGGGTAACCTGAACTCTGCTGTCATTGACTGCTGCATCGGTATCCCGGTGTATTTTACTGACCTGCAGCGCAGGGCTGTTATTGATGCTGCAACTATTGCGGGTCTCCGGCCATTGCGCTGTTCCATGAGACTACTGCTACAGCATTGGCATATGGGATCTACAAGACTGATCTCCCTGAGAACGACCAGCTGAATGTGGCATTTGTTGATGTCGGGAATGCTAGCATGCAGGTGAGCATTGTTGGGTACAAGAAGGGGCAGCTCAAGATGTTATCTCATGCGTATGACCGTTCTCTTGGTGGAAGGGACTTTGATGAAGCCTTGTTTAAGCACTTCGCGGCAAAGTTTAAAGAGGAATATAAGATTGATGTCTACCAGAATGCCCGTGCCTGCATTAGATTGCGTGTGGCGTGTGAGAAGCTCAAGAAGATGCTGAGCGCCAATCCAGAGGCACCAATGAACATTGAGTGCTTGATGGATGAGAAGGATGTACGAGGGTTCATTAAGAGGGACGAGTTTGAACAGATCAGCGCACCAGTACTAGAACGTGTTAAAGGCCACTGGAGAAGGCCTTGGCTGAAGCTGGCTTGACGACAGAAGATGTGCACTTTGTTGAGGTTGTTGGATCAGGCTCTCGTGTTCCTGCAGTAATGAAGATTATCACTGAATACTTTGGAAAGGAACCAAGGAGAACTATGAATGCAAGTGAATGTGTTGCCCGTGGATGTGCTCTTCAGTGTGCAATTCTTAGCCCCACATTCAAAGTGAGGGAGTTTCAGGTATTATTTCGTGTGCATATATTTGTTGCTTTTTTGTCAGCCGTCTCAATTTTTCTTCTAGCTGTAATGTTTGTTAAATTATAAAAATCTTGAGTTCGTTGGAAATATTTCATGGTACCTATAATTGGAAGTATCAATAGAGGTGTCACTAGAACAGGTAGTTGGACATGAGATTTCTATAGCATATGAAAGCAACAATGGACTTGAACATCATGTATTTTATCTTTGTTGTTGAAATTGTTCTGTCCACATGTCACGCTCTGTCCATAAATAATATTGCTCTCCCTAGTCAGCTAGTGGGACAATTAGTGTTAAAGAGTACCTTTGCCCCTTCTGACTTGAAATAGCAGATTAGGGATATAGGGAACACTGATTCATTTGGAAAAAGAAACAGTAAATTTATTATTATTTATGATGGAATGTACTTGATAAGTGACATGAATATCGATGTTGGCTTGCCTGTTACCTGTGTTGCTGGAGAGGGTAGGTTATAATTTTGGTGGAGAGGTGGTTGCTTGTTCATTCGAATTGCAAGCGACATCAATTAATTATATTGCGTCAACAACTTCGTTAGCAATTTGAACTCATTTCTTCTTGCCTCTTTACTCTGTTTGCTTAAAGAGTCTTGAACTCCCCATCTGCTCCACAAAGGCACATATGCTCTTGTGGAAAATAGTTCTTTAAATCTGCTATGATCCTTACTAGTGCGTTGAGTTGATTTTCATTTGCATTTTGCACTATCAAGTGTTCCGTGCTACCTGAAATATTATATGTTTTTAATTGCTGGTATAAATTCCAATATATGCCAACAATAGACTCATTTTTGCGGTAGATGATTTAGTTGACATGTGGTATCTGCCTTTCATTTTTCAGTAGATGTTTAAGAGAGAATTTTGAAGTTTTGACACTGGCTTAACATTTTTGCAGGTTAATGAAGGGTTTCCCTTTTCAGTTGCTTTATCATGGAAGCCAGATGCTCAGAACAATGAAGCCCAACAAACAGTTGTATTTCCAAAGGGGAATCCAATCCCTAGCATCAAGGCTCTGACCTTCTATAGGTCCAGTACATTTGCAGTGGATGTCTTGAATGTTGATACCGATGATTTGCAAATAACTCAGAAAATTAGCACGTACACGGTGGGTATTCATTTTGAACCCCATTACATTTGGTATTTACCATGTGTTTGCGGGACTGATTTTAATTCTGGTCCTTGAGCAGTTTCTAGTAGTAGCTGGTTTGATTTTGTTTTACCTCCATGCAGATTGGCCCTTTCCAATCAAGCAAAGGTGACAAGGCTAAACTGAAAGTGAAAGTTCGTCTTAACATCCATGGGATTGTCTCACTTGAATCAGCAACGGTAACTTACAAAACTGTGTCTTGTCAAATTACTTTGAAATAGCACGTAACATCTCTCTGATGTTGTTTCTATCCTATGGTTGTTTATGCAGATGCTAGAAGAAGAGGTAGTGGAAGTTCCAGTATCAGCTGCAAGTGACGTACCAAAAGATGCTACTAAAATGGACACAGATGATACACCAAAAGACGATGACAATATGCAAGAATCTAAAGGTGCCACAGATACTGCTGAGGGTGCTGCTGAAAATGGGGCAGGTGAATCTGAGGAAAAATCTGTTCCAATGGATACTGACACAAAGGTATGGTTTGTTCACTGTATTGTTGACAAAGTTTAGGATTACTACATACGTTATGTGCTTGCATCATGTGTTGTAGAGCTATTTTTCTCTGCCACTTAAGTTTATGTTTACCTGGTGGTCTGAATGGACTTCTGTTCCAATTTTGTGATTAGCTAGTTATTGGCAGTTTTTCGACGAGGTAAGTTTGTATAATGACAGAAATGTTTGTACAATGAATTTGATAATCATCCTTGAGGTATGGATTAAGTATATTTCTTTTGAAAAGTAACCAAACTGGATTTCCAGCATTGTGTCAGATGCCTGCTTTTCATAAAAGAAGCACTGATAGTTTTGTTCATGAATGTTAATTTTTGAGAAAGAGCCCCACTTTTGTTTTTCTGGTTGAAGACTGATAAGTTGCAAAATGATTTGTTTGTTTCAGGTTGAGCCAACAAAAAAGAAAGTTAAGAAGACAAATGTTCCAGTCGCTGAAACGGTTTATGGTGCGATGGCCGCTAATGAGCTGGAGAAAGCTATTGAGAAAGAGTATGAAATGGCCCTTCAGGACAGAGTGATGGAAGAAACCAAGGACAAGAAGAATTCTGTGGAGGCTTATGTTTATGACATGCGTAACAAGGTATATTGAGCTGCATGCTCTGTTGATTGTTTACGTCTGTGCAGTACCTGATGTTATCTTATGTTGTATTCAGATCAATGAGAAGTACAATGAGTTTGTAATATCGGAGGACATTGAAGGATTGATGGCTAAGCTTCAGGAGGTTGAGGATTGGCTGTATGAAGATGGTGAGGATGAGACCAAGGGAGTTTATGTCGCAAAACTAGAAGAACTTAAAAAGGTATGCCTTCTTCACTGCACTATATGTTTTTGTAGTTTGCTTTTGTTCTCGTTAGTTCTAGATGAGTATTAACACGTTTTTCCTGCAGGTTGGTGGTCCTATTGAAATGCGCTACAAGGAGTGGATAGAAAGAGGTCCGGCTCTTGAGCAACTGGTGTACTGCATCCGCAGTTTTAGAGAGGCTGCATTGTCGAGTGACCTTAAGTTTGATCACATCGACATATCAGAGAAACAGAAGGTACGTTGACATGAATGGAGGACGATGTCTGGTTGATCTTAGGAATGCTCATCACCATGGCATTCTTAGTTAAATGTGTCACATGCTGTCCCACTGTTCTTGTCCCGCTGTAGAGATTTGTTGCTATTGTCTTGGATAAGACAAAGTAATCAGGCTGTCAGAATCTAACCTGTACTGCTGCACACAGGTTGTTAATGAGTGCTCGGACGCAGAGGCCTGGCTATTTGAGAAAAAGCAACAGCAGGATGCTCTACCCAAGCATGCTAATCCTGTCCTCCTTGTTTCTGACATAAAGAAAAAGGCTGAAGCACTTGACAGGTTAGTTGTTGTCCAGCGCTTATATGCTAAAACTTCCTGTTAAGCTTACGTTTATATTCCATGTTGAGCACATTATGAGTTGTGTCTAGCAATTGTTCTGAAACTTTTGTGTTGTAGGTTCTGCAAACCGATCATGACCAAGCCAAAGCCAGCACCGAAGCCACAAACACCACCACCAGCGGAGGCCCCAGCACCTGAGGCTCAAACACCAGAACAAGAATCAAGCGGAGCCAGCGAGCACGGCGAGCCGGCCAGCAAAGGAGCTGCTGATCAGGATGAGACCGTGGAGCAAATGGACACTGATAAAGCCGGTCCTCCACCAGCATAAAAGACTGTCGATCAGAGGAGATTTTACGTCAATGATCGGTTGCATTCTCCTGTGCATTTTGGTCTGCCAGGGCAACAACTAGGAGGGACTGTTGTTTTCCATATGGCCGCGTTGTGGGGAACATGTACTAGAATATGGAGAGTTCTGCAGTGTTGCTAGCTGTATTGGTCAGTAAGAACAGTTTTTCTTTTATGACTGGTGATTGGACGATGCATGCAGGATAAGGGCGCCCTCCAGGTTTTGGTTACCCGTTGTCTCGGTGTAATTTTTATTAACGATGGTCCATAACGTTGTAATTTTACATACGGTGGTCCATAACGTTTCAGAAATTTTTGGTCGTGGTTAAACAAGATTTATTTCTTGAATTTCTTTTACCGTATGGTCTATTTTGTCGATGGAGTAGCAGATTGTCTTAGCCCCTTGGCACATGCAGAATGTCGACATGGTGGGTAAGGTTTTCTCTAACAATTCAGGATCTGGGAGATATGCAGATGATACGCGTGTTGTGCTACACAAGTGTCTCCTTGTTGAGGTTGTGGTAAGGAAGAAGCGTAATAGACGTTGTCTGGATATCCAGCTTGGTCGGCATCAGATTATGGTGTGGCTGCAGTGGTGAGACCAACGTACCTCCTTGCAGTTTGCCATGGAGATTTTTAGGCATAGACATGGCCGAGGCCGATCAACAGAAGGCTTGGCCAATTATGCCCCTTTGCGCTATTTGTTCCTTCCCTGCTGTTTTCTGCTATTGTGTAAGCAGGAAGTCTATTTCTACTGGGACGAGTTTGGGCTCAGCGCATAGTATTTGGTGTGTACGCAGCACGCCTGACTTCTCTAGGTACTCTTGCGTGTCCATCTTAGTACTTGTAGTGTCGAGCTGCATGTAAACCGCACATGCGCTCTATGAGTGGATGTGTTGCGTCAATGATCTATAATATAATTTTTTTAGACACATATAAATCATCAAGCACCAGTGGTCTAGTGGTAGAATAGTACCCTGCCACGGTACAGACCCGGGTTCGATTCCCGGCTGGTGCACCTTCAGACCTTCTTTCTTTTTCACTTAGTTTTTCTCAGTCACTCTGCTTAAAAACGATATGACTGTGTTTTTCTCATCATTTTTTCTTAACACATGCCAACAGAAGACACAAGGACAATGCTCATTAAAGCAGAGTGAAAAACAACAGGGAACTAAGATTATCCGGTCGTACATGCGGCCCAACCGAGTTTTTCTATTCAGTTGTAGTGGCTTACAAATTGAGATTTATTCAGTTGTAGTGGCTTACAAATTGAGATTTATTCAGTTACACGTTTCAGCTTAGATTTTTCAGTTGCATATAGGCTTGCAACCGACATTTTTCAGTTGTAGGTGGGGTCGTAACTGAGTTTTTATAAGTTACGTGTAGAGTTGCAACTAAGAGCTCATTTGGCTCCCGTGACTTCGTTTCATTTCGTGGGAATGAAATGAAATGTACAACGAAATTTCATTTGGTGAATTGAGCTTCAGACACCAAATACCCCGTTTGGCTGCCACATTGATTTCCAAATCAATTGAATTCCATCTCGCTGTTTGGTTGCCATTTTATCTGAATTCATAAACAAAATGAAAGTTTGGCTTGAAATTGAAGTGCTACAGAAAAATATGATCTTTCGACAACAAAAAATACATGACACCTGTAGCAACAAATAATATTCCCCAACTTCTTACCTACAACCCAAAACCAGATGCTCATCCATGCATGGGAATTAAGTGCTCAACAAAAAATACATGACACCCAAAACCTTCTTTCTTTTTCACTTAGTTTTTCTCAGTCAGTCCGCAAGTGCTCAGCTGATCAGCCCATTTTCCTGATACGGCTGTGCGTATACTCTGCTTAAAAACGATATGACTGTGTTTTTCTCATCATTTTTTCTTAACACATGCCAACATAAGACACAAGGACAATGCTCATTAAAGCAGAGTGAAAAACAACAGGGAACTAAGATTATCCGGTCGTACATGCGGCCCAACCGAGTTTTTCTATTCAGTTGTAGTGGCTTACAAATTGAGATTTATTCAGTTGTAGTGGCTTACAAATTGAGATTTATTCAGTTACACGTTTCAGCTTAGATTTTTCAGTTGCATATAGGCTTGCAACCGACATTTTTCAGTTATAGGTGGGGTCGTAACTGAGTTTTTATAAGTTACGTGTAGAGTTGCAACTAAGAGCTCATTTGGCTCCCGTGACTTCGTTTCATTTCGTGGGAATGAAATGAAATGTACAACGAAATTTCATTTGGTGAATTGAGCTTCAGACACCAAATACCCCGTTTGGCTGCCACATTGATTTCCAAATCAATTGAATTCCATCTCGCTGTTTGGTTGCCATTTTATCTGAATTCATAAACAAAATGAAAGTTTGGCTTGAAATTGAAGTGCTACAGAAAAATATGATCTTTCGACAACAAAAAATACATGACACCTGTAGCAACAAATAATATTCCCCAACTTCTTACCTACAACCCAAAACCAGATGCTCATCCATGCATGGGAATTAATCAAGCTCGGCTCCATAAAACAGAAATGCATCCAGACAAGAAAAATCAAGGTTACAAAAGCTACAACTTGACATCATAAATAGAACCACAGGGAAATTAAAATCTAAAGATGGAATTTGTGTTCATAACTTAACAAAGGAAGATCAAAGGGAGAGGCCATCATGTCTTGATCTGCTTGAGAGCCCACTTCTTCGTTCTTCCAGGCAATGCCATAAAGGCCTTGAATTTGTGATTATCATAAATTGCTAGCAGAACATCTTCTCCCGAGTCTGGTATTTCACCAAGAGCAGCCCATATTTCTTTAGAAGATGCTGGTTTCTGAGTCACCTCCAGAACCGAGCCCTTTGATTTGATCCAATTTCGAGTGATTCTAAGTTAATTCTCAGCTCTTGTTGATCGGAACAGAAGAGCCACCGATCCGTGTACGCGTCGTCTCGTCCGCCCAACCCATGACAAAAGCCAACAGATCACTCACCGCATTCCACGATTTCTATCTATCACGATTCACGAACTCGGCATGAATCCCTTGCCGGAATTACCGCCCACGCTAGCGCTCGATCTCAACTCTTCTCACACAATCGCTGTGAATCACTCCCCGTCCCCTACGAGGAGGGGACGGATCACCATTCCCACAGGGAAGTAATACACTGATCACTACATTAATTACCGGCTCTCTGCGCGCTTGATTTGGCAGCTAAACCATTTTCGCGCGGGCAAGAATGGCCACGATGGGCGCCGTCGTCCAAACCTTCCTCTTCTCGTACCCGGAGTTCCTCCTCGCCGCGCTCTGCTTCCTCTCCCTGGCCGCCCTCCGCCTCGTGCTCCGGTGGCGCGCAGCAGGCAGCAGCAACGTGCCCGTGAGCTGGCCGGTCGTCGGCATGCTCCCCTTCATGCTCAGCAACCTCGGCCACCTCCTCGACGCCGCCACCGCCGCGCTCCGGGACTCCGGCTGCTCCTTCGTGTTCCGAGGCCCCTGGCTCGTCGGCGGCGACTACCTCGTCACGTGCGACCCTGCCACCGTGCACCACTGCCTCGCCGCCAACTTCGCCGGCTACGACAAGGGCCGCGACTTCGCCGAGATGTTCGACGTCGCCGGCAGCGGGCTCCTCGTCTCGGAGGCCGCGTCCTGGACGCGGCAGCGCCACGTCGTCGCCACCGTCTTCGCCGCCCCCGCCTTCCGGTCCTTCGTTGTCTCCACCATCGAGCGGCAGGCGGCGCGGCTCCTGGTGCCGTTCCTGGACCACGCCGCGGCCACCGGTCGCGCCGTCGAGCTCGAGGACGTGTTTATGCGCTTCTCGCTCGACGTCTCCTACGCCGTGGTCTTCGCCGCCGACCTCGACTCGCTCTCCCTCGAGGCCGCCGATGCCCCGTACCCGCCGTTTGGCCAGGCGACGAGGATGTCCGGGGAGGCCGTCATGTTCCGCCACATTGTGCCGGCGCTGTGGTGGAAGCTGCTGAGGTGGCTCAACGTCGGCATCGAGAGGAGGTACGCTGAGGCCAAGGCGGTCCTCGACGAGTTCGTCTACCGCGAGATCGGGAAACGCAAGGCCGGGAGCCTGCCGATCCTAGGAGAAGGAGGCGACCTGCTGTCCATGTACATGGCGTGGCCCAGGGACCCCGCCATGACCGACCGCCAGAGGGACGGCTTCCTCCGCGACGCCGCCGTGGGGTACATGTTCGCGGCCAAGGACCTCGTCGCCGCTGCGCTCACCTGGCTCTTCTACATGCTCTGCACGCACCCGCACGTCGAGGCCAAGATCCTCGACGAGCTCAAATCGTTACGCTCCAACGCACCCGCCGAGTGCGGCGGCAGCGTCGCGTTCGACTCTGACACGCTCCGGTCGGCGTCCTACCTCCACGCGGCCGTACTCGAGGCGCTGCGCCTGCACCCGCCGGCGCCGTTCGAGGAGAAAGAGGCGCTCGACGACGACGTGCTGCCGGACGGCACGAGAGTGGCCAAGGGCACCAGGATCCTCTTCTGCATCTACGCCATGGGCAGGATAGAAGGGATATGGGGCAAGGACTGCGGGGAGTACCGGCCGGAGCGGTGGCTTTCTGGCAGCGGCCGGGTCCGGCACGAGCCCAGTTACAAGTTCGCCGCGTTCAACTCCGGGCCGAGGAGCTGCCTTGGCAGGGACCTGGGGCTTACCAACCTCAAAATCGCCGCCGCGGCTATCATATACAACTTCCGGGTGGAGCTCGTCGACGGCCATGTGGTGGAGCCCACGGACTCGGTGGTGCTCCACACCAAGAACGGGCTCATGGTTAGGGTCAAGAGAAGGGGGACGGCTTGATGAATGGATGAATTCAGGCTTTTGGTTTCATGGTAGTAACAATTGGCATATAGTTCAAACAAATCGGAGCGAATTAGTAATGAATTATGATGATTACGGTGGCATAAAAGAGTATTTTGGAAGAAAGGAGCCTGTCTGAGTTCTCGTCATCCGCTCTCTCTCCCGTCTCGCGACCCAACCCTAACCCTCGCCGCCGCCGGCGCGCGCCGCCCTTCCTCATCCTCCTCTCCCCCTCCTCTCGTCCCCTGCCTCGCCCCCCGCGCGGGCGAGCAGGGGAACCGCGGCCGGCGGTCGTCTCGAGCTCCCTCCTCGTTCCCCTTGCCTCGCCGTCGCCGGACGGCGTCGCCGGCCGAAGGCCGGGCGCTGGCGGCGGCGAGGCTCCTCTTCTCCCTCGCTCATGGAGGCCGGCGCGGGTCAGGCAAGACGGCGTGGGCGTCGTGCTGACCTTGGGTGCGGTGGCGCGGCCGCTCCGGTGGCGTGATACCGGGTGGATCCAGGGCGGCGGCCCTCTCTGGCGTGGCAGCGGCGCCCTTGCGGCTGGCGTCGTTGCGGGTGGCTCTTGCCGTCGGCCTCGTCCTCTCGGGACGCGCGTCGGCTGCGGGCGGCGAGTGCAACTTGGATCCCTTCCTTGTCAGATGTGAGGTTAGAGCTCCTTCCCTCAGTTCTCCTCGCCCCGCCGGCTACAACTGTTGGTGGCGTTGCTGCCATAGCTGGAGTTAGGTGGGCGCAAGGTGGGAGCTTGGGACCAGGGGAAACCCTAGGTTGGCTTGTCCGACCCGGTCACGGCGACGCTCCTTGGAGGCGTGGCTGCGGTCCCTCCTCTCCACCCCGACCCGGCTCCCAGACGAAAGTCCAAGATCCTCGATTGGGCAGCGTCGACGCCCTGAGCGTCGTGTCCTCCTTGGAGGCGCTGCCTGGGGAATCCGTGGGCTCGGGTGAGAAGAACACAAGGTCGGAGCTTTGGGTGGCTCCCCTACTACCCCTTCCCTCTGCAGCTACGCTCGGCGCTTTCCTGTTGCTCTCTGGTGGCCAAGGGCAGCGATGTCGAAGACGGCGTGGTGCTCAGTGTCAAGGTATGGCGTGCTCTGGGGCTCCTTCAGATTCGAGTCCAGCATCTCTCCGCTCTCGGGGAGCGTCTCTCATGTCCGATAGCGCCTTCGTCAAGGCGAGAGGGTTGGGGCCCTACTCGGCATGAGAGCAGGAAGATGTTGTTCTGCTCCAGCTCTTGATGTTCCTCGCTCACGACATGACCAAGGCAGTGCCCTTTTGCCTCTCCTACGGGGTGTTCTTGCCCTGGAGTTGCTACAGTCTTCACTTTGGCAAGCGGTGCTTCATGTTCTTTGTTTTTTTGCTTGGTGTTTAGTGTAGAGTTGTAAGTTGTTCAGTGTGCACCCTTGTATCGTTCGGTCGCGGTGGTGATCGGTTCTTGGTTGTAATGGTGTCCTTGTGTAATTCCTGGCCGGTTGTTGGCTTCGTTAATTCAAAGCCGGCTCATCTTGAGTCTTCGTTCTAATAAAAGAGTATTTTAGGGTTAAGTCGTTAACTTTAAGCATGCTTGTTAATCTGAATTTCATATTTTCAAATCGTAACTAGTGAAAAATGGTCGATTTTATTCAATCATACTACATTATGCATATAGTTTGGCATTGTTCTTGCGTGCTAACTTTTTTCAAAGTCTACAATACGTACAACGGTTACCTTCGGCGGAAAAGGCTCCAAAATTCTGAGTAGTCCGCATGAATAATCTTTGAAAGAATAAATTTCAATTGATTGGCAGTACAAAAATGTTATACAACAGGTTGATCTGTCAGTACAAAATTGTATAGTAATCTACACTCAACAACAGGTGACAGCGGATAGTGCTGACATGCTAGTATCACGCAAAGGGCAATCCTCTGATTTCTCCATGTGACTTAACCAATAGGTTAAGAAATAAACCTAAATGAGTATTTCTGTCAAGTACTCCATTCATCAAGGATATGCAACGAAGAGCTTGCAGCTAGCTACTGTATATATTTCAGTCAGCTACCGCAGCTATTCAATAGTCGTTTGTGTGAACACATTATCAGTAACACTGAAAGCGTAACAATAGTCACTGCAGTAAAGATGATTGCCTGCACGCACCAAACCAAAGGAAAACGTAAGATATTAAACTCAATTTCTGAGTCAAAGAAAAGAAATGAAGAAACTAAAGGCTCAGTGGTCAGATCGTCCATTAGATTTAAAATGCCCTTGCATTATAATGAAGGAAGGCCGTGCAGGCAATGCAACCATGAAGTATAATGATGTGTAACGATGAATGATTAAGTAATTACAATGGCAAAATGAATTGCATTTTTCTGTATACTCGTACTAAATCGAAATGGACATGATCTGCTTAGTACTTGTCGAATGCTGTGGCAAATAAAATACTAACCAGAAATGCAGAAGCACAAAGCCCAGGCCGTTCTCGAGGATCTCGGTTGTAGTACTTGCAGCAATAAAGAAGAGCTGCTATGTACCAAATTAAAGGGCACAGAAAACCTACAAGAAAACTGCAATAATTTTTAATACAGTAAATAATAACAGAGCGGAAAATGGGAAGAATAGACTCCTCACCAACACCATCCAATTCCACAACCAAAGAATGGAAGCCGTCTTGCAAACATTGCCAGTCTCGGGTTTTCTTCATCCCCGAGCAGTGTGTATTTTCCGAGGCACACCTGACAACGGCAAAATTCATCTGAGTGTCCTACGGAACCCAGAAGAATAAATTTAGTTAAACCAAGATAAATACATTTCCAAGAGACATGTACTGATAACAATCTTCACTATAGATGTTTTTACTGATCAATGGATCATTCTTCAGAAAGTCGTTTTTTCTCCCGAGCTCCGGTGATCCCTCTAATTTAAAAATTCAAAATTTTCAATAAATATGAAAAAATTATGCATGTTCTCAATGATGTATACTACAAGCGTGCAAAAAACTTTAAATTATAGTCTACACAAAAATGACAAATTTGGAGAATTGGAACTGTGTATTGTTGACTATAATGAGATCTGTAAATTTGTCATTTTTGCGTAGAGCGGAATACAAGTATTTCACATTGTGATTTTGCACGTCTATAGGATACATCATCGAAAACATGCATGACTTTTTTTAATATATTTTTTGAATTTTTTAAATATTTTATTGTTTTTTTAAATAGCAGGAGCACTGGAGCTCGGGTGCAAGAAATCTCTATCATTCTTCTCTTGATATGAGAGTGAGATTTGCAACCAATATATGACAGGCATCTGAGACAAACTAAGTGCATGAGCAGGTTCAAGAAAAAGATTACCTTCCCTCATGAGTACTATAGTTGTTCGGTCAGAGAACCAACAGGAAGAACCGTCGAGCTTCTCAGCATTTCGGGACTCCTTGCTGTAATGGCAAATGGCAACTACAATCCAAGAGCTATCATCACATCAAGAAGCTGGGCAGAAGAAACATGAGAAGTTAGCATGATGATCTGGTGAATTTTATCCGGTTTTGTAGTGCATTTAAATGAATAGTCTTTATATAGACAGTGCACTAAAGAGATGATGATTCTGCACAAGTTTTAGTACTCCCTCCGACCCGAATTACTGGGCGGACCGTGACAACCCCCCCCCCCCCCCCTCCCCCGCCAGTTCGAAATGATTTTAAATCAAGTCCTTCGTCCGCAGCTCCACCTCGCGTCACGGAGAGAGCGAGTCAGCGTCCGCAGCTCCACCGCCGCCGGCCGCTGTGTCCTCGTCGCCGCCCCCTTCCTCCTCGCCGTCCCGGGGCCGTTGGCGGTGTGGGTCCTTGCGGGCGCGGGGGCTGGAGGTGGAGGAGGTGTTGTTGAGGGTGACGAGCTCCATCTCGGCGTCGCGGAGGTGGCGGTACGGGACCCGGGGAGGGAAGGGGCTGACGCGGCGCCGCCGCCGTCAGAGAGGCTGGTGGGAGGACGTTTCACTTCAGGTGAAAAAGAGTAGGGGTTTTTTTTGCAAAAAAACCGCCACAAACAGTAATTCGGGTCGGAGGGAGTACTTCAGAAATGTGTCGAGTGCAACTGAACCAGCTACTCATTACATCAACTAGAAAAGAAATTCCCTCAAGATGAATGGGAACTTGGGAAGTACAAAGCTCGCCGACGCATCAACTTTTTTTCAAAAGATTTTGATCAAAAATTATTCCAGTGTAGAACTGTATCCGAATGATACAGGTTTGTTTGGTTCGCAGCCTCAGAGCATCTGAGTTTGTCAAACATTTATACTACCTCTGATCCTAAATATGTGTCATAAAAAATGAGCTGACCGTATAAACTTGTACACAGATTGCGACACTTAAATGGGATTGGAGGGAGTAACTAAGTTTTCTTGGAGAAAACAACATCACATGTCATGAGTGAGCTACTGAGCTTTCCTAAGCAAATCTTTACCAGATAGGTAGATCTTTGGGCATACCAACACTCTGGCAATCAACCAATTATTTACTAACTTTCCTAAGTAACAACTGTAGTAAAGCTTGTGCCTGGACTTGATTCAGCTGAAAGAAATGCAGCGTAAGGAACTGATACACGGTCATGTGCTGTCCAGTACACCAAAATAGGAGTTGGAGCGAGCAAAAGTAAGGCCGATCTACACAACCTTCTCACAGAACGTAATGAGGATGGAGCTAACGCAAGGCTCTAGAATCGAACACCCGGTAGGTAATTCACCGTATCAGTAATATCACCGAACAGGTCGCCTTCCTTCTTCCAGGGAGTCAACGCCCTGCCTGAAATGGCAGTTACCCGATCTCAAGATCCGGCCGTACTATATTCCAGAATCCACAAGCTATCACATTTCGGTCCAATCTAATCAGGGACCAAGCGAAGAAACCAAGAACTGAGCCGCGATCTAAAAAAGCAAGAAAGGCGCGGGTAGCATCAACCAGCAAAACCGAAGCTGCAGACTTACATGGCCGAGTCGAATCTCCTGCAGGGAGAGTCCATGTAATCCTGCGGCGCACGTATATGCCTGTTAGCTTCTGGCCTTCTGCTGGTTGGTCGTTTGGTGAGATGCGGAGGGTTGGAAGAACAGATGAGGCGGAGCGGCCGGTTTCTGGATAGTAGCACTGTAGCCGTCTCTCTCTCCTCTCGAGTCTCCGTCCGCTGTCTCGTGTGATTGCTTCCCCTTTCCAAGTGGCCTTTTCCTCTCTTTTTGTCGATAATCCCAAGTGGATTTTGGTTGTATGCGCTTTTTTTAACAAAATGATGGGCTTAAGGGACAGCTGTATTAGATGGTGGGATTACATTTGACAAAAAGCCTCCAACAAGAAACAATAAGACAGCAGATTTACAAAAAAATCCCCATCTAAGAGAGACAATGTAGAGTACCACTGAATCGATGGAGCACATAAGGATTCAGCAGAGATATCTATTCTGAAATTACACACAATAGAGAGGTACAACAGCACACTTCCCATCCTTATTTACTGCCAGATGCTACCTATTTAGACCAGCGAGGCTGACGGGCCGGTACTCCTCTTTGGCGGGTCCTTCGTCAGCGTCTCCACTTGTTGGTGGGCCTACTAGATTGTTAGTGCCACCATTTTGTTTGTTGGGAATTTTCGGTTATTCAGAACTAGCTTGCCCCACGCCGAGGCTTGAGGGAACCTATGTCTGAGCGACGTGAGGTCCTCTCAAGTGGATTCTTTGCGCAAGGAACCACTCCACTACACCATGACTTGAGTAATAGCAAGATGTCTTTTTTCTTGAAATCAGTCGTTGTAAAATGCACTCAGGAACCTACAAGGAATAGTCAGATTGAGGAAAAATAGAGTGCACATGCTGATGAGGTTTCAACAAAATAGAGCAACCCAAAGTACTAAGGAGTTGTCCATACAATGTATCGAAGGGAGTTCTGCTCGTAGATTTATGCCAGTTATTGTTGTACCAAAACCCGCACATAGATGCCACTTGGACCAACGGTTAGGGTGAAAGCTGATAAAACAACACATATATCACCCCACTAGCTGATTAGCCCTTTCAGTCTGGTCGTCAGATTGAGGGTAAATAAGACGAACTCATGCATAACTAGGTGTCAAAGCGAGCACACATACCTTGCCGGAAAGCACTAGTGAACATGGGGTCTCTCTTAGATACTATTTCAACTCGAAGGCCATACAGACGGTATATTTGATCAATGAATACTTCGGCAATCTTGCTAGCAGAAAAAAGATGTCGTAGAGAAATGAAATGGCCATGCTTGAAGAAGAATTCGATTATCACAATGGTTCAATTGTAGTCTCTAGACTAGACTATGGTAATCCATGACTAATATCCAGACGAAATATATGACATGCTTCCGTGGGCGTTTTCACATGATTGGGACAACCTGGTATAGGGTACGCTTAGGTTTTGCCTGCCGACAAACTTGGAAAGTCGTGAAAAATTGCTCGATTTGTATCTTCATCCTAGTCCAGCGAAATAAGGACAAAATGCACGTGTAACTGAACATAAAGCTAGAGTGGCCTCCCATAGGAGAGCATGCATGGAAGGCAGTAATGATCTTTCTCTGGATTTCTAAGGAAGCTCCCACCCAGATACACTTGTTGAACTTGAGCAATCCATGTTGAAAGGTGAAATTGGGTGGTAAGTGAGAGACAAATTCCATTGTTGTAGGAGTTGTTGTGTCTTTGGATCCTGTGCATAACTCTGAATTATCTCTCAATTCAAATTGGCTAAACAATTGACATAGCTACTATTTATAGTTTATATCCCGACCTTCCGGAAAATGCATCTCCCACTCTATCATCTCCACCATTCTTATAGATAATTATGTATTACATCCCCATGGGTTTTTAAGAGCTTTTTCTTGCCAGTTAGTGTAGACGTTGATTATTGAGACTGCACAAACTCTTTTGGTATGTAAGAATGACAAACTCTTTAGTGAGCAAGTATGACCTCCACTGTTGAATTGCCAACAGGATCAACAAATACTCTTTTTCATAAACTATAAGAGTCTGATTCTTTGGGAACAAAGCCTTATTTACATATGCCAATGGATGGCCATCTAGGCTCTAGCCCTAAGACAACACCTATAACCAAATCACAAGCATCAGTTTTGATGATAAATACATTGGCGAAGTCTGGTAGTGCTAAAACTGGAGCAAAGAACGAAGTAGTTTTTAGAGCTTACAAAGCAGATTATGTTTCAAAAGTTCAAAGGAATTAAGACAGACTCGTTTTCAACAAAACTTGCCAGTGTTATGCAAATAATGATATAGCGCTTGATTAATTTCTGTAATAACATGTCATACCCAACAAACTCCTTGATTGCTTGACATTGGAAGGTGAAGGTCAAGTCAGAAGAGGTATAATTTTGTTTGTTAGTGGAAATTTCTAGAGGACTAATGGTGTGGCTGATACGTGCATTTTATATCATCATTTATGCAACCTTTAGTAACATATTAGAATGTTATTTGCAATGTTATATCATTGTTTTTACATGTTTTAGATGATTTAGGGGACTTTCATACAAAGTCCCTATTTTTGGTATTTAATTTCTGGGAGACAGAAAACCCCCTTTTCTTGTTTTTATTGTTTCAGGAGTTTCAGGAACCCAAATAATAAAAGGAAAAATACAACGAAGGTTTTTCATCGGAAGGAAGGCAATGGAAAGAAGACCGAAGAGAGGAGAGCCACGAGGGCCAAAAGAGGGGGGCTCACGCGGCCCATGTACCTGGCCGCGTGGGGCCCACCAAAATCGGCCTCGGGCACCTCCTCGCCTGGGGCTTTTTAGCAGTGCCTTCGTCTCGCCCGAAAACCTACGCCCTAATTTTCCCTAGACCATCCGAGGTCGCGGCGGCGGCGAAACTCCTGATTCCCTCCGAGGGGGATCAGATCCTGCTGCTCCGGAGCTCCGGAAAGGGGGAAATCATCGTCATCGTCATCACCTCTCCTCCTTGGCGTGGGAGGAGGTCTCTACATCATCACCCCCATCAAGACCAGCACCATCTCCATCATCATCTCCGTGATCCACACCGTTCCCCTCATAGTTTGAGAGTTGCTATACCCTAGATACTTGTCTTGTGCTACTATTCATGTTTGTGATTGAGTACTTGTCATTATTTGTGGGTGAAGTTATATTTTCATATTGTGTTGTATCACTTATGCCACTGAATATCATTATGTTTGCAGGTTGTGAGTAGTTCCCGTATGTTCCTGAGGGCATAGGATGAATTGGCAATGATTTGTATATAACATGTGTTGGTATGTTGTCAAGAGTTTATCTTTTATGTGATTCTATGATGGTGTTGTGCGAACGTCGACTGCACAACACTTCACCTATATGGGCTCATAGGAGAACACCGTAGTATAATGAATTGAGGGAGACTTGGGAGGACATGTAAACCCGAGACCGAGTCATGAAGTTATATTATGAGGGTATTAGTATCGGGGACCTTAGAGTGTAATGCTATGATGGGACATTATGTCTTAATAATTCTTGTGCAGTCATTTACTTGGCCACATGATCCATCATAAGGGGTTGTAGTCTATTTACTTAGCTATACCGAATCATGGCTCCGTCCAAAGAAGATTAAAACTTGACAAGATATTCAACGTGTTGTTTAATAAATCTCTATGCCTAGTGATATCCATGCCGCCCTCGGGAACGTTTTCCACCTATAAGTTACACATCACTTGAGCTTGTCCTCTTGCCACATAAGCGGATTGGGCTTTCTCTCTTTGAGAGCTTTCACTTGCTATTGTTACTTGCTGCATTGGAATTATACAACCGAAAATACCAAAAACACTTGCATCTTTTATTGTTTATTTATCGATCTTGCTAACCAATACCTTCAGCTCCTCGTGGGTTCGACAACCTTTTCTAATCGAAAGGTACTACAATTGATCTCCTGCACTTGGGAGTCATCAAGATACTTTTCTGGCGCCGTTGCCGGGGAGCGTTGCGCTATTGGTAAGAAGTTTGGTAAGGAAACTTGAAAGCTGAATTTTATTTGCTGTTTTATCTCATTGATACTATGGCATTTATGAATCGTTCTTCGCTGCACCTTGCCCTATATGAAAGTGCTTATGCCACTACTACTAAAGTGGTTGAAACTACTGTGCCTGAGATACCTAAAGTGGGATATAAAATTCCCACCGGTCATGTTAAAAGAGTCATGAAAGATCCATTTGCAGGGGATGGAACTAAGTCTGCACGTGAACACGTGGAGAGAATTGAAGACATATGTGGCTTATTTATACTTCCTGATATTTCTGAAGATCAGGTAACAAGGAAGTTATTGTATTTGTCTTTATCTGGTAATGCTCGTGATCGGTACAGGTCTTTGGATGAAGAAATCAAGAATGAATGGAGTATCTTGAGGAAGGTTTTCTTTCTTAAATATTTTACTCCTAAAGAAGCTTATGATAACCGCTGCTATATATTTAACTTCTGGCCACATCTGGGAGAGAGTATTACTCAAGCTTGGGGGAGGTTAAAGGAACTCCTTCGCAAGAATCCTTGTCATGATCTTACAAGGAAACTTATATTGATAAACTTTTATGTGAGGCTACCTATGAAGCACAAGGAAATTCTGGATAATTCATCTGGTGGACGTTTCACTAATAATATTGAAGAAGAAGAAGCATGGAATCTATTGGAGACTATTTCTGAAAACACTAGTCATTGGGATCTTGATAAAGGTAACGAGCCTTATTTTGATTATTTCTATTTTGTTTAAAATCTGAGTGATACTTTTTGCCTTGATCCTTATGTTACAATTGAGATAGCTAAAGGTTTTGCTAAACATATGCGTGTCCCTAAAAGTGGTTATGAAGTTTATGTTGAACCTGTTAAACAATCTATTGTTGTTCCTAAAGTTATTAAACAGGCTGAACCGGTGTCATCTGTAACCATTGAGGAGTATGTTGAACCGCCTCCATATCCAAGCAAAATTAAGGAGAACTTACTTATTGCTGTTACTAACAAAAGTAACAGAAGATGTTCTTAGCCTTATGAACAGGTGGAAATCAACACTCAAATTTCTGTTATCAAGCAACTTAATGAAGAAGACCATGTTGATGTTTATCTATGTGAAAATGCTACAAAGGTCATCAAAGGTAATTCTGTCAAGGTAGGGAAACCTGTTATATCATGCTCTATTGGAACTTCAAGTTATCATGGTCTATGTGATATTGGAGCAAGTATTAGTGTCAAAAATGAATCTGTACCAATGGTGGTGCGTACGCACCCCTTGTAAAATGTCGATTCAGGCCGTATAACCCCATTTTGAGTTGGCTTTCCTAGTAGAACGTGGAATTCTGGTGTACAAAAGTGGTTTCAGAATTTCGGAAAAAATATTTTTTCATCCAAGTCAACGACATGTTGACTTTTTTTGCCGAAAAGTCAAACTAGAGTTGACTTGGGTGAAAAAATATTTTTTTCGAAATTCTGAAACCACTTTTGTACACCAGAATTCCACGTTCTACTAGGAAACCAAGCTAAAAAGTGCAGTTATACGGCTTGAATCGAAGTTAGACAGGGGTGCGTACGCACCACCATTGGTACTGAATCCACACTCAGTGTCATTCCATACTCTCTTTATCTTGAAATCAAGCCTGACATTGATCCTATTGTTATGGAAGAGACATGTATGACAATTCAACTCGCTAATAAAGATTATATTAGTCCATTTGGAATTGTTAGAGATGTTGAAGTATTGGTTGGCAAAATAAAATATCCTGCTGATTTTATTGTGCTTGGTTGTCCTCAAGATTCATTTTGTCCTATCATTTTTGGTAGACCTTTCTTACATATGTTGGTGCTGAAATTAATTTGCTTAAAGAGAAAGTGTTTATTAAATGTGCTGGTGAGAAACTTGAATTCAACTTTTCTAAATTTGCTGATAAACATGTTGTTAAAGAGCCAATTCTGAAGATTTAATTGAAACTCTTGCTCATATAGCTGTAGCTTCAACAGATGTTGTAGAACGTTATATGCTTAATCAAGATGAACCATTTAATGATGAGGAAAAAGAGGCTTTAGAACAAATATTATGGCAACAACCACCACAATTACAATTGCATATCCCACCTGATAATTTAGGAGTGCTACCACCACCTAAAGGGGATCCTAGTTTTGAATTAAAACCTTTGCCTGCAAATCTGAAATATGCATATTTGGATGAGAAGAGCATATATCCTGTCATTATTAGTGCTAACCTTTCAGCTGAAGAAGAAGAGAAATTACTTGATGTGCTAAAAGCTCACCGACCAGCCATTGGATACTCTCTTGATGATCTTAAAGGTATAAGCCCAGCTCTATGTATGCATAAAATTAATTTGGAGGAAGATGCAAAACCTGTTGTTGATTATCAACGCCGTCTCCATCCAAAAATGAAAGAAGTGGTAAGAAAAGAGGTAATAAGACTTATTGAAGCTGGTATCATTTATCCTATAGCTGATAGTAAGTGGGTTAGTCCTGTTCATTGTGTTCCTAAAAAGGGTGGAATGACTGTTGTTCCAAATGATGAGGATGAACTTGTGGCTCAACGTACTGTTGTTGGTTATAGGATGTGTATTGATTTCAGAAAATTAAACAAAGCAACTCGAAAAGATCATTATCCATTGCCATTTATTGATCAAATGTTAGAAAGGTTATCTAAACATTCTCACTTTTGTTATCTAGATGGTTATTCAGGTTTCTCACAAATTCCTGTCCATAAGGATGATCAAGAAAAGACCACTTTTACTTGCCCATATGGTACATTTGCTATAGGAGAATGCCATTCGGTTTGTGTAATGCTCCTGCTACTTTTCAAAGATGCATGAATGCTATATTTGCTGATTATATTGAAAAGATAATGGAAGTTTTTATGGATGATTTTTCTGTTTATGGTACTTCCTTCGATAATTGCTTGTTCAACCTTAACAAAGTTTTGCAGCGTTGTGAAGACCAACACTTAGTTCTTAATTGGGAGAAGTGTCACTTCATGGTTACTGAAGGTATTTTCTTGGGCATAAGATTTCTGGAAAAGGAATAGAAGTTGATCCAGCAAAGATAGAAGCTATTGAAAAGCTACCATACCCAAGGACATCAAAGGTATAAGAAGTTTTCTTGGGCATGCAGGTTTTTACCGTAGGTTTATTAAAGATTTCTCCAAAATATCAAAACCTCTAACCAATCTTTTGCAAAAGGATGTTCCTTTCTCTTTTAATGATGATTGCATTGAGTCCTTTAATATTTTGAAGAATGCTTTAATAAGTGCTCATATTATTCAACCTCCTGATTGGAAATTGCCTTTTGAAATTATGTGTGATGCTAGTGATTATGCAGTTGGGGCTGTTTTGGGCCAACGTGTTGATAAGAAACTGAATGTTATCTATTATGCTAGTAGAACACTTGATGCTGCTCAAAAAATTATGCTACAACTGAGAAAGAATTTTTAGCAGTACTATTTGCTTGTGACAAGTTTAGACCCTACATTACTGATTCAAAAGTCACATTGCATACTGATCATTCTGCTATTAAATACTTGATGCATAAGAAAGATGCTAAGCCTAGATTAATAAGATGGGTACTTTGTTGCAAGAATTTGATTTACACATTGTTGATAGGAAAGGGGAAGATAATCAAGTAGCTGATCATCTCTAGAATGGAAAATATACCTGATGATCCTATTCCTATTAATGATAGCTTTGTTAATGAACAACTTGCAATATTAATGTTTCTAGTGCTAAAGTTGCATCTCCATGGTTTGCCAATTATGCAAATTTTATTGTTGGTAAAGTTTTACCTCCACACTTCACTTATCAACAAAGAAATAAATTCTTTATGATCTTAGACATTATTTTTGGGATGATCCTTTCCTTTATAAGAAAAGTGTGGATGGTATTATTAGACGTTGTGTACCTGAGCATGAACAACATGCTATTATAAGAGATTGCCATGATAGTCCCTATGGAGGGCATCATGCAGGAGATCGCACAGGAGTAAAGGTATTACAATCTGGTTTTTATTGGCCTACTTTGTTTAAGGATTGTGCTGAATATGTTAAATCTTGTGATAAATGTCAAAGAGTAGGAAATATTGGTAGGAGAAATGAAATGCCTATGAATTATTCTTTGCCACTTGAGCCATTTGATGTGTGGGGTTTTGACTTTATGGGGCCTTTCCCAGAATCAAGGACAAAGCATACTCACATTTTGGTTGCACTTGACTATGTTACAAAGTGGGTGGAAGCAATTCCAACCAAAAGTGCAGATCATGCCACAGCAATGAATATGCTAAAGGACATCATTTTCCCAGGTTTGGTGTTCCTAGGTTTTAAATTACTGATAATGGTTCTCATTTCTTGCATGGTGTTCTTAGAAAAACTTTGGCAAAATATGATATGTTAACCATAGAATTGCATCTCCTTATCATCCTCAAACAAGTGGACAAGTTGAATTAAGTAATAGGGAAATTAAACTCGTCTTGGAGAAGACAGTTAATAAGTCTAGGTCTGATTGGCCAACTAAAATTAATGATGCATTATGGGCTTATAGAACTGCTTTTAAAAATCCTATGGGAATGTCTCCTTATAAAATGGTATATGGAAAAGCTTGTCGTTTACCTGTTGAGTTAGAACATAATGCTAGATGGGCTGTTAAACGATTGAACTTTGACTTTAAAACTGCTGGAGAAAAGAGAATTCTTGATCTAAGCCTACTAGATGAATGGAGGAATGAAGCCTATGAAAATGCTAAAATGTTTAAAGAAAAAGTTAAAATTTGGCATGACAGGAAAATTAAGAAGAAGGAATTCAAAGTAGGTGATCAAGTTTTGGTATACAACTCTCGCTTTAAGTTTTCTCCAGGGAAGTTGCGTTCAAAGTGGCAGGGACCATTAGTGATACAGGAGGTGTACCGTTCAGGAGCTATCCGCCTTCACGGTGACATGAAAGGTAAACCTCATGTAGTCAATGGACAATGCCTTAAACCTTATATTGCAGGAAAGAGCTTCATCGGAATGGTGGAAGAGTTGAATTTACAAACACCGGAGGAGGTAATTGAGAGAAATCGTGCAGTTTCAGAAACCCTAAATCAATAGAAGGTGACTTACTGTTGGAAAGTTTCTCGGAATTGCATAATATTTTACGAAAGTCATTTTTATGGAAATTAACGTATGGGACAAGAAAACTGGACGAAGCGGAGACCCGAGGAAGGAAATAGGGGGTCCCTTTTTGCCCCGTTTTCGATCCCGACGCTTCGTCTTGACCTAAAAACCCTCAATATATAGTTATATACCCCTCACCGCCGATCTAATCTCGCACCGAGCGTCCTCGAGCGATCTCTCTTTCTGTTGTTTCTGTTTGTCAGGTTTTAGCCATGTCTTGCTCCAGATCCAATCAAGATGGGGAGAGCCCTCCCAAGGAAGGTGTTGTGAACCACTACCTCGGCTCTGTGATGGCACCTCCGAAGACCGTGTGCTTCAAGGAGGGCGTGATGCTCGTGGAGGAGGTGAAGGCTCCCAAGGCCACCGGCACGGTGGACGAGAGGCTGGATGAGTTGGAAGACAAGACCTTCAGGTATGGCACTGTGGTCTACCACAGCCTTGATGCCCATCACTTCATGAACCTGGAGCTGGAGAAGAAGGTTGAAGAGTACAAGAAGAGGCTTGAAGATCTGGAAGATAGATACAAGGACGTCATCGACAAGTGGGAGAAGTTCCAATGCTTCATGTGGGATGTAGAGAACCAGAACTGCGAATATGAAGAACGCTTCAAGAAGATTGTAGCAGCCGCCACCCTCAGGTATAATGATCCACCTACATCTTTCCGTGATGGAAGGCCTTTCCCATGGAAGATGGCTGAATGGGAGAAAGAATATGAGAAGGAGGAGGCTGCGGCAAAAGAGAGTCTGGAAGAACGTCAAGCTTGGGGGAGTTCCACCTAGTCCTTTATCTCTACTAGTTATCATATCTATCTAGTCATGGTGTGTTTTGCTTTTATCGTTTAGTTATCAATATCTCTTAGGCGTGTGTGAGCTCATGGAGCATTATCATGTATCTCTATCTTATGGTTTATCGATGAATATTAAAGTATGGTGTCATCCATAATTCTCTTGTTTGGAGATTGATGGGTAACACTCATGCAAATGAGCGTGGCATATTTAGAGTTTCAATCACATCTTGCCTTGAAATTAATTAACTTGAGTGTGTTGGACAATTGTAGAATTATCTCATTATAAAATAAATAAAAGTCAATATGACTTGGAATTAATAGTTTGAAGTTGAGATATTGTCTTGTAGGATAAAAAGTTGAGAAGGGATAATGAAAAGGATATAAAACACTCTTGTTAGACTCTAGTATCTTTTGAGCAAATTAATGATCATGGATATTTCAATACTTATGCTCTTGAATATGTATGAAAAGGAAGGCACCTGAAGTTCCAGTTAGCCATGGAAAGTGTGAGATAAAGGTGGTATGGAGCATAGGAACTTGATTGAGATATCCATGACTAAAGTTTGTACTAGTTACTAGAGAAGCAAGGTTGATAACATCTTTTTATATCTATCTATATTTTCATTTGTCTTCTTTGAACTTGTTATCCAATGAGAGTTTATCTTGTCTTTAAATTTCAGCAAAGTATAAAAGATTATAATGCTTGCCATAAAGAGCAAAAGCATGACTGGGTCTTGCACTTATTTGTTTAGATGGCTACATTGTACTTTTCTTTGTTTCATTTTCTCCCTCCATAGGGACATTTTTGAGCAAGGGTACCTTTTGTAAGAAAAACTGCTGGTTTTTCTTTTAATATAAAATCCTAACCGTAGGGGTTTTCCCTTACGGTACCTTGTTCAAAAAAAAAGCATGTGAAAAACTATATGATTCGATTGTCTAACATACAATGGTTATTTGCTTT
Organism: Poa pratensis; assembly: GCA_947311845.1. NCBI lineage: Eukaryota > Viridiplantae > Streptophyta > Magnoliopsida > Poales > Poaceae > Poa > Poa pratensis. The sequence goes on from CAMZMU010000027.1 coordinate 86,518,280, forward strand.
CAAAAGTAAGGGGTGATTGCTAGAACTTCTACTTATGTTGCCCTTATGTGCATGAGTTTTGTTCATTAATCTTATCTTGCAATTGAATATGATGATGATACAATGCTCGTATTTATTTATCAACCATAAGTCAATTGATTTATGTAATGATCTATGTCCTTACTTACTCAAGGACGAGTAAAGGTTTAAGCTTGGGGGAGTTGATACGTGCATTTTATATCATCATTTATGCAACCTTTAGTAGCATATTAGAATGTTACTTGCACTGTTATATCATTGTTTTTACATGTTTTAGATGATTTAGGGGACTTTCATACAAAGTCCCTATTTTTGGTATTTAATTTCTGGGAGGCAGAAAACCCCCCTTTCTTGTTTTTATTGTTTCAGGAGTTTCAGGAACCCAAATAATAAAAGGAAAAATACCACAGAGGTTTTTCATTGGAAGGAAGGCAATGGAAAGAAGACCGAAGAGAGGAGAGCCACGAGGGCCAAAAGAGGGGGGGCCCACGTGGCCCATGTACCTGGCCACGTGGGGCCCACCAAAATCGGCCTCGGGCACCTCCTCGCCTGGGGCTTTTTAGCAGTGCCTTCGTCTCGCCCGAAAACCTACGCCCTAATTTTCCCTAGTCCATCCGAGGTCGCGGCGGCGGCGAAACTCCTGATTCCCTCCGAGGGGGAAATCATCGTCATCGTCATCACCTCTCCTCCTTGGCATGGGAGGAGGTCTCTACATCATCACCCCCATCAAGACCAGCACCATCTCCATCATCATCTCCGTGATCCACACCGTTCCCCTCATAGTTTGAGAGTTGCTATACCCTAGATACTTGTCTTGTGCTACTATTCATGTTTGTGATTGAGTACTTGTCATTATTTGTGGGTGAAGTTATATTTTCAGATTGTGTTGTATCACTTATGCCACTGAATATCATTATGTTTGCACGTTGTGAGTAGTTCCCGTATGTTCCTAAGGGCATAGAATGGATTGACAATGATTTATATATAACATGTGTTGGTATGTTGTCAAGAGTTTATCTTTTATGTGATTCTATGATGGTGTTATTGGGTTGCGGGGAAAACTTTAAAATTTATCCGTAACCTTACCGCCAAGATCTATTCTATGACGGTACGTTGCACCCCATAATGCGATGATCCAGAATACTTACAAACACGCTTGCGGAAGATCTTGTGTTTGTCGAAGTAGATGTTGGTGAAGCCTGATGAAGAATCTCACGTCCACGCCGGGAGGTGAGATTGTTGCCGGACGTCGTCGTTGATGTAGACCTTGATGAAGTTGTTCCGTTGTCCAAGGAACTTACTTGCCACTAGTACAGAACGACACATCGGATACCCCTCTATGGAAACGGCAGGCGTTAGGCGACGGAGAATCGCGCTTTCCGCACGGCCAGTGCGTACAAACCTGACCTGGGCCGTGGCTGGCCCGTCAACATAGGTAACGGAGAAAGTATTAACTCCGTTACCCATATTATTGGAAACGGTCATAATTCTGGCTCCGTTTCCGATATGTGTCTCTATAGCAACGGAGACTTTTGTGTGTCCGTGTGCAATGTGGACACGTTCCATCTTCGTCGAATTCGATGCGAGCGAAGTAACTGCTATGGCGTAGTGGCGCAGTGACGCGGCGGCACCGCCCACTACTCCTTAAAAACAAACGATCTCCCTGCTATCTCAGTATGCCACTTCGCCGCAGCCATGGATACTCCTAGCAACTCCTCGGGCGTTCGCCACAGCAGTTTTCCGCTTTCGCTGAATTGGAACCGCGTCGTCGTGCCGGAGGCCGTCGCGCAGAGGCACTGGCAATATAGGAGGCCAGTGCCCTGGTCAAATGTTAGCCTCTCCGCTGGCTGGCGCGTCAACCACAGGAGGGTGCCTATGCCGCCGGAAGAGGATGCGGGATCCTCGGGCGCCCGCGACCGCAGCCGCTCGCCGCGGCGGAGAGACGCTCGTCCGCGGTCGCCTGGATGGAACCGTGTCATCGTCGGGCAGGCTGTCGCGGAGCGGCACTGGCAATATAGGAGGCCAGTGCCATGGTCAAAGGTTCGGCTACCCGGTGGCTGGCACCTCAACCGCGCGTCGGTGCCTATGCCGCCGGAAAGAGTTGAGCTGCTTCAGAACCGCCGGCTCCTCCTCCCGCCGGAGCTGCGCGACGATCCTGCCTACGACGACGACGAGATGTGGGAGGGGCGCACGGGCGGCGATGACATCGTCGGCGAGGAGCCGCGCGACGACACAGACAACTACGCGGCTCTCCTCGCATACGAGCAGGAGAAGGCGGAGGCCGAGGAGTAGTTATAGTTATTTATTTTTATGTTCTTCAACTTCAATACTAGTAGAGATCAGTATAAGCCTAGTGTGTCAGTGAAAAAATCAAAGGAAACGGTTGTTTATACCCTCCGTTTCCGATGTTCTACTTTGCTATAAATGCGCCCTTCTCACAGCCCTAAACTCCATCGCTCTCACTCTTAGCCTCACTCTCAAAGTGTGGCGGCGCCTCCACGCAACACCAGATCTTAGCTCCACCGTGGCGGCGCGCATCTCCCTCCCTCTGACCATGGTGGCGCGCATCTCCCTCCCTCCGACCGTGGCGGCGCGCATCTTCTTCTCCTCTGACCGTGGCGGCGCGCATCTCCCTCCCTCCGACCGTATCGGCGCGCATCTTCCTCTCCTCCGACCGTGGCAGCGCGTACCTGTTCTTTGCTCCACCCGGGCAGATCTCGTCGCCTGCTCTGTAGCTGGAGGGCGCATGGCGTGTCGATCCGAGCACGACGAGGACGACTACGTACTCCCACCGCCAGATCCAAAGGTAATGCATCTATTTGTGACCGGCCGTCGTGCCGACGAACTAGGGTTGTTGTCATTGTTTTGCTTAGGTTTTCTTCCATAGGACACTCATGAACAGAACTAGAACTAGGGTTGTAATACATCCGAGGACGATGAGGACGACCACTGGTGGATCCACCTTGAGCCAGCCGAGTGCACAGGACACCGGGAGAAGGAATTTTTCTTTGTAAATTAGCAATTTTTCATCACATATGCACCCCTAAAAATTGTTTTAAATGTATTGTGGTAACATGTGTGCATCCTGGTTCAATATGTTCTAGCTCCGCCACTGAGGACGACTACGTAGTGTCGCTCGAAAAGAACATAACTAGCACAAATCGATAGTGTATGAAACTCATGGCTGACTTATCTCATTTGCAAAACAGATGTACATTTCGGTGACACTGTATAAAAAGTCGGGTCCTTAGCCAAGGTGCGCTTGTCGTCCGGCATAATTGTTGGTACACAACAACTATGCAATGGATTTGTAAGTTTGTTATTCTGTCTTATGCATCCTTTTGTGTTGTATGTCCTTTATGCTAGATGTATAGTGAGCTAACATGGAGTCATATATTCTCTCTTTGCATTTCAGTGACCACTTTACAAAAGAGGCACCTTCAGTACATCAGCACTCGCTTATTGCACTATGTGCAGAGCATGGTGCTGATCCATTTAGCTCATTTAAATGAGCTAAATACAAGGTCGGGGACAAAGCGGCGAGTTGATTATATTTTGGTGACACCGTCCAAGAAGAAGATTGAATTCATGAACTCTAACAGCAAGTCATGAAGATAAATTAAGTTGGAAATGACAAGGATAAGTTTAGAGAGGCATGACATAGATAGATTTAGCTAGACATGTCAATGATAGATTTAGAGAGGCATGACAATGAAGATAAGTAATTGGTTGTCTTGTGATGCAATGTATCGGTGACATTTGTTATACCTTATGAATGAATGAATTTGTTAGCATTTTTGTGCTTCTGCTGTGAAATTTTAAATGTCCAGTGCCAAATCTATTCCTGCTCTAGGCTTATGAAGAAACCTCAATGCAAACGAGCAGAAACAGAATCTCCGTTACTGATGTTCCGACACATCAGAAACGGAGGTTGTGCACAACTGTTGCCAAACCGACGCCTCATCAGCGACGGTTTTTTCGCCTCCGTTACCGATGAGGGCCTTCACATCTGTAACGGGGTCGGGGACACGGACCCTTTTTCCGTTTCTGATGGGGTTTTGGCCCGTTTCCGATGTGTCATTCTGTACTAGTGTGCGCAAATCCCGCTCTAGCGGTATCCACACATACACCGTGTCAACCCACCCCGTGCGTTCACTGCCTAGCTACTAGCACGTGGTGAAGAGAGTCAGCCTTGCGGCGTAGTTTAGGTGGTAGATCTAATCAACTAGATTAGATCTATATGAGAAGATTAGAGACGTCTAATTCTCAACACATGAGATCTAAGAGAGAGAGAGAGCTTTGCAATATTGTATGTCAAACCCTAGGGGCTTGGGGTTGCTTATAAAGGAGGCCAAGGGGTGGAGGTGCTTGGGCAAGGGGGAAAGTCCCCTTGCCCAACTCGGCTTGGGAGGGGGAGTTGGAGTAGGACCCCAACTTCCCTCCCCTCTCTTTCCCTCCTCCTCCTTCCTTGCATGGCCGCCGCCGGGTGGGACCCGCCCTAGGCCAACCGACCTAGGCGGGTGGGGCCCACCCGAGCCCACCGCCTTGCCGCCCCGTGGGGCCCGCCTTGGCCGCTGCCACGTGGGGCCCGCCCTGGCCGGCGCCCGCATGGGGCCCGCCCTAGCCGCCGGGGAGGAGGGGAAGTCCCTCCCCAACTCAGACTAGGCCTCCACACTTCCTTGTGGGGTGCGGCTGCCTTGTGGGCCCCATGGGCCCACTTGGCAGCCCCCTTTTATTGGGCTCCAAATAAATCTTTATTTATATTTTCCAATATATTAATTAAATAAATAATTAATTGTTTTCTAATTAATTCCTAAATGAATATTTCCTTTTACAGAAAATTCCCGGAATTAATTACTTATCATATAACTCATATTTATATGAACCGGGATACCTAGTATCCGCCGACAAAAACATCGGAACAATATTTCCTTCTTCATAAGCACTCGGATTAAATCCGCTGATGATAGAAACCATTCTATCATCCCGGGACATTAGATGTCCGCATTCTCTCTAACTTATAATTCACCGGAACAAATCCAGTGACATCGGAGCTACTCCGACACAATCTCATTCCCACTAAAACTACATCTTTACTCTCAATCAAAGATTGACCTACAGCTTAAGCGTGTGACCCGAAAGGTTCAGCAATCACAAAGTATTGTTTGGGAGCTTACCAAACAATAACCAGCAGTGGGTTAGGCATTCGTACTGGCACCCTTGTGTTGTGAAGAACCTGTGCGTTAACCATTACGCTTAATCCCCTTACGTACACGATACCAATGATATCTCGAGATTGAGACAATGTGCTCTAGTGTGATCAAACCCTTTGATCATAACACATATTATTCTCGTACCAATATCATTCTCTTTTCTCATTCCGTATTATGTTGTCCCGTGATAAATCACGCTTGTGTCTGGCCAGACGATTGGGTGACAACAACAATACTTGAGATGGCCTAGAGGATGTATCTCTCCATCGTCTGGAGGAGTAAGTGCCATTCTTGAACGATCTCTGTTCCAATACATATTCTAGTTCAAGCCCAAAAGCCACCTATCATAGTCCCATGTTACTGCAAGACGTTTGATGGAAATCAAAGCTCGAATGTCGAATAAGCGGTCACAAGATATTCTCATAGCATAGGGATCTAGCTAATGATAACTAAATAGATGATCAATCGCTATTTCATCGTTGACGATTTGTCTCATAGCAAGATCATACGGTGGGTCGGTTCAGTGCGATTATCATTCCGATAATCCACTCCTATAGTTGAATGACTTATACAAAGTCCATGATCAGGAAAACATGATCATCGAGCAACAAGATAGGCTAGTCTTAGAGACAAGACCAGGAACTCTTTTTCCGTTCGTATCTCTACACGTGTATCGGAGGTTTTCCTCTTGCATACGTTGTATTTGCTATACAAGTACCCAATACAGTTGTAGCATAAAGATACAAACATTAATAATAAACATGGAGATAAATAATAAACTTAATTATTATTGTCTCTAGGGCATATCTCCAACAGTCTCCCACTTGCACTAGAAACAATAATGATTCTAGTTAGCATGATGACATGACACCAAATGGAACTAAGGTGCCACTCACGCTTTCGCATGCGGATCTGAAACTGTGTCCGCACTTTGATCCAACCAAAGTTCATAAACTTTATTTATCACCTCACATGCCAAACTTGACTATGTAAGTCGGATATATTAGGAATTGGATATGGGCCTTTCCGGTTCCGTAGTAGCATTAATAATACCCGGTTGATATTATCATACCATCTTTATAGAAACCTCACCTGAGTAATGACTCATCCAATAACTTGCTTATCATGACGTCTCACATCAATGACGCAACTATCCTCGATAGATGAACTATCTTTGTTGTAGAATCCACTCATAAGATACACGTGTATTTGATAAAATCAAAACACTTAGTATTTATCATTTGAAAAAACATTTATCAGAATAAATTTGATTTCATAATTCCACCACAAATATGTATACGAGTAACTTCTCTATACACACTATTTGAAGCTTTACAAAATCTACCTTGTTGGTTCTCCTTTTTTAATCTCACCATCAGGTTCTTTTACCAAACCTTTATATGATCAATTACAATCTTAATTAACTGCTCTTATGAGAATATCCTTATTAAGAATTTCTCATTAACGCCGGTGGCAAAACTTTATAAAAGTTTAGCACTTTGGAAACTTTCCGGCTTTATGTACTATATATAGCAATGTCATAAGCAAAATCACATTAAATATGATTTGATCTTATTCCTCTCTATTCGCTCATCCAGGACTACGAAGGTCAAGGTATCTTGCAAATATCACGCTATGAATTCTTGATCAAATTTCTTTGACTCAAGACACAATTCGAAATTACCTTTCGAATTGCACTTTAGTACATTCATACTCATGTTTATTAAATTCTATCTTAGAGACAAAACTTTAATAAGACATTTTTGACCTTTTATTTAAACTCTTTAAATCACGAGATTTATATATTTATTAATTCGGCCTAGCCTTATTCAATAAATATAATATCAGCTCCCACTGTCTTTTAAGTCCCTTCGATTTATATAATGAAAAGAATAGAATTCTTACTCATTAATACGACTGACTTCAAACATTCATATATAATTATCTAGATTATTTTCATAATCCAAACTAATTATCCTTAGCAATATATTGCTACTTTAGTTCAATAACAGCATCAAGCAATTGATATGAAAAGTATTGCAACTTTCACTATCAGTTATTCGTCCTTGATAAAAAATTTAATCAAGACTAGCTCTATGAATATTAGATATTCATATCTGTCCTTTCTTTATGAAATATTCATGCACATGATTTTACATCACATCCAAACAACTCTCAAGATTGGATCTTAGAGTCTCATGAATTTTTCTTGAACTCCTTTTATGACAAATGCCGTCATTAATGAATGTTCTTATTTTGCTTGTAATTGTTTTGCTTATATCATGTTCCTGGACATTAAATGATTTTAATCACCTAGTGATTTAATCATCAAATTCCTCACATGATTTTTCCTTTAATACTTAATTCGAATCATGTATGCCTTACATGTATTCCTGGACAAAGTAATGATATGGAAACATTTGCATGTTTTCCCTTCTCATTCTAACACTTGCCCAAAGACTCTCAGCCTTAATTTAGTATTATGATTTCCACTCTTCTTCATGAGAAGACACTTTTCTCCAATTCTAAAGTCAACAAGCATTTAGAATTATGTGTGGAAGTCACTTGCCAAAATAACAATTTTGGACTTTTGCAAAACACCTTTTCAATTCGAACTTAAAACTTTAAATCCTTAATTGAAAAATATGGAACTTACTATCAAAATAACTCTAAGTTATAATTGACACAAATCCCAAGATATCAAACAAAATAATCTATTTACTTTAGTGGGTAATTTGGAATTCTAATTTCACAACACATTAAGCAAGACTTTGTAACATTTCCTTTTAATCTTTATCTTGCAAAAGATTTTATTACCATGATGATTTCGAGTTACCAAAATCCATCATAAGTAATTTGACTAAGAAATAATTTTCTTTCGTCAATAATGTTACAATATTTTATTAAGTCCTTTCTTTAACTTTAATCAAATTCCTTTGATTCCTTTATTTTGATTCTCACACTCTCCCACTGAATTTTATGAAACATTGAAACTTCAATAATTTCATTAACTCTATTTCATTAATATGCAACTTCATATTAATTCCTCAATAGAATTGAATTAATGGGTAGATTCCACTCCTTTATGTAAATCTCGAAATTTACTAGTGCCTAGCACTTTGCCAAATTCGAGTCTACTAAATGCCTAGCATTTTGTGGATTTCGATTTTCATCAAATGCCTAGCACTTTATGAATTTCGAATTTCTCCAAGTGTATGACACTTTGTGATTTTAGTTTTATCCATTTAATTTAGAGATAACTTTAAGAGTCTCAAAGAGAACCAACGAAAAGTATAACTCCAAATTAAAGATTAAACTAACTTTATTATTACTTAAAACTTTAAGCAATAACTTGAATCAAAACAATAAAGACTTAACAAACAAATAATTAATGACATAACACAATAAAGAAGATATAAACTTTGAATTTCCAAACTTGGAATTCCCACACATACTTTATAATTCGAACAATGACTTGTTCCAGAATACAAAATATTCATTACATAATGATCAAACTAAAATAACTCTTATTTAAAGTTCTAGTGTAAATCTTCTTCATTGACTTGGATTGAAGACATAGTGGTGATCATCACTCTTGAGTGCTTTCTTTCCCCACTTCCTCCAATTCTTCTTGAATCTCTTGGCTCTTTTCCTTTCCACACTGCAATCATGCAATATGAAAAATTTCAGTATTAAATACCAAAATATATTCGAGTCGAGATTATGTCAATAATCTGTGTATAACTCTTATACCTTTTGTGGATTTTCCACTTGTCTTGCAAGATGGTTGTAGTCATCAAGTGATGCACATAGATATCCATCTCTGCTGATAAGAGCATGTCGAAGACCTCATTGACTGTCTTCTCAACTCCCATCAATTCATAGCATGCCACAAAGGCATAGTAGTATGATGGTAGTGATCTCAGAAGTGTGTCAACTGCTTGCTTTTCTGGAATTGGTTTCCCAATGTCCTTAAGCTTCCTTAGTATCTTGCAGAACTTTTCTTTGTGCTCCCTCATCGAGCCATCGCTCGATAGTTTGCAATCACTAAGTTCCACATTGAATTTGTATATGCCCAGACACATCTGATTTGAGAATCGAGCTTTCAACGCTTCCATAAGACGGAAGGGGCGATAGTACGGATACAAATCGCTAAGCTCAAAACTCATCTTGTCTAGCAAAACTAATCCAGCTTGATACTCATCTTCTCCCATAGGAGAATAGTCATCTTCTCCTTCCGGAACAGGTGTGTCCAGAATATGCTCTAAATCGCGCTCCTGAGATTTTCTCTCAGTCCATGAAGCCAATCCGCAAAGATTGTGCTTCCCACAGTCAACTTTCCTAACAAGTCTTCTTCATAAATCTTTTCAACGGGATCCATTTTCTACAACAAAACAAGTTTATTTAGACTTCTAGTTTATTACTAATTTTAATGCACTACTTTAATTCAATCAAACATGAATCTAAGATATGCTCCCACTAAGTCCAATAATCCTCATGATTGGCACTAAGTGATTCAGGACCCGATTGCCCTACGAAGCAAGCATGGATACATGTCATGTCCGTCGGCCAATCGGTAAGCACTATGCTAGTTGCAGCAGCTACAACTCCTGTTCGTCTTTCGACGGATGTGTTCCGAACTCATGGTTGTGTTATGCTTGGACGTCAAGACAACCAACCGACACTGGCTGCTGGAACTGTTCGCGCCCGCCTCCCGAACCCTTGGTACACATTACTCCTGGATACAGGTCGTACGGCAACAAGCATCCGGTTTGACGGTGCCACGGTTGGTAAGAACACGATCTCCTTGATTTTGTTTGAGGATTCACCCTAATAAACGACTACTGCGCAATCAAGGTGCAAACAACAAAGGATAAACATCACAGGCAATTAATAATAATTCATGTGCTTTGGTATAGCCTTTGTTATTTCTCGGAAGTCCTTGGCGCTCGTCCTTGAGGATCACCATCTTCATTGTTCCCGGTACGGCAAAATTCCCGAAGGAAAATTACCATATCCGAAACTCGCCAAGTACACGTCGCCGACGCAATGCCGGCGCCTCCTCCCGGTCTCCACGACGAACTCTTCTTCGCTTGATTGTCGATGACGAACTCGATCAATTGTTTTGGCTCCCACCATCATGTTAAGACACCGTAACAAAATAGCTATACCAAAACACATGCACACAATCCTGCAAAACCAAGTTAGACGTATCTAACGCTTTGTTTGCAAGTTTTACGTGGCTTTGTAGGCTCTACGGAATTACCGTCACTACCTACGTATTGAAGCACGTTTAGGCTAGTTGCTAGATTAACATTGCGGGGTGATTGAGATCCCAACATTACGAAAACGTTGCAGAACCCCAATCTAAACGATCACATGTGCGCGTGACCCCCGTGAGGCGTCCAACCCTCAGGCCCAGTCCGTATATACATCAACGTCCACAACTAAGGGTATAGACCCGAAGCTACTGAAGCACATCGTTGGCGCCAACAAGCATACTAGGAGCAGCCGGAAGGTCCGCGGATAGCCAGAAGTTCGTAAAGATCTTGCCAATACTGCCATGGAATATGATGTACAACTTCTTGGGAAGCAACTAAAATAAACTTAATGCAAGAACCATGCAATGCTCACACCAACTGGTGCTCTAGATCAAATCATACCAACGCATAGATCGGCTCTGATACCACTATTGGGTTGCGGGGAAAACTTTAAAATTTATCCGTAACCTTACCGCCAAGATCTATTCTATGAAGGTACGTTGCACCCCATAATGCGATGATCCAGAATACTTACAAACACGCTTGCGGAAGATCTTGTGTTTGTCGAAGTAGATGTCGGTGAAGCCTGATGAAGAATCTCACGTCCACGCCGGGAGGTGAGATTGTTGCCGTACGTCGTCGTTGATGTAGACCTTGATGAAGTTGTTCCGTTGTCCAAGGAACTTACTTGCGCAAATCCCGCTCTAGCGGTATCCACACATACACCGTGTCAACCCACCCCGTGCGTTCACCGCCTAGCTACTAGCACGTGGTGAAGAGAGTCAGCCTTGCGGCGTAGTTTAGGTGGTAGATCTAATCAACTAGATTAGATCTATATGAGAAGATTAGAGACGTCTAATTCTCAACACATGAGATCTACAAGAGAGAGAGAGCTTGCAATATTGTATGTCAAACCCTAGGGGCTTGGGGTTGCTTATAAAGGAGGCCAAGGGGTGGAGGTGCTTGGGCAAGGGGAAAGTCCCCTTGCCCAACTCGGCTTGGAGGGGGAGTTGGAGTAGGACCCCACTTCCCTCCCCTCTCTTTCCCTCCTCCTTCCTTGCATGGCCGCCGCCGGGTGGGGCCCCCCTAGGCCAACCGACCTAGGCGGGTGGGGCCCACCCGAGCCCACCGCCTTGCCGCCCCGTGGGGCCCGCCTTGGCCGCTGCCACGTGGGGCCCGCCTGGCCGGCGCCCGCATGGGGCCCGCCCTAGCCGCCGGGGAGGAGGGGAAGTCCCTCCCCAACTCGGACTAGGCCTCCCTACTTCCTTGTGGGGTGCGGCTGCCTTGTGGGCCCCATGGGCCCACTTGGCAGCCCCCTTTTATTGGGCTCCAAATAAATCTTTTATTTATATTTTCCAATATATTAATTAAATAAATAATTAATTGTTTCGTCTAATTAATTCCTAAATGAATATTTCTTTTACAGAAAATTCCCGGAATTAATTACTTATCATATAACTCATATTTATATGAACCGGGATACCTAGTATCCGCCGACAAAAACATCAGAACAATATTTCCTTCTTCATAAGCACTCGGATTAAATCCGCTGATGATAGAAATCATTCTATCATCCCGGGACATTGGATGTCCGCATTCTCTCTAACTTATAATTCACCAGAACAAATCCCAGTGACATCGGAGCTATTCCGACACAATCTCATTCCCACTAAAACTACATCTTTACTCTCAATCAAAGATTGACCTACAACTTAAGCGTGTGACCCGAACGGTTCAACAATCACAAAGTATTGTTTGGGAGCTTACCAAACCATAACCAGCAGTGGGTTAGGCATTCGTACTGGCACCCTTGTGTTGTGAGAACCTGTGCGTTAACCATTACGCTTAATCCCCTTACGTGCACGATACCAATGATATCTCGAGATTGGACAATGTGCTCTAGTGTGATCAAACCCTTTGATCATAACATATATTATTCTCGTACCAATATCATTCTCTTTTCTCATTCCGTATTTATGTTGTCCCGTGATAAATCACGCTTGTGTCTGGCCAAACGATTGGGCGACAACAACAATACTTGAGATGGCCTAGAGGATGTATCTCTCCATCGTCTGGAGGAGTAAGTGCCATTCTTGAACAATATCTGTTCCAATACATATTTTAGTTCAAGCCCAAAAGCCACCTATCATAGTCCCATGTTACTGCAAGACGTTTGATGGAAATCAAAGCTCGAATGTCGAATAAGCGGTCACAAGATATTCTCATAGCATAGGGATCTAGCTAATGATAACTGAATAGATGATCAACCGCTATTTCATCGTTGACGATTTGTCTCATAGCAAGATCATACGGTGGGTCGGTTCAGTGCGATTATCATTCCGATAATCCACTCCTATAGTTGAATGACTTATACAAAGTCCATGATCAGGAAAACATGATCATCGAGCAACAAGATAGGCTAGTCTTAGAGACAAGACCAGGAACTCTTTTTCCGTTCGTATCTCTACACGTGTATCGGAGGTTTTCCTCTTGCATACGTTGTATTTGCTATACAAGTACCCAATACAGTTGTAGCATAAAGATACAAACATTAATAATAAACATGGAGATAAATAATAAACTTAATTATTATTGTCTCTAGGGCATATCTCCAACAGGTGTTGTGTGAACGTTGACTGCACAACACTTCACCTATATGGGCTCATAGGAGAACACCGTAGTATAATGAATTGAGGGAGACTTGGGAGGACATGTAAACCTGATACCGAGTCATGAAGTTATATTATGAGGGTATTAGTATCGGGGACCTTAGAGTGTAATGCTATGATGGGACATTATGTCTTAATAATTCTTGTGCAGTCATTTACTTGGCCACATGATCCATCATAAGGGGTTGTAGTCTATTTACTTAGCTATACCGAATCATGGCTCTGTCCAAAGAAGATTAAAACTTGACAAGATATTCAACATGTTGTTTAATAAATCTCTATGCCTAGTGATATCCATGCCGCCCTCGGGAACGTTTTCCACCTATAAGTTACACATCACTTGAGCTTGTCCTCTTGCCACATAAGAGGATTGGGCTTTCTCTCTTTGAGATCTTTCACTTGCTATTATTACTTGCTGCATTGGAATTATACAACCGAAAATACCAAAAACACTTGCATCTTTTATTGTTGTATTTATCAATCCTGCTAACCAATACCTTCAGCTCCTCGTGGGTTCGACAACCTTTTCTAATCGAAAGGTACTACAATTGATTCTCCTGCGCTTGGGAGTCAACAGTGGCCTAAACAAGTGATATCTCTATAGGAAATGCACATTTTTATAACTTAACTTGCGACTACTGCCGAGTAAGGATCTACAAAACTTGCTTAAGATGTATCAGATGTTCCTCATAGGTCTAGTTGTATACCAGTATGTCATAAGAAAATACCATATATAACACACTTCTTGAGAACATGGGCTAAGATGTGATACTTGGTTCTTTGAGAAGTACCAGATGCTCTCGTGAGACCAAATTGCATAACCTTAAATTCACAATGCCCATTATGTGTTTGAAAGATAGTTTTGCACTCTTCCTCAGGGGTCAATCTGATTGCTGATTACCCTCAATTACCCTCAATTTCAACTTGGAAGATCAACTTGCACCCATTAACTCATCAAACAATTTATCAATCAATTACTAAACGTCAAATCCTTCTTTCAAACGAACAGAGTAGGATAATAAAAAGGACAGGTACTATATTGGATCACCCCTTGTTAGAGCGGTTCATCCATTCTTGCCTTCCAATCTCAGCTCTAAGTTTAAGAGAAAATCTATAACGCCTAAACGAAACTAGATGGGATCCAGGTATGAGGGAAATCACATGATCATAACGCCTGCAAGAGGCATACTAGTATGAGCCACAAAAACAAAAGAAAATTGTTCCAAAATAATGACTAGTAACAGCTCAATCTGAACTACATAAGCGCCACCCTTAAGCGTTGAATATATGGTGTATGAATGTTGCATATAATAATTTACCCTTTTGATTACAAGTAAGCCAATGTGCCCCCCCCCCCCCCCCAATACACTCTCCTTGGTCCAAACGATGTCAACCAATTCACATCCAAAATACCATCATAATTGAAAGAACATTTTGTGATCTCTTAATTTTGTGTGTTAGTTAACAACACTTGTGATGATTTAATATGGTGTTAAGTGATGCAGGCTTAATTGTGTACAACACATGTGCATCAACACCAAAAAGAGAAAGAAGAATACTGGAGTTTTTCAGGCCGAAGTCTCCGGTCTCCAGGATCGGAGTCTCCGGACTCAGGGGATTTTCTTTGAAGTGCAGAAAAGGGGTTCAGCCCCTGCCATAGGCCGGAGTTTCTGGCCCCAGGGACCAGAGTCTCCGCCCCAGGCCGGAGTCTCCGGTCACTTAGACCGGAGTCTCCGGTGTGAAGCTATCTGCAATGGCTATAATTCCTGGGAGGGGTATAAATACCCCTCCACCTACCTCCAGCCAGCCAGCTCGCCCAGACTTGAAGACACCATTATTACAAGCTCAAGAATCACTAGATCTCCCAATCCCTCCACCCAAACTCGTTGATCTTTGGAGGATTGAAGGAGAAGGCCCCGATCTACATCTTCAGCAAGCCGTTCTTCATTTCCCCCTCATTCACTTGAGGGACCATTGCTAGGGTTTCCACTTGGAAAACCTAGCCCATCGTTGTACTCACTTGATTGTCTTTGTGGCAGATTGTAGCTGTTCGGGAGGCCCCAATCCATTTGTGGGTTGTGTCCCGAATCGTTGTTGTAAGGGCTCCAGATTCCGCCTTGAAGGATTCCGATAGTGGAAGGTGAACCAATCTTTTGTGGTGCGGTTCATCGGAGAATAGGGTGAGCCTGTGTGGCGTTGAGGTTCGACCTTTGTGGTGCATCACACCTCTCCAACGAGACATACTCCCTTAACAAGGAGGAACTCAGGATTACATCCGTGTTTCCATGTGCTTTCACTTCGGTTACTTCTATCCTTGTTTACCGCCTTTACTTTGTTTATCGTGCTTAGTTGCTAGCTTGTCATATAGGTAAATTCACCGTAGTTGCATATCTAGAGAATTTACCTTTTGTGTCAAGCCTAATTTTGAAAAGAATTAAAAATTTGGAGTAGCACCTATTCACCCCCCTCTAGGTGTCATACCGACCCTTTCAATAATGCCCCAATGACAATAGCCTAAAACGAGTGACAAAAGTGGAAGATTCATAAGACCACGTTTAGGACGGGATGTGCAGATTGCTCACCAATTGATATCCATCAGCTACTTGAACAGAAACATAATGCATAGAAATCTCGCCTGATAACTGAGTAGCATATTTCTGGTTGAGGAAAATGTATTCTTAGATAATTGAGTAGCATAACAATTTCCATCTGCATAGCCTTAGGAGATTGTTTACTTTCCAAGCCTGCTGACGATAGTCAGATCAGTTTCGAGTTCTAGAACATTTTACCATCATCAAATTCTAGAACATTTTTAAAGAATTCTGCTGAAATAGATCGACTAAATCTTGCACCACATATAACTGCATAGTGCCCTGGCACTTGTGTTCCATTATGCCCAATTTTTTCCACATGAATAACACAACTGTAACACACTCACCCACCCCCGGTCGGCGGTTGTCACCCCGACAACTCTCTAGGATCTCTATATTGCTCCCACAGATCGACACTAGTCTTCTCTGCTTACTTTGTCCTCAGTCGTGCGCACCAGCGAAGGACTTCCCGGTCGGTCATCCATCCTTAAATCGTTTTGGGCCAATCACGCTTAACCTCGGAGTTCTTTTCAGATGAGCTTCCGGAAAAAACGTTGCACCTTCTTCACATGAGTATCCTCTCAATCCTATTAAGCTTTAGACCAGGATATCACAACAACCCTTTTGTTGTTCGAAAGTTCCACAAAGCTACCCACTTGTCCTCACATAATCCTGATTTGTAATCCGGTTTCTCATTAGCTTGTCTAGCTGGAATTAAAGCATTGATTGAATCCAAAATAATGATAGGAGGCGGCTGAATGGTGTACTGACAACCTCCAACTCTTCATGAAGCAGTATCAACTTATATGCAGTGTCCAGTGTCTCCGGCAACTGCGATAGCTACCATTAAGCAAAGTCAAGTTGCAATCCATCCATGGATCTCGTTAAATAATACACTCAGATACGCAGACAACTGGTCCATCAGCTGAAAAAATTCTTCTATGTAAGCCTCGACAGTTGTATCTTGTTTGATGTGATACATTTTTCACAATAGGGTGTCATATTGGTTTCTAGGAGTATCAAACATTGCAAGGAGAGAGATACATAATTCCTTCCAAACAGTGTTCAGAGAACTATGTTTGAACAATTCCAACCACTTCGTCGCAACACCATCAAACTATGCAAGAAGCATAGGAAATCTAGAAGGAATTTAGTGTTCCCCACATCGTAAAGTACTCATCTCAACGATCGCCACAACCGTGGGTGCGATCCATCAAACCTCGACAATTTAACGTGAGGACCATGAGCAAAAATTATCCAGCGCATTCCATGAACACCTCCTCACCAGATTTATCTAGAAGCAAAGAGTGAGTGTTCGCGCGTACCTCTCGTCGGGGGAGGGGGGATATAGTACCCCATCCTCCGCCCATGAGTTTTAGAGCGGTACCAGTTGGCCGTCAAATTCCTCTAGTGTAGATCGAGCAGCGGCGACTGTCGTTGTCGTCGGAGAAGCGGATAAAGAGAATTTCTTAGAGCCCTGCCTTGCAGTTGAGCGCCAAGAATTTCTTATCATTGTCCTTGATGAACCCTGCCATCTCTTGGGTCGACATTGATACGCCCCCACACACTCCCCACTACCTCCTTGATACAGTTCTTTAGGAGCTTGTAGGTCTGATTGGACTCGTCGTTGAGCCCTTCTATGACTTGATGAACTTGTCATTGACGGAGCCGCGTGTTGAGACTATGCGCCAAAACGCCAGAATATGTTGCTCTGAACACCAAATGTAAGATGCCACTAGATGCCAAGGATTTGACGGGAATGTCTGTTATGGAATCGCAGATCTCACGAAGAATTCATGTACTCATATGATCCACCCAACCACCCACCCATTTGTTGTACTCCCTTCTTCACTTCTTCACTTTTATAAGGCACACTAGTTATTTTTTCATTTTGACCACATAAATATTAGAATGAGTATCTATGTATAAGATAAGTCTAGTCACTCATTTTGATATGTATGCGTGAATAACTAGTATGCTTTATAAAAGTGAATTTATGGAGTATTACAATAGAGAGATATCAAGTTATCAACACGCGAATACACACGCTTCATATATTTCTTCCGGCGCGTTGGAATCTCTAATGCGTGATTGTAATAATGCTCTTGCCTAATCTATAAAGCTCACTCATAAATTTCAAAAAAAAAATACACACGCTTTCCTTGGTTCCTGCCTACATGCTACTACCAGCTAGATGCTTCTTATCTAGACAAGCCAGTCGCCACCCTTCATCCGGCGAGCCGGTACTCCTCTTGGGCGGGCGGGTCCTTCGTTAGCGTCTTCACCTGATGGCGGTCTCCTCGCCTGTCATCATCTTGATTGTTTACAGACAAAGCGCCATAAGTTCCTTCTACACCGATGATTGCAGCTCCAATGCTGGACCTGCCTCTCCGTTGTCGGGGAAAAACTACTTGGGGAAGGAAAGCAGCGTGACCACCCAAGAATAATTTTCTTTTTATATATTTCCTCATTTAAGATGTTGTTGCCCGAGCAGAATTTTTAGAACTACTCCTTACGTTCCTAAATGCAAGATGTTTTAGCATTTGTCCATATTCGCATGTAATAAATGTATTTAGACGCATTACATATGTATGTTCATCCATTTTAATATGCATTTAAACAACATGTGTAACACCTTAACATTACCCTATATATTATGGGGGAAGATTTTCAGGCATGGGAGCGCTCGGGCACTGTAGCTGCTACAGTTATGCACAGTGCCCGGGCGATCCGGACCGTCGAATCTCAATCCAACGGCCCCAGAAGCTTCTCCGCGACCATTTACAAAAACACCCCTCGCAAATCCAGAGCTTGCCCCGCGATCCACGACTTTACGAGCATGTGGACCCATTTGTGAATGGTGAAAACCTCAGGGACCTCGCTGCAAAAACCGCACACAAATCGCACCTCCTTCTCCCCGTGCTCTCCTCCGTCCCTAACCCTAGCCGTACGGCTGCCGCCATGCGTCGCCGATTCCGACCTCGTGGTGCTACTCTGAGATCCTGGCGAGGTTTGTCGTAGCTCCACCGTGCTCATGGTCGAGCCGCGCGTGCTATGGAGCTCGGAAGCGGGCGTATTGCTCCATCTTCTCCAAGTTCGGCCCGCCACCGTCCGCCGTCGTGTGAGCTCGATTCCGGCTAGCTCTGATGACCATTAGGCAGCGGTGCCGCCGCATTTAGGAAGCCCTCGTTGGGGCGCGTCCAACACGCACACCCGCGCGTGCTATCTTGCTCGCCGCCGAGGAGAGCAAGCACGGCCGAGCCGTGACCGCCGTGACCAATTTCGCTGTCATTGACATACGGGCCCCACATGTCAGGATTTAAAACATTTCCTAACTGATTTTGGTAATTGATAAAAAAAATCTGACAGTGGGTCCATTGTCAGAAGTTTAACATTTTCAGGAATTAAATAAAATATTTGAAATTTGTAAAATTCATAACTTTTTATCTGTTAATCAGAATAATACAAATAATATATCAAAACGATCAGAAAAAACAACTCTATTTGTTTGTATAATTAAAACATTTTTGACTAAAATTAAAACAACAATTCACTTATTATTTTAAATATGATTTTTTTTGAAATGCTATTTTGGATCCATTTCAAATCAATTTAATTTTCTTCATATGTCTAAATTGCAAACTTGAACATATGTTTCAGTCAAAACCTTACATACCTTATGTTAATTTTAAGAATGTCATGTGTGGACATCAATTATGACTATTCCATTATTTTGGTTTAACAAAATGATGAATTCCATAAGAGAAAATCATTAGTAAAGGATGTTTACGTAATCTGAAAATGAAATATCTATTTAATAAAAGATGATCACTATTAGTATTATTACCATTAACATTGGATTAACTTTGTGTTATAGTTTTATTCATTCAAGACCATACACTAAAACTAAGAATTTTATCACAAAATGATGTTACTTTACTTATTTCTTTTAAGTGTGATACTTAATGGTTAAATGAACTTAAAAGTGTCTGTTCTTACTATTCGGTAATATTTCATCATTCGAACAACAATGAAACACACTTAAGTCTTGATGATATAACAATCAAGATAATCAAATATACTTATCAAGTTCTTAAGACCTTAAGTAATCATCAATCTCAACGTATTGACAATTTACGCCACCATAACACCACCTAAAGGTGATAAAATAACCAAACCAAGTTAATACAATGTCAACACAGTATCGCTTAAAATGAAGATTACCTGGTACTCCAAAATTTTCACTGACTTTCAAATCTGAGCATTCAAAAAAATGTAGAAAAAAAGCATACGGATAGCTTCCCACTTTCACCAATTTTCCAAATTTAAACAACTTACAAATCTAATTTCCTTTTTAAATTTCGATACATTCAAATGTGAACAACTTTTCACCGTGGACATTTTCAAATTTTAATTTTTTACAGCACGGTATTTGTAAATGCCACAGATATATCGACATGAACACAAAAATAAACGCTGGCTATTTGTAGCGTACAATCAAAATTCAAATTTTAATATTTAAAAATTTACGATGGCTTCCAAATCTGATCATTTAATGAATGTAAACCAAATTAAAATACGAATACCTTCTCAAGTTTAACAACTTTGAAATTTGAACAAACTATGAACGTAAGCTTTCCCCGAATTTCAGCTGACTCAAATCTGAACAAATTTGAATGTGGACTTTCCCAAATTTGAATTCCTTACACCGCGATTCTTACAAATATGGCAAACATATCAACATGAACACACCATTCTATGAACGTGAAAATAATTCAGACCTTAAAACGTTTCCACTTTAACCATTTTTTAAAATCAAAACGTTTGTAAAACGTAATTTTTTTAGAGTTGCAATTATTTCCAAATTTGAGCAATCTCCAAAACCCGACCATTTTTAATACGATAACTTTTTTCAATCCCAATGATTTCCAAACTTAGACACCAATTCCAATGATTTCCAAACTTAGACAACTTTAGAACGCGGTCATTTTTAAATGCAAAATCAAAAACACGCGCGCGGCATTTGCATATAATGCAAGCCATACATACAACATGCACACAAAAAACCCCAATAATTTTCTTACAAGTTAGAAAATAGAATTCAATAATTCGCATATTTAATAAAAACTTCATTTTTATGAACCACAATAATGCAAAACATGTATGCTAAAAAGCACAAAAAAAGCATTCCACCAACTATTTCCTTCTCTCCAAAATATTCAATTTCTTCCTAAATTTCCACATACATTTCAAAAATTCAGAAGAAATAAAATTTTCAAACTTATTGAAAGGACAATGATGTCGCCTAGAGGGGGGGGGGTGAATAGGCGATTAAAACTTTTCCGGTTTAGGCTTGCTAATTGCGGAATAAAACTAGGTGTTTAAATTAACAAGCCGACAACTTAAATAAACTAGGCTCACCTATGTGCACCAACAACTTAAGCCAAGAAAGACAAGCAACAAGGTGATAGCAAAAGGATACTTCAAGCACGAAGGCTATCACAATGTAAATTGCATAAGTAAAGAGCTCGGGTATAGAAATAACCGAGGCGCGCGGAGACGAGGATGTATTCCCGAGTTCCTCCTTGTTAAGGGAGTACGTCTCGTTGGAGAGGTGTGAACCGACACAACGGTTCAACAACCACAAAGGTTTCACCTTATTCTCCGATGAACCGCACCACAAAGGTTTGGTTCACCTTCCACTATCGGTATTCCTTCGAGGCGGAATCCAGAGCCTTTCAACAACAATCCGGGGCACAACCCACAATGGGATTGGGGGCTCCCGAACGGCTTTCAACAACAATCCGAGTCACAACCCACAATGGGATTGGGGGCACCCGAACAGCTTCAAGTGACCACACAAGGGTCCAACCACCACAAAGGTGTCTAGGGTCTAAGGACCCAAGAGTAACAAGTTCACAAGCTTTCAACTACCACGAATCCTCGTGGAGAGCACACCGATGCACCAAATGCAAAAGGCAAGAGCACAAGTGCTCAAATCCTCCACTCTCAAATTCCAACAAATCAACAAATGCTTATGGGGGAATAAGAGAGGAAGAACAAAGAGGAGAACCACACAAGAACTCCAAGAACTAGATCCACTAGGTTCCCCTCACTTAGAGGAGAGATTGATTGGTGGAAATGTAGATCTAGGTCTTCTCCTTCAATCCTCCAAAGATCAAAGAGTTTGGGTGGAGGGATTGGGAGATATCAAAGAAATGAGCTTGCAACAATGAAGGAGAGAGAAAGCAAATCGTGTTGGACAGAGCTAACTGGCTGGAGGTAGGTGGAGGGGTATTTATACCCCTCCCAGAAAGTAGCCGTTGCAGTCAAGCATCACACCGGAGTTTCCGGTCCAAGTGATCGGAGACTCCGGTCTGGGCCGGAAATTCCGGCCCCCTGGGGGCGGAAACTCCGGCCCCCACCAGGGGGTGAACCACAAAGAGCACGGGGCAGCTCGGGCAAAACATTCCGGCCACAGGGGCGGAAACTCCGGGACAGGGGTGGAGACTCCGGCCTAGGCCAGCAGCTGAACCTCCAAAACTTCGACAGGGAAACCCAAGGACCGGAGACTCCGGTCCAGAAGACCGGAGACTCCGGCCTGAAAGCAGTGAAACTGCAAAACCTGAAATGCAATAACTTTTGCAAGGAAACACCAAACGAGATGAAACCAACGAGGTTGGAAAGATAACGACGAGTGCAAGCACTACAAGATCATGCATATACACATCATAGTCCATCATGTGAGGAAGATAACACAAGAGGAGAGTTTGACCTCTCTACAAGAGACGAACCGGTAAAACTTCCAGCATCAAAAACATCACAAGATATCCAAATGAAATCCGTTTTTGATGAATTAGAGCTTGGTATGGGGATGAACACAAGCTCTAAATTCTCACATGGATAAAAGCCAAATAAGAACCAAGAAAAATGATATGCCAAGTATGCAAAGGTTTGAGCTCTCCACAAAAATGTGATCAAGTTACTCACTTGAGAACCCCTCTTGATAGTACGCCGTCTATCCTATAACCCGGTCTCCCACTAACACCATGAGACCGGTAAAATAGAAAACCTATCAAGATCATACCTTTGCCTTGCCTATTCCACTTGAGCTAGATGATGACGATCTTGATCTCTTCAAGTGGACCACCTTTCTTGATTGTGTTTTGCTTGGTGAAGACATCTCCAAATGCTCCCCCATACACCATTATGGGATAGCCTCGCAAAGCTCCGTCTTCATGTCTCCTTTGCAAGCTTCAAACAAATGATATCTTCCGAGATGGATCATATTGAGCTTGCACTTCATCTTCTCTACACATGACCATTGTTCATATAAACCCTTGAGTAGAGCATTGATCATCATGTAATCTTCTAGAGTCCAACACATGAACTCCAATTTTTTCCAATGGACAAGATTTACAAGTATATCTCAATGCAAACATTAGTCCATAAGGATTGTCATTAATTACCAAAACCACGCATGGGGCAACACATGCACTTTCACTTATTAACTACAATAATGCAAATCGTAGATACAAAATAAAAAAATCTTCGGAATTCTTCATCTCACATTCTAATGGCTGGCACCTATTTTGTTCATAAGTATCCATCTATATTTTTACTTATGGTAACACCGCCATAACTTGAACCATATTATGTCAATTTTGTTATGAGTTGCCAAAAGTACAATACACTACACCACAACTTCCAAAACCTATTTATAATATACATCGTGTCACCAAAATAAGAAAACAAATCATACATAATATTTTTCATGAAGGGCGCGGCGTGTCGACGCGCCAATTTCAACTAGTCTTATATTTAGAAACAGAGGGCGTATATTTTTTATTTTTTGTTCACTTCATATAACAACCCACGTGTTTTCTTAATTGTTTTTAATGGTAGTCTAGCTCGTATATTGTGGTACAATCTAACACCAATATATGGTGGAAGAGTTTTCAGAGGTTATTCATGCTCCAAGGTTCATGAATCAAGGGTGGAAAGTATGTCGCTATGTAGCGACTCCGGTAAAAAGGCATTCGCGTACGTCTCATATACTCATATGTCTCTTAGTCTTCAGAGGTTGTGCACAACGCAAACATCTATGTTAGGTGATTAGGTAGCTAAAACTAAAATGGCATCTATATTTAGCTTCCCCGCTTCTAAATTACTCTTGATCATCCATTGACTATGCATGACGAAACAAACTACGGATTGGCTGCCCATGAATGGCAAATATTTGTAATGCGCATTCTCGTTTGTCGAGATGTTGGAGAAGGTTTTGATAACGGATTTGTTGTAACAGCTCGATCGTTAAACTAGTTAGATTTGTTCATGCTTTCTAGCTCCTCCGGACCAAATATGATAGAGGAACCACCGTAGCCAACCCATCACGTAGCTAGCTAGCTCATGAACACCATATATAGCAAGCTAGCTCATCGGCGGAGGCCCGTCTGGCCGGCCGGCGACCGAAGAGACCCTGTCCGATATGGCGGATGGGGACGACGCGAAGTGCTCCGCCGACGTGGCCGAGGGGTCTTACTTCATGGCCGGCGTGATGGCTATCCTCGGCCTCATGGCCGCCGTCCTCATCCTCTCCGGCCTCTTCCATTCCGCGCTTCGTCGCGTGGGCCAGCCAAGCATCATCTCCCACATCCTGGTACGTACTCTTGGTATGTTGGAGAATCAATTGGCAATTGATTCCTTTATCTAAAAAATTGGCAATTGATTCGCCCTGATCGTACTGCACGTGCAGGCCGGCGGGGTGGTCGGTCCAACGGTGCTCGGTCGCATGGTCGACCTCCGGCAGCTGGGCATGAAGGACGCCGGCCGTGCGCTGGGCGACGCCATCTACTACCTTCGCATCGTCTTCATGTTCTTCATCGGGTTGGAGATGGACCTACGGTACCTGCGACGCTACTTGCGTGCCTCCATCATCGTTGCATTCGGCGGCTCCGCGCTCTGCCTCCTACTGGCCACCATCTCTGGCCCCTTCTTCTACGGTCTTCTCCACCCAGGGCAGCAGATCTTCCACCCGGACAGCCTCTACGCCTCCACCGCCCTCTTCATGCTCGTCCTCACCAGTACCGCCTCCCCCGTCCTCATCCGCATCGTCACGGAGCTCAAGCTCACCGGCTCGGAGACTGGCCAGCTCGCCATCGGCACCGCCTTCGCAAACGACATCGCCAGCCTCGCCGCCATTAGCATGATGGTCGTCAGTCCGACCACCTATGACAAGGACGGCAAGCCCATTCCACCGTCCAGCCGGCTAGCCGCGCTGCCGGCCGTGAAGGTGATCCTGTTCTTGTGGATGGCGCTCAACGTGTGGGTCGCCGTGCGCATCGTGGTGTGGATGGCCAGGCTGCTCAACAAGACCAAGCAGGGGCAGCAATACATCAGCAAGTACGAGCTGTGCGCCATGCTCGTGCTCATCGTCGGCATCTCGCAACATGTTCAGATCTTCGGCTACAGCGCCTCCATGACCGCCTTCCTCATCGGCCTCGCCACGCCGCGGGAAGGCCCCACGGCGCGCACACTCATCGACCGCCTCGCCTACCCCGTGCACCAGCTCATCATGCCCCTCTGCTTCGGCACCATCGGCGCGAGGCTCGACTTTGCCAAGATCGACTGCTTCACTCCCACCCAGTTCGTCATCGTCGTCACCTTCACCACACTGCTCAGCACGATCGGTAGGGTGGCCGGCACGGTTGTGGCGGGGCGGATGATCGGCATACCGGCGCGGGAGACTCTAGTGCTCGGCCTCCTGCTCAACGTCAAGGGCTACGCGGACATTCTCGCCATCAACCTCGGTGACTCGACCGGGATCTGGAACGGCGCTGCTCAGGGCGTGCTTCTCCTGTCCTCCATCCTCAACACCTTCATGGCCGGCCCGGCGTCCGCCGCCATCGTCCGCCAGCAGCGCCGCGCATTCCAGTACCGCTCGCACTGCCTCCAGCACCTCAAGGTGGACCAGGAGCTCCGCGTCCTCGTATGCGTCCACGGCGCCGGGAGCGTCCACGCCATGCTCACCCTCGCGGAGCTCTCCAAGGGCGCCACTCCAGTCGCCATATACCTCCTCCACCTCATCGAGCTAATGAGCTCGCGCAAGTACGCCATCACGCACCTCTACCACACTAGCGATGGAGCTAACGACCAGGACGACGATAGCGGTCGATGGGGTTACGCACGGGAGATTGACCAGATGGTGGCCGCGGTCAACGGCTTCACTAACGACACCGTCGTCCCGGTGCGGCAGATGACGGCCATCTCCAGCCTCGAGACCATGGACACCGACGTGTGCAACGGCGTGGAGGACGCGCGCGCGTCGCTCGTCATCGTGCCATTCCATAAGGAGGAGCGCTACGACGGGCGCATGGTGTGCCGCCGCGACGGCCGCCGAGAGCTCAACCAGCGGATCCTGGAGAGAGCGCCGTGCACCGTCGGGGTCTTCGCGGAGCGCCGCCGCGGTGCCATCGTGGAGAGGCAGTCGACGGCCACCGAGGCCGTTCACAGCAGGATAGATGATCCCGCAGCCGAAGCGCAAAACGTGGTGGCAGTGTTTCTCGGCGGACCGGACGACAGGGAGGCGGTGGCATACGCGACGCGGCTGGCGGCTCACCCGTCGGTGAGCGTGATGGTGTCGAGGTTCCTTCCCGCGGGAGCGAGCGTGGACCTCAGCACCGAGGTGCGGCCGACGACTCTGGTGTCCACCAGGCCAGGCGGCAATGATCACCTCGTCACCGTGGTGGTGAGCAAGGAGGATGAGGAGGCCATGGCGGACGAGGAGTTCATGGCGGACTTCTACGCGAGGTTCGTGGCGCCGGGGCATGTGTCATACACGGAGAGGTACGTGAACAACGGGCCGGAGTTGGTGGAATCTCTTGGCTCCATGGCCGGGATGTACTCACTATTCGTCGTGGGCAAGGGCGGTGGCGGTGGCAGGGCCGCAGCGCAGATGACGAGCGGCATGGGAGGCTGCTTGTACCAGGAGTGCCCGGAGCTAGGACACGTGGGGGACCTGCTGTCCTCGGACGACTTGGCTGGCTGCGGCGCCTCGGTGCTAGTGCTTCGGCAGCACAACGTGCGGCAGAGCACAAGAGGAGATACGGATGGTGTCAGCGATGTCCTCCGATGAGAAATGTTACACAGCAATACTGTAAAGTTAGTCTATGTGTAAGTGTATTAGATAGTTGGACGTGTTAACAAATCGACTGTGTTGTGATTTAACTTCTGCTTTTTGGGAAACACCGATACAACAACACGCTGGATAGACTAGTTGAACTTAAAAGATTGAAAGAAGTCATCAGAGACACGGTCTCGTTATCGTCAACCCAGCAAGAGCCACTTGACCACCATGACAACGCAAGCTAGGAATAACTCGACGTCCAAAGCCACTCGACCACCATGACAACGCATGTTAGGAATACCCACACCCAAAGCCAGGGCAAACTACGACATCGTCGGAGGAGGGTCGAGAGGTGGACGAACTCAGGCACCTGCTCAGAAACACTGATGAGGATGGGCATCCACCTGTTCTGGGTGAACTCAGACAGCAACGGAGTGGTTCTCGTACCAGGCTCCAGGAAAGGTGGAAGACAAATGGTGCAGCTGAAGAAGGAGGCCGTCAAACCGTCACCGATGGTGGTGACCATTGAAGCAACGAAGGGCCCTGTCATGAGACACCGCAAGGTATAGACAAACAGTACACGCTGATTTGGACAGATCCAGTAATCAATGGAATTATGTATCATGCAGTATAGTATTAACCATTAAGCGCAGTTAGTACATATTTATGTAGATTTTGGATGTCATCATATGAACAGAAAAGCAAACAGGGAGGTATAGAACTTCTACCGTTTACCGGGCCATGCAATAAGTTTACTATCCAGTCTGGAAATAAATCAACAACAATGTAACTTTCATTCTCTCCAAATTATGCATACTAGAGAGAAAGAAAATAAAAGAACAAAGGAGAGAATATAAATTAGAAACTTTTTTTTTTGAGAAAAGAAACTTTTCTTTTGTTAATGCTCGCGAACTGCTGGTTCAGATTATGTACACAAGCATTTGCAGAAACAAGTAATGAGCACAAACAAATCTTTTCAGACATCTATTGCATAGAGTAGAGGAAAAACGTGTAACCCAAATGGTAAATACATCAGTAGAAATAGCATATGACAATACTTGAGAAGAATTGGCACACTTCATACATGGAGGAAACATGAAAGAAAATCACCACCAAATACACAAGGAGAAACAATTGATCCCAGAATCAACAAAACAAACAGATTGGAGGATCCATGACGCTGACTCCTTCCCCATACTATATCCTTGTCAGAGGCAGCAGCTTGGCAGCGAACCAGGAGCATTTCCAGCCAGCAGGCAGGGAAGAAGATACCAACAGTCCACCGACAGCAGGAGAGAGGCTACGACCGATGAGGTAAGACGTGCGGCAGGAACTCTGGCCGGCAGTGGTGCAGAGCAGACAGAAGTTCAGGAGAGGTAGAGAATAATGGCCTCAACAGCGTCCTGGCAGCAGGAGGGAGGGGGAGGTGGTGGTGCTGCGGCGGTCTTCCGCCGCCGGCTGCAGCAGGCCCGGACCAGGCTGACTGTATTCTGGTGGACTGGGACTGTTTGAGATAAGGGGTGGAAGGAAGAAGAGCTTGCCACTTCGGCGTCTATAGGGTGTGAAACGCGGAGATTCCACAACTGCTTGGATGTCCCGGTCTTATCAACATTACGCGGTGTTCCAAGATTCATGTTATACTTTTACAGTTTCATCATGTACAAGTTCATTTATCAACATTACGCGGTGTTCCAAGATTCATGTTATACTTTTACAGTTTCAGAACTTGTACATGATGAAACTGTAAAAGTATAACATGAATCTTGGAACACCGCGTAATGTTGATAAGACCGGGACATCCAAGCAGTTGTGGAATCTCCGCGTTTATTTGAACTAGGCAAAAGCTCCTTGCCATAGTGAAGGTGCAAAGTTTAGATGTCATTGCCACCATGCTTGACAGCTTGGTGTTCAGCAACAACTGAGGTTGGCTTCCATAGTGGCAACATGGGACGGTGGGATCAGGAAACACTAACATTACATGGGTAGGAACTAAAAAGGTAGAGATGATGCGAGGAAGAAGAGAGGCAGAGTAGTCTATCACACACGATACTGGGGTAAAACTGTAAAAGGAAACTATGATACCATTAAAATGGGAAAACTAATCTTCGCCCATATTCAGAGTGGCAAATCCTCAGCTACCGTCATTTCAAAAATGTTCTCTTCAGGGAGAAAATGCAGTCAAATTCAACACCCATGTCCAATGAATAATTAAGGCAGACGTTGGTGTAAAATTCAAGTGTTCTAAAGGGCAGTATGCAGGTCCTGATTACTTGCAAGTTGCAACACTGGAAATTTGTCTCGATGCACTCATCAAAGTGCAGCAAATCAGTCATTACCCCGAATGAAGCTCACGAGAGCAGGAAATTCTACAAAACAGAAACCAATGGTCGTGATATATGTGTATAGGCGATAGAATAGTTCGATTCATTCTTTCGCCACCATCAGTGTCAGATCTAGGGAAAGGTCTATTATCAGGAAGAAGCCATAAGAAGCTGCCCATGTTCCTAAGCATTGGTCTAGATAGCGATGGTTGCAGCTTAAAATCCAGCTAATCTATCATAGCAGCATTGCATCAGTTCTGTTCATGGCTAGTTCATTCACCAGGACATGCCTAATAATCTGAAATGAACATGCGTAACCAATCTACTTGCTCAATTGTTTTCAATGTGACATTAGGTAGATTAAGAAGTTTAATAGTGTTCTTTTCAACTGTTGGCCCCGGTTAATCTCACTATTGACACAAGAATACATTGCAGGTTTAGATCCTCTAAATTTGAATATGCAACTCCATCAATGAATTTTTCTTCCCAAACTGAAAACAGAGCTCAATTTAGCCGATATAAATGCAGGAACACGGGCCAAATTAGCTTCCAAATATCCCATTACATGATCACACTGCAACAGCTTGTCGCCTATCTTTATTCTCCCCAATCAGAATACCCAGTAGTCACGAAAGGAACATGCAATGCTAACCCAAACATCTCCCAGATTTGCTCCCAAAAACCAAGCCTCTGACCTCGATGCGCCCCTCAAGGAGCGGCCTGGAGCAAGCGCTACTCCTCGAGCTGCTTGAGCTCGGCCTTGAGCTGCTCCATCTTGAGCCCCATGGAGCGGCGGAGCTTGTCGGCGTCGGCGGGCGGGACCCGGGCGAGCAGCGCGTCGAAGGCGCCGAGGGCCTCGTTCGCGGCGTCGCGCGCCAGGGAGGCCTCCTCGTTGAAGTAGACGGTCTCCTTGCTGTCCATGGCGGACTCGATCTCCTCCCGCGCCTCGGCGAACTTGCGGTTCACCTCGTCCACGTCCTTGCCGTAGTCCGTCGAGAAGGCGCGGCGGTGTCCGGTGAGGAGAGCGCGCCGAAGCGAGAGCGGCAGGGGAGCCGCCGGCGCTGCATTCGTTAGGGTCTGTAGAGCGGCGGCGGTAGGGCGGAGGAGGGAGGCGGCGGCGCGGAGGAGGACGCGAGGGTTTCGGTGCATCCTCGCTTGCGGGGGGTTGTTTCGATATTCGCTTCCTCCTTCCGATGCTTGGTGGGGTTTATTTTCATTCTTCAGTTAGCATATGTGTCAGAATCCCATTTTATTCTTTTTTTTAAAATTGGTGCGGTGCCTTTCAAATAGATATTGAAAAATACTTCTCCTAATTTTTTTTTGACAATCTCACCTCTCGTTAAAACTGAAACTAGTTTATCTTTTGGCAAGGACGGAGGATGTACATTGCTCTCAAAATGAAGGCGTTTATATTGGAAAACAATTCTCGGAATCCATGTGTCATCAAGATATGACCGGTGGTTGCTTCTCGTCGGGATCATTGTTGATCGTGCTTCTCGTCGGGAGTATTATGTGGTTCTACGCATTCCCGATGTTTTGACTAAACTTTTTATATTGTGTTGCTTCAGATGGTGATTGTAATTGATATCATCTTTTTTTTATCAAAAAATTGGTGGATAATTGAGATGAGTGCGGTCAGGAACACATTCTAAGACAACGTGGCGAAACATTTAGATAGATTCCATCATACAGAGGAAACATAAACATGTATAATTATGAATAATATTGTAATATAATCATACATGGCTGCTAATTATATGCACAAACTAGACACTCCATGTAAAAGTGGACACGAACATGAATAATTATATACCGCATGCCATACATGCTGACTAGTTGTCGTTGTCAGACCAGGTGATGGCCAACTCGCCAACGTTCTGATCAAGCCCCAACGCGTTCCAAACCGCTGGCGAGGCATCGACGATGTTGTTTTGGCAGGGTGGCTCGTAGTTGTGCGCAGCCATACACCGAATCACACTCGTCCACCACCTTTGCATACACTGAGTTCCCGTTTGCGGTGATCTTGATGCGATGACCGCAACGGGCCATGTCCTTGAACCATCCAGTGGAGAGCGCAACGACCATCTCCTCATCACTGTGGTAGGCATTGTCGCACTCAGACGGTCCACCGCCGTCCTTGCCCTTTTCGAAGCTGTTGAGAGTCAAGACAGCTTTGGTGCTCGATGTCACCGGACTTTCCCGGTAGGTAGCCACTGGCGTGGCAGACGCCGAGACTAGGGCGAAGGGCTGATGTGATGTGCGAGACGGAGAGGGTGATGAGGAGGAAGATTGCCAGGCTGATTGCAACTGAGCCGGTGGCCATCTTGCTTGCCAGAACTCCTCCTCACTCGTTGTTCTTGAATTCTTGTGATTTGGTTGGTTTGATTCTTGGATGTGTGCCGTGCATGTGCTTTTATAGCAGGTCTATGGACATGGATGGGCCATTTGACACGGCGATTCAAACGATTAGCTTTGCCGTATCAAACGGTTTGGACTGATGTATGAAACTATGAACAGGCTGGAGAGCGTGGACAGTCTGGCACGGCATGTCCAAGACGTACCTGGTCCGAAACGGAGGAGTTTCTTTTTTCAGACTGAACATTCATCATAAGCAAAACTAAGGCTTCGCCTGTTATGGATACTCCAGTAATAATATTTCATTCCCTGAAAAAAACCAATTCATAATTTGATTCGCCGTTTTTTTCCTTACTGCTATCTTTCACAGCAGACATTACAACAACACAATTCAGTCACCTAAAGTTGGTAAGTCTAATGCCATTGGAATGACATTAACAAGCACGGTTCCCATGTATACATCGATACTGCTCGTTCCAGGACTTTAGCCTCAGTTCAGACGGAGAGGGAGGCTCATTAAACGGCACATTTCTGTCAGGAAGGTCGATGTAATTCCTGGTTGTATGGGAGCCATCTGAGGATCAACTGCTGAGCAACGAGTACAGTGAAATGGTTACAGGAGACTAACATCTCCTTCGTTTATCCTTACTACTCCCTCCGATCTCATTTAAGTGTCTCCATTTATGTTTGAGATTGTATATGTTTAGTTCATTTTGCACGACACTTAAAAGTGGTTCAGAGGGAGTATCATATTTCATCATCACGTATAAAATTCTTGCACTTGTGTCATTGGTTCATTGCGTGCACATCAATGCGCAACTATCTAGAACTACCACTAAGTATGGTGAGCCGTTCATGTACGGGGGAAATCTGAAGTAGAGTATCATTTTCTAGATCGGAACTGGGATCTGAAGTCCTTTTGTAGCCGATCTTTCGACTCCATTTTGGCCGACATTATAACATCGTTGATAAAGCTTGTGTCCGGGAACTCATCCGGCACGAGGCTTCTGTACGCATCAAATTGCTCATCTGCTTCTTACTTTCTGTCTAAAAGTGCATATACAATGCCCTGCAAGAAGAAACACGGCAGTCAGAGCATCCACAACAAGGGTCAAAATCAAAGGGGTCCGAAACTGAGAACATATCAACCCTGCAGATGCTCAAGGAATACAATACCTGGCAGAGATGAGGTCGAAAATCCCGGGGATCCTCGTTAATAAGATTCTGCAGTTTCTCCGATGCAACATCCAAGTCCCCCTGCGACGATGCCGGCAGTTCTGTTTAGGACTAAAAAAAACACCGTGTAACCAGAACTTGGGTGTCATTTCATACCTTGACGACATGCATCTGTGCAATCAGAAGCTTTATGTTGCGCTCTTCTGGGACCCTTTCCTCCGATACTGCGAGTTGCAAAGCTTTCTCAAGCATCTCGAAAACAGTTGGACCTTCGTATCTTTTGTGCATACACAATGCCAGTCCCTGCAAGAATGGGTAATGTGGAGGGTCAGGAAAGTACCATATCAGAAAGGACTATAATAAAGAGCTAGTTTATGTCTAACATAATTGTGTTTCGTTCCTAGATGATAGCACCTACTACCTCTGCTTTTTTAATATAAGACGCTTTGAACATTGTACATCTTGACTAGATGCATACTTGATTGGATGAATATGCACACTAAAATATGTCTACATACATGGAGATATATATGAATCTAGGTAAAAGTTAAAACATCTTATATTAAAAAACGGAGGGAGTACCATGTATCATTGTTATTCTATCAGAATTGCTAGTTGCAGCACTGCATGATCCATGCTGCAAAAGCCTGAAAGCAAATGTGGAGACTGTACTACAGCTGTGTTTCCTTAGTTAATTTATGTGTGCACAAGCTTAACCAATCATGCATCTGCAGTAGTAAACAACCAGCTTGGTTATATAATGTCGATACTGTAGAGACGAAATCATTTATACTACACAAATGCAAGGCGTAGTTCTTGGGTCTTTCTCAATCCAATGCAAATCTACAGACTAGCACCAAAGACTATCCTTGAAATGCTAGCATCCAAGCAGATCACAGCTGAACCACACAAAATGCAAGGCCAGGTTTTGTTCTCTCAGTCCAACGTAAATCTACGGAAAGGTACAGAAAACACCTTTTCAAATGCTAGCATCCGAGCTGGTCGCATTTGAACTACACAAAGTGCAAGGATGACCTTTTTTTTTCTCTGAATCCAATGCAATCTACGGACAGGCACCTAAGTCTATTCTGGAAATGCTAGCATTCAAGCTAATCGCCTATGGGCAGTGTGAGAAATTGCAATTGGTGTTTTCCCTTGAACATCGAAACAAAATTCGTATTGACAAGTTGTTGCACTTCAGAAACAGGTGTGACGCTCCGCAGCAATGCTCATGCTGCAATCACTCTTCCCTTGTAATTGCCACTTCCAGCCCAATTTCATTTCCCAAATCTTCCTAATACTCATAGAATATGGCTAATTTAATCAGCAAATCAACAAGAACAAACTGCTGACGAGAAAGAAAGGAAGCGTGTGTGCACTCACATGGAGAGCCCGGACGAGGAGGGGCTTCTCCGCGAGGACCTCCTGGAACAGCCGCTCGGCCTCGGCGAGGTCCCCCTTGAGCTCGTGCAGCAGCGCCTCCATGAGCCGCCACTCCACCTCGCCGGGCTCGGCCTCCCGGAGCTGCGCCGCGTACCGCAACGCGCCGCCCCAGTCCTTGCGCCGCATCCTTGCGAACAGCACGCACTTGAGCGCGGCCACGTCGCCCGGGTCTTCCATCAGGACCTCCAGGTACATCTGGACCTCGTCGTCCTCCTCCTCCTCTTCCTCGTCGTCGCTTGGCTGCATCCAGGCCGCCTCCACCTCCTCTTCCTCTTTCTCAAACCACTTCGCCTCGTCCTCCTCAGATTCTTCCTGCGCCTCTTCTTCGGGTTCTTGCTGCTCCTCTCCCTGCTGCCCCTTGGTCTCTTGCGTCGGTGGGGGAGCGGCGGCGAGGACGGGAGGGGGCGCCGAACGCCGGAGACGGCGAGGAGGGAGGCGACGAGTAGGAAGAGGAGGGTTCTCGAGGTGGCCGTGATTGACGAGAGGAGGCTGGTGGTGGGGGTCTTGGCAGGCAAAGAGCAAGAGGTGGAGAAGCGTCGGAGCTCCGGAGGGAGAAGAGAGCGGGATGGTGAGCGGCGCAGTTTGGGGCGAGAGGGAAGTGAGGGAGCGGTGGTGGGATTGTAGCGGGAGAGGCGACGGACGGGGAGGAATGAGGTGCTAGCTGTGGACAAGAAGCTCGTCGCCATGGCGGAGCTGAGCTGAGCTGAGGCCTCTCAGCGAGGACCAGGGGGATTGGCGGATTGCAGTGGCACAGTACTTCTGTAGTGGCACGTTCACACGAAAACAAACACCCTCCTGTTTGTTTTTTGTTTGCCAATAAAACAGTATCTGAAAGAAGCATGATAGGTAAACATAACAAAATCGAGCAGCAGATCCTGTAGATCCCTTTTGTTTTGACAATGACACAGAAGATTTTTGTGACTTGACAATGTAGCTTACAGACATATCAGTCCCTTCGGCCAGTGGTGGCCTTTAAATCAGATGTAACATGTCGTACAACCACATGGATTTTCTTCATGGTTGCACTATTGCTAAAATGAGAAGGTATCTTTATGTTATGCTGTTCAGAAAAAAGAATATTTCCCTCAGCCCAAATGGAGAAAGGTCAACCAGCAGGAGCTTCTTTTTGTACAAACTTAAGCACCAGTTGACTAAAATATAAACCCAGACTGTTTGTAATCCTTTAATTCCAGCACTCTTGCATTTGTTGTAAGTATTGTTTGTCTCCCTCCGGTCTAGTTGCTTGTTTTCTTATTGTAAATCTCAGGCTTGAGAGCTCCAACATAAGGCAGGTTCCGGTACAGCTCGGCGTAATCCATACCATAGCCAACAACAAAGCTATCAGGGCACTGAAAAGGACCAAAAACACTTTGGCAATTAATTACGGTACCGATACAATGCTGTGGGGTAGCTTTTACCACCATTTGTTACAAATGGAGGAGACAAGCTAGAGAGTGAACATAATTGATGTTACCATGTAGCACAAAGACTACTAAAGTTCGGTATGATGCCATACAGCACAATGTTATAGGGGGGTGGGGGGTGGGGGAGTGTGATATTTGTACCTCGAAGCCTCTATAAAATTTTCCATCCCCCACTAGCTGGAAATTGACTGTCCTTCTTGCTGGCTTGTCAAGGAAGGTGCAGACTGATATGGATGATGCTCCTTTCTTTTGTAAATGAGCGATGAGACAGGAAATAGTATTCCCTGTGTCCACAATATCTTCAACCTACAAATATATGAAACCGTCTTCAATGAATAGATATCACCAGAACACAGACTCCAAATGCATGATAGGCAAGCGTAATGAGATATAGGCCCCCAAAGGTAGACACACTACTCATGAAATATATGTGTTGAAGAGATACATTTCATTTCACTTCCTGATTTCTTGACACTCACGAAAATGCGAGAAACATTGATCATTTAAGTTCAATTGATTTCCTACACAATACTAAGTTGCAAGGCCATCCTACTGCTCAAGGTCCAAAAGCACACGATACTTTGTAATCATATAAGCATCATTCACGAGTTACCTCCGCTCCCAAGTCACCAAACTTCCTAAGTTATACAGTTAAGAGGTGTTATCAAACATGATATTAGCATATGAAATTTTCACTTGTATTCTACTTATGACAATGTTAAAACATTCTGATTTCTGATATTAGTGTGGAAAAAAAGGAGCAAGGTTACTGCACGTAAATTTGTAGAACAGTATTGGTTATTTTTAAGGCTGAGCCCAACATCGCCTTATCGCCTGAACCCAACACCGCCTTATCGCCTGAACCCAACACCGCCGCCTCCCACTTCTTTCTCTCCAGTCACAGCCGCTGCCGGCTGTAAGGCGAGCCAATGGCATCTAATCAGGAAATTCCCCTAAGCCCAGGAAGTCGCTAGTATTATCTGTCCAGGATGGTGAGCTCCTCCCCTTCGCAGCCATCACCATCTGGCCAAGAGTTCAGGCTGGGAGCGTTAGGGTTTGCCTGTCAGCGTCTTCCATCTTGTCATACTCACTTCCTTCTGGACCATCCCTTCCATCCAACCTCTTCCATTTCTTCCTTTTCCTCACATCGCTTATTCTTCCTTGATCGGCGTAGGGAAACACTCTCAGTCCTTCCAACCAGGGAGCAAACAGAGACAAACGTCGACTCCTTAGATTTCCCCATTCTTATTTGATATGACTAAATTCAGTATCTAGTCAACCCTAGGTGGAGCACACCGATTCAGACGACAAAACCAGATTAAACTAGGTGATTTCAAGCACAAATATATTACTTCTACGACTCCAATTATAATAGATTCAGGATTTGGGAAAGGCAACAACAGGCGTGTTGACAACAGATCTTCCTCAGTTGAGACGGGGCATAACCCAAACCTTAGTATAGAAATAGGACCACCGCGAAAGAATTAATCACTGATAAAGACTTGAGCTAAGCAGCTAAAGTTGCATCGAAACGAAGGTGACCGCCGCACAGACGATGATAAATAAGAGAGGCTCCAGACACTAACCACCACGACGTGCTTCCCGGCGACGTCGACCTTGAGGTCAGCAGTGACCCGGGGCTGGCCGCTGGACTCGGTGCCGTCGCCGTACGACTCGACGCGCACGAGGTCGACGACGAGCGGCGCGTCGACGCGCCGCACCAGGTCGGCGAGGAAGAGGAAGGCCCCCGTGGCGACGCCCACGACGACGGCCGGCTCCGGGAGCAGGCGGAGGTCGGCCGCGAGCTCCGAGGCGACCTCTGCGACCCGCGCTGCTATCTCGGCCTCCGTCCACAGCACGCGGTCGATGCCGGCGTCGGCGGCTTCGCTCACCATGGCGGCCGCGGTGGTTGTCTGAGGCTGGGAGCGTTAGGGTTTGCAGGCGGCGGGGGCGGTGGAGCTTGGGGGAACTGTGGCGTCGGGGACTCGGGGTGATGTTCCAGGACCGGGGAGCAAATTGCAGGTAACACGGTGGTGTTGTTGCACAAAGTAGTGAGGATCCATTTGATTCATACCCCTCCGTTTTTTAATATTACACTTTTACATATATATACAAATCTATCTAGACATGTTTTAATTTTAATTTTAATATTCATTTATTTTAATATAAATCTTGGCAACATATGTAACAACTAAAATCTTATATCTAAAAACGGAGAGGGTAGGATATAACAAAATGGAGGAATAGAAAATTCGTAGGATTGAAATGTCATTTCTAACTGGATCTTTTGGGAAGAGTACTTGTGTTGTGTTTGATGGTAAAAGAAAATTAAAAGAATTATAAAAAGAGGTTGGACTGACTGGTAGAATTTTTGTGGGATGTTGTTTTTTATGGGGGAAATTCATATAAGAGCCAATCTCAATCTTGTAAATGACACAACGACGTAGGGAAAATTTCTATAGGATATTTTTTTCTAAAATCATATGAAGTTCATTTGAATCAAACGAGGCTTAGATCAAAACCATTTTTGTAGCTGACCCAATTTTCATCTAAAACATTCTAGCTAGCCCAAATAGAGAATTTAGGGCATTAATATGTTAATATGTACCTTTTTGTGTGGGAATTGTAAGCTTTATTCAAACAAAAGCATTCCTCGAACAATCAGCCAAAAGGCTAGTGACCGGAAACACCGGTTCGACTCAACCCAGCTCTCCTAACCATTAGCGAACAAGCTTGCTTAGCGCTAAGATGGGCTGGTAGATTTGATGATATTTGTATTGATCTGTGTGTACCCATAGTCTGGTGGATGCCAACTAGTTCTGGCCATGGGAAGTGAAAGGACACGGATGTCGCCTAGAGGGGGTGAATAGGCGATTAAATTCTTTATGGTTTAGGCTTGAACAAATGCGGAATAAAACTAGCGTTTAATTTATCAAGCACGAAACCTAAACAAGCTAGGTTTACCTATGTGCACCAACAACTTATGCTAAACAATATAAGCAAATATGTGAAGCAAGATATATTACTTCAAACTCGATGGCTATCACAAAGTAAATAGCATAAGTAATAAGCTCGTGTATAGAGATACCGAGGCACTTGGAGACGATGATTTAACCCGAAGTTCACTTCCCAATGGAAGCTACGTCTCCGTTGGAGCGGTGCGGAGTCACAAAGTGATCCGAATAGCCGTCAAATGGCACACCGTAATCTCCTTCGTGCCTCCACCAATGCGGAGTGCCACGAACCACTATGGGACACTTAAGGGTGGTCACCGAACCCGTACAAGGATGAGGCACACTCCACAACTTAATTGGAGGCTCTCACCGAATTCCCGCGGCTCCCAAAGCCACAAGAATCACAAGGTTGGGGCGTGTCTCCACAACTTAATTGGAGGCTCCCAACAATCCCGCGAGCCACCAAAATCCGAGATCAACTAGGACCGTCTAGGGCACTCCAAGTACCCAAGAGGACAAGCTCTAGGGCACCCCAAGTACCCAAGAGTAACAAGCTACTCAACTTCGATTTCCACGTATCACCGTGGAGAATTCAAACCGATGCAACTAATGCAATGGGCAAGAACACAAGAAGTGATCAAAATCCTTCACTCTCAAATCCCACCAAAGCAACTAATGCTATTGGGGGAGAAGAGAGGAAGAACAAAGAGGAACACCAAATCACTCCAAGATCTAGATCCAACAAGCTTCCCTCACTTAGAGGAGAGATTGATTGGTGGAATAGTAGATCTAGATCCCCTCTCTCTTTTCCCTCTAATTAGAAGCAAGAATCATGGAGGGATAGAGAGATAGCAAAGCTCAAGAAGGTCAACAATGGGGGAAAACACGAGCTGCAAGAGTTAGGGAACATTTGGGAAGAAGACCCCATTTATAGGTCCCAAAAATCCGACTGTTTGGTACAGATTCGTGCCGTTCGGAATGAATCCGGATTTGGCTCGGAATTCCGAGTGGCTCGGAAAATTCCAGATTAAAAACAACTTGATTCCGGAAGGTATACAGAACCGAAATAGCCAGTTCGGAATAAGTTCGGAATCAAGTCGGAATGAGTTCAGAATCACTCGGAATTCCTGAAACACACATATGAAAAACGTGATATCTCTTACATACGAACTCCATTTTCGATGTTCTTGGGCTCGTTGGAATCATCGCAACGAGCATTACAAGATCATGTAGAGAAACATCATAGTCCAACATGGGAGGATAAAACCAAATGTAGAAAGGTAAAACCTCTCTAAAAAGGACGAACCGGTAAACCTCCAATATCAAAAGCCCAACAAGTTTATCATACTAAAACCTTTTTTATGAACTTGAGCTTGTTATGAAGATCACAACAAGATCCAAAACCCCGCATAGAGAAAATCCAAATAAGAACCAAGAAAGATGATGAAGGCAAGTATGCAAAGGTTTGAGCTCTCTACGACGATACGCTAAAGCTCAATCGAGAGCCCCTCTTGATAGTACGGTATCTATCCCATAACCCGGCCTCCCAACTAGCACCATATGAGACCGGTAAAATAGAAACCTATCAAGATCATACCTTTGCCTTGCGCATTCCACTTGAGCTAGATTATGTCGACCTCGATCTCTTCAAGTGGACCACCTTTCTTGATTGTGCTTCGTTTGGTGAAGTCTCACATATTGCTCCCCCATACTCCATTATGGGAGGGCCTCTCGTAGGAAATATTCACTTGACCATTATCTCCAAGAGGGTGGCAAGCATCAAGCATATGATATCTTCGAGATACTTCTCTTGAGCTTGCACAACTCAAGCTTGATGACGATCACCGCTTGACGTCATCCTCCATGGGCTATATGAAATCTTCATTTGATGCTAGCCCATAGAAAGATACCTAACCATACATATAAATGCCACACACATATCATGGGTTAGTTCACAAAGCTATATGGATAATTGCTTACCATACCAAGAGATACATTACCCCCCTTGGTACATCTTTTAGCTTTGTGAGTTGATCAATATCTTGATCAACCTTGTATCTTTTCTTCTCTTTTCAATAGACGATGTCTTGAAGAAAACAATGAATGATCACTAATCCTTTTCTTCAAGACATACTTGCAATATGCTCAACACACATATGACCAATCATTGGATAACTCCTCGAATAATAACTTGGTCATCACATACTCTTCTTCTTGATCATATCAAGTATATATCCATACACCTCGATGATCTTGATGCCAAATACTTCATCATATCAATATATTCAAGGCATCAACCTCGAATCCAACATATGGAGTTCAAGCATGGTCTATGGACAAAACTACAACTACAACTCAATGCAACCATTAGTCCATAGGGATTGTCATTAATTACCAAAACCACACATGGGGGCGACATGCCCTTTCAGGAAGCCCGGCCCAAAGCCTGGCCGAAAATCACTGGCTTGGCCTTAAATTCAGGCACGACTACTGCGATGGGCCAGGTCCGGGCCTTGTGTTTTGGTCATTTCAGGAAGAGGCCCGGCCTAACGGGCTTTGGTGCTTTTTGGTCGGCCCGAGCTTGGGTCTTAGTTTCCTGTGTCGGGCTTTTCTTGGCCCAGCCCAGCCTGAGACATGGTCAGTATAATGCCAACCATGGGCAGTAATAACAGTTGCACACGCACTAGGTAATTCTAATAACGCTATATCCTCTTTGAAGCGGATAATCGCTGAGCTAATCCAAAGACTCCTCATCATGAACTTTTCTGTTTTGTGAGTACCATATCGACCACATCACCGTGATGATCTTCGCTCTGTCCGGATCTGAGAAACAAGGATCACACATAATTCCCTTGTCCCAAGTTAAGGGATGGAGAACCGACTACCTGAAGTCAAACCGAGCTTGATCTTCATCCTAGAATCTCCATGCATGCGAGCAATGTAGCAAGGCATGCATCAAGCTTTCCTCCTCTACAAGACACACACACAACATAAATTCATATGCTTAATATGTGTCATTTCAGTTTTGCTTCATCCGGAAAACGCCCTTGAAGGACCGAATACTCTTACATTTGGCAGCACATTTAGCTTCCATAGGGAGCTCCACATCTACTGATCAAACCTAGTGGTCAAAATGCGGGTGCATGTCGTCCGCAGCGACGGCGTACGGAAGCGCGGCTCCCGCAAGTACAAGCTCGGGGAGCCGATTCCGGCCGCGTGGCACCGCCGCGAGTTGCCGGAGTTCGACCGGCTCCGGCGAGAGCGCGAGATTGAGATCCGCCGCCGCCAGCAGCTGCGCCTCCACGGCGAGGGCAGCTCCTCCGCGGGCGCCAGCAGCTCCTCCGCCGCCCCAGGTGCTCCGCCGCCGGAGGACTACAACCCCGAGCATTTCGGGGTCACACTCGGGCCGGAGGACTTCGTCTCGACGAGCAGATGGAGCGGCAGCTGGAGCAGGCATTGATGCGCTCCAAGTACGAGGAGGAGGAGAAGACCGCCGCCGCCAAGCTCGCCGTGGTGGTAACCAGGGGCTCCTGGAGCAGGCGCTGGTCATCAGCACGCTGCCGCCCACCATCGACTCGTCACTGACTCCGACGAGGGTGAAGCTCCTCCGCCGCTGCGTCGCCGCCGCGCCCATGGCTCCGGTGAGGAGCCGCATTTTGACCACTAGGGTTTGATCGGCGACGACCTAGGCTAGTGTAGATGTAGGCCAGTGTTAAGAATCATTTGCGCCTATATATTTTGTGTAAGAATCATCTACTGCTACTGTCGAATATGAACTTGTTCGTTCCCGCGAATTATCAAATTTCCAAATCGAAGAAATGCAGGTTGTGTTTGCGGGTTCTGTTCTTCGCTGCACGAATATAGAGCAAAAACGCGAAAAATGCGACCCGCAAAATGCTTTTGCGGGTTCAGGTTTTGCGGGTTCTGCTAGAGATGCTCTTAGGGTGTGTTCGTTTTTGGAATTGGAAGGAATGGAACCATTCCATTCCAGCACAACGGAACACCGTTCCATTCTTGTGTTCGGTTTGGACAAAAAAATTGTCACGGAACCGTGCCATTCTTGTGTTCGGTTTTGGAATAGGTGAGGATGGAATGGAATGGGATGAGATTAATTATTTCTAAAGTTGATTAATTATTTCTAAACTTGATTAATTATTCCTAATCTTGATTAATTATTCGTAAACTTGATTAATTATACCTAAACTTGATTAATTATAACTAAGGAGTGATTAGCGAGGCTCGGTTCCACCCCGTTCCACCTCGTCCGGCCGAATCAACGAGACCGGTGCATTCCGCATATTGGGGGAATATTCCCTTTTGTGGAACCAGACGATTCCATCCCATTCCAGAACCGAACACAAGAACGTGCTCACGGAATAGAACTGTTCCATTCCATTCCACCCCATCCCAAAAACGAACGCACCCCTTAGTAAATTTCTTGTTGGGTGAACTATGTTGAACTACGTCTTGTTAATACGGTACTCCCTCCGTTTTTAATTATAAAATGTTTTAGCTCTTTTCTAGGTTCAGATGTATCTAAATGTATCTAGACATAGTTTAGCATACATATTCACTCATTTTAGTATGTATCTAGTCAAAACGTCTTATATTTGTCAGAAGAGGTGGTACCTGCTATGTGGGGTTGATGTTTTTTGTACAGTTCCTAATTCACTGGTTTCCCCGTTTTGAACCAGACAAGACCCAATCTATATATATCTTGTCACTCCGTGAGGAGAAGCTAGATGGGGGCGACCGGAGACGCGCGACGGCGGCAAACGCTGCCGCCCAATGGACTCTCGCCAACGCCGCAGCAGACCTCACCGAAGTGCGGATCGGGATCTCGCTTCGCGTGTCTGCAGGAGGAGCAGAGCAGCTCGGACGATGAGGTTTGTCTCTCCGAGACTCCGTTCGATGCGGCTATGGACGTCCTCGAGGAGGAAGAAGTGGCGGAGCAGGCTGTGGGTTGGTCGACCGTGACTCGGAGGGGCAGGCGGTCCGACGAAGATTTGCAGGCGGAATTCTGGAGGGAGATTGGGTTCCCCACTCCGGAGTCCCGTACGTGGGAGAGAAGGTCGGCATCGCCGGCCACGGCGGAGAAGATCCCGGAGGGGATGCCATCCGATCTGCGAGTGGAGGCGGCGCGGGAGTCCTCCGGCGCGACGCGAGGCCGTAACTCGCCGCCGGCGTCGTCTTTGGGAGTCGCCATTGCGAAGCCGGTCCGCCTCGGCTGGCGTGGACCCATTCCGCGGCCGAGGATCACGCCACTCCCAGTCCTTGGGATGTTCATGCCGCCTGCTCCGGCGGCTGCGACCGGTGGAGACGCGAGGGAGACGGCGGCGGTGGAGGCCGCTCCGGTGAATGCTGATCACGGCGGCGAGGCAGAGATTGAAATTCAAAATCCTCTCCCGTTGACAGGTGGGCCACAGCAGCAGGTTGATCTGGACCGCCCATCCCCATGGGCGTATCTCAGCCGTAGGCTGGCCGGTTTGTGGAAGTCCTTTGATTCCGCACGTACGCCTTCGTCTTCCACAGATCGATCACTTGCCGGCGCCGCCACGACTCACATCGCCGCACCCCTGCCATCGCCATCCCTGCCTCCCCCACCGCCGTCCTCACCTCGCCCATCTCCTGCGATCACCCCGCGGCCCCTCGCACGCTCCTTTGCGGAGGTTGCGGCGACGCCGGCTGCCATGTCGGGGCAGGGCGGGTCGGGTGGACAACCGGAGCGCGGCCAGCAAGGGCCGCAGCAGGCGGCTGCCCAATTGCCGCAGACCAGGCCGCCAATGCTCTTTGGCCGCCGTGCGGGGCCGGGGACCGGGACGGCGGCTCCGCCCATGACGGCGCCCGTGCGCAATGGTGGCGCCCCAGGGACGACGTCGCGTCCTGCTGGAGGGCCAGTGGCTCAACGGCCGACAGTGATCACCCCAACCGCCGTCACGACAGTGCCTTTTGTCCTCGGCACGTCACCGGTCGCTGGTACGGCTGCCGGTAAAAAGAAGGGTAAGAAGAAGAAGAAACAGTTGGCGCCTGTGCCGGCGGAGGCCGAATCCAGTCAGGGAGTTGATGCTGCTGCACCTGTTACGAATGCGACTGTGGATGCAAATGCGACAGCGGGTACGGTTGCTCAAGGACGGGGGGCGGCGAAAAGGAAACGCTGTGCTACTTGTCAGATTGACACCCACAGCACTAAGGAGTGCTCGATTGACAGGTACTGCTACTTTTGTGACAGGGTGGTGCACCCGACGCTTCGTTGCCCAATTCTCAGGGTGCCCAAGCCCTATGCTGGGATGGCAGGCATCGGTTGTGAGGACACTTTGTTCAGCCACTTGCCGGACGGCGTGTTTCGACCACAGTTGGCCGCTAGC
This sequence comes from Poa pratensis, assembly GCA_947311845.1. Classification (NCBI taxonomy): domain Eukaryota; kingdom Viridiplantae; phylum Streptophyta; class Magnoliopsida; order Poales; family Poaceae; genus Poa; species Poa pratensis. The sequence goes on from CAMZMU010000027.1 coordinate 86,563,195, forward strand.
TCTACACCTGTGGCTATTGTGACGGTGACGGGGGAGCCGGTGACTGCAGAGGTGGTTCAGTCCATGATTGCTCGATACTGTCCGATGCAGACTGCATGGCGCTGGGAGGCCATACCGCACGCTCAGTACAAGGAGGATAGTTTCTTGGTAAATTTTCCTTCTATGGCGGATCTGGAGAGGATGAATGGGTCTGAGCTAGGGGTACCAAAGCAACAGACAGTGATATCCATTGACATCTGGAAGCCGGAGGATGTGGAGCCTATGGGGGAATTGACACCAACTTGGGTGCATGTGACTGGTGTGCCGAACTCAGCGCGCCACTTTCTTGGTCTTTGGGCAGTGGGTACTCTCATTGGAAAGACCATGGATGTGGATCTCTTGGCTCTCCGGCGTCATAACGTGGTGAGGATTTTGGTGGCTTTGCGCAAAGCAAATTTGTTCGAGACTAGGGAGGTTAAAGCCGATGCCTTCTTATTGCTCAAGGGGTATTCTTTCCGGTTCACCAAGGAGGCGGCTGACTATGTGGCTGATCCGGACTTTGTACCATTCATATGGAGACGGAATGAGAAGGATGATGATGCTAGCGGAATGGAGGAAAAAGACCGAGACGAGACACAAGGGAATGAACCGCCGAAGTCCGCGGATGGGGACACTCCCATGCCTCAAGCTAATGTAACAGGGCCGGGAGGTACATCGTTGGGACTTGTTGGGTTAGTGAGTGTGCTCAATGGTATGGCTGTGACTCCATTCAACAAGTATCCGCAAACACCTAGAGGTCAAGAACTGGTTGCACAACTTAACTCGTCGAGGAGGGACGGGTCATGTGCTGTTGACAAGATGCTGGTAAATGTACCGGAAGATGCTGGTGATCTGGAGGTTAACAGACCTCGTCTGGGTTGCTCGACGCAGCGTGATGAGCTAGGCAATGCAGTGGAGGAGCAGGCCTCCGGGGGCCTGCCTGTTACCGATGCTGGGCCGCGGGCGGCCGATAGTTCTCTGGCGCCCACTGCTACGTCGGACGGCTTCGTTGCTGGGCCGCGGATGGGCTGCGTTGTGGCTCCTGCTGGGCCTTCGCCGACGGCCTGTGCTGCGTCGTCGCCCGGGGCGGTGGAGAAGCTACCTCAGTCCACCAATGGGCTGGTCACGGAAGGACTGAGCAGGCCAGGCGGGCCTCCTGCTTCTACATCGACGCAGCAGGTGGTTCCTGTGGCTACTGTCCAGCCGGACGTGCAGCTGCAGCAGACGATTGCATCGGTGCAGTTGGCACCGACGACGCCGGCTCGTGGGTTGATTCCGGGTGTGGGCTCTACTTCACCGTTGCCTATACCGGTTTCGACCCCGTTGAGGAGGAGCGAGAGGCATGTGGTGGCCGTTGACGGGTCCACCGCCACAGACGAGGACTCCTTGTCGAGGGCGATGAGGCGCAAGGCTGAACAGAACCTCGACATGTCTGGTATGAACAAACACCCAAAATCTTTCCTTAATTTTTCAAATGCAAGCATTGCTTCTAAATTGAATAGTGTAGGTTTCTCTTTGGGTTGTTCTGTTCAAAAAATTGCCATGTCGACTAATGCACTAAGACAATTGGAATATGACCGGTTAACAGTCACCCCAAAAGTCTCGTGCAAGTCGGATACTACTCACATGGATGAGGAGGAGCAACATGACACAATTGATGTCCAGCTCCTCTCACATCTAGTGGGCGATGTTCGGAGGGTGGCTTAGACGAGGCGGTGCTGAACTCATTATATGATCTCAAAGCATCTGACCGCAAGTCCAAAGCGACTCTAATAAGAAAAAAAATAAAACGCCGCGAAAAAGGCGAAGTTTTCCACATCTCCAATTGTTTCCCAATGAATGGCTTCTTCAAGAACAGCAGAGGTCTTCGGACTTGGCTAAACATGCTAGTATTGCTGATGCTATTCGGGATCATCGTTTGGATTTTGTGGGAATTTCCGAGACGGGTAAACGGGACTACTCAGCGAGCCTACTCAACCGCTTGTCGGGTGGGGTAGAGTTCACTTGGAGGTCTCGTCCGCCACGTGGTCGGTCTGGGGGCATTTTAGTAGGCGTCAGAACAGAGACCATGGATGTATTGGCTAGTTCGGAAGGTGACTTTCATATTAAGGTCCACATCCGTAACAAGGCTGACAACTTCGCTATATATGGTGCTGCCCAAGATGAGCATAAACCTGCTTTTCTCAGAGAGTTGGTGAACCTAGCAAAAGATAACCCATATCCTATAATTATAGGGGGTGATTTTAACTTGCTTAGGTTTCCACATGAGAAGAGTAGAGGCAGATTTGACAACAGATGGCCTCTCTTATTCAATGCTGTTATTGACAGTCAGTCTAAGAGAAGTTCTATGGTTGGGAGGCAATTTACTTGGGCTAATAGCCTCCCAGAGCCAACATACGAGAAGCTGGACCGTGTATTGATGGATTCGGATTGGGAAATAAAATACCCACTGGTCTCAGTACGGGTCCTCGAACGTATAGAGGCATTGTCAGATCATGCTCCCATACTCCTAACCACGGGAACACCTAACCCATTGTGCAAACGCCAATTCAAATTTGAATTGGGCTGGCTGCATAGGGATGGGTTTTTCGATATGGTAAAGAGGGTGTGGGAAAGGCCGGTGCCTGGTCTAACTCCAATCCAAAGGTGGAACAATAAAATAAGCGCATTGCGCAAACACCTGAATGGTTGGGCAAGACATATGGTTGGGCAATTAAAAAACGAGAAGCTCCGGTTGTCATCTATTATAGATGAACTGAGGCTGCTGCGGAAGTTAGACCCCTATCATCGCAAGAGATCGAATTAAAAAATCGTTCTAATCGAGATGGCGGGTCTTCTTCGTGAAGAGGAGATCAAATGGTACCAACGATCAAAGGCCCAATTTATTCTGGAAGGAGATGCGAATACGAGATACTTTCATAGTCTTGCTAATGGAAGACATAGAAAGAAACTCATTCACTCCTTAAACCAGGAAGAGGGTACGATTGAAGGCCATGAGCAGTTGAAATCCTACATCACGAAGTACTATAAAAATCTATTTGGAGAGCCGGACGCAGATAATTTCTCGCTGGACGAAACCCAAACAGATGATATCCCGCAGGTTTCCGATGGAAAACGCCCATCTGACTCCTTTCTCTATGGAGGAGGTGAAGAAGGCGGTATTCCAAATGGAACACAACAAAGCACCGGGTCCGGATGGTTTCCCGCAGAGTTTTATCAAACTTTCTGGGACATAATCCAATCGGACTTGCTCGATGTTTCAGGATTTACATGCTGGACATCTTGAGTTGTTTCGCCTAAATTTCGGTGAGATAATTTTGTTGCCAAAGGTTAATGGAGCAGAAAGGATTCAGCAATATAGACCTATCTGTCTTCTTAACGTTAGCTTCAAGATTTTCACTAAAACCGCTACTATTAGGCTTAACTCGGTGGCTGATCATGTTGTGAGGCCCACTCAGACGGCGTTTATGCAAGGTCGCAATATTCTTGATGGAGTTGTGATTTTACATGAAACAGTTCATGAGATGCATCGGAAAAAACTTAATGGAGTCATCCTAAAAATTGACTTCGAAAAGGCTATGATAAAGTCAAGTGGTCTTTCTTGCAACAAACACTCAGAATGAAAGGTTTTTCAGCTGAGTGGCGCGCAATGATTCATAATTTCGTTTCCGGAGGAAGTGTCGCCATCAAAGTCAATGACGATGTTGGTAGAAACTTCCAGACGAAAAAGGGATTACGGCAAGGCGATCCATTATCACCTATATTGTTTAATATAGTTGCTGATATGTTAGCCATAATCATTGAGCGGGCAAAATCCGATGGGCAAATTGTTGGCGTGGTACCGCATCTAGTGATGGCGGATTATCCATTCTGCAATACGCTGACGATACAATTCTTTTTATGGAACATGATATGGAGAAGGCGAAAACCTGAAATTAATATTATCAGCGTTCGAGCAACTTTCCGGTCTAAAAATCAATTTCCATAAAAGTGAAGTGTTTTGTTTTGGCGACGCCCAAGAGGAGGCTGCCCAATATGCCGAATTATTTGGCTGTGGGCTCGGCCAGTTTCCAATTAACTATCTAGGCATCCCAATTCACTTTAGGAGGCTAACGATAGCTCAATGGAAACATGTTGAGGAAAGACTACAAAAGAGGCTAAGTAGCTGGAAAGGAAAACTACTATCCTTAGGGGGAAGATTGGTACTCATAAATTCAGTCCTAACTAATATGGTGCTGTATATGATATCTTTCTTTCAACTACCAAAGGGAGTCTTGCATCGATTGGATTACTTTCGATCCAGATTCTTTTGGCAAGGGGATAGTGAGAAAAAGAAATACCGGCTGGCAAAATGGGATGTAGTGTGCCGCCCTAAGGACCATGGTGGTCTTGGGATTCATGACCTTCAGGTCAAGAATAGAGCTCTTCTTGGTAAGTGGCTTTTAAGCTACTGACGGAAGAGGGGTGTGGCAAACCCTCCTTAGGAAGAAGTACATAGGCTCAAGTGCGATATCACAGGTTTCTTGGAAATCAGGTGATTCCCATTTTGGGCGGGCTAATGGCGACGAAGAAATTCTTCTTCCCATATGGCTCCTTCTCTATTAAGGATGGGTCTGAGATAAGGTTCTGGGAGGATACATGGTTGGGTACTACCCCACTCCGAGAACAATATCCAGCGTTATATGGTATAGTCCAAGGACGTCACAAGAGCGATACTTGCTCAAGTATTGGTTGATAATCAACCCCTGTGACGTTTCGTAGAGATCTTGTTGGACCCAGGCTGGCATCTTGGCATGAGTTGCTCCAGCGACTCGCTTCTGTCAATTTGTCTCAAGGGACCGATGAGTTTCGGTGGAATTTACGCAAGTGCGGCAAATTCTCGTGGACTCCATGTATACGCACTCGTTCAGCCGGATGTGCCAGTAATAATAATAAGAAAATCTGGAAGATGAAGATTCCACTTAAAAACAAAGTTTTTGCGTGGTATCTTCGTCGAGGAGTAATTCTTACAAAAGACAACCTTGCAAAACGCAATTGGCATGGGAGTAAACAGTGTGTTTCTGTCATAAAGACGAGACAATCAAACACCTGTTCTTCGAGTGCAAGTTTGCTAGTTCTATATGGTCCATCATCCAAATAGGTTCTACTATTTATCCACCTACAAGCATTGCTAATATTTTTGGCAACTGGCTGAATGGGTGGATAATAGGTTCAAACAACTTATTAGGGTGGCAGCGCTTGCCGTAATATGGTCGCTTTGGCTATGTAGAAATGACAAGGTTTTTAATGATAAAAATTTTCTCTTATGCAGGTTATCTACCGGACTACTGCTACACTCCGTTCGTGGTCTCAGTTGCAACGTGTGGGCATCGAGACCTGTTTATGGAGGTTGTACAAGACTGGAGGATACGGCGAGAGACTTTTTATCCCTACATGGATGGCAGCATAATTTGCGGATCGGCCCTCCACCCATAGGCGTTTTACAATTTCTCATTTGATATGTAATTCGCCTTGTTTTTCTTTTGATAGTACTTCAGACTTTTTGGCTGTGTGCATCTTAGTTATGCAGAGGCTGGGTGTAATGCTTAAACTCTTTTAAGTAATAAAGACTCCCTTTATAAAAAAAAGACCCAATCTCCATCGAGCGTGGACGGAAGCGGGAAATTTATATGAAACAAACGACATTTTTAGAAAAAGTCTAAAAAATCCAAATTTTCCAAAATAAAATCCCATACACAAATCCGGGCCCACACCAGAGAGAAGTGCTTTTGCCGTAACTTTTTTCCACTCGTGATCCATCGTCCACTCACCCTCCCCCAAATCCGTCCCCATCCACCCCAACTATTTCGTCGTTCTCTTCCAATCGAACGAACGAATCTTCCACTCCGCTCCGTTCCAATCCAGCCCCTCCACCCGATCGACACCACTGCAGTATGATGCTATAGTCCGTGGAGTCCGGGGTCCTGTCGATTCCTGCGGGATCTGCCGGGCGGCCGGCGGCGGCTTGATCGGAGGTATGGTCCGCCGTACCTGCCGTTTGCCGATCTTTCTTGGTCTCGGACGCTGGTAGATCGACGCGAGGCGCGTGCTGTGAGCCTGTGATGCGCGCGACGCCTTCGCGGGTCGCTAGTTCGTTCCCCTTGTCGTGATTGCCTGCGGTGACGTTAGCGGTTGTGCCCTCGATGTAGTTAGATCGTGGGATTGATGATCCGCGTGTGAAATTGATCGCGTTCGCGATGGGCTGTGAGCTTACGACGCCTTATTGGTTGTCATAATAATTAATTTATTTTTCTGGTGACAAGGGAGGTCTTTCCTTCTGTGCCTGTTCTAGCATACGTCTTGATTGTCGAGGTGATTAGTTCTTACCATAGTTGGCGTGCACAGGAACTTGTGCAAATGCCAATGCAGTGCTTGTTTATAGAAAACCGCATTTTGTCACCCAGGACAGGTAAGGTGCTTATCTGTAGCTTGCCTTGCGAGGCACATATGCTTGCTGTAGACGACATGTTTTTATTCTTTCTGGAGCACGGAACGCATGCCATTTGTGTCTGTGGTGGAACCATCGCATCTGCCGAGCCTGGGCAGCAACATAGACAAGTGATTTGACTATAAAGCAGCTGAAGGAATTCACATACCCCTTATGTAACTTTGCTGGAGCTTCCCGGCGGAGCCAAGGGTCGGTGGAGCTAGCTCTTCCACTGACTGTGTTAGAAGAAGGTTACTGAAATGGCAAAGAGCTACAACAAACACAATACGATGGAAGGATCCAGTTGATGTGTTTTCGTTCCATTCTAGGTAGTTTGTTCTTGTGTTCACTCGGTGTATTAGTTGGAATGCAACTGTTTCACCTGCTCGCTCTCAAGGACATCTTCTCTACTAATTAGGGTTCAAAGTAACAGCCAAGCACACGACAAACCATTTATACTTTTTCCATTCCTTCCTTCCATTTTGTCATTAATCACTATCTCATTTCATTCTGAGGTATTTGGTTGGTAATTATTGAAAGAGCATAAATGACTTTAATCGCACGAATGTTCGCCTGAGGGTAATGATTGGGTGTGTGTTGCCATAAGGTTGTTTGTTGTCTACTAGCCTTTGTTATTCATTTGCATTTGATGCATATAATCCTGAACAATTGTATGGGCAGTCAAAGTAGTCTATAACTACGAAGAGCAATAATGTTAAGGATATAATTTTGGAAAATGGGATCTGGGTTTTCAAACTTCTGTGGATGTTGCACTACTAATAGGATTCATTCTGAGATATGTTTCCTTCTTGCTGCATCTTTTAAGTCATCTGAAGATATGTTTTTTGCAGAAAGCGAGGATGTCAACTCCGGCAAGGAAGAGACTGATGAGAGATTTCAAACGACTGATGCAGGATCCCCTGCTGGTATAAGTGGGGCTCCTCAGGACAACAATATAATGTCATGGAACGCTGTAATTTTTGGGTATTATGTTAGACTTCATGACTACATATTCTTACCTATTTTAATTGGATACATTTTGCTTACTTGGCATTTCCTCATGTCTTACTTTGCAGCCCTGATGATACTCCCTGGGATGGAGGTAAGTTGGTTTGAGGCCTTTAGCTTTAGACTTTAGTTGCCGTTGTGGTCAGGGGAGTAATCAGAATCACAAGCATGACATGTTTGAAACATTCTACTTTTTTCTTTCCTGTTTTCATTTTCTAGGATGATTCTTTTTCTCGTAGTTCCATTTCATTCTAGTAACCTCTTTAAAAAACTTCGATTTGGTACTTTCTATGGTGCTTCATATTGGGACATGTATATTAATATTCTACATTATCTGCTTCATCTTCATGTTTACGTTCAACCTAGGAGCATGTGGTTCATATCGAGGCATCTATATTTACATTTGCGTGGGATTGTCTTGAGTTCAGACTTCAAGCTAAACTTTTTGAGATCGAACCTTGAGAAGTATTTCATATTTTAATATAAATGACATTATATTCTAATAGGTGGATTAATCAATTCGTGTTAAATTTGCGTGTTAGTTGTGGTGTGTTGTTCATATTATCTTTCTTGTCCTTTTTAGTCATACTAGCAACCGTGCACGTGCATTGCACATTTCTTGCATGTATGCTGGAGGGAAAATATAACTGACATATGTCAGAAAATTATATCTAAAATTTGAATGCATGTTTAACAGTCCTATGTATCTTCATGTAATTTGACCAATTTTTTTTTAAAACAAATCAGCTTTTCTACTGTTAGAATTAAACTGAAATTGTGCTTACTTCAGGTACGTTCAAGTTGACACTTCAGTTCACCGAAGATTATCCTAATAAGCCACCTACAGTGCGATTTGTTTCTCGGATGTTTCATCCGAACAGTAAGTCTTTGGTGACCTTGTTTAATACTTATTGTCTGGCTATCTTTTCCTTTCTGTGGCCTAGTTCATTTTAGTAAGTATTGGTGCATCACTCCAAAGCTAATATACATTGCTGAGGAAATATATATAGTGATAACTAGCAAGACAATAGGATGAGAAATACTAACTGTCAGAATTTGACTTTATTTTGAGTGACCCACATTAAACACCAAAATGCACAAACAATTACCAAAAGCCCCCCTGAATAATCATGCCTTGCAGCTACACCGTCTCACATTGAATAGTCAATGTAGTGGCCAAGAGGAGTTTTCATTATCCTACTTACGGATTTTTTTTCCTATCTGACACAAACCCTACACGTGGAAATGTTTAATTTTGGTTCTGTATGCTGCAGTGTGGTTACAGAACATTGAATAGTAAAAAATATACAGGTTCGACCAATGCGTGTTTGATTGTTTTACTCTTTTTTTTGTAACATCAGGTATTAGTGATGATTAGTTTACTCGAATCTAGAATTTCATATAGTGAACAACAGCCTGCAGCCATTACAGCATATTTTGACTGTACATAGTTCTTACAGTTTGAGACTTACTTTGCTGTTTACTTAACTATTTTCTCTTGTTGTAAGATCCTTACAATGACAATATGTTTTCATACTAATTCATTTTATTTTCATGACATATTGTTTTATTATGAGCAGTTTATGCTGATGGAAGCATATGCTTAGATATCCTCCAGAACCAGTGGAGCCCAATATATGATGTAGCAGCTATACTAACATCCATTCAGGTAGATGGCGCTTTATTATTTGTTTAAATTTTTTTGGGGTTCTTGCAACAGAGTGCTCACAGCTTGGAATTCTGTTGTAAAATATGCTGAGTTATCTCTTTGGTACCTACTTCATTTTTCTTTGTTACATGCTTTGCTGCTGTGGCGTACTAGATGATGTTACCCTTCTTCATTAGAGTCTCTTTCTACCTCACACCATATATCTACTAAGGTTCTCTGTGTACGATTAATTTATTATCAGTTCTATTAACCGATCGAAGTGGTTAATTAATCATCGAGTCTAATAGTTATATATTCTGCAGTGAAGATCTCTCAGCATATGTTTTAAGACTTGATTTTGGGAACACTTATAATCTTTTTCGGCTGTCTTTAGTAATGGAAAAACAGTTTTTCCAATAGTAGATGCTACCTTCTATATTTACGTAAATTTTCGGTAGTCTTGCTAAACCACTTCCCCTGTTGAAGTGGCTGGTTGCCAACAGCAAGTGGAGATGGGGAGAGCATCTGAAATATAAACTATCTAAAGGAGAACATAACCATGTATACTAATCCCGGTCTTTGCTAAATTTTCGGTAGTCTTGCTAAACCACTTCCCCTGTTGAAGTGGCTGGTTGCCAACAGCAAGTGGAGATGGGGAGAGCATCTGAAATATAAACTATCTAAAGGAGAACATAACCATGTATACTAATCCCGGTCTTTGCATATCTTGCTTAGTTGTTCGACAATTGTATGCTGCTAATTATAAACAGCAAATGAACAAATCACTAGGCACTTATACAGAATCAGCAATCCTATTTATTTTGTTATATTGGCACCAAACTGACCTAGTATTGAACATTTGCAGTCATTGCTTTGCGATCCGAACCCAAATTCACCTGCCAATTCAGAAGCTGCCCGCCTATTCAGTGAGAGCAAGCGGGAATACAACCGAAAAGTTCGCGAGATTGTGGAGCAGAGCTGGACTGCGGACTAAATCACTCCATCCAGCTGATATTCCATCAGCGTCTTGCCTAATGAACTGCTTGTAATGTAATTAAAATGTTATAACATGCATGTTGCGTATGTTTCTTCCTTGGGAGTCCAGCATTGTTTAGATTGTTCAGCAATGGAGATTATATCCAGTCTACCTATAACCTGTTGTGCTGAGTTTGAAGTGTTCCAATCAGATTGAGTACAGTATGGACTTGTTTCTCTCTATTGCTGGCAGTAAGTGTTAACTCAGTAAGTGTTAACTCCAATAACTTCTAGCCTTGCATGTAAGTTTCCTTTTAAGCTGCTCAGAGGAATTTCATCCTGAATCATGTATTTCATGAGGAGGGTTTAACTATAACAGATGATACCAGTACCACCAGCCTCCTCGTTTTTAGCGCATAGAGGCAGTATAATTCCCTGTTCTAAACAAGAGGATTTAACGTTTTTAGTCCCACATCTTGCACGGTTTAGACTTTTTAGTCCCACATCTTGCAAATTGAATGTTGTTAGTACCGCAACTTGTTTAGAGTGGACTTTTTAGTCCCTGGCCGCTCAGATCACGACACGTGGACACGCCACGCTGGCAGTTAATTTTGCAGAAAACCCCTCAGCATCTGCGGAAATTACATTTTAGTCCACCTGACGATTTAGTAGTTAGGATCCGCGATGATCCTCCATGGTACCGTAAGTTCAATTTCTCTCTTGTGTCCTTGTGTCGCGCGCCATTGTGGCCGTCGGCGGCCGTGGAGGACCGAAGGTCGTCCATGGCGGAGGGGCTGCGTTGCAATGGAAGGAGGGAGAAGATGACCCGGCCGCCGCCGAGGTTGGAGCGCACGGCGTCCATGTAGGTGTAGTTGCGCTTCCCCGTGGCCGGGTCCCCCGTGCGGTAGCACTCGGCGAGCAGCGTGGAGGTGTAGTAGATGACGGCGGCGAAGAAGAGCATGACGGCCGGCCCGGCCACCTAGCCGAGCTGCGCGATGGCCCAGGCCAGGGAGAGCACGCCCGAGCCGATGACGGCCGTGATGATGTGCGCGCTGGCGGTCCAGAACGTGCCGGAGCGGCGCGGGCGCCCGTCGTCGTCCAGCCAAACATGGACGAGATAGTCATGTACCTCGCCTGGAGTGTTCGATCCCGTAGCCTTATAGCTTTCTGTGGGTTTCTGTAGGAGTTTAGTCCCGGGCTTATGGAGATTGAATTAGGGATATTTAGTGGTAAAAATTGATTGGAATCATGTAATGAGTGCATTACTATTGTTTCCCAGGCGTAAATTAGAGTATTTATCGGTTATTTATGCCCAGATTACAAGTGTTGTTCGCATGTCAAGTCTGGTCATTTCTGAAAAATTCAGTGTTTGCTACAGTAATTGAATTTTGCAATTTCTAATACATGTCCGAACTGCTTTAATGTCAGACTTGAATTGTTCTTGTGCAGTCCGAATTTGTGCATGAACTGCAGTAGGAACTAATTGTTGTGTTGCATCTGTTTGTAGGCCGAAAAGCTGTAGTTTTGATGAACTGTAGTGTATTATGTTCACTGAATCTAGTGCAGTCTGTATTCGATATGCACTGAAGTTTTAACAAATATTTGATATGAACTGCAGTGAATTATGTTAACTGAACCTAGTGTAGTCTTTACTTGAGGCATGTTTTCATTCTACAAACACCAATTCAGTTGTTTCTTCTCAGTTTTAGGTAATGCAGGAGGAGAAACATGCATGTTCACGGTGGAAGTTGCGTACAATGGAATTTTTTGCGGTTCGGGTGATAGTTTTGAGTATGTGAGCCGTACAACTGCACATTTTGATAATTGTACTGCTGATACTTGGTCTCTTTTCTGGATTGATGAAATATTGAGAAATCTTGGAGAGAAGAAAGATGGAACACTTCAGGTGTATTGGTGTTTGCCGGACAAGGATATTTCAGATGGCTTAGTCCTGGTGGAAAACCAATCGCAAATTTATCAAATGATCAAAGCCAGCAAGAATAAAGAAAAAACACTTGTCCTATTTGTGGATCACACTGACTATCTTAGGCGAGTTAGACCTGAAGTTCCTGTCAGCATACCTTCTGTGCTAAATGACAGGACAACTGCAAAGAATTGTGAATTCAGCTCAACTAGTGTAGTGGTATCACAAAATAGGAAGGTGAAATAAATTGCATATCCTCAACTTGATGCATCAACTTCAAGTACTGTAGTGCAACCAGACAAGAGGAAGCTCAAGCAAATTGCAGTTTCGGATGACAATGAAGATGACAGTGATTTTGAGCTATACGACAGCGATTACATAGTTGATGAGGGTGATGATGATCTTTTTGCAGAAAACATCGAAAAATCTGTCAATGATCACAATGAGAAGGAGATTGTTGTGGATCATGAAGATGAGGATGCTCTAGAGGATGATGAGCTAAACATTGGAAATGACGATAGACAGAGATTGTTGAAGCACTTCAAGTCATTTAATCCAGAGGTTGACATGGAAAACCCTTCTTTCAGACTAGGGATGGTGTTTAGTGGAGTGCATGAGGTGAGGAAAGCTTTGGGAACATACATAGTGAGGCATAGAGTACAAATAAAGAAGACAAAGAATGACGCGAGAAGGGTATAAGCTGTGTGTGCTCCTGGCTGTACATGGATGTTGAAAACAGCCAATGATAGGAGCAGGACAGGTGGGTTTGTTGTCACACAGTATGAAGGCAACCACACATGTGAAGGAGGCTGGCCACTCAAAGCACTCACAACAAAAATCTTGACAGATACGTTCATGCATGAACTCATAGACAACCAGAAGCTGGATCTATCAAGCTTTGCCGCAAAAGTTAGAAGGGAATTCAAAATGTGCCCCCCAAGGTGGAAGCTAGATAGAGCAAGAAAAGCTGCACTGCTACGTATACATGGTGATGAGGAAGCACAGTTCCAACTACTCATGGATTATGGACAGGAACTAAGGAGGAGCAATCCAGGGTCGAAGTTCTTCTTGACAACAAATTCAGTGAATGATCCTGCTAGCACTGAACATAAGCAGCACTTGGCCACTCTGTACTGGAGTTATTATGCTTGCAAAAGGGGTTTCTTGCTGGATGTAGACCTTTGATATTCATAGATGGTTGCCACATAAAAACAAGGTACAAGGGCCAGTTGTTGACAGCAGTAGGAATTGATCCAAATGATTGTATTTACCCTTTTGCCTTCGGGTTGGTTGAAGTTGAATGCACAAGTTCCTGGGAATGGTTTCTCACCAATTTAAAAGATGATTTGAACATCAGCAACACATCCCCATGGACAATTGTTAGTGACAAACAGAAGGTATGTTATTTTAGGGTTTTTTGTCTCATCATTAAGTACCATTATTTCCTTATATTTATGTTTTGTTCACATTTTTGTACAGGGTCTCATCAATGCTGTTTAGAAAGTATTTCCAGATGCAGGGCATCGATTTTGTGTGAGGCACTTGGTGCAGAATTTTCAGAGGGCAGGGCACAGAGGAGAGACCCTAAAAAATGACCTTTGGGCCATTGCTAGGTCGACCAACATTCCTAAGTGGCAAAAATGTGTGGACAAGATTCAGGCTGACAGTCCAGCTGCTTATGAATGGATATCGCAGCAAGAACCTAGCACTTGGATAAAGGCTTTTTTCAGTGAATTTCCAAAATGTGATGTTTTGTTGAATAATCATTCAGAGGTGTTCAACAGGTATATTTGCCCTCATTTAAATAAGTAGTGTCATGTACTCTAGTGTTTCTGTCAATTTATATTCTGATATAATTTTTTCCTCTAAAAAACAGTTATATTCTTGATGCAAGGGAGATGCCTTTGTTATCTATGCTTGAAACCATATTCTACAAGCTTATGCAAAGAATTCAATCAAAGCAGAAAGAATGTGAGAAGTGGTCAGGAAGAATTTGTCCTAAGATTAAGAAGAAGTTGGACGAATTTCTAGAATGGAGTAAAAACTGTGGAGTTTCACCTGCAGACAACTACACATATGCTGTGAAGAGCCATGAGTGGGAGAAAGATTATGTTGTGGATATGAAAGCTAGAACCTGTGATTGCAAGAGGTGGCAGCTTAGTGGAATACCATGTCACCATGTCATAGCATGTTGCAGCTTAGATAGAATAAATCCAGAGAATCTAGTGCACAGCTCTTATACTATTGACACATTCAACAATGCTTACGCATACAATTTGGCGCCACTTAGAGGTAGAGTGTTTTGGGAAAAAACCAATGCTGTGCATATCTACCCACCTTTGTACACCAAAGTGATGGGCAGGCCTAAAAAGAGTAGAAAGAAGGCACCTGAAGAGAAAATAAAGAAGGGAGTCAAGATACTTACAAAGGCAGGGGTTTCAATTCACTGTTCAGTATGTGGGGTAGCTGGTCACAATACCAAAGGTCATGAAAAATATTTTGCAAGTCTGCAACAACAGAGCCATATTATTGGGGAGGATGACTAAATAGATATTCCTGAGCTGGTTCAGTACTAATTGATGTTGAACAATTTTATTCACATTTATATCAGTTAGCACTAATTCACTAATTTGCTCTAATGTGTGTTCAACATGTTATACCACATACTCCTGACCCTAGGCTTGATCCTACACTTATAGTTGACAGCATGGTCCATATATTGCAAGAACAGGTATGAAATATTAGTAATTGCAGCTACCAAATAATTGTTTCTCACTGAAATTGTATCTCACATTAATTTCTATAACTTGGCAGCAAAAAGAAAATGTGCCCATGGAGAGAGTGCTTGGCCCTCTGCCTGAAAATGCATTTGTGGTTGCAGCTAGAGATAGTATTCCACAGCCTAAAATCATAGTGACAACTGCATCATCTAGAGGAAATTTGATACGAAGAGGTAGAGGAAGGTCCAGCGCACCAAGGGAACCAACGAGATCGAATGCAGGAGCTGAGCAAGGTTCAAGCAGTAGAGGAAGGAAAAAAGGCAGCAAGACAACAAAATTTCGTGCACCAACACAGACATCGAGAACACAACCTGCAATTGCCATCCCAGAACTGAATGCTGCATTTAGTGTACAAGAAGATGCACAAGAAGTTCCTGTGAGTCAGAGTGCACCAGCTCAAGCTGAAGACATGTAGAGATGTTTTTTTTGCTCCAAATGTTATTTTCAGATGTTATTTTCATTTCTTGCTACTCAAACACTACTTCCTGCTTTCATTTCCTGCTTATTCTGTGATACATATACCAGTTTCCCAGAATTGAATGTTGCATTATGTGATAAATACCAGTGGATTTGAGACAATGATGTTGTTTGGGATATTCACATTTGTTTTAATATGTTAGTTTCATTTCCTGCTTCAGAAACACTATGTGAATGGTTCAGTTTTGGTCCACATTTTCATATTGATACTGTACATGATACAAAGGACATTATTGTTCATCATCACCAACACATTATTCAGTACAAGCACTACAGCCACTACATTATTCAGTACACAACAGGTTCATATTGAAGCAACAGATTGTCCAGCACATATTTCATATTGATACTGTACATGATAGAAAGGAAGTCACCACACTTCATGATAGTACCTACAGCTAGATCAGCTAGATAAGCTGCTACTGCAACTTATGAAACTCTAATTCAGATACTTCTTCGATTCACAGCTTATGATAGAACCTACAGCTAGATCAGCTACATAAGTTGCTATGAAAACAAACTGCAGCTACAGCTAGAACCAACACGAACACACTACTCCAATTGCATCTTCTTCTTCATGTAGCTGTAGGTTCAACACAGAGGATGTGGTTCGGATGGCATCGAGCCGAGCCTGGCCTGTACAGCAAAAGGGGTTTCAGGCATCGAGCCGAGCCTGCAGGGCGCCTCCAATGCCGCCTCCAAGTCCGTCATCTTGGCTGCCTGACGCGGGGCCGCCGTCTCCACCGCAGAACGGCCAGGCGGGGGCAGCGGCTCGCGGGGAAGGAGACGAGCGCCGGGACCGGGAGCAGCTCGGATACAGGGACGGGGTCGCCGCCGGCGAGCGGACAGTGGGCGAGGCGGAGGAGGGGCTGCGGCGAGAGCGACATCGCGCCGGCGAGCGGGCAGTGGGCGAGGCAGAGGAGCGGCAGTGGGTGAGGCGGAGGAGGGTCTGCGGCGAGAGCGACATGGCGGCGAGAGCGACATCGCGC
Organism: Poa pratensis; assembly: GCA_947311845.1. Taxonomy (NCBI): domain Eukaryota; kingdom Viridiplantae; phylum Streptophyta; class Magnoliopsida; order Poales; family Poaceae; genus Poa; species Poa pratensis. The sequence continues at coordinate 86,579,480 of CAMZMU010000027.1, forward strand.
CGGCGAGCGGGCAGTGGGCGAGGCGGAGGAGGGGCTGTGGCGAGGCGGAGGTGGGGCTATGGGCGAGGCGGAGGAGGGGCTGTGGGAGGTCCGCCGCCGGCGTGGAGGATTTGGGTATCGGCTTTGGACTGGAGGATGCGGTGACCATTTGGTCCAACCCGCTGCCGCCGCTGTCTATTTTTTTTTCAGTGGTCGTTTCTGTCAGGATTAATAGTTCGAGGGGTTTTCTGCAAAATTAACTGCCAGCGTGGCGTGTCCACGTGTCGTGATCTGAGCGGCCAAGGACTAAAAAGTCCACTCTAAACAGGTTGTGGTACTAACAACGTTCAATTTGCAAGATGTGGGAGTAAAAAGTCCAAACCGTGCAAGATGTGGGACTAAAAACGTTAAATCCTCTCTAAACAACGCCTTTTTTGGTGATCTAAACTGTGAACGTCCTCTAAACAGTGGACACTACTCCTGCAGAAGGCTTTCAAGAAATCATACTTCAGTCCGTTTTACTAATCCTGATATGTGGGCCAGTGTGCTGTGCAAAAGAACTGGAACTTATAGGAACGGAAGATGCACAGAAAGGAAAGGAGCAGTATAAGTACTGGAATGTAAATATCTCCACACACACCTTGACTTGGTATTTGGACTATCCATTTAGACCAAAGGCATAGTCATGCAGTTTCCATTCAGACATAACATAAGCTCCTCTGTGCACCAAGAACCTGGGAGCATTTTGAGATAGTCTGGAGTGCAGTATGTGGAGATCATTCTAACGGCATTTAAATACCTTTAACCAACGGAATCTTTTTTCAGAATGCAAGAAAATCTTACAACGCTCAGTAAATCTTACCATGCTCAGTTATAAAATGTCCTTATGACCCCACACTCCGGGATGCAATCAGAGCATCTCCAGTCGGGCGGCCATTTAGGCCCTTTGGGCGCTGTCCGGAAGGTCTGGCTCATTTGGACGCCGTCGCTCCCCACTCGTGCCGACCAAACCAATAAAATTTAAATTTAAACTTCGGCGGATTTCATTCAAATACGATTTTTTTCATACGCAAGATCTTACATTTCATTGAAATTCATTAAAAACAAACATAATTCATTTAAATTCAAATCTAAACCTAGATCTAGTACGAGGGATAGCACGCCGGGCATCGGCAGTTGGGGCACTCGCCGGCCCTTGCGGCAGCGAGCACAGGACCCCGGCGGCAGCCGGAGCAGAGGCAGTAGAGGTAGCCGCCGGACGAGGTCGGGGCTGGAGGCTGGGCGGTGGTGGCGGTGGAGGTGGTGGTGGCGGTGGCGGCGGAGGCTATGTCGGCCTAGATGGCGATCTGCATGTGGCCGGGGTCCCACTCCGGCGTCGGCGGCCAGCTGAAGTCGTCGGAGCCGCCATCATCACCATCAACCTTCTCCGCCGCTTGTTCGTCAGGTTGCGGCGGCGGAGGTTGCACGCGGCGTTGATCTACTCTTGCGCGTCGAGCCTGCTCCACCTCCTCGTAGCGAGCCCTCTCCCTCTCCATGCTCGCCGCGAAGCTCTCGTTGGAGGTGTTGGTGAGGACGTCGTCGTCGGAGTCGAACCAGTCCGCAGGCGGCTCGTCGGCGAAGAAAGAGTTTCGGCGGTACTGGTACTCGAGCTCGATCTGCTCGTTCCAGTACGCCGAGTTCGACGCGTATCTGGCGTCGTCGTACAACTCCGGCGGCATCGTCTGCTCGCACATGGTGATGTAGTCGAGGCGCGCCTGGCCGGTCAGCCTCGGTGCAACCGGCACGTGGACAAGGTTCGTTTCCCAGCCCTCGGGGAGGCGGCTGTTCGCCAGCACCGGCGTGTTGGTGCGGATGAGCTCGCGCGCCTCGGCTTCGGTGAGCAAGTTAGCCGCCGGTGGAGGTGGTGGCGGAGGCGGAGGCGGAGCAGAAGACCCCGCCTCGTGGTTGTTCCAGCCCCTCAGCCGCTCGCGCATGGGCGCAAGGTCGCGGCGGCGCCGGCGGGCCGCGGGCCGCCGTCTGTTCCTCCGCGGTGCGTCCAGCAGGGGCCATGGCGAGTTTTCGGAGGTGGAGATCGCCTCTTCGCCGGTGGTTTTTTCGGTGGAGATGTTTGTGCTGGATACGGCGAGGTGCCCGCTCTATATAGCGGCTGGGAGGCGAACGGATGAGATCGCCTTAACTCCGGCCGGCCAACGGATGGCCTGCCGCACCATTAACGCCGACGCTTCAAAAGAAGCGCCCCGTGGGGCAGACGCTTCGTCGCCGCAGGTGAAGAGACGCGTCGCTACGCCCGGCTAGGAAATCGAGACGCCGCCCGCCATTAATAGCTGACCAGAAGTTAGGTCGTCCGCCGCTTCGTGTATCTCTCACTGCCAGGCGTGACCCGCGCGTCGGAGGCGGCCGTTTCGTAGTGTCTGGGCCGCCCCAAGCCTCCCCAAGTTGAGGGCGTGGGCTGGGCGTGCCGGACACAAAACTGGGCCGCGTCGGACCGAAATCAGATTTGGCCGGCGCGAGTGGGGAGAAAAAAAATGTCCGGGCGGCCATTTGGGCGCCCCGACTGGAGATGCTCTCAGAGAGGTCTGGAGACGACCAAACGACTGCTCCTTTCCATAACCAACTATTTTTCTTTGACTGAAGTGGAGCGGATGCTGTTGTTCAGCACATAAGCCGCTGCCCTCGATCGAAGATTCATGGAGATGGAGGTAGCTGCGTGTGCGCGCTACCTAGGCACCTAGCATTCCTCCTGTCAGTGACCAACGTGGAGGCTAGTAAACCCGAAAACTGCATGACCGAAGGTAGTAAACTCGAAAAGTGAACGGAGTATAACAGATTATCTTTCCCATTTACATGAACGGAGGTAGTAAACTCGAAAACTGCATCAAAATATAAGACTTCCTAAACTTTTAGTTTTATCCTAATTTGTACGTATGTAGCATGTTTTAGTGTGTTTATACACTCATTTAGAAACGAATCAGGACACATTTAAAAAGGATAGAAATTCTTATATTTTGATGTACAAAATGCGCCAGATTCGTGAATCTGTTTGTCGAAATTCATGAATCGCTCATTCTGGCTAGATATCGACCCCATCCGTCAGAGAGAGCTCTCTGCCCAAACTCCTGGGTTAGGCCTAGTTTGGCAGTGAAGTTTTTCTAAAACCGAAGTATTGGAATACCAAAGTATTTAATCGTCAGTCAGATGAATACTTCAGTTTTAGACAATACTTCAGTTTAGAAAAAAGAGGGTTAGACCTCTTTCTCCAATACTTTTAAAAAACTACAGTTTTACACAATACTTCAGTTTTAAAACCACATTATTTATTGGATCCAAACAGCTTAAAGTATTCAATACTTCATTATTTTCAGATACCGAAGTATTCTCTATATACTTCAAAAATACTTTGAGGCCAAACGGAGCCTTAACCTTCGGCGCGCCCCAATTGCCCACCACGCCAAAGCGAAAGGCACTTCCTCCTCACACGAGGGAGCGAGTCGAGAAACTTGTAGCACGGCGGCGGCGATCGCCGGTCGCCGGGACAGCGGGAAAGATGGACGGCCACCTCTTCGACAACATCTCCCTCGGCGGCCGCGTCGGCGACGTGAGTGCACCTCCTCCGCCGAGTTCGTTCCCGCTGGTTCGGATCGATTCGAGGCGCTGTTTCGTTAGGGTTTCCAGCTCGATTGTTCAGTCCCGTGCTGGCGGTTTTCTCTCACTAGAATACGCCTCATAGAGAAAAATGCCGACGGCCGGCCGGTGGTACAACGCCAACCAAAGGCACGGATCAACGTAGAGTCGGAGAGTGGATGGCGGGACACGACCAGCCCAGAGTGGATGGCTTGGCGACGGTTTTGTCCCCCCGGAATTTGAATTTGTGCTCGCGTCTTCGTTATGGCCCTTAATTTCTCTAGCGTTTACACCGCTCCCGATGGTAAATTTGTAATCCTCAATTGGTCGTTGGATTTAGACGGCCAGGCATAATGAATTATTACAACTCGAGTAACCTCGGGTTGGAATTGTTTGGAAACTCGACTAGAAAGAGGACCTAGTATGGATTCCAGCATCAGTTCATGCAACAGATCTCGTCATCCATTGTGTGGAATGTCTTATGCAATAGTTGCCATCACCCTTGCTGTTTTGTCTGCATTTTGGCATTCATTTGTGCCTATTGGCCCTATATGGCTGCATCCTGTTGGAAGATTGCAGCCTATGGCCTCCATAATCACAAGATTTAGTATTTAGAACCTTTTGTACTCACTTTCCCCGCTCTTTAAATCTTATTCTAGAATTGTGTATTTGTGTTTACTCATCGTTGCATAAATATTTGAACTAGTGAGGACCGATCCCAAAAGGTTGCAAAACAGCACATAAATCAATTTCAATACAAACCGGTATTTTTCGTAGGTGTTTATTAATTGGTCAGTGTTAGTTTCATCACTGGCTCTCTGCTGAAATTATTGCTGTGCTTGCGATATGGTTTGTGCTCTTGTAGAACCCTGGTCAGTTTAGGCTTCATTCAGGAGGGGCTGCATGGAAGAAGCAAGGTGGAGGAAAGACCATTGATGTCGATAAAGTTGATATAGTTTCCATGACATGGATGAAAATCCCCAGATCCTATCAGCTTAGTGTTGGGACCAAACAGGGCATCCGATACATGTTCAAAGGCTTCCGTGAACAGGTAATAGTCCTCCACCATTTCCCTCCAAAGAAAGTCAGTTGAGTACTTGAGTGTATATACGACATGAATATTTGCTAGAAATAAGACAATAATGCAGTCTCAAATGCAATGGCTATAAAATCACACTCACACCTGCTTTGTGTGTCAGATTTCAGTATTTGGGTAATGGAAACCCTTTGCGTATTCCTGTTTAACCCAACAAATATTTGTTTACATTATTTTATAGGATGTTAGTAACTTTACTAACTTCATACAAAACAACACCGGAATCGCACCAGAGGAGAATCAGCTTTCTGTTAGCGGCCATAATTGGGGTGCGGTTGATATCAATGGTTAGCTCTTAGCTGATTTCTCTGTAGTCTTTCCGGCAGTTGGCACACCCGTGCAATTTTGTAAACATTGTGTCGTTTATTTCATCTTCCTATTCTTCCCATTGCAGGAAATAGCTTAGCTTTAACTCTTGCTCAAAGGATGCATTTGATGTCTTTCTTGCAGATGTATCTCATACTCAGCTGCAAGGAAAAACAGATGCTGTTCTTGAGTTCCATGTCGATGATACTTCAGGGGCTAATGAGGTCTGTAGTTTGCCTGGATATGTTGATCCAAAATTACTTGTAGTTTTGTAATTGGTCGACTTTTTCTTAGTGTTGTTGGTGTAAAAAAGGTAAAAATTTATGTCTATGAATCTCAACATTTGTGTGCTTCTTTAAAGTTGCATAAGCTATATGTTTCCTTTCGTGTTTACAGCTTATAGTGGCTCTTATTAATTCCTCACCTGTGCAAGTAAAGATAGTGGTACTATTGCTGTTGTTTCAATCTGATTTTACGGTATTTTGAGTCTAACTTGCACCCATGGTCCCCCCCCCCCCCCCCCCCCCCCCCCCCCACCCCACCCCACACACACACGCAAACAAAATTTGCATTTCTTATAATCTACGTTTGGAGGCTGTACAGTTTGTAGTTACGTAAGATTATTAGTAACACAGGTGATTGTAACTCCTTTTCTCATCATTTCTACTGCAGAAATATTCGATGATGGATCTAAGTTTTTATGTACCAGCTTCAAATAATCAATTCGTCGGAGATGAGGAACGGCCTTCAGCTCATGTGAGCTCACTAGATAAGAAATATATGATAGTGGCACATGCATGCTTACTTGGTACAAATAATGAAATCTTCTCTTTATTTCAGATTTTTTGGGAGAAGATCATGACCCTACCTTATGTTGTCTCATCACAGGAGGCTGTTGCTACATTTGAGGCAATAGGAATTCTTGCTCCAAGGTGTGTAACTCTTGAAACTATAGACTATTTGGCTTTTCTGAAATTAAGGATACGCTACCAATATTTATTTTCTTCTATTTCATCACATAAGCTAATTGCTCATTTTTAATTCAGAGGTCGATACACTATTGAGCTTCATATGTCATTCTTAAGACTCCAAGGACAAGTTAATGATTTCAAAATCCAGTATAGCAGTATTCTTCGCCTCTTTATTTTGCCAAAGGTTCTATTTCTGTCATGCTTTACCGTGAAAGCTGTAGAATTCTTCACCTCTTAATTTTTTCCTATTGTCAAGAAGCTAATATGATTTCATGCTTATATATTCAGTCAAACAATCCTCATACATTTTTGGTTATTACACTTGATCCGCCAATTCGCAAAGGAAATATACTATATCCTCACATTGTTATTCAGGTATTATATTACAATTCATTTCACATTAACTTTGTTATGGTCCGCCTTAGACATCTAATAACTATTTCCTTTATAAACAGTTTGTGGCAGAGGCAAAAACGGAGCTGTCACTAAGTGAGGAGGTTTTATCTGAAAAGTACGAGGATAGACTGCAGAGTTCTTATAATGTGATATGCTTATTCGCTTTCAACAATCTAACTTTCCTTTCATCAGTTTAAGTTTAACGTTCTATGTTCACATGAGAAGTCAATCCTAGCTCGTGTTGATATTATTTTCCTTTCTTGGTGGTACATGCTTTAGACGTTATTGTTTATCGAACTTGTAAGATGTAACTTCTACATTAATCTGTGTGGTTAATACTTATATTTCTATATTGATACGCTCAAATACACGTCTCCAATCTAATTATATGGTGCTCTGAATTGTATGTATTGATTATGTACTGCTGAAATACTGAAACCCTACATTAGACTTATTACCTAACTGTATATTTATCAGATTATAGTCGGTTTTTATCTTCTAAAAAAATCGTTCAGTTTTTATTTCGTCATAGATGCCACTGGCGATCAGTTCTTCTGCTTTTGCAAATATGAAACTGATTGTGGTCGAGTACTGAAATCACATTAAATAGTATAGCCATTATGGTGCCTTGATCAAGTGGTTATACCCTTATGTTTGTTCAATTTTCTACTTCTAAACTATTTCATTTACCGTTGTCGTGTCTAGATTTATATTTGTGTAGAACTCCAGATGAACTGATGAACTCATATGGTGTTTGATTTGTCCATAGGGTCTAGAACATGAGGTATTTTCCAAAATCCTCTGTGGCCTGTCTGGTGCTAAGGTGACGACACCTAGCACGTTCCGCGGTTGTCAAGATGGGTATGCCGTGAAATCATCACTTAAAGCTGAAGATGGATTGCTCTATCCTCTTGAAAAAGGCTTTTTCTTTCTGCCAAAGCCCCCAACACTCATTCAGCATGAGGAGGTCTAGTCTGTACATTTCTGACATTATTAATGTTTTTTCATCCATCCTCTGCTAAGCTATTACTTACTCTAGATTGAGTATGTTGAATTTGAGCGTCATGGTGCTGGTGGTGCTAGTATGTCGTCTCACTCTTTTGATCTCCTGGTCAAGCTAAAAAATGATCAAGAACATCTCTTCAGAAAAATCCAAAGGAATGAATATCCTAACCTCTTCAACTTTGTTAGGTATATGCCTTTTTTTATTTGATTGAATCACCAGTGTATGGTTTATTTTGTATGGAGCTAATAAATACTTCCTTTTTTCCTTTTAAAGTTCTAAGCATTTGAAAATCCTGAATTTTGGAGGATATGGCTTTGATGGAAGTGGTGTCATTCGGCGGTTCTTCACTGAGGACGACCTCCTTGATCCACATCTGAAGCGAATTAAAAATCAGGCTGGTGATGAAGAAAGTCATGAAGAGGTACTGGTTGTGTGCAATATTTGCTCTTCTCTTTCAGTGTTGTCCTTGACTTGAGAACTTAATTCATTTGCATTATAATCTTATAAATTACTAGTAAATATGCCCGTGCGTTGCAACGGGAAAACATACTTCAGTTCGAATAAAAAACATGCACCTGTCCTTTGTTGCAACGAACAATAAATACAAATATACAAATTTTGCTCAAATGTTCTGTTTTAGAATGAGCATCAGCTCATGTTGTTGTCATCTGGTCTCAGTCTCGTCATCTATAATTGACATGATGTTGGAACGACTCTGACTATAGAGAAGTATGGCCGATGTAGGATCAAACAGTTGCAAACGTTCTTAGACAAATATCGAGTTGGTATAAAAAAATGTAATTGCAGTTGTCAAAAATAAAACAACCATCTTGGAAATTTATTTTAACATTTGTTAATTTTTGTATATTATGCTTCACAATTAATGTACAATATGAACCACAACAATATGGATGTTTTCCTGAAAATATGCTCTGTACGAGCTTATTCTCATAGTAACAAATGATCAGATAACAATACAAAGTTGGCCAAAATCCAGTTTGACATGTTGCAGGCTTTCAGCAGAAGAATGATTTAAAAAAAAAACCATCATGTACGTCACTTTCAGCACTTGAAGTTTCACTTATGCACACAATAGCCCGGAGAATAAAAAATCCTGCAACTCCTTCACACGGTCATACCATAGCACACAATGCACAATGATTGTCAACAGAAAAAATAAAGAAAATCACACCCAAATATAGTTAAATTGTTCTACTCCCTCCGTTCGTAAAAGGATGTCACATTCAACCTCAAATTTGCATGTATCTAGACATGATTTAGTGTGTAGATACATGCAAATTTGAGATTGGTTGTGACATCCTTTTGTGAACAGATGGAATAATAAAAATCAAGATAGATGGTTTCACTTTATTACTCCATCAGATTGCATGTCATTTCAGCAATGGTTTGAATTGGCTATTCAGCTTTTCAGATATGAATGCCAAGCAAATAAATTAAACTTCTTAATGAGCTAATGAGAGGTAGTTACGACTACAATGCCATTTTGGCCGCTACAACTTCAGTCTTAGCACTTGGGATAACTTTGCTACACGTTTGAACTGGAATGTCGTGGAATATGGCAACACTTAAACGATTTCATAATACTCAGCAAGCATTTCCAGAAAGGGCATTTTATCTCAGTCCGATGGTGGAGCTGGTATAGAAGTGTTGGATTTGACAACCAAATTCTTCTATTCCTCATTGAATTATTAGTCTTTTTAAGGCTGCTTACTAATGGACGAATACACCATCAGTGAAAAAATCAGCTATCGTTTGTTTACAACTCAATAAAAAGTGTGAATGAGATTATTAGTTTCACTTTTACCCAGCCGCCGTCCGTCTTTGCACGCGAGAACATCACCTACAGCAAGCAGCAACATACAACAGGATACATGACAGCAAGCAGAGCGCCAGAGCGAGCACTCACAACGAGCGGAGCAAGCAGGGGTCGACGGCAGCAGGCCAGTCTGACGCCCAAAATACGTCCTGGTGCCACCTCTCCTCCATGTCATGACTCATGCGGCAGCTCATCGTTGACAGGCGACGCCTCGTCTTGCCCGCCCACTCCTCGGCGACGAGCCATCGAGCGCGTCCTTGCCTGCCGGCTCTACCTCGGCGCGGCTAGGGTCATCCCGGCAGTCGTGCGGCGTGCCAAAGTTGTGCCCGGCGGCTTGCTACTGGCTATAAGTGCTAAGGGCATCTCCAGCCGTCCCCCAGGGCCGATTTTAGCGCCGTTTTGGCCTGGGAGCGCCGTTTTTTCGCCCAGTCGGCCCCCCAGGAGCCCAAAAAGCGCCGGATCGGCGGAAACTAGCGCCGGCGTTCCCAGGCCAAACCCAGCCCACCGGGTTCGGCTTGAGGGCAGAAAAGCGCGCGTGGGCCAGCGCTGTCGGCGTGATAGCGCATATCCCACCCCCACGCCGTGTTCTTTCCTCATCTCTCGCGTCGCCGCGATGTCGCCGCCGGTACCACCCCTCCCCACCTCCGCCGCATACAGCTAGCTAGGAAGCCGCCATCTCGCCCAATCCTCCGCCGCCGGCCGCCCCTCCTCCCCCGCCGTCGTCTCGCCGCAAAGAAGGCCCTCGAGGAAGGCTCGCCTCCACCTTGCCTACTTGGTGTTCGGCGATTTGGCCGGCCGAGCCATGGACTCCGACGACGAGGAGCTGCTCGCCGAACTGCTCGACGAGGAAGCCCAGGCCGACATCGACGATGAAGAGCACCTGCTCGTCCTCGCCTGCCTTGCCGGCCTGCTCGACAAGGCGAAGCCGCGGCGTGGTGGCTCAAAGCCCGGCCGTCGCAAGAGCAAGCCGAGGCAGCGCTACGAAGGCTACTGCATCCTCTACTCCGACTACTTCGCCGAGAACCCCACGCAGGACGAGGCTGTGTTCCGGCGCCGTTTCAGGATGAAACGGCAACTCTTCCTCGACATCATGCATGCCATCCGGGAGTTCGACACCTACTTCAAGCTGAAGACGGATTGCACCGGCACGGTAGGGTTTACCTCAATTCAGAAGTGCACGGTGGCGATGAGATTGCTTGCATATGGTGCTCCCGCTGACGCTCAGGATGACTATCTGCGCATGTCCGAGTCTTGCGCCATTGAAAGCTTGAACAGGTACTGCAGGGCAGTGGTGGCAGTGTTTGGGCCAAAGTACTTGCGATCGCCCAATGCGGATGGCACTGCCCGGATCCTGGCCACCAATGAAGCAAGAGGCTTCCCAGGGATGCTTGGAAGCATCGACTGCATGCATTGGGCATGGAAGAACTGTCCATTTGAATGGCAGGGGATGTACAAAGGCCACAAAGGAGAGTGCAGTGTGATTCTTGAGGCCGTGGCTACACATGATCTATGGATTTGGCATTCCTTCTTTGGTATGCCAGGAACTCACAACGACATCAATGTGTTGCAGTGTTCGAATGTCTTCGCCAAGCTTGTTGAAGGTCATGCCCCTCCAATGAACTATGAGATCAATGGCATCTACCCGAAGTGGTCAACATTTGTGAAGAGCATCTCCAACCCTGTGCCAGGAAGCGCGAAAGCTTGGTTTTCCAAGTGCTAGGAGGCTTGCAGGAAGGATGTTGAGCGGGCATTTGGTGCGCTGCAGTCTCGATTCGCTGTTGTCCGGTACTCAGCTCTGACTTGGTCCAAGGCCAACATGTCTGAGGTGATAAACTGTTGTGTGATCTTGCACAACATGATCATTGAGAGCGAGCGGGATGAGCCGGTGGCTGACACTGAGTACTACATGCAGGGTCCTCTTGCAGATGTGGATCACCAGGTGCCGGCAACATGGGCAAACTTCATGACTATGCGTCAGGAGATTCGAGACTCGACGGTGCATACACAGCTGCAGAATGATCTGGTGGAGCACCTGTGGAGGCGCAAAGGCAATGGCCATGCCGACGCCTAGTTTGTTCTATTTGCTTGCATTGTTGAACTATTTGTCTATTGATTTGTATGTTGAACTATTTGTGTGTGGATTTGTATGTTGAACTATTTGTATGCCGAAACTTGGCCGAAACTTGGCCGAAAGTGTTGATTTGTATGTTGAAAACTTGGCCGAAAATTGGCCGGCTGGGGGCGTCCTGGGTTCGGCGACTGGGAAAACGCCGAACCCAGGGCGTCGAATTGCGCCGGCGCTCCCCCAGGCCGTCCAAAAAGGCGCCGTTTTTCGGCCTGGCGGGGCCGAACGGCTGGAGATGCCCTAAACAGCGAGTCTTTCGGTTGGCTCCTCGACAAGACGACATCTCGTCATCTCGTATATCTATGCGATGCCGGCGACGAGTATCCCTGTGTTGTGCCCATCCGCACGCGCGCTCCAGCTCGGCGTCGAACAACCTGTCCGTCCTGACCACCACGACGTGTCCATCCCTCACCATCATCTCCGCGGCGTCCGCGTTCCGCGGGCACAGCACTGAAACGGGCAGTTCATGTACTTTCTCTTATGCCGGCGAATCGTGCATGATCTTTCCTCCACGAAGCACGACGAAGTCTCTGTTGTCGATGTGCGCCCACTTGAGTGCCGTGCCGCCGAGCGAGATATGTGTGGAATAATTTGTCGATGGATTCCCGTGCCGGCAGCGAGGAATCGAGGACGGTAGGCAGCCCGTCCGTGTGGGTTTTATTGAAGCAAAGGACGGCCGAGTATGGATTTCGTGATGGTTTCCGTTTCAAATACTTATTCTGAACTGGACGGCAACCAGGACATACTACCACGGACGGATCGGCGATCAGAAACGATGGAAGAAAAGAAAAAATCGAACCGGTATGTTATGTGACTTATGGGTGGCAGTGGTGGGTAATTTATATCAACTCTAGGGGCAATTTCAATGACGTACGAGAAGAAGGCTTAATGCTTTTATTATTAGGTATAGATTTTTCAACTTTAGGATGAGGATTTCGTGGCGGACAAGGATGACAGAGGATCCCATAGTGACGATTCTAAAGAGGGTTCTGATGCTAGCTTAAGTGGAGGAAAAAAGGAGGTAACTAAATTTACTTTTCGCTGTATCCCCAAAAAAACTCTTCCTCAGCCAGAATACGTGTAGCAACTAGCAAGACATTGTTCTAATATTATTGTTTCAGAAATCTTCCAAAAAGGAAGTTAGTAGCTCAAAGCCACCTGCGAAGAGGAAGCCCAAGAGTGGGGACATGGAAAGTTCAGAGGAAAAAAATCCATATTTATATTTTCTGCACTCACGATGACAAATTTTTAATCAGTTGCACACTTATGATATCAAATATGTGATTCTTGCATTATTTTATGCTTTATAAGTTTTAGAATAAAATTACCTTTCTTCAGTTAGTATGATAGGCCGCTGCTAGTATGTTAGGTTGTGGAGTCGATTTGCTATTCTTAACAATGCATGTGACCTAACGTAGCAAATTAAGCAAACCATGAAGTTATAGGACTAGTGATGTATGAACCCTTAAACTTTAATCGACATTGTCCTAATGCAGAATTTGAAGAATAGCAATCCCGAACTGGGTATCACAGATATATCAAAAAAAAGCTTGTGGAGACATGGCAAAAGATGACAGGTAGTGTTTCTTGACCAATTAATACTGCCAGTTTAAGTTTACCGAAACAAAACAATGAGAAAACGGTGGATAAAGCTCTGTGATGTAATGTCCAATTGTGAAATTTGCAGCCGAGGAGAAGCAGCCATACGTCGAGCAGCACATAGTGGGCATAAATCTCTACGCAGAGGAGACCGCTGCCTACCACGGTGCGGCTGCGGATCCTGTGGACGTGGACTCCGGCGATGACTTGTCGGACTGAATCGGAAGATTGGCAGTTGACTGAAGGAGCTCATTTAAGTTCCCAGTATAAGAACAACCGTAGCAGATCAGCAGAATAGATGAAACAAAAAAATAACCGCTATTTTTTGGTTTTGGGAACACTTCTAATGTTATAAATTATAATAATGCGGTGCAAAGTTACCAACAGTAGATGCACCTTCTATATTTACGTTTTGTTGGTGGTCTTGGTCAACATCTTACCTTGTTGAGGTGGCTCGTTGCGAGCAGTAAGAACATCTCCACCGTAATTTCCAATATAGCGACAAGACGCGTGTATGTGCGGAGCGTCCTTCGCGTAAAGGAAATACGGCACACTTTTATATTCCAAATAAAAGCGTACTAGTTTTGGAAGAGTATGTAGTTCTAAATACAAACTTATTAATTACAAGAAGTGTGGCGCATTTGTACTTCTAATTACAAACTTATTAATTTTGATAGTACAAAAAAGGTTTGCTGAATCCTAAAGAGATTTAATTTTGAAGATCAAAGATGTAAGAATGCATCGCTCTTATGCACGATTGAAACAGAATCATTTTGGTTTTCGGGATTTAGAAATAAAATTGAAAAGCAGGCTCTTGTTCCTCCACCCCCAAGATCCAGGCTATTAATTTTGATAGTACAAAAAAAGTTCGTTAACCCATAATGAGATTTAATTTTGAAGATTCCAGATGTAAAATAATTCAACGGTATAATCGCTCTTATGCACGAACGATTGAAAAGAATTCATTTTGGATTTTCAGAAAGAAATAAAAGTGAAAGGCTGGCTCTTGTTCCTCTACCCGCAAATTCTGGGAATTCACACCCTTCTCCTCCACATACGTCCCCTAATCATCTCACATATCACACGAAGGTTTTTTTTTGCGAAACACCGAAGGTTATTCGCATGTCGTGATGAGAGCAACCACGAAAGCAAACCTTCAGAGCAATCAGTCTCCCCCTACCTTTTCCTCCTTTGTGCAGAGGGCCTCTCAAGTCTACTGAAAAATGCGGAGGAGAGTGGTGACATAATTGGTGCCAAAGTATGTCGAGGAGCCCGGCTGTCTCGCACCTACTGTTTGCAGACGACTCCCTCATCTTGATGAGAGCAGATTTACGGAATGCAACAACGTTAGGACGAATCCTACAAGAGTATTGTATGGCGTCGGGACAAATGGTCAGTGATGCAAAATCAAGTGTCTTTTTTAGTCCGTGTACGCCAGTGGAAACGAGAGAAATTGTTTGCTCAACATTCAACATATTAACGGAGGCAATCACTGACAAAAACCTTCGCCTCCCCCCTCTAGTTGGTGTTGATCGATCAGATTGTTTTCAACATCTAGTTGACAGAGTGTGTGCAAGATTGGCGGATTTTAAAGAGAAACTGCTATCTTATGGGGGAAAGAAGTGCTACTCAAGGCAGTGGCGCAGGCAATTCCAGCGTATGCCATGTCGGTCTTCAGGCCGCCCAAGCAAGTAACAAAAGGGATCACATATGCTATGACCCGTTACTGGTGGGGAGATGAAGACACTAAGAAACATATGCATTGGTTAGCCTGGTGGGAGATGTGTATCCCAAAGAAGCGAGGTAGTATGGGTTTCCGAGACCTACCATGTTTCAACCTAGCTATGGTGGCTAGACAGGTGTGGAGATTGCTTTGTGAGCCAGACTCTTTTGTGTGCCTAGGTGCTTAGGGCAAAATACTACCCCTCTGGAGATCCGTTGGGAGCAGAATTAGAGAAGGGCTCATCCTACACATGGCAAAGCTTGCACGCTGGGATACAAACTTTCAAGAAGGGCTGCATTTGGAGGGTTGGTGATGGTGCTAGCATTGACATCTGGTCAGATGCATGGATCCCCAACAACCAATCAACAAAGGTTCTGACTAACCGAAGGAACATTGTATACAGCAAGGTGTAAGAACTGATTAATTCTGCGAAATTACTAAATAAAGTGCGCGCTCTCCGGGAGCACGATTCGTGTCTCACGCGCGCACAGCACGTGGTGCATGCTGGCACGTCCCCTCTTTCCTGTGTTTGATTCCCTGCTCACCACGTGTCCATCAGTGGGTGCTTCTCTGGCTCTGTCACCCAGGTGCGTACTGTGTTGTGTTGGTTGGTTCTGTTTTCCTTTTCCATTTCTAATCAAACACAAAAAAATGCAATAGCTTGCGAACCGAGTTTCCAAATCATGATCTGTTTTTGGGATGGATTAGTCGCGTCAAGATCTTTAAAACTAGATCCCATGTCGATATGTTTTGATGAAATTTTTTTGTGCACTGCCCGGAGTGTGCAGTTTGCACTGCCTTTTTGTGTAGTGTTTTTTTGTCTTATGGAGAGTGGTGCAATGCCTACTTTTTACGGTGCACTGATTCAGATGGGATAGTGCACTGCCTTCTGTTTTGCGGTGCCCTCGGATGGGCAGTGCACTGCCTTCTCTTTTGCGGTGCATTGCCTTGTGCACTGCCTCGGATGGGCAGTGCACTGCCTTCTCTTTTGCGGTGCACTGCCTTCTTTTTGCGGTGCACTGCCTCGGATCGACATTGCACTGCCTTCTTTTTGCGGTGCACTGCCCGAATGGGCATGCACTGCCTTCTCTTTTACGGTGCACGGGCAGTGTTGTGTTGGTTGGTTCTGTTTTCCTTTTCCATTTCTAATCAAACACAAAAAATGCAATATCTTGCGAACCGAGTTTCCAAATCACGATCCGTTTTCGGGGATGGATTAGTCGCGTCAAGATCTTTAAAACTAGATCCCATGTCGATATGTTTTGACGAAATTTTTTTGTGCACTGCCCGGAGTGTGCAGTTTGCACTGCCTTTTTGTGTAGTGTTTTTTGTCTTATGGAGAGTGGTGCAATGCCTACTTTTTACGGTGCACTGATTCAGATGGGATAGTGCACTGCCTTCTGTTTTGCGGTGCCCTCGGATGGGCAGTGCACTGCCTTCTCTTTTGCGGTGCACTGCCTTGTGCACTGCCTCGGATGGGCAGTGCACTGCCTTCTTTTTGCGGTGCACTGCCTCAGATCGGCATTGCACTGCCTTCTATTTTGCGGTGCACTGCCCGAATGGGCATGCACTGCCTTCTCTTTTACGGTGCACTGCCTCGGATCGGCAGTGCACTGCCTTCTCTTCTGCGGTGCACTGTCTTAGATCAGCATTGCACTCCCTTCTATTTTGCGGTGCACTGCCCGGATGGGCATACAATGTCTTCTCTTTCTCGGTGCACTGTTTTAGATGGGCATTGCACTGCCTTTGGTGCCTAGGAGAAGAGAAGCAAGCGCACATGGACAGCCTGGAAGCGTGAGCAGCATGCACAAACGCATGCATGCAGGCAAATTGTCACAGATGCATGCATGCACTGCTCGCTCGCGGGAAGTGGAAAAAAGCGTCGACCGGCACGGCGGCACTGCCCCATCACGTGGGCCGTCACGGCATCCTGCTCCGCGGAGGCCACGTGCCGACCAGACAGCCACTAGGCGCCCAGCCCCGCGCCCTTTTGCGCGCCGTGGAGGTCGTGCTTTTCCTGGTCGTTCCGCGCGTTCGGAACGCACACGTGTTAGCTAGTCGTCCTCTTAATTCTGAGATGAGACAGTGGAAAGAGGACATGATTAGATCCTTCTTCCTTCCCATCGATAGAATTCTGAATATATCCCTGGCAGTGGGTATGATGGAAGATTTTGTTTCATGGAACTACACAAGAACGGGGGCTTTCTCAGTCCGGTCCGCATATTATAAATAATGGGAGTACCAACACGGACGCAAATTCGTTAGAACGAACGCCCGGAGTATCTCGGAATCAAACCCAGTTTGGTCAAACATCTGGAATCTGAAGGTATCTCCGAAAATCACAAATTTTGCTTGGAGATTTGTTCACGATACAATACCATGGAACTGCACTCCCTCAAGCCTTTGCCCAATGTGCAAGGTACATTGTGAAGATACTCGGCATGTTTTCTTTACATGTGCGAGGGTGCAAGAACTCTGGGAAAATGTAACACCCCGGCCCACCCCGGGCCATGCCTGTAACCCCTGGCAGCTCTCTAGGATCTCTAGACTGGCCCCACAGATCAACACCGGTCTTTTCTGCGCACTTTGTGCTCACTCGTGCGCACCCGGGAAGTACTTCCCGGTCGGTCACCCATCCTTGGGAGTGCTCCGGGCCAAGCACGCTTAACCTCGGAGTTCCTTCCAGATGAGCTTCCAGAAAAGAAGTTGTAACTTGTTGACATGCGTATTCTATCAATCCTATTAAGCCCTGCGCCAGGATCTCACAGAAAACCTCGGTCTGAAAGGAATTATTGACAAGGTATGTGCATCGTACCATGAGGGGCCGACTGCTTTTGAGGCTTTATTGAGGCAGTAGGACCAGATGGCACCGGGTTTTGAATTTGGCCTCAGAGAGCTGATCGCTACGGCGTGCTGGTACGCATGGTGAGAGAGGAGAAAGGTTGTCCATGGCGAGGAGATTTCAAAGCCAGCCAGGTCGGCGCAATCCATTGTGGCGATCACCTTGAATTACTACAAAGTTGTGAAACCAGGCCGTGGAGTTAGGAGAGAGGGATGGCAGAAACCTTCCGAGGGTTTTTTGAAACTCAATGTTGACGCTGCCTTCTCAGAGCTAGACGAATCGGGTGCAACAGGCGCCATTATCCGGGATGAATTTGGTGTTTTCATTGCCGGAAGTTGCTGCGGCATTCCCCATGTCACAGATGCGCCAATGGCGGAGGCTAGAGCCTTAAGAGATGGTTTGATTCTTGCTGGTAAGATGGGTTGCACGAAGATCGTTGTGAACAACGATTGTATGGAGGTTGTAAACACGAAGAATGATGCAGGAAACTCCATCGGACCAGCAGCTGTGATTTATGAAGAGTGTACCTTGCTTGCTAGGGGTTTTAGTAGAGTTATTTTCGAATATGCTTCTAGAGAAAGTAATAGAGCTGCATATGCCCTTGCTGCTAATGCGGAGGGTCCATCGACTACTGTTTGGGTCGAGGATCCGCCTGATTTCTTACGGGGTATCTGCCAAATGATGTAATCTACTTTGTTAATTAATAAATAGTCGAGGTTGTTTTCAAAAAACAAACATATATACTTTCGTCTCATTTCACCTTACTAGTTGTTGTGCGGTACTCCGTTTGTCAAAAGAAAACGTAATTCCTTTTGTGTTAAATAAACTAAAACAATGTAAAGATTGCTCAAATTTATGGAAAAAATATTAACATACGGATTAATATCATGAATTACAATGCATTTTTTTACAGTTTTGGTCAAAGTTAGCATTTCATTATTTATTGGGGAAAATAATCTTATTTTGACGAACGAAGTTTTTTTTAACATGTTAATGTGAAAGGATCGGTATGACACCTAGAGTGGGGGGGAGGTGAATAGGTGCTACTCCAAATTTTAGTCTTTTTCAAATTAGGCTTGACACAAAAGGTAAATTCTCTAGATATGCAACTACGGTGAATTTACCTATATGACAAGCTAACTACTAAGCACGATATATATAAGTAAGGCGGTAAACAAGGATAGAGGTAACCGAAGTCAAAGCACGCGGAGACACGGATGTATTCCCAAGTTCCTCCTTTTTAGGGGAGTACGTCTCGTTGGAGGGGTGTGAACCAACACAATGGTTCAACAGCCACAAAGGCTTCACCCTCTTCTCCGGTGAACCGCACCACAAAGGATTGGTTCACTTCAACTATCGAAAACTTTCAAGGCGGAGTCCGGAGCCTTTACAACAACGATTTGGGGCACAGCCCACAAAGGATTGGGGGCTCCCAAACAGCTACAATCTGTCACAAAGACAAGCAAGTAAGTACAAGAATGGGCTAGGTTTCCCTTAAGTGAATGAGGGGGAAATGAAAAACGGCTTGGTGAAGATGTAGATCGGGCCTTCTCCTTCAATCCTCCAAAGATCAACGAGTTTGGGTGGAGGGATTGGGAGATCTAGTGATTCTTGAGCTTGCAATAATGGAGTCTTCAATTCTGGGCGAGCTCCTTGGCTGGAGCTAGGTGGAGGGGTATTTATACCCCTCCCAGAAAATCTGACCGTTGCGCTCGATTCCTCGCGGAATCACTTGGGCCGGAACTTCCGGCCGGGCCGGAACTTCCGGCACTACTTCCGGGCAGACCTCCGGCCGATCACAGAACACGTTTCTTCCGAAAAATTGTCGACCGGAAGTTTCAGGCCGGAACTTCCGCCCCTTGGGCCGGAACTTCCGGTCCAAACCGGAACTTCCGGCCAGTGTAAAATCCCTGCATTTCCACAAGAACAACTCTTCTATGTTTGTATAATTTGTACCTGTCACAAGCTTAACATACTGTTAAACAACGCTTGTGTTGTCATAATCACCAAAACAAGATTACGGGCAAGTTTGCCCTTTCAATCTCCCCCTTTTTGGTGGATGATGACAACACAAGGAAAAGGATATGCAAAATATAGATGGGCTCCCCCTAAGCATGTGCATAACTTAGAAAATTGCATTTGAATACAATATGCACATAACTTAGGATCAACACTCCCCCTATATTTTACAAGTCAAGCAAGTAAACAAGTAAAACACAAAAAACACAACTTGCACAAACATAAGACAATAGACATAGAGATTACACAACATAGTCTTACATAAATAAGTTCACAAATGGGTTCCACATGTCTTACCACATGCATAAGATAGGAGGTTCACACATAAAAAGTTCAACAAAGGCGACAAATACAAATAACTGGAGCACAATAACATAACGGAAACAAATAAAAGAACGAGTCTTTGTGCTCCATCCATGCAAATCCCGCAACCTAGGAGATAGACTTCTCCCCCTTTGGCATCAAGACACCAAAAAGGGGAAAAGGAAGCGAAGCTAACGTCCCTCACTCTTCATCAGACGAGTCCCATGCAAGATCCGCATCATCCGGCACATGAGAAGTCCACTGCACCGTCTCGTTGTTCCAATGCTTGTATGCAATGTGTGGAGGAGGACAGTTGGGAACCTTGAGATGCTGCATAATCTAGGAGGTTCACACATAAAAAGTTCAACAAAGGCGACAAATACAAATAACCGGAGCACAATAACATAACGGAAACAAATAAAAGAACGAGTCTTTATGCTCCATCCATGCAAATCCCGCAACCTAGGAGATAGACTTCTCCCCCTTTGGCATCAAGACACCAAAAAGGGGAAAAGGAAGCGAAACTAACGTCCCTCACTCTTCATCAGACGAGTCCCATGCAAGATCCGCATCATCCGGCACATGAGAAGTCCACTGCACCGTCTCGTTGTTCCAATGCTTGTATGCAATGTGTGGAGGAGGAGGACAGTTGGGAACCTTGAGATGCTGCATAATCTTGTAGTCATTGACAAGGCCTTGGTGCCTCTCCACAGACGCTTGGAAGTTCTCTTTGTGAAGGCAAACATTCATCCTTAAGATCTTGTCAAGAGCACGCTGAGCCCATGTGCGTTGCTTGGGATTACCGGGCTTCTTCACTCTAGGATCACTTGGGATATGAGACCCACTAGCTCAATCATCGGTGGCCATAGGACCTTTATCCTTGTTGAGATTGAGATGGGCAATCTTCTTGTGCATCTGCACATGCTTATGGATAATGTCATAGTCGAGGGTCGCATCCACGTTAAGCACATCATGATCTCCAAAAGGGAACTTTGACTTGATAAGCCTCATAATGTATGGATCATATGGAGGCACTTTCCTTCCTATCACGGCATCGTATATCTCATGAAAAATGAAGTCCATCACATCAATAGGAAAGGAGTTCGCCTCGGGGTCATCTTCCATGAAAACATTGTGAGCATATATCATGAGGTTGACAAGACCACCATGGATTTCATTGTTGTTGCCTCCACTTGGAGCAATGGTGTGGCGGAACATGCGAAGCAGAATGTCATAAATGGGAAGGAGTCCCGCTGTGGTGCCAATCAGTCCATCTTCAGCATAGAGATCACTCATCTCATTCTTATCATAAGCAACCCCGTGAATGTGCATACGCTGACCGGAGGCCTTGTTGCAGCTATAGAATCCATACCGGTGGCCATCATGCTCAAGAGCATTAGCAAAGTCATGAAAGGTGGCGGAGAGCTTGTGATTTCTGGACATCTATGTCATACCACGGGTCGGAGTCTTGTCAAACACCACGGTGGCATAGAACTGATGAATCATGTGGATGTTGTAGTTGCATTGAATCTCCATCAGAGGACGCAAACCAAGAGCCTCCACCACAGCTACAGCCTCACCAAAATATGCTTGTTTCTTCTCCAAGTGTTCAAAATCAATGGGCTGCATAGGGCACACCTTGTGCTTGCCAAGATTGCAATAGACCTCCTTGTACAACACCTCTTGCTCAACATGATAGAAGCACGAGTCCAACTCAGGGTCGCGCTCGCCTTCATTGGTGAAGGCTAAGCGCCAAGGAATGAAAACCCTTTGATGCTTAGGGACAACAGGCATGGGTGCTTTCTTCTTCTTCCTCTTGGATATCTTCACATTTTGTGCTCTCGTCTGCAAAGGGGCATTAGCTGACGCATCTGGCATAAGATCATCCTCTCCTCCACTTGTAGGACGGGACCGGGAGCGGCACGCTTGGAGAAAGCTCGACGACCACGAGAGCCGCTAGGTGCTGAGAACAGACAGAGGATAGCATAAGGTAAGTGCTCAAGTCATATGATAAAAAGAAAAAAAGGAACAATTTGATTGATGAAAGCAGTTTTCTGTTTCAGGGCGGAAGTTTCGGACGCAGGCCGGAAGTTTCGGCCAACCGGAAGTTCCGGTTTGCACGGCTGCGAGGGGAACAAGATCCTCAAACAAAAAATTGCTAACGAAAATCAAATCGCTCCTAGTATGAGTTAGGGCAAGCCTAGATGAGTGTTTTCACCAAAGGGATTCAAGTATAAAGCTCTATTTCTACTAGGTTAAACGAAATACATCTCGTCCTAGATTTGAAATAGGGGATTGTACCGGAGTCCATGGCGAAAACTGCGTGGAGGAACGGGATCCCCACGACGTGGAGATGCAGATCCGGCCGGCGGCCGGAGGAATCCGCGGCGGGGAGGCCGCGGTGGAGATGGGGCGGCGGAGGAGGTCCTGGGCGAGCAGAGAGAAGGCTTCGGGCGCAGGGGTGGACGAACTGCTCGGGCAGAAGCAGTCCACCCCGCGGCCCGGCTAAAAGCGCCCAGTTCACTTACCCCGGAAGTTTCGGCTGGGCCGGAACTTCCGGCCGCCCGGAACTTCCGGTCAAAGTTCCGGCACAAGTTCCGGACGAAAACAGAACAGTTTTCGCCCGGGGACTTAGCCGAATTTTTGACTGAAACTTCCGGGCGCCGGAGGTTCCGAGCCAGATGTCCGAAAACTCCGAAGTACCCACGCCACCAAATCTCCGAAAAGGCAACAAATGACTTGAGCAAGAGTTTTAGCATGGTTTTTAAGGAGAGATCAAAGCATGGCTTGGGATAGAAAAGTCACTGAAAATGGTACTTCACACTCAAACTTTGAAAGAAGCAACAAAACACAATAAAAATCAACATTTGAGTGTGTTTTCCATGAAAACATCGAATAGGCAAAGAAAATCAAATATAACTCCATAAAGACCAAATCTTCACAAAGAAGATGTCGGTGGCCGAGGCCACCATGTATGAGTGTATGTGGTGTGACACCGCGAAGATATATCTTGAGTTCACCGCCACTACTCATCATTTAAGCTCACAATTCATAAAATGAACAAATAGAGACAAAATGAGTTCTTACTATCGGCATAATGGGGGGAGGGATAGTCCAATGGATTAGGACCGCACTCCCCCTATGTCCATGCCTACACCTAAACCAAACATATAGCTAAGAATAGGTGTGTATGCAAGATAGTCAAGCGACGCTCCCCGAATCTACGATATTTAGCTCATGCCTCAAATAAGTGAACCTTGCTTCATCAAGTGGCTTCGTGAACATATCGGCAAGTTGGATCTTCGTGGGAATATAGCCAAGCTCAATGTCACCCCGGTTGATGTGATCACGAATGAAATGATAACGAATCTCAATATGCTTCGTTCTTGAGTGCTCCACCGGGTTGTGGCCAATCTTGATAGCACTTTCATTGTCACATAAAAGAGGCACTTTGTCACAATGGACACCGTATTCCTTTAAAGTTTGCCTCATCCATAACAATTGAGTGCAACAACTAGCGGCCGCCACATACTCGGCTTCGGTGGTGGAGAGAGATATGCAATTTTGCTTCTTAGAAGACCAACTCACCAAGGACCTACCAAGGAATTGGCATGCCCCGGAAGTTGATTTCCTATCATCCTTGCAACCGGCCCAATCCGAATCCGTGTAACCGGCAAGAGAGAATGTTGAGCCTTTAGGATACCACAAACCAAACCTTGGGGTATGAACCAAATATCGAAAGATTCGAAGAACCGCCGTTTGGTGGCTTTCTTTGGGAGCCGCTTGGTACCTTGCACACACTCCTACACTCAACACAATATCGGGTCTAGATGCACAAAGATAAAGCAAAGAACCAATCATAGAGCGATAGAGTTTTTGATCACATCTTTACCCTTTGGATTAAGTTCAAGATGACATTTGGTGTCCATAGGAAACTTCTTCTCTTTAGCATTTTGCATCTTGAACCTCTTGAGCATGTCTTGGATATATTTGGCTTGAGAGATGAAAGTCCCTCCACTCAATTGCTTGATCTCAAAACCAAGGAAGTACTTCAACTCTCCCATCATGGACATCTCGAACCTATCGGTCATAAGCTTTGAAAATTCATCATTAAAAGCTTTGTTAGATGAGCCAAATATGATATCATCAACATAAAGTTGGCATATGAAAAGCTCCCCTTTAACCCTCTTGGTAAAAAGAGTGGGATCGATTTGCCCCACTTCAAAGCCACGGTCTACAATAGCTCTCTTAGGTGCTCATACCAAGCACGAGGTGCTTGTTTGAGACCATAGAGCGCCTTATCAAGCTTGTAGACATGGTTAGGGAAGTGTGGATCCTCAAATCCCGGAGGTTGCTTAACATATACCAACTCCTTTAAAGGACCATTAAGAAAGGCACTTTTCACATCCATTTGTTGCAATTTGAAATTATGATGTGATGCATATGCAAGAAGGATACGGATGGACTCAAGGCGAGCCACGGGAGCATAGGTCTCTCCAAAATCAATGCCTTCAACTTGAGAGTACCCTTGAGCTACCAATCTTGCCTTGTTCCTCACAACCATTCCATGCTCATCTTGCTTGTTCTTGAATATCCACTTGGTGCCTATAACATTGAGGCAATCTTTTGGCTTCTCCACTAGATTCCACACTTTGTTGCGCTTGAAGTTGTTGAGCTCTTCATGCATGGCTTCCAACCAATCCGGATCTTCAAGAGCTTCAAAGACTTTCTTTGGTTCCACCATAGAGATGTGGGCTTGATGTTCACTAAAGCTTGCCAATTGTTTCTTGTGGTGACCTTGTTCTTAGCATCACAAGGATATTTCTAGATGAAGACTCTTTCTTCTCCAATCTTTTTGACTCTTCTACGACGGGTTTCGATATCCTCATTGTTGCGAGGAATTATCGCTTGATCATCTTGATCATTTGAGTCCCCGTCTTGACCGAATGGTGACCTTGATCATCTTGATGCACATCTTCAATAATAGAAGGAGATGGTTGATCTTGGTCTTGACCTTGGCTAGTTGACAATAGGAGAACTTGGTTCTTGCATAGCCTCTTGGTCAACATGAGGAGGGTCTTGAACTTGTTCTTGGGTAGGTGCATCATTTGCTTCCATAGAAGGTGCAACTTCAACTTGTGATGATGGAGTCTCCACTTGAGTGGAGCTTGGACTTGCTTGAGGAGGCTCATGATGGATTTCAATGGGGCGATAGAAACCAACCCCCATTCTTCTTATTGCATCTTGAGGTTCCTCATTATCTACATCACAAACATGAAATTGCGCCACTTGGGAGCCGTCATTCTCATCGAACCTCACACTACAAGATTCCACAACTCTCCCTAAGGATTTGTCGTAGACTCTATAAGTGTGAGAGTTCGCACCGTACCCAACAAAAACACCCTCTAAAGCTTTAGCTTCAAATTTAGATAAATGAACACCTTTGATTTTGTAGAAACACTTACAACCAAACACACGGTAGTAGGAGACATTGGGCTTGTTGCCGGTAAGCATTTCATATGAAGTTTCCTTCTTTCCTTTGCGAAAGAATAACCGGTTGGAGGAGTGACACGCCGTGGAGATAGCTTCGGCCCACAAGAAGAGTGGAGACTTAAACTCCGCCAACATGGACCTAGCCATATCCATAAGAGTCCGGTTCTTCCTCTCGGCTACACCGTTTTGTTGAGGGGTATACGCAGCGGAATATTGATGACGAATTCCCTCTTCACTAAGAAACTCATTCAAGGTGTAGTTCTTGAACTCGGAGCCATTGTCACTTCTAATGGCCAATATGGGACATTGTGTTGACGTTGAACTTCATTGGAGAAGTCGATGACGGTTTGTTGAGTTTCATCCTTCGTCTTGAAGAAGAAAACCCAAGTAAATCTTGAATAGTCATCAACAATCACCAAACAATACTTCTTCCCACCAAGACTCGGTTGCGGCACGGCACCAAAGAGATCAACATGAAGAAGTTCCAATATCCTCTTTGATGAGATGATGGTGTTGCTTGGGTGGGGAGAATCATGCATCTTTCCTTCAACACAAGCCCTACAAAGACGATCTCTAGAAAAAGAAACATTCTCTTTTAGTCCAAGAATGTGGCCACCCTTGTGAAGACTTTGCAAAGTTCTCATGTTGACATGGGACAAGCGGCGATGCCACAACCACCCCACGTCGGCCTTTCCGAATAGGCATATTGCTTGAGTGTTGGTGACCCCGAAAAGTCTACCACAAACAACTCATTTTCAACATACCCAACGAACATGACCTTTAGAGTCTTGCTCCTCAAGAGTACCACCATATCAATAGTAAAATGGACATCAAAGTTCATCTTATTAAGAGCACGAACGGACATAAGATTGTAACCTAGAGACTCAACAAGCATGACATTTACAAGGGTGATATCCTTGCAACTACCACCTTGCCGAGACTCTTTACCTCGGCTTTTGACTTGTCACCATAAGAGACGGTTGAGTGATTTAGATTTGGTCTCAACTCCGTCATAATCTCCTTGCTTCCGGTCATATGACTAGTGCATCCACTATCAACCACCCATTTCGATCCACCGGAAGCATAGTCCTACAAGAGATCATTGCTTGGATTTAGGTACCCATTTCTCAATGGGTCCTCTTTGGTTAGCAACAAGGGTCTTAGGAACCCAAATAGAGTAATCAATGTAACCATCATAGGACCAACATATTGAGCATAAACATCCCCATAATAATCAACATAAAGAATATAGTTGGGGTTGTTATGCCCCGCAAAGTCACTACGAGTGGTCTTGCCCCTTGTGGCACTACCACCCGCAATGGAAGTCTTGGCTTGTGCGGGCTTGGTCTTGATCTTCTTGTTGTTGCTCACTTTCTTCTTGGGCTCGGCTACATAACCAAGACCCTCCTTCCCTTTGTGTGGTTTTTGCTCAAATAAGTAAGCAATACCCTTATCTTTACCTTTGGGAATAGAGGTCTTGGCACTAGTGGCCTTGGCAAGATCACTTCAACCTAGCATTTTCTTCAATAACATTTTCATGAACACGAGGAAGAATAGATATGCTAGTTGAGCTAGATTTAGAAAGTTGAGTTTGAAGTTGCTCATGAGACTTGACTAAAGGGAGTGAGTCGTTTCCAAGGCCTTGTGAGCCTTGTCAAGCTTCTCCATATCCTCAAGAAGTCTAGCATTAGCAACCCCAAGTTCAACTTTCTCCTTTTTAAGCACTTTATATTTAGCAAAGACATGATCTCTATCCTTAATGATTTTATTAATGATATCATCATTTTTAGCATCAAGAGAATCAAGTCTTTCCTCAAGAGAACATCTTTCTTCACTCTCTTCATCAAGAGAGGCATTCAAGGATGCTATGGAAGCATTCAAAGAGGCAATGGTGAGAGAATCCTCTCTCTCAATCTTACTCTTTTCTTGAAGAAGTTCTTCGGCCGCACATAGTTGTCTCATGAGAGACTCAACATGTTCCTTAGCTTCACCTTGCAAGTTAGTCATGAAAGTATCGAAAGCAACAAGTTCCTTCTTAATCACAAGACTAGATTGATCACTCATTTCATGCATAGTCTTGGGAGAAGGAGATGATACCTCGGTGACATGAGCCATGAGGCAACGAGCGTTGTTGGTGGAGAAGTTCTCATTGGGGGATTCAAAGAGAGAAGATGATGAAGTTGATACAATAGCCAATGCGGCTACCTCTTTAGTAGGTGCATCTTCATCTTCGGAATCACTTGTGGCATATTCTTCTTGTGCCACCAACACAATTCTTGGTGCCTTCTTGAAGAAAGGCTTCCTTGGTCTTGCGGGCTTCTTTTGGATCAACCTTGAGTGGTCCTTGGGGATGAGCTTCCCACCATTTTGCTCTCGGTTCTCATAAGGACACTCTCTTATGTAGTGGTTCTTGTCATGACAATTGTAGCAAGTCTTCACTTGAGGCTAGCTCTTTCTTCCCACTTGAGTTGTTCTCTTTATCAACTCGAGCTTTTGCCGGGTCTTCCCAAAACACTCTTGTGGCAAGAGCTATATGACCATTTAGAGCTTGTTCAAGATCATTGGAGCAATGTTGCTTGGGCACGCTTCAACCTCATCATTCTCATCAAGACATACCACCTTGGCCTTCAAAGCAAGTGAGGGGCCTTGTTTCATCCCCATGGCCCTAGCACGGTTATCTTCGGCATTCTTGGTGGCAACCTTGGAGGCTTGCACTTCTTGCATAACTTCATTGGATGTCATTTCGTTGTAGTTGTGTCTTCCTTGAATGGACTTCAACTCGATGGGCTCGAAGGCAAGAGAGCATTCACATACTTCCTCTTGACCCAAGCATCATCCACATAGGTTGCCCCCACATCATAGAAGGCCTTTGCAAGAGTCTTGAGTCTTCCATACATGTCTTCATGATTCTCATTGTCAAACATGTAGAAGCCTTCGGCATCATTGCTCAAAGAATCATATCTATTTTCTTCATGCTTTCATTCCCAAGAAATGCAACCTCAAGACAATTCCAAGCTTCTTTGGCGGTGGTGGCATTGAGAACATAATGCTTGTCACTTTCACTCAATGAAAGTTCAATCATGTGGAGTGCGGAGGCATTGAGTTGCTTTTCGGCAAACTCTCTTCTTGTCACATTGCTTGGATCCGCAACCTTGTATCCATCTTCAATGATCCTCCAAAGCTCGATAGAGGCACTGTTGATATGAGATTTCATTGAGCGTTGCCAACTAGCAAAAGCTAATGCATTAAGCTTAGGTGGAGGACCAATGGGGTTTATGCGGGTGGTGATAGGTGGGTCGATAGGGTACCATCCCGGAACGGCATGGTACTCTTCCTTCCCATCTACATGCTTGGTAGGAGGTGGAGGAGGTGGTTTAGATCCGGAGGTGGTTTCCACCCCCTTTTTATTTTTCTCTTTACCCTCCTCGGAATCACCTCATCGGAGTTAGAGACACCTCTAGTGGGATATCTTCCGAAACCTTGCCTTTTGCAAATTTCATGAGCATGTCACGAAACTCATCAAATTTGACATTCATGGACGATGTCAATGTTGTTTCCAACTCTTTGATATCGGCCATGGATGCGCGGTGGCTTGGCCTTTTGGCTTCATTAGCCTTGGCAAGATCGGCCTCATCCTCACTACGTGTCATACTTCTCTTAGGCGGTTAAGCCCAAAACAAGAGAGCCTAGGCTCTGATACCAATTGAAAGGATCGGTATGACACCTAGAGGGGGGGGGTGAATAGGTGCTACTCCAATTTTAGTCTTTTTCAAATTAGGCTTGACACAAAAGGTAAATTCTCTAGATATGCAACTACGGTGAATTTACCTATATGACAAGCTAACAACTAAGCACGATATATATAAGTAAGGCGGTAAACAAGGATAGAGGTAACCGAAGTCAAAGCACGCGGAGACACGGATGTATTCCCGAGTTCCTCCTTTTTAGGGGAGTACGTCTCGTTGGAGAGGTGTGAACCAACACAATGGTTCAACACCACAAAGGCCTCACCCTCTTCTCCGGTGAACCGCACCACAAAGGATTGGTTCACTTCAACTATCGGAAACCTTCAAGGCGGAGTCCGGAGCCTTTACAACAACGATTTGGGGCACAACCCACAAAGGATTGGGGGCTCCCAAACAGCTACAATCTGTCACAAAGACAATCAAGTAAGTACAACAATGGGCTAGGTTTTCCTAGTGGAAACCCTAGCAATGTTCCCTCAAGTGAATGAGGGGGAAATGAAAAACGGCTTGGTGAAGATGTAGATCGGGGCCTTCTCCTTCAATCCTCCAAAGATCAACGAGTTTGGGTGGAGGGATTGGGAGATCTAGTGATTCTTGAGTTGCAATAATGGAGTTTTCAATTCTGGGCGAGCTCCTTGGCTGGAGGTAGGTGGATGGGTATTTATACCCTCCCAGAAAATCTGACCGTTGTGCTCGATTCCGCGCAGAATCACTTGGGCCGGAACTTCCGGCCTGGCCGAAACTTCCGGGCAAACCTCCGGCCGATTACAGAACACATTTCTTCCGAAAAATTGTCGACCGGAAGTTTCAGGCCGGAACTTCCGCCCCTTGGGCCGGAACTTCCGGTCCAAACCGGAACTTCCGACCAGTGTAAAAGCCCTGCATTTTCACAAGAACAACTCTTCTATGTTTGTATAATTTGTACCTGTCACAAGCTTAACATACTGTTAAACAGCGCTTGTGTTATCATAATCACCAAAACAAGATTACAGACAAGTTTGCCCTTTCAAACGTAGGTACTACAAGAACTGCACCTGCCAGATTCATTGACCTCACCCGAGATACGGTATTGTTTTTGAAAACTATGATCCCTTTGAGTAACTAAACCATATATGAGCTCTTTAAAAATACATTTTTAAATATGGCCTCTTGAGGTCGGTGTCAAAGAGAATGGAGCCGACCTTGTTCAATCCGACACCATTCAGACATTCTCATAGTTTTCTTAATGATTTAAAAAAAATTAAAACAAAGGTCAGTGCTAAATAGGATGGAACAGACATGTACAATCACTTGGAATAATTTTGGAGAGGCATAACAGATTAGTTTCGCTTGAAGGCCATATTCAGGAAAAGAAAAACAAACTTAGATACGGTTATATTAACCTTCCGCGCGCCCCAATCATCATCATCATAGTATATATAAAAGTTGCGCAGATCGCTGCCCTCCCCACGGTCGTGCTACTGTAGATAGCACTGTTCATCTACAGTGTTCTACAGTAGCACGATCCCGCCCGTCCGTCGCCGATCGAACGGCCAGCAGCAGACGCGCTCGACGGTTTTGCGAAGAGACCCCTCGCGGCTGACAAATGGCACCGCGGTCCTCAACTTCCCGTGCGGAAGGACCTATTTAGAATTATAGCAAAAATCGAGGACTTTCCTGCAAAATCTTCCAGAGCATCCCCCTACCTCCTTCTTCTCCGCCCGACGCCGGAGTCGCCGCGCCGCCGCCAACGCAATCCACCGCCGCTACGCGCCTCCCAGTCCAGATCGACGAACATGACGACCACCGCCGTCCTCGCCTCCACCTCCTGGCCACGCGCCGCCTACCAGGACGCCGAATCCGCGCCGGAATCGCCGTCGGCGCGATCGGTGGCCGTCGCCGCGTTCCCTGCTCGCCGGCGACGCTCCGGTGGTCTACAGGCGGCGGCGCCGCCACCTACGTGCTGCCCGCGTCGAGGCGCATCCGGTGCGCTCGCCCGCGCGTCCCAGATCGCGCTGTCGCGACGCCGGCGACCTCGCCTCCGCCGCGGCGGCTCCGGCCACTATGACGTCAGCTTGACGTTACAGTGGGCCCGTCCTGTCCAGGCGGGCACGCTGTTGGGCTGGCCCAATTCGTGCGCCGTTGTTCCAGCCCTTTTATTTTTTTCTATCTTTTCTGTTTTTTCTCAATTCTCTTTGCACTTTCTATTTCCCAATATTTCCCTAGCTTTTTAAATAGACATCCAAATCAATACAAAACAAACTCAAAAAAAGGTGTAAAGAACAAAACATCCACTTCAAATACTTAGACACCTTTTCCGAATTATTTGTATGGAATACACAATAGCCATTTAAAATACATTGTGACATTTCCAAAAAAAATCCAAATCTTAAATTTCAAGCAATATTTGAAATTCACATCTTTCTTTTTAACTCAAATAATAACCACAGTAAATAATACCGGCAATGCCATGGAAAATATACCAGAATGACCACACAAAAAAAAGCCTAATTATGTCATAAAACCACAATTAAAATTTCAGATTTTTCATACTCCTCACAAACTTGCCAAAACACGATATTTTCACATTCCAAAAGATTCAAACCCGAAAAAAAATTCCAATGTAACCATTTCAAAAATAAATTTCTTCATACCGTGTTACTTACAAATACAGAAAAAAACCTCTAAGAATAAACAACACCTGTTAATGCCATATGAATTCTACAAAATCCAATAACTTCTAAAATATTGAACAAAAAAAATCCAAATTAACAAAACATTCACATAAATAAATGCTCGACTTTTATGCCATATAACCGAAATTCAAACATGTATATTTCGAATATTTACATCTCCTTCAAATCATATCATTTTGTTAACGTTACAACCATTGGACATAGCAACATATAAAAAAAAACGTTGGCATTTATGCCATGCCAACAAATTCCAAGTTTGAATATTTCATATATTTAAGTACACTCCAAATCTCCAAATTCCTTAAAAACTTACAAAAAAAAATTGAATTTCAGAAAGGACGTTGCTACTTACATGAGGTAGATAAATCCCAATATAACTTAAATACATTTTAGATCTTCAACACACAAAAAAATCGCCAAGGGTTCTTTTTACAATACAAATTTATTTTCGAATCTGAAGCATCATCGAATTTTCTCAGTAAGGGCGCGGCGTCGCGCAAAATATCACTAGTTCTTGTTCCCCCCAACACCCAAGCGAAAGCCACTTCCCCCCGCCCGCTCGCCGCAAAGCTCCCAAATCCCGCACACCCGAGGAGGCGACTCGCCCGCGCGCGAGGGAGCGAGTTCGAGAAACTCGTCGCACGGCGGCGGCGCCGACCACCGGTCGCGGGGACAGCGGTCGAGATGACGGACGGCCACCTCTTCAGCAACATCTCCCTCGGCGGCCGCGTCGGCAACGTGAGTGCGCCTCCTCCGCCGAGCTCGTTCCCGCCGGTTCAAATCGATTCGAGGCGCTGTTTCGTTAGGGTTTCCAGCTCGATTGTTAGGCCCCGTGCTGGCGGCTTGGCGCCCCCCGGAATTTGGGCTCGCGTTTTCGTTGTGCGGCGCTTGATTCCTCTAGGGTTTACACGCTAGGGTTTGTTCTGCGCGGCTCGGAAGCCGCTCCAGAGAGTAAATTTGTCATCCTCCATTGGGTGTTGGATGTAGACACGTCTCTTGGTTAGTGCGAATCAAGCAAGCTTGCGACGGAATAATTTGGAAACTCGACTAGAAGTAGGACTAAATCCAGGGATTCGAGCATCAGTTCATGGAACAGATCTCGCCATCCATTGTGTGGAATGTCTTATTCAATTGCGGGCCTTCCATTTTGTGTGCATTTTGGCATTCATTTGGCCTATTGGTCCTATGGCTGCATCCTGCTGGGAGATTACAGCCTATGGCCTGCATAATCGCGACATTTCTAGTATTTAGATTTTAGAACCTTCTATTCTCTGTCTCTCCACGCGTTTTAAGGATATTCCTCTTATTGTTTCTTATTTTTACGAATTAGAATCGTGCATTAGTATGCTTGCATCTGTTTTGGAACTAGTGAGGACCGATTCCAAAAGGTTGCAAAAAAGCACATAATTCAATTTCAGTACAACCCCCTATTTTTTGTGGATGTTGTTTAGTTGGTCACTATTAGTGGCATCACTGGCTATGCTGAAATTATTGTTGTGCTCTTGCAGAACCCTGGTCAGTTTAGGCTTCATTCAGGAGGGGTTGCATGGAAGAAGCAAGGTGGAGGAAAGACCATTGATGTTGATAAAGTTGATATAGTTTCCATGACATGGATGAAAATCCCCAGATCTTATCAGCTTAATGTTGGAACCAAAGAGGGCATCAGATACATGTTCAAAGGCTTCCGTGAACAGGTAAAAGTCCCCAACCATTTTCCTCCAAGGAAAACTAGTTGAGTACTTGGGTGTATATACACTATGAAGATTTGCTAGAAATAAGAGAATAATTCTTTTCTAGACACAATGTCTATGCAATAACAGTCACACCTGCTTTCTGTGTCAGATTTCTTATCTTGGGTAATCGAAACTCTCAGTGTATTCCTTTTAACCTGAGAAATATTTGTTTAAATTATTCTGTAGGATGTTAGTAACCTTACTAACTTCATACAAAAGAACACCGGAATCGCACCAGAGGAGAAGCAGCTTTCTGTTAGCGGCCATAATTGGGGCGTGGTTGATATCAATGGTTAGCTGATTTCTCTCTACTCTGTCTGGCAGTTGGTATGCTGTGCCATTTCGTAAACTTCTTCTGGTTTTATTTCATCTTCATATTCTTCCCATTTCAGGCAATATGCTTAGCTTTAACGTCGGCTCGAAGGAAGCATTTGAAGTCTCTCTAGCAGATGTATCTCAAACTCAGCTGCAAGGAAAAACTGATGTTGTTCTTGAGTTCCATGTCGATGATACTACAGGTGCTAATGAGGTATGTGGTTTCTCTGGATAAGTTGATCCAAAATTTCCATCTAGTTTTGTAGAACGTTGCCTGTTGGTTGGATTTTACTTGCTGTTGGGTGTAGAAGGGTAAATTTTATGTCGTATGAATCTTAACACTGCTGTGTTTCTCTTAAGTTACATAAGCTACATGTTTCCCTTTTGGTGGTTGTACAGTTCATAGCCACATTTTGTTATAAGATCATTAGCAACATACGTGATCGTGACTCTTTTTTTCAACTTTTATACTGCAGAAAGATTCGTTGATGGATCTAAGTTTTCATGTACCAACTTCAAATACTCAATACGTTGGAGATGAGGAACGGCCTTCAGCTCATGTGAGCTCACTCGATAAGCACAATATAATAGTGGCACATGCATGCTTATTTGGTGCAAATAATGAAATATTCTCTTTATTTTAGATTTTCTGGCAGAAGGTCTTGGCCATAGCTGATGTTGGCTCATCAGAGGAGGCTGTTGCTTCATTTGAGGGAATTGGAATTCTTACTCCAAGGTGTGAAACTCTTGAACTACAGACCATTTAGCTTATAGAAAAATCTGGATATGCTGTTAATGTTTATTTTCTTCTATTATATCACAATAAGCTAAATGGTTCCTTTTTTAATTCAGGGGTCGATACACTGTTGAGCTTCATATGTCATTCTTACGACTCCAAGGGCAAGCTAATGATTTCAAAATCCAGTATAGCAGTATTCTTCGCCTCTTTGTTTTGCCAAAGGTTACATTTCTTTCATGCTTTTTCTGTGAAATCTGTCAAAAATTCTCCACCTCTTATTTTTGCGTATTGTGGGGAAGCTAATAAGATTTTATGTTTATGTATTCAGTCAAACAATCCTCATACCTTTTTGGTTATTACACTTGATCCGCCAATTCGCAAAGGACAAACATTATATCCTCACATTGTTATTCAGGTATTATATTACAATTCATTTCATATTAACTTTGTTATATTTGCCTTAGACATTTAATAACTATTTCCTTTATGAACAGTTTGCTACAGAGGCAGTAGCTACAGCGGAACTGTCATTAAGTGAGGAGGTTTTGGCTGAAAAGTACAAGGATAGACTGCAGAGTTCTTACAATGTGATATGCTTATTCGCTTTCAACAATCTAACTTTCCTGCCATCTGTTTAAGTTTAACGTGCTATGTTTAACGTCAAAAGTCAATCCTAGCTCACGTTGATATTACTTTCCTTCCATGGCGGTACATTAGGGTTGTAGGCTTTAACTTCCCCATTGATCTAGAGTTCTAGACGGTTGTAGGCTTTAACTTCCCCATTGATCTATGTGGCTAATACTTACATTTTTATATCTGTATGCCCAAATACACATCTCCATTATTGCTTCTATTGATATGCCTAAATACACATCTCCAATATTTTTCTATTGATATGCCCAAACTGCTGAAACACTGAAACCCTCCAATAAATTTCTTACCTAACTGGATATTCATCAGATCATAGTCAGTGTTTGTCTTTGCAAAGTTCCATTCATCATAGATGCCACTGACGATTCAGTTCTTCTTGCAAGTATGTAACTGATTGTGGTCGAGTGCGAAAATCATGTTAATTATCACATATCCATTCTTGTGCCCTGATCAAGTGATTGTACCCTTATGTTTGTTCACATTCTGCTCCTAAACTATTTCATTTACAGTTGTTGAATCTTGATTTATATTTGTGGAACTCCAGATGGACTTATGAACTCATATAGTCTTTGATTTGTTCCTAGGGTCTGGAACATGAGGTATTCTCGAAAATCCTCCGTGGCCTGTCTGGTGCTAAGGTGACAAGACCAAGCACGTTCCGCAGTTGTCAAGATGGATATGCTGTGAAATCATCACTTAAAGCTGAAGATGGATTGCTCTATCCTCTTGAAAAGGGCTTTTTCTTTCTGCCGAAGCCTCCAACACTCATTCTGCATGAAGAGGTCTAGTTTGTACATTTCTAGCATTATTATTGGTTCTTCCTCCATTGGTCCTCTGCTAAGCTATTACTTACTGCAGATTGAGTATGTTGAATTTGAGCGTCATGGTGCTGGTGGTGCTAGTATGTCGTCTCACTACTTTGATCTCCTGGTCAAGCTTAAAAATGATCAAGAACATCTCTTCAGAAATATCCAAAGGAATGAATATCATAACCTCTTTAACTTTGTCAGGTATATGCCTTTCTCAAATCGATTTGATCATCAGTGTATGATTTATTTTTTATGGAGCTAATAAGTACTTCTTTTCTTTTGTCTTGTTAAAGTTCTAAGAATTTGAAGATCATGAATCTTGGAGAAGATGGCATTGATGGAACTGGTGCTGTTGCAGCTGCTCTTCAGAGCGCTGATGATGACCATGTGGATCCACATATGAATAGAATTAAAAATCAGGCCGGTGAGGAAGAAAGTGATGAAGAGGTACTGCTTCTATGCAATCTTTGATCTTCTTTGTCAGTGTTGTCCTGGATTGGAGCACCTAATGCATTTGCCTATATATCTTGACATAATTCTTTTTACTGTAGGATGAGGATTTCGTGGCGGACAAGGATGACAGCGGATCTCCTAGCGACGATTCTGAAGAGGAGGGGTCTGATGCTAGCTTAAGTGGAGGAGAAAAGGAGGTAACTAAGTTTACTGTGGCTGTATCCCTAAGAAAAATCTTCCTGAGCCAAATATATGCAGTAAGACACTGTTCTAATAACTTGCTGTTTCAGAAATCTTCCAAAAAGGAAGTTAGTAGCTCAAAGCCACCGGCGAAGAGGAAGCCAAAGAGTGCGGATGTGGAAGGTTCAGAGAAAAGAAAGCCAAAAAAGAAGAAGAAAGATCCCAATGCCCCTAAAAGAGCAATAGCACCATTCATGTACTTCTCAAAGACTGAGCGAGTTGTAAGTTACTTGCGCCCGTCCGTATTTAACTATTTATATATTCTGCTTTCATGGTGACAAAATTTAGACAGTTGCACAGCTACGATATCAAATCCGCGAGTCTTGCATTATTTTTATGCTTTGTGAATTTTACAATAAACTTTTATTTCTTCAGTTATAGTAGGATAGCTTTGGCCCAAGCTAGGCCATTGTTTATATGTCAAGTTTTGGAGTCGATTTGCTGTTCTTACTCAAGACATGTGACCATACTGATCAAAATTAAGCAACCATGAAGTTAAGTGCACCATAATCCTGAAACTTTCATATTTTTCTAATGTAGAATTTGAAGAACGACAATCCTGAACTGGGTATCACAGATATAGCAAAGAAACTTGGGGAGAAGTGGGGAAAGATGTCAGGTAAGATTTCCCTTACCCGCTTCACATACCCTAAGTTACTATGGCAGTCTAGTGCACCACTTTAAGTTTACCGAAACAATCGGTTGAACAGTGGATAAACCTTGGTGATCATAATTTTCCAATTGTCATTTTTGCAGCCGAGGAGAAGCAGCCATACGTCGATCAGTCCATAGTGGACAAAAAACGCTACGCAGAGGAGACTGCCGCATACCGCGGTGCCGCTGCTGCTCCTGTGGACGTGGGCTCTGCTGATGAATCGTCCGACTGAACTGGAAGATTCACAGTTTATTGAAGAAGTTCCAGTATTAGTAGGTATCCGTTATTAGCTGTTAACTAGTGAGGTGTTCACTTTGTTCCTGAGTTTACAAAGAACAGAGTAGAGAGGATGCAGGAACCAATGTTGCTAGCTTTTCGGCGTCCATGTTGCTTTGCTATGGAGTACGAATGGTCAGTGCTCGTCGTATGTCGCTTGTATAATCGCTCCATGGATGGGCAATCCAACCATGGCGAGTTGGTGCCAAGAGTTTCCAGTATTTGCTCTTTTTAATGTATGAAGGCTTAGATATGAATGAGTTTAATTATCTTTCCCAACAAGACTTTGCTGTCTTGATCAATCAGTTTTTTTTAGGGCATGACGAGATAGTCGGCAACCGGACTGATTACGTTACACGAAAAATTCTCCAACCAAAGTGATCGACTATCTGATGTCCCACTTGCACCTAATGAGGCTATCTCATGCGCTGGTTTGTTACACTCTTGAGACATGTTCGAACTTAACCTGAATAAGAGAACTTGGCTATGGCAAGATGGTTAGGAAGACCCACCAGAGTTCAGAACCTAGGTTTAATATGGTTGGAGGACCCAACAGAGTTCAAACCCCAGATTTGACGCTGATGTTTCTCATTTAGGCGGAATATTCTTTAGTGGGAGGCGATGTTCCCGTCGACAGCGAGACGTCCGTGGTGACTCCCGTCAATCTCAAGACCCAACCGCCGGCTCAGTCTCTCGAAGGTGCTCATAAGGGTAGGGTGTGCGTGTGTGCGTTCATAGGGGTGAGTGTATGCGCGTATATGTGAGCGTCTGCGTTGTACTGTGTTTCGCAAAAAAAAAAAACTTAACCTGGATAAAGGAATTTGACAATAAGAACTTCGCATGAAGCATTAAGGTCCCAGCCTCAGAGATCACAGGCATTCGTCTCCATTGGTTGTGTTTCCTTGAAGGTATTGTTTGGAGATTGGATCTTCTCCTAGATCAAACTCATCATATTGTTCAACATGGAGCTCGTGCACTTTTAGCTTGATGATGGAGTCGCTTTAGAGAACCTTTCTAAATCTAGGTGTTGTCCATGGCGGTGGTTTGTTAATGTTGCTGCTAGTCTCTGATCACTTCGGCGCTGCTTTTTTTAGCGTTGTGCATCCTTAATGTCTAGAATAATTGTTACATTATGTTATTGCAATAATAACATAATCTTGGGTTTAATATATTTTCTTAATCAAAAAATGTACACATGTCCACTTAACCGTGTCTTAAGCGAAACGCTTTTAAGTTGGATTTAGTCTCTTCTTTATCTTTACTATGGTATTATCTACTCCTTCCGTCCCCATTTAAGCGACGTCCTTATTTTGTGTGCCCTAAATTTAACTAATGATGCATGCGAATTATATCATAAAAATTATATCATTAGAAGTAGTTTCAATACATGACTCAGGTCCTAGCGATAACTTCCGAGTAGACAAAGTGTGACGTCGTAATGCACTTAAGACGGAAGATAAATTCGCCTAAGACAAAGCGTTCACCACGTTAATTTGGAAGGTTTTTACCGCCAATTATTATGTTTTTAAAAGTGTTTTTAAAGGAATGAGGTAGGGAAAAGCCCCTATAACCTTTTTTTGAAATAATAATAATCGAAATTTGTATCCGTGAGGACTTGATCCTGTGTGGCTTGATTGTACATTCACAATCAAATCACTTAACACTGGCAACTTCAGGAGAAGACGAAGTAGGAAGTGAGGCCTAGCTGAACTCGGGGTTTAATATTGGCGGAATAGCCAACCTTGTAGGCCCACGAACATGAGATGAACCACAAAGACGAGCCTTGGTCGTCTACCCCTCTCCCGCTACAGTAGAGAGGGGCGACTTTTTCGCCTCCCGCAGATCCACCGAGTCGCCGCGGATCCAGCTGATCCCTCGCCCTCCGCCGGCCGCTCCGGCGGCGGGAGGGCGGGGGATCCCTGCGTCGCGTGTGTACATAGTGTAGGGCGTGTGGGTTCTTCGGCCGGCGGCGCCATGGAGGGTTGGTTTCGTCGGTGTTTTGGTGCAGGTGGGTTCCTCGTCTCGCGGCGGAGCTCGGTGGAGGTCCGCGGCGCCGCACCTGCCCCTTCACTCTCTGGGATCTCTGGATCCACTGGGAGTGCCTCCCCCTTCCCGGATCTGGCGTGGCGGCCGATCTGGGTCGACGACTTCGAAGCTGGAGCAGATGCAGGAAGACGATGGAGAAGAAGCGGGAGCTGGATGGAGGCTCCTTCGAGCTCGAGGACCGGCGACTTCCCGCCCGCCTGGGGGCGTCTTCCCAACCAAGGATTGATGGAAGATGCGGCGGCGGCGCGCCACCGGCACGTACTGCTCTTCGTCGACTTCTCCGGGTTGCAGATGGACGGTTTTGTATTTTCTATCCTTCTCGAGGATCTCTCTGTAATGCTTTTCCTGTAATTGCTCTGGTTTCATCGCAAAAAAAAAAAATGAGATGAACCACAAAACTAGGGTGTAGCATGACGTGATTATGGCCGCCCTCCACTGTGGTCTCACACATGACAAGATGGTCCGACTCGATGCCAGACTGAATCAAGATAGAGTCGGTGTATAAGGTGGAGGTTTAACTTTGAAGTCAAGTCATAAGACGTAGCCGGCTCCAGGTAGGATACCGACCCCGAACCAATATGAGGATGACTCTATAAACCCTAAGTTGACCACGTATATAAGGCCGACGAACACCCTCAA
Source organism: Poa pratensis (assembly GCA_947311845.1). Classification (NCBI taxonomy): domain Eukaryota; kingdom Viridiplantae; phylum Streptophyta; class Magnoliopsida; order Poales; family Poaceae; genus Poa; species Poa pratensis. Next base: position 86,619,773 of record CAMZMU010000027.1, read on the forward strand.
GGGGCAAGCAATATCCCGAAGGGGCAAGAAATATCGTCCATATAGCAGTATGTTAATCAATATATCAATCCATACAGCCAACCATGAGTAAGCCTTTACCTTGCGAGGGGTTGAATCTAGATAAAGCGTAGGTACTGATCCTCTTCCTACTTTTCTTAAACCACCTAGCCACACCTCTCTTAAGCCACCCTATGATGGCTACCACAGTAACAACTCCACGACATGTACTCACGTGTAAAATGCTTCAATTTTATTTTGTGTGTTTGGTACAAACAGTTTTGCAAAAATTGCATATATATATTCTTCTAATGTTGAATTCTTTGGGCACATATATTGGATGCTGTGTCTTTTTCTAGAAACAGTAGCGTGTCTTTTCAAGCTTTGTTGCAAAAAAAGTTTCGTTGCATATTTTTTGTTGCTGCACATGTATGTTGTAATATTTATTCACAAGTTTATAGATTCTCCATAAAAATGTTATTATTTTTTGACATTTAAGAAAATTGCTTCATTGACTAGATGCTTCTGTTTTCTTCCAAATCATATCGACTCACGAGCCGGCTGATATTTCCCCATCAATAGGCCGGTTATCCCCTATCGTTGGCCCTACTCTACTCTATCACTATTGTTTTTTGGAGAATTACTTCCTAGATTTTATTACTGGTTTATTTAGCACGCGATTAATGATGCACTTGCCTATTTCTGTTTTTTTTTGGAGTACGCAGAGTAATCAACATTATCATTATGACATTCGATGCCGACAAACTAATAAAATCTGGATAGATCTTATATAGGAAAAGTTAATGTTGAATCCATGGTATAAATGAAGATCAACCAACTGAAATCTTTGGCTGTGGCTTCGCCCTGGAGTTTGAAAAAAAGGACCAAGCTGTCATGTTGCTTTGTTCAAAAGAAAAAAAAAGCTCTCATATCGCAAAGGAATAAGTCCAATATGAACCTCGAACTCGTAGGCCGTAGCTAAACTGAACCCCAAACTTCGATTTCCGGTAATCGGCACACTGAACTATTAAATCCCGGTCTAATACGAACCTTGGACCTATTTTGCACATCAGGAAAAAAATAATCCCAGATAGCTACTCCCACTGACAACAGTGGCCCACTGACGAGGGAGAGAAGCACGAGTAAGTAGCAAAACCATGGAGAACGGGGCGGGCTGGGCACGACTACAGCCAAGGCGAAGGCGGTGGGGAGGGCGAGCTGGGCGCGGGCACAACCATGGCGAAGATGGCGGCGAGGGTGGGCTGGGCTCGGCCAAAACCATGGCGAACGACGGCGAGGGCGAGTTGGGCAAAGGCACGACCGTGGCGACGAGGACGAGCTTGGTGCGGGCGCAGCCATGGCGAAGATGTACGACGACGAGGGCGAACTGGGCGCAGCCATGGCAAAGACGGCGACGAGAGCAAGCTGGGCACAGCCATGGCGAAGACGAGGCGAGGGCGGGCTGTCGCGGACAAAACCATGGCAAACGGCGGCGAGGGCGGGCTGGGCGCGGCCAAAACCTGGACGGGTCCTGCGGATTTAGGATGCACGTTCTATTGATGATCACAAAGCCTTCAATGAGGCCGTCCACGACCTGGGCGCCAACCCATACTTGAGCGTCTCCTCGAAATAGGCTTTCGCCCCGCTTTATAAATAAAGCAACGACCATCATACAAACAATGATACAAACACAACACCACATGCCGGGCAGCAGCACACACACAAGCCCAAAGAGAAAAGAAAAGAAAGCGATGGCGAAACAACTAAACGATGAAGACCCTCAACTGTTGCGCCCCAGTCTAAGTCCCACCACGATCCAAGCCTCTGAAGCGCCACCGTACCAAGCAACACCTTCAAGAAGGGAAACGCCATCGATACGACGCTGCTGCCAAGACCAGCGGTCCTAGGGTTTCCCCCGGTACGTAAAGTATAGTAGACAGGGGATTCCCACAACGCCCTCCAGGAAGGGATGGTGCCACACGACGGCGTCACCGCGTCAGGGTCAGACCAGCTAACAGGGATTTCTCCCAGCCCTGTCCACAAAAAAACCATGGAGCAAAAGAGCACCACCACCCAGCTTCGCCGCCCACCAACATGCGCCACCACGATCTTGCAGTCGTCATCATTAGTTGCTTCGAGAAACTGGCAAGCGGCCTGGATCCGGAGGCTCACGATATCTTTGGGGCGAGGGACAGCAGCCTCGCAGCCACGCGGGAGGAACCCACCTCCACCGCCGCGAGGCAGTCATAGACCGGACAGAGCAGCGGGAGCACACCAGACCCGCATTGGCCCGGCCGGGCCCGAATGGGCCCGTAAAGCTCCGGCCACCCTGCTGCAATAAGCAGGCCGCAGAGCCGCCGTCCCGTGACCCCAAGTAGTCACCGCCTCCACCTCCAGGGAGCTCCGCAGCTGCCATGTTCTGGCCGGCTGAAGCCCATCTAGGATCGCCCGAGCCTATCTGGGCCAAGGCCAAGCAGCAACCGGCGACCGTCGCGACCAAGGAGCTCCGCCGCGGAGAGCATCGCCATCAGCTTCACCCGGCCACGCCGGACCAGGGCATCCCTAGGAGCACCGCCGCCATGGCAAGGAAGGGCCCTGACCCGCCTACCATGGCGCGAGGAGAAGAGATCCGCCACCGCCAGCGTCGCCCGAGCCTTGCCCGACGACCCCTGCGGCGGCGGCGACGGAGGAGGGGCTGTAGAGGAGGGAGCGACGGCCGGCTGGAGCAGAGAGCCTTGTCGCCCTCGGGGGGGGGGGGGGGGGCGAGAGGAAAAGGGTTTCGTCCGTACTTGAGCGTCTCATGCAGCACGTTTATCCAGAGCTCTCCTTAGGGGGCGTACGTCCACGTAAGGCGCAGCGCCGCCATGGTGCACCCGCATCCTGGCGCCGTCGGCGCCACCTAGGATTCCATCTTGATGACGACCCCGCCGGCTGCCTGATAACCCCCAAGAGCATGGGATCACTGTAGCACCTCTCAATGTGGAAGTAAGGTATAGATCCGTAGGAGCAAGAAGGAAAAGTTATCTATTCCCTACAACTAAAGTGTCACAAGTTTTAGTTGATTATGCACTAAATAAGTTTAAATAACGGGATGGTTGATTTAATGGATGGAAGTTTAATGCAACAAACAATAATGTAAAAGTGTCCCAATCCTCTTTATTGCAAGAGGACAAGACAAAGATTTTCTCTTATAGGAACAATGGATATGGGTTCACTTAATCCTCTCTCATCTACGGTGATTATCATGTTATAGATAAAGTACAGATAATTATCATGTTTTAATGGTAGCTTTTATGACGGCTATATGTCCTAAAACACATAGTTGAAAGACTAGCGTGGTTGCCAGGTTACCCTCGTAAGGCTAGCGTGGTTTCTCTCACTCCCACATCATACTATTTCTTTTTACCCCCGATAAAGGATGTTGGGCGGTACCATGTCACTCAATACCTATGCCGTGTCACATCGCCCATCCCGTACCTACATACATCATACTTCTTAATGGACAATATTCTAAACACTAGTGCAATAATTTATATTTCATGTGTGTGACCACATCTCTCTTATCTATCTACACTTGGTGGTGTCAATCACCTCATGATAAGAATAAACAAGGCATTATGAATAAATCAAACCGTCACATGCATCATAGAATATCTCCAAAGTATGACTAGTCATAAAAGTTCCAACACAACAGTAAATGCATAACAAATCATCTCATACCACAATATCCACCATAGGAATTACATAGATGACCGTAATCATGTTCAACAGCTCATATGGTACTAATTAGTGAAGCTCAAAGAGAGCAGAGACACATAAGTTACCACCACAAACCCAAGTCCAGGGGGTGGACTATTCCCCTTCATCATGGAGACGGTGGAGAAGTCGTTGGAGAAGGTGGAGACCACCCCGGCAGCGCTCCGCCGGAGTTTTCCCCTCCAATCTTCAGCTCCAGATCTCTGTTTCGGTGTTTCTGTGTTTTGGCTGCGCTCCCTCCAGAGAACGTCGGGGGACTATTTTTATAGTCATTTTTAGGTCAAGACCATGTCGGTGGAGAAAAGATCGACGGCAGTGGAGCCTGGAGGGGGAAAAGAGGTGGGCCCACGCGGCCAGGTACAGTAGGCCACGTGGGACCCTCTATCTTCCAGCCTGTTGGGCTTCTGGTCTTTAATTTGAGACCATTGCGTTAATCTCGAAAATTCTGAACCGTGCTCTCTGACCTTGTCCTTTTTGGAGTCCCGAAGCTCCCAGAAAGTCCAAAACACTAAAGAAAGATGTTTTCTGACTGTGCAGGGTTAATTCCATAAAAATAGGAAACATACCAAATATTCCCAAAATCATTATAAAACATTGATATAATCCTTATATGATGCAAATATGATTGGAATCTCTACTATATAATACTAGGAAACATGCCCGTGCATTGCAACGGACACAAAACTAATAAACTTGGAATACACTTAGTTAATAATTTCGTGGCATAAGTATACGACGTCTTAATTGTAGAACAAAAAAACACACGCATGGTTGGACTTTTTTAGTATTTATACTTAGCCCATTTTGCAACGAAACCTCAGAACGCATTCCTCTTTTAACACTTTTTACAACAAGAAATCTTTTAGCTGTTTAGTTGGGCGTTGGGACTTGGTCACCGGCACGGAGTAGTTCGAACTCCACCACGCACTTGTGCATGCGTTGCCACGACCTCATAATTTTTTATGGTCGTGTAAATCTGACTTGCTTATTTAAACCTTATTTGTCTATCTAATTTTCCCAAAGTACGCTCTCGCCACGCAATAGGTAGACCTAATTTGTTCTAATCTTAGCTAATGTGCAATGGGCGACATAAACCAAAACCTTCTTACGCCGATGTTGCATCATGGCAAGCATAGCGGTCATCTGGGCACGAATCAGTGATGAAGTGTATATGACATCAACTGGGATATTGCATATTCTTTTGCCCGCCTCAATCGCCTCGTTGACACCCTTTGGGTCAGGGGCACATCGACACAGCCAGTAAACAGGTTTTTCTCATTTCACAAGGATTCACCATGCCGAATCAATATAAGCGCACTTTCACCTACAGTACAGGAGGAATCATTTCGGATTTTTGTAAATTGTTTAAGTGCCCTAATAAAATCCTCCAAAGCTGCTGGAATTTTTAAAAGAAAGCAGAAGGACCAATCTGTGATGATTCTATAAGTTCCAGGGGCCATTTTGTAAAACCATCTTTAAAACATCTCTAAAATTCTACTGAAAAGGATAAGAAGAAGTTTATAACTATTCTTTAAGAAATCGTCCCTTTTAGTTACTTCTCTAAAACTTCTCCTTTTTCCGACCATGTCTCAAACATGGTGCCAAGCCACAAAATAGCCTCGTACCAACTCATTGGTACAGGTAAGAAACAACATCTTCACTTCCCACACTTTCCAAAACTTGACTCAAAACTTTCACATGGCCTTAGTAGTTCTTCCCAACTGTCCATATCCGAGGACTCGGCTATTCGAATAGTTTTTACCCTCTGCAGAGGTAGTACGCTTTTCCCACACCCATCCGGTCACTCATCGTGTCAGCCACGTCCCGCCATACCAGGGGTATGCGAAGTTGAGTTTCTGGCCGTAGCCTGTCCTTTGCTCATGCTAGTATAGGATCCTACCGCTACGACACTTTCCATCCACACTTAAATCCAGCCCGTCGGAAACTAAGTGTGAGGACTCGTAGTTCTGCCCGGCGAATTTTAATGGCCCTACAAATCCTCTACTTCAATTCATACATGACACCCCGTAGGCGTGCCAGTATACATACCAACTCAGCTGGCAGTCTTCTCTTTAGAGGACCCGGGTCAGGGGTAGGTCTTCCTACCATCCCCTCATGGAACGAGGTCATCCTCGTTATTGAGGCATCCAGTACTAACACAAGCAAATTATCTGACTACGCCCTTTTTCATATGTGGGTAAATGTGGTCGCACAGATTATCGGCTGGGGATGTGAGTACAAGGACACACTGTGCATTTTTCATAAACACCGTCCTTCACATTTCTCAACTTCAATGCCGACCTTTCGACACTTCATCTCCGTCCAAGTACTTTCAAAAGAGTTTTGAATAAACATTGTTTTTCCCAACCTATAGTTTTAAACAACTACCCTATACTTCTACATAGGGTGGCAAAATAGTTTTCATGTATTTGTAAAAAGGGTTTTTCCAAAATCATTGATATTTTTGAATAACTCATGTGCTTAAAGTAGTTGTATATAAATGCAAGCTCAGTGAAGTAGCTTGCCTTGTTCAACAAAGTGGTACTGGTCCGGATCTTCGAGTTCAACGAAACCTCCTTCCTCGATGAAACCGTCGGCGGTATCGTCTAAACGTTAAGCAAGCAAACCAACAATCACTACTCTAACTCAAAACATCACCACAACAATACAAGCACAAATACTATAAATATCTACTGCACACACCAACAACACAAGGTGGTTTCAATTTAATTGAATTAAACTTTATTTTAATTCTTTTTAAACTAAGGCAGAAACTAGTTGTACACCAAACAATTCACCATTTATTCTATGTTGGTCACAAAAATTTAAACTAAATTTCTATGGATAGCTACTGATGTGTAGAAGACCACCCAATTGGATTGAGGTCATTTGGAGTTATCAAACTCCCTACACATTTGTTTTAGTTCAGTAGGTTTTTAATCAAGTTTTAGCTACCAAACAAATTAGGTTGCTCCAAAAATTAAATCCTTTTATGGATAACTAACCTTGGTTGTATGTGACCTAACAAAATTGGGTTTAGGTTAATTGGACCTACTATTAATTCACACTAATTGGTTTAGTGCAGAAGGGTTTACTGAAGTTCAACCAAAGGCTAAGGATTTTACACTGCTCAATTAATTCTGCGAAAATTTGGGGAGCTAAAGGATCCTAATACAAAGCTACCAAAATTGGTTTCAAGTTATTTGGACTAATATAACCCCAGAAACAAATGGTTTGGTGTTTTAACCCTTATGGAGCAATTTTATTAATACACTTTTATTATTTATTTAAATGAGATTATACCACTTTGGTGAGTTAAATAATTTTATAATCTTTTCAGAACATTTGAGTTTGATTTATTTGGATTCCTAGAACTCGAGTTATTGAATTTCAAAGTAGTGTCCAGTACTGAATTGAGAGAGGATTTAAATTCGAATTTACTGGATAAAGATGAGATCCCTGACGGGTGGGGTCCACTCGTCAGCGACTCAGTGGAAAATGACTCGCGCGCTGGTTTAAGTTTAAAATGCTGACAGGTGGGGTCCACCAGTCAGTGTCTACTTAAACGAAACGGTACGCAGCCGTTGATTTCTAATCCAACGGCGCCTGGAGCTCGCGATCGACGACGACCACAAAGGGACGGCGCCGCGGCTCCGGCGAGGTTCACGATTCACTCACCTGGGAGCTCGGGTGGTGGCGGCGATGACGGGGATCGACGGCGGAGGGAGTGGGGAGGTGCCGGGGTGAGTAGTTCGTGCTGGGACAGCTTCAATCGGCGGCGTGTTCGGCTCCTCCTCCGCGGCCGTGGTCCAAGTCCGGCGAGTCCTCCGCGGCGCTGCTGTGCATGAAACACGGGCAAAACGTGGCGGGTGAGCTAGGGCGTAATGGTGAAGCTAGTGAGGGGCAGAGAAGAGAGGGGGAGAGAGCAGCACGGCTCGGCCGTGATCGACGCCCACCTTCTTCTCCGGCGGAACCTCGAGGAACTTTGGGGCAGCAGAGGCTTGGAAGCAGTGGCTCCGCCCTTCTGGCGGTGCACTGGGTGTGTGGGGGAGTGCAAGTGATGTGTGTGAGGGAGTGTGGAGGCACGGGTGCGGTGGCCTTTTATCGGCGAGGCTCAGCTCGCCGTGGACGCAGTGCAGGGAGAGGTCTGGGGAGTGGGAGAGCTCGCCATTGGAGCAGAGCCGGTGCAGGTACGGCGTGGTGCGGTGGCAAGCGGGGAGAGGATGCGGCGGTGTTGCTCGCTGACCTCGGCAGGGGTGGCGTCGCGCAGCGTGCTCTGGCCGGGGCACGGCGAGGCACACGCAAGGGGGAGAGGGTGCTCTGCGTCTGCTCGGGTTTTAAAATTAAGTAAAAGTTTTAAGAAACTAGTGCTTACTCAAGAAGGGGTAGTTTGCGAGTACAATCAAATGTACTCATATTGGTTTCGTCCCTGGCTATTGTCTTAGCTAGATCTTGAGGAACCCTACATTGAAGGAGAGTTCGGCGACGTCTATGCGAACTAGGATCTTCACAAGTCAGCTGCCTGTCGGGTGTTGTTAGGATGGATTGGCTCTACTACCGTAGTTTTCGCTGAATAAAGATGCTTGGCCCTTGAAGGCACTTATGTATAATTAGGCCGTATGGCCCTGCTTGTAAGACTTTAAAACCGGTATTGTATGGGTGTAAACTGTGGTATTCAGTTCAGATTATGTGCAACGACAGACTGATCATGGGATCGTTGTGGTAAGCATAATCGGGTATTTCGAACAGCTAGTCCGGGGTCCCCACAATCTTCTGCCTCCCTCTCCCTGTAGCGACCGAGCACCAGGCTAGCTCCACACCGCCGCGTCGATGCTGCGCCGGGCCCCCTCTTCTCTATCCTTTCCCTGCAAGGAGAGGAAGAGCACACACCCACGAGCCTCTGCTCCCCATCCCCACCTGCCCCGCTCCCCTTTTTCTCTCCTTCCCCGAGCTCCCGCGAGCCGCCATGCTCGCCGTGCTCGTAGCCGGCGTTTGAGGAGCTCCCGCGCGAATCAAGCGCCACCCGCAGCTCCGCCGCATCGTCCTCCTCCGCCTAGACCGAGGAATCGGCCCGGGACGTCCCCGTTTCGCCGCGCCATCTCCGTCTTCCTCGCTGCAGGCCGGAGCTCCGCCGCTCGCATACGTCGCCGTCGACGTCCCTCCGCCGCTCCCGACCCCTTCCCCGCATCCATGGTGAGCCCCTGGCCCATGCTGGCCCCTTCCCCTCCTCTCTCCCGCCGAATCCCTGCCGTGGTGCTCGCCGTGGCCACTGTAGCCGTCGCGTCCATCGCCGTAGTTCGTCCTCGCGTCCATCGTCGAAGAGCGCTGCCCGGCCTTGCAGCCTGCCCAGGCTGGCCAGAGGGCCGATGCTCTCTGTATCCAGGCCGGCCTGCCAGCCGGCCCAAACTGGCCAGGAGGCCGGAGCCCTCTGTATCTCGGCCGGCCTGCCAGCCGGCCCAGGCTGGGTGGAGGGCTGGCTGGCCTGTTTTTTTTTTAGTTGTTTCTTTTTCTGTTTTCCTCTCCCTTTGGCGCCTGATTCCGGCTACTTCCTCGCGCTTTAGGGATGTCGAACACCGATGATTCAACTACTTCCTCCCTTTCTCTCGAATCCGAGGAAATAACTTTTAATAGTGGTTAAAAATAATTTAATTAAAAGAATAAATTCAAAAGAAGAATTTATAAAAGTAATAACTTTTCCTCTGGACCTCCGAAAAATGTGTTCCTTATACCAAAATGTTCAGAGAAATATGATTCACCCAGAATCATCATTATCATGCATAATTGATCACCACTACAATAATGTACTTCTAGTAGCACTAGAATCACTAAGTTTTAATATGGGGTTATTCCGAATAATGCAATAACCATAATGGGGACTCCATTTAACTTGCTGGTCTTCTCCAATGCTTCTAGGGTGCATTTAAATTGCCATACCATCATGTGTTTGCGCATTGCATTTGTGAAGCATGTGTGGTGATTGATTGTATCTTCCATGTTTTGTGCACCGGTAGATCAAGGAGGTGAAGTGCCACCCCCGTATCGTGACGATCCCTACTACCAGCCGTATCAACAAGGCAAGCGTAATCCCCCTCTGAGCATGTCTTATCCTATTTTCCGCAAATATTTTCTCCACTATAATATTGCATGCGGTTCCAAATGTCAATTTTATTGGATTAGAGTATCCTATAGTTGCATTAAGATTCCGATGCCAATACCTGTTTTCCCTCCTATTATCCATAGGATTGTATTGTTGGCCGAGATACTTACTATGCTATGTTGATGCTTAGCCATGCTTAGTTAATTGCATAGCTATACGATGAATGGTTCATGTTGGAAACAGGTGATGAGATGAGAATGATGGTGGAGAAATTGTGGTGACGGATAATAAAATGCTTAAAGGTGGGGATGAGAGGCCACTGTGGTTGTGGTGTTTTGTCTCGTTCTCGCCGCCTAGGTGCGAGTTCTATACCTCTTGAACCAAGACTGAGCGTGCAACCATGCGTGAGGCCTATGCATTTGCAGGAACCCTCATAGACTAAATAACTCGGCGGGGCTAGCCAGGGTCCTCTAGTTCGGGCTTCCATTTGCGCGTGCGTGATGATGGTGGGATGAACTGAGATGAGGATGTGGTTTAGGAAAATGAGTGGCCGGGCGGGTGTGTGATCCCTGCTCCGTCCTCACTGATGATCCTGGAAAGTCCTTAACGAGGGAGAAGTCGACACCGCTCCCACCCAGCCGGCTTTCCAAGGAAGAGAGCTAATGATCAGGTAATGGGCCGGACGGTACGCGTGGCAAACATTTGTACACCCCTGCAGGGTTAAATCTTTTCGAAAAGCCGTGTCCGCGGTTATGGACGAACTTGGGAAGTGAAGGTAAGATCATAGAATAACTTTAACGGAATGATTAAAAACTGGGTACTAGAGGTACCACTCACAAATGCAAGGTGAGCTTCCTCGAGGGTGATTCGGGGAGGTGCCTTTGATGAACAGGTACAGTTGATGATGAGTAAGGTGATGAAAGAAAGAGTTACTTCTTACCTCTTTTGAAAATATCTGAATAGTCGATGCCTTTGAGTTATGTTTTCATAAATAAAATCAGCTTTATGCAAAACAGCCATATAACTTTGAAAGCCTCATCGAGCTAAAGCTCTATATAATCTTGCGAGTTCGTCGAACTCAACGTCGTTTGTTTTGTTTCAGAGGAGGACTTCACCGACCTCGAAGGTGGGTTCTTTGTGGACGTCGACGAGTAGTCTGGGGTTCCCAGGTGGCAGCTTGGGACATCCCGGAACAGCTGGCGCTGTGATGTTTATCTGTAGGCCTCTTAGGCCATATTTGGATCTTGTTGTTTAGAACAACCTAATTCGCTTCCGCTTGTTGTAATGTTGGGTCTGTGACCTCTGGTTGTCATTTGCTATCTTTCTCTATTATAAGAGTTGAACTATATGATTTGTGTCGTAGAGTCTGTGATGTGCCAGTTGTTCCACAAGTCTTGATCTCTCTATTATGCATTGAGGGTTGTGCCTGTGTTAAGGCATCAATCGGGGTGTTGTGTTGCCGATGATCCATTCCGAGCAACGCCTGCCAAAGGTTTTGGCCGGGGATTGGTAAACCCGTAACCTCCGGTTGTATCGCTTAACCGGTGACACACAGCATCACTGTATAACAGTCGGGTCGGGGCGCCACAAGTTGGTATCAGAGCAGTACTGCCTGTAGGAAACCCTTCTACTGGTCGATGTTGAGTCTAGTGTTTGTGAAAATTTTTAACCTAAAAATGAGTTGTGAAAACCATCTTAGGATTCTTTTTACTCCTTATCTGGTTACCCTCTAATCTCGGAGCAATCTTACCTCGATTTGAGTTAAAGGTTTTACTTCTCACCTGTTACTTCAAAATGATTAGAAACGGGGTGGGTTCGACCTTTAGTGTTATGTGTCACGTTGCTCCCGCTGCGTTGCAATCCCAAATCAACTCAGATGTTTCTACCGATCAATCATTTGATCCTTTCTTTGGGTTTTAACCCACGGACTTGAACATAAGGTCCCGGATTGTGTCAACTAGAGTGTGTTAAGTTGTGATTTCTTAACTCTCACTAGTAGCACATGATGCTGATCTTTGACCCAAGTTCTATCTTGTTGTTTTCCTTCTCGCAAAGTATTATCGTCCCTAGTCTGTGTACTTGTGTAGACGCTAATGCTATTGTTCGACCATTCGGAGAAAGATACTAACCGTGTCATTGTCAAATCTCCAGAATGGCTCGAGGAGGTCGTGGAGGCCGTGGTGGTCGCGGTAACCACAATGATGATGAGGATGATCTGCCGCCACCACCCTCGATGGCTGAGTCTTGATGGCCATTGAGGAGAACCGTGGGCGCAATGAGCGCTTGCTTGAGCAGTTGGTGCAGCAGAATGCACGGAGGAACGAGTGCAACACTCTCACTGAGTTCCTGCGTTCCCAGCCACCCACTTTGCTGATGCTAAGGAGCCACTGGAAGCTGATGATTGGCTTCGTGCTTTGGAGCGCAAGTTCTCCGCGCTCATGTCCATTGGCGGAGCAAGTCAACTTTGCCACCTACTCTTGGTTGGTGCTGCTGGCTGTTGGTGGGAAAGCCATGTGGCTTTGTTTCCAGCCAACCATGTCTTCACTGGGCTGATTTCCACTGCCTTCCGTGCGGAGTACATTCCCCAGCCGATCATGGACTTGAAGAGGAGGGAGTTCCTGGATTTGCAACAGGGACGGATGGACCTCCGCACTTATGGTCGTGAGTTCAACCATCTTCTCGTTACGCCCCAAGGGACGTGACCAATGATGCTGACAAGCAAGAGCTGTTCCGCAAGGGTCTGACTCCGCAGCTCCGCTATGAGCTATTGCCCTTCAGGTTCCAGACCTATCAGGAGCTGTTCAACCAGGCTTTCACTCTTGAGCAAGGAAGAAAGGAACTTGAAGCTTCCAAGAGGCCCGCACATGGGGACCACCAGAGTTCCTCGGGTTCTGAGAGCAAGAAGCGCAGGGTGTTTGTTCCCTACAGCGCGTACCTCGTGCTCCATTCATGCCGAGCCGCAGGATACAGGCCACCTCCTCCGCGCCCCACTACTTCGACACTTGGGTAGGCGGAAGTGGGTACCGTCCTATGCTACCTGCTCCACCTGGAGTCACTTGCTACACCTGTGGCCAGGCTGGCACTACTCCAGGGAGTGCCCCCAGAAGGCACCTCTCGCGATAACTCCTGCACGAGCCCCTGCCACTCCAACTGGCAAGGCTGGACCTATTGTGCGTGGTCGCCTGAACCACGTCTCTTGAAGAAGCTGAAGAGACCCCGGCGTTCTTATGGGTGAGTTACGAATCAACGGCAATACAGCTACAGTTTTGTTTGACTCTGGAGCATCGCATTCATTCATATCCATAGCTTTGCAAAAGACCACAAATACCGTTCGAGAAAATGAGCCGTCCTTGGTGATCTCTACTCCTGGTTCCAAATGGCAAACCGATGGGGTTACTCCTGAGGTCCAGATTAATATAGGTTCCTTGTCTTTTCCTTATGCCTTGGTAGCTCTGAAGTCCAAAGGCATTGATGTCATACTGGGCATGAACTGGCTACCAAATACCAGGCTAATCTCGACTGTGCCGCCAAGACCATTACTGTGACCGCTCCTTCCGGTGACATTGTGAAGTATTGGCCTGCAACATCAATACCTCCGTCCGCCATCGTACCCTCACCTGAGATTCTCCTTTGCTTTATGGAAGGCGAATCCCCTCCTGAAATCCAGGACATACACGTGGTGTGTGACTTCCCGGATGTGTTCCCGGAAGAATTGCCTGGCATGCCTCCTGACCGAAGTGTGGAGTTTGTCATAGAGCTACTTCCCGGTACCGCTCCAATTTCCAAGAAGCCCTACCGTATGCCGGTGGAAGAGTTGGCTCTGTTGAAAGAGCAAATTGATCAGCTGTTAGCTAAGGAGTTCATCCAGCCTAGCAGTTCACCTTGGGGTTGTCCGGTACTCTTTGTCAAGAAGAGGGATTCTACCGTGCCTCGTCTAGTCTCTGACTATACCGTTGAATGCGGTGACAATCAAGAACAAGTATCCTATTCCTCGCATCAATGATCTGTTGGATCAGTTAGCTGGTGCAACGGTATTCTCCAAGATGGATCTGAGGTCAGGCTACCATCAGATAAAAATCAGAAAGGAGGATATTCCAAAGACGGCATTTGTTACTCGTATGGCTCATATGAGTATACCGTCATGTCCTTTGGTCTCACAAATGCCCAGCTACTTTCATGAGGCTCATGAACTCTGTCTTCATGGATTATCTTGACAAGTTTGTCGTCATTTACATTGATGACATCCTCATCTATTCCAAACCAATGAAGAGCATGAGGAACATCTTCGTTTGGTTCTGACAAGACTTCGAGAACACCGCCTCTATGCCAAGTTCTCCAAGTGTGAGTTTTGGTTGGATAATCTTCTTCCTTGGTCATGTGATATCCGCTAATGGTGTGGCTGTCATTCCTGACAAGATTCAGTCCATTTGGATTGGAAAACTCCAATGTCAGTCAAGGACATTCGAAGCTTTCTCGGATTGGCGGGTTACTACCGCCGATTCATCGAAGGTTTCTCCAAGATAGCCAAGGCCCTGACTGACCTTCTCAAGAAGGATAAAAAGTTTGTATGGTCGGCCGAAGCTGAAGAGAGTTTCCAAACACTGAAAGCCAAGCTCACGTCCGCTCCTGTGCTTGTCCTGCCGGACACAAGCAAGGATTTCGTCGTCTTCTGTGACGCCTCTCTACAAGGCTTGGGTTGTGTATTAATGCAAGATGGCCATGTGGTGGCATATGCTTCTCGCCAATTAAGCCGCATGAGCACAATTACCCAACTCATGATCTAGCTTGCCGCTGTGGTCTATGCTTTGAAGCAATGGAGACCATACCTGTTTGGTAACCGTTGCGAGATCTTCTCGGATCACAAGAGTCTGAAGTACCTCTTCACCCAGCCGGATTTAAATCTCAGGCAAAGGCGTTGGTTGGAGTTAATCACGGACTACAATGTGAGTCTGAACTATCAACCCGGCAAAGCAAACGTCGTGGCTGACGCGCTAAGTCGGAAGTCCTATTGCAACAATCTGATGATTGAAGAGGCCCAACCTGCCCTCTATGAAGAGTTTGCCCGTTTGAACCTGGAAATTGTTCCTTCCGGCTACCTTGCAAATCTGGAGATCAAATCTACTCTTGTGACCAGATTAAGGATGCTCAAAGCGTGACAAGGGTATTCTAAAAATCAAGGAGAACATTGCTAGCGGGAAGGCCAAATGTTTTCTGTCAATGAATCCGGAGTTGTTTATTTTGGTGACCGCTTGGTGGTGCCAAAGAAACGAAAATTGAGGGAGTTGATCCTCCAAGAAGCTCATGAATCTCCTCTCTCTATTCATCCCGGTAGTACCAAATGTACCAAGACCTTCGGCCACAATTCTGGTGGACCGGATGAAACGGGAAATTGCTAGGTATGTTGCTGAATGCGACACCTGTCGACGGGTAAAGGCTGAACATCAAAGGCCTGCCGGCACTCTTCACCCTATTGCTATTCCCGAGTGGAAATGGGATGAAATTGGTATGGACTTCATTACTGGTTCCGAAGTCTCCAAAGGGACATGATGCCATTTGGGTCATCATTGATCGACTATCAAAGTGGCTCACTTCCTCCCCGTTCGTGTGGACATTACAGCTGCCAAGTTGGCAGACCTGTATACCTCTCGTATCGTCGTCCTTCACGGCATTCCCAAGAAGATAATTTGATCGTGGAAGCCTATTCACCTCCAAGTTTTGGACTAGTTTCCAAACTGCTATGGGAACTCGTCTTAACTTCAGCACGCGTTCCATCCCAAACTGATGGTCAGACCGAAAGAGTGAACCAAGTTCTGGAAGACATGCGGGCATGTGTAATCTCTTTTGGCAAGGATTGGGAAAAGTATCTCCCTTTCGCGGAGTTCTCCTACAACAATAGCTATCAAGCTAGTCTGGGCATGGCTCCTTTGAGGTTCTCTATGGAAGAAAATGCCGCACTCCTCTAAATTGGTCCGAGACCGGAGAGAGGGCACTCTTTGGTCCAGATATTATCAATGAAGCTGAGGAGAAGGTTAGAATCATAAGAGAGAATCTGAAGATTGCTCAGTCTAGGCAAAGAGCTACTATGACAAGCATCATCAGAGGTTCACTATGAAATTGGTGATAAAGCTACCTCCGCGTCTCTCCCCTTCGAGGCGTTCGCCGCTTCGGTATCAAAGGGAAATTGGCACCTCGCTATGTTGGCCCTTTCACGTTCTGGCCAAGCGAGGAGATCTTTCTTACAAGTTGGAGTTACCGTCATCTTCCCAAATGTGCATGATGTGTTTCATGTATCCCAACTTCGCCGGTGCTTCAAGGATCCTATCCATGGAGTCAATCATGAAGAGCTAGATCTCCAGGAAGATCTCACCTATCGCGAGCATCCTATCCGTGTCCTGGATGAAGCCGAAAGAAAGACTCGTAACAAGACTACCAAGTTCCTAAAGTTCAATGGTCTCACCATTCCGAGGAAGAAGCTACTTGGGAACGAGAGTCTAGTCTTCGTGAGGAGTATCCCGACTTCTTTCCGCAATCTTAGAGTCTCGGGACGAGATTCCTGTAAGGAGGGTAGAGTTGTAACAGCCCACTTTTGGTAATGCTCATTATGGACCAAATTTCCACTTTTTGGATTCCATACATGCATCATGGCATACATTTAAAATCGCTAAACAACACAATAGTTGGTTTAGCAACATTGAAAAGTAATGCCACACTTGCTTGAATCAACATTCCACCACAATGAGACACCCAAACTTGCGAAAACAAATACTTTGACAATTCATATTTGTCAAGGAAGTTCCAAGGGTTCCAAGTAATATTTTGCCCTTGATTCAAAGTTTCTAAAGTAATAACATTTGGAATTTGAGAAAAATGCTCTATTTTAAGACTACGAATAAATGTTGTCAATTTTTTTTATTTGGAGACACTAAAAATTGTGGAGCTACTAAATGTTAAGGGGAGCCTCCCCAAATTATTTCGGATTTTTGTAAATTGTTTTAGTGCCCTAATAAAATCCCCCAAAGCTGCTGGAATTTTAAAAGAAAGCAGAAGGACCAATCTGTGATGATTCTATAAGTTCCAGGGGCCATTTTGTTAAACCATCTTCTTCCTCCCTCTCCCTGTAGCGACCAAGCACCAGGCTAGCTCTGCACCGCCGCGTCGATGCCGCGCGGGCCCCCTCTTCTCTGTCCTTTCCCTGCAAGGAGAGGAAGAGCACATGCCCACGAGCCTCTGCTCCCCATCCCCACCTGCCCCGCTCCCCTTTTTCTCTCCTTCCCCGAGCTCCCGCGAGCCGCCATGCTCGCCGTGCTCGTAGCCGGCGTTTGAGGAGCTCCCGCGCGAATCGAGCGCCACCCGCAGCTCCGCCGCGTCGTCCTCCTCCGCCTAGACCGAGGAATCGGCCTGGGACGTCCCCGTTTCGCCGCGCCATCTCCGTCTTCCTCGCTGCAGGCCGGAGCTCCGCCGCTCACATACGTCGCCGTCGACGTCCCCACGTCCGTGGTGAGCCCCTGGCCCGTGCTGGCCCCTTCCCCTCCTCTCTCCCGCCGAATCCCTGCCGTGGTGCTCGCCGTGGCCACCGTAGCCGTCGCGTCCATCGCCGTAGTTCGTCCTCGCGTCCATCGTCGAAGAGCGCTGCCGGCCTTGCAGCCTGCCCAGGCTGGCCAGAGGGCCGATGCTCTCTGTATCCAGGCCGGCCTGCCAGCCGGCCCAAACTAGCCAGGAGGCCGGAGCCCTCTGTATCTCGGCCGGCCTGCCAGCCAGCCCAGGCTGGGTGGAGGGCTGGCTGGCCCGTTTTTTTTTTAGTTGTTTCTTTTTCTGTTTTCCTCTCCCTTTGGCGCCTGATTCCGGCTACTTCCTCGCGCTTTAGGGATGTCGAACACGATGATTCAACTACTTCCTCCCTTTCTCTCGAATCCGAGGAAATAACTTTTAATAGTGGTTAAAAATAATTTAATTAAAAGAATAAATTCAAAAGAAGAATTTATAAAAGTAATAACTTTTCCTCTGGACCTCCAAAAAATGTGTTCCTTATACCAAAATGTTCAGAGAAATATGATTCACCCAGAATCATCATTATCATGCATAATTGATCACCACTACAATAATGTACTTCTAGTAGCACTAGAATCACTAAGTTTTAATATGGGGTTATTCCGAATAATGCAATAACCATAACGGGGACCCCATTTAACTTGCTGGTCTTGTCCAATGCTTCTAGGGTGCATTTAAATTGCCATACCATCATGTGTTTGCGCATTGCATTTGTGAAGCATGTGTGGTGATTGATTGTATCTTCACGTGTTTTGTGCACCGGTAGATCAAGGAGGTGAAGTGCCACCCCCGTATCGTGACGATCCCTACTACCAGCCGTATCAACAAGGCAAGCGTAATCCCCCTCTGAGCATGTCTTATCCTATATTTCCGCAAATATTTACTCCACTATAATATTGCATGCGGTTCCAAATGTCAATTTTATTGGATTAGAGTATCCTATAGTTGCATTAAGATTTCGATGCCAATACCTGTTTTCCCTGCTATTATCCATAGGATTGTATTGTTGGCCGAGATACTTACAATGCTATGTTGATGCTTAGCCATGCTTAGTTAATTGCATAGCTATACAATGAATGGTTCATGTTGGAAACAGGTGATGAGATGAGAATGATGGTGGAGAAATTGTGGTGACGGATAATAAAATGCTTAAAGGTGGGGATGAGAGGCCACTGTGGTTGTGGTGTTTTGTCTCGTTCTCGCCACCTAGGAGCGAGTTCTATACCTCTTGAACCAAGACTCAGCGTGGAACCATGCGTGAGGCCTATGCATTTGCAGGAACCCTCATAGACTAAATAACTCGGGCGGGGCTAGCCAGGGTCCTCTAGTTCGGGCTTCCATTTGCGCGTGCGTGATGATGGTGGGATGAACTGAGATGAGGATGCTGGTATTAGGAAAATGAGTGGCCACGGGGCAGGGTGTGTGATCCACTGCTCCGTCCTCACTGATGATCCTGGAAAGTCCTTAACGAGGGAGAAGTCGACACCGCTCCCACCCAGCCGACTTTCCAAGGAAGAGAGCTAATGATCAGGTAATGGGCCGGACGGTACGCGTGGCAAACATTTGTACACCCCTGCAGGGTTAAATCTTTTCGAAAAGCTGTGTCCGCGGTTATGGACGAACTTGGGAAGTGAAGGTAAGATCATAGAATAACTTTAACGGAATGATTAAAAACTGGGTACTAGAGGTACCACTCACAAATGCAAGGTGAGCTTCCTCGAGGGTGATTCGGGGAGGTGCCTTTGATGAACAGGTACAAAGGTTGATGATGAGTAAGGTGATGAAAGAAAGAGTTACTCCTTACCTCTTTTGAAAATATTCTGATTAGTCGATGCCTTTGAGTTATGTTTTTCATAAATAAAATCAGCTTTATGCAAAACAACCATATAACTTTGAAAGCCTCATCGAGCTAAAGCTCTATATATAATCTTGCGAGTTCGTCGAAATCAACGTCGTTTGTTTTGTTTCAGAGGAGGACTTCACCGACCTCGAAGGTGGGTTCTTTGTGGACGTCGACGGGTAGTCTGGGGTTTCTAGGTGGCAGCTTGGGACATCCCGGAACAGCTGGTGCTGGATGTTTATTTGTAGGCCTCTTAGGCCATAATTTGGTTCTTGTTGTTAGAACAACCTAATTCGCTTCCGCATGTTGTAATGTTGGGTCTGTGACCTCTGGTTGTCATTTGCTATCTTTCTCTTTTATAAGAGTTGAACTATATGATTTGTGTCGTAGAGTCTGTGATGTGCCAGTTGTTCCACAAGTCTTGATCTCTCTATTATGCAGTGAGGGTTGTGCCTGTGTTAAGGCATCAATCGGGTGTTGTGTTGCCGATGATCCATTCCGAGCAACACCTGTCAAAGGTTTTGGCCGGGGATTGGTAAACCCGTAACCTCCAGTTGTATCGCTTAACCGGCGACACACAGCATCACTGTATAACAGTCGGGTCGGGGTGCCACAATTGCATATCCTTTTGCCCGCCTCAATCGCCTCATTGACACCCTTTGGGGTCAGGGGCACATCGACACAGCCAGTAAACAGGTTTTTCTCATTCCACAAGGATTCGCCATGCCGAATCAATATAAGCGCACTTTCACCTACAGTACAAGAGGAATCATTTTATAGAATCAGACTACTAGACAGAGTATTATGCTGCATAGTCTAAGTTAGTTCAGAAGAATACCTGTCTTCTTTGGGGTGCTGCCGCTCTCGGGGCTCGACGGTGCCTGAGCCGGCTCAACCACGGACGACTGCGAATTCGACGCCCAAACCAAACCCAGTTTCTGGCTACCGGGCAGCAACTCGTTGCTGAAGCAATGCGCACATTGCTAGCTTTCCTGTCATGTCTGAAGCTGGCAGCACACCGCGGTTTGATGGAGATGAGAGCGTGCTGATGCAATTGCGAGGTAGCCATTCTGTTTCGCACAAGGACAACAGGGTTAGCTAATGCACATGTAGTCAACATAGCAATTTTTTGAGATAGTCCACACATCAAATCAAAACACACACACGAAGCACACCAACTATGCTTGAGCGAGCAATTGTGAGGTAGCCTAGCCCACCACGCATCGAATCAAAATAACCATGCAAAAGAGAGAAATAAACAACAACAGCAACCGAACCCGCGCTCCATTGCATTCCGAAATCCAAATCAGGCCACGGATTCCATCCACGCCGAAGGGAAAAGTTCATGACGAGAGGAGACAGACGTACATGGGGGCAGGGAAGACGCAACGGAGAAGAGCAGGATATATCTTATATAGGAAAAGTTAATGTTGAATCCATGGTATAAATGAAGATCAACCAACTGAAATCTTTGGCTGTGGCTTCACCCTGGAGTTTGCAAAAAAGGACCAAGCTGTCATGTTGCTTTGTTCAAAAGAAAAAAAGCTCTCATATCGCAAAGGAATAAGTCCAATATGAACCTCGAACTCGTAGGCCGTAGCTAAACTGAACCCCAAACTTCGATTCCGGTAATCGGCACACTGAACTATTGAATCCCGGTCTAATCGCCCCGCTTTATAAATAAAGAAACGACCAGCATACAAACAATGATACAAACACAGCACCACATGCCGGGCAGCAGCACACACACAAGCCCAAAGAGAAAAGAAATGAAAGCGATGGTGAAACAACTAAACGATGAAGACCCTCAACCGTTGCGCCCCCAGTCTAAGTCCCACCACGATCCAAGCCCTCCGAAGCACCACCGTACCAAGCAACACCTTCAAGAAGGGAAACGCCATCGATATGACGCTGCTGCCCAGACCAGCGGTCCTAGGGTTTCCCCCGGTACATAGAGTAGATGAAAGAACATTTGTGATCTCTTAATTTTGTGTGTTAGTTAACAACACTTGTGATGTTTTAATATGGTGTTAAGTGATGCTGGTTTAATTGTGTCCAACACATGTGCATCAACACCAAAAAGAGAAAAGAGGATTCTGGAGTGTTTCAGGCCGGAGTTTCCGGTCCCCAGGACCGGAGTCTCCGGACTCAGGACTTTTCCTCGAAGAAGCAGAGCCTCGAGAGTATATGTACTAGTTAGAGGCGGGATTCTTGTTCAGCCCCTGGTGGGGGCCGGAGTTTCCGGCCTCAGGGGCCGGAGTTTCCTCCCCTGGCCAAAGATTCCGGCCCCAGGGACCGGAGTATCTGCCTGTGCCTCGCCTTGGCTGGAAGTGGTTCAGCCCCTGGTGGAGGCCAGAGTTTCCGGCCCCAGAAGGCCGGAGTTTCCGCCCTAGGCCGGAGTTTCCGGTCACTAGGGCCGGAGACTCCGGTAGGAAGCTTGACTGCAACGACTACATTTCTGGGAGGGGTATAAATACCCCTCCACCTAACTCCAGCCAGCTAGCTCGCCTAGAATTGAAGACACCATTGTTGCAAGCTCAAGAATCACTAGATCTCCCAATCCCTCCACCAAACTCGTTGATCTTTGGAGGATTGAAAGTGAAGGCCCCGATCTACATCTTCACCAAGCAGTTTTCCATTTCCCCCTCATTCACTTGAGGGACCATTTGCTAGGGTTTCCACTAGGAAAACCTAGCCCATTGTTGTACTTACTTGCTTGTCTTTGTGACAGATTGTAGCTATTTGGGAGCCCCCAATCCTTTGTGGGTTGTGCCCCAAATCGTTGTTGTGCTCCGGACTCCGCCTTGAGGGTTTCCGATAGTTGAAGTGAACCAATTCTTTGTGGTGCGGTTCACCGGAGAAGAGGGTGAAGCCTTTGTGGCTGTTGAACCATTATGTTGGTTCACACCTCTCCAACGAGACGTACTCCCCTAAAAAGGAGGAACTCGGGAATACATCTGTGTCTCCACGTGCTATGACTTCGGTTACCTCTATCCTTATTTACCGCCTTACTTTATATCGTGCTTAGTTGTTAGCTTGTCATATAGGTAAATTCACCGTAGTTGCATATCTAGTGAATTTACCTTTTGCGTCAAGCCTAATTTGAAAAGACTAAAATTTGGAGTAGCACCTATTCACCCCCTCTAGGTGTCATACCGATCTTTTCAATTGGTATCAGAGCCTAGGCTCTCTTGTTTTGGGCTTAACCGCCTAAGAGAAGTATGACACTTAGTGAGGATGAGGCCGATCTTGCCAAGGATAATGAAGCCCTTGAAAAGGCCAAAGCCACCGCGGCATCCATGGCCGATATCAAAGCGTTGGAAACAACATTGACATCGCCCATGAATGTCAAATTTGATGAGTTTCGTGACATGTTCATGAAATTTGCAAAAGGCAAGCTTTCGGAAGATATCCCACTAGAGGGTGTCTCTAACTCCAATAAGGGTGATTCCGAGGAGGATAAAGAGAAAAATAAAAAGGGGGTGGAAACCACCTCCGGATCTAAACCACCTCCTCCACCTCCTACCAAGCATGTAGATGGGAAGGAAGAGTTCCATGCTGTTCCGGGATGTACCCTATCGACACACCTATCACCACTCGCATAAACCCTTTAGGTCCTCCACCTAAGCTTAATGCATTAGCTTTTGCTAGTTGGCAACGCTCAATGAAATCTCATATCAACAGTGCCTCTATCGAGCTTTGGAGGATCATTGAAGATGGATACAAGGTCGCGGATCCAAGCAATGTGACAAGAAGAGAGTTTGCCGAAAAGCAACTCAATGCCTCCGCACTCCACATAATTGAAATTTCATTGAGTGAAAGTGACAAGCATTATGTTCTTCACGCCACCACCGCCAAAGAAGCTTGGAATTGTCTTGAGGTTGCATTCCTTGGGAATGAAAGCATGAAGAGAAATAGATATGATTCCTTGAGCAATGATGTCGAAGGCAATGTTTGACAATGAGAATCATGAAGACATGTATGGAAGGCTCAAAACTCTTGCAAAGGCCTTCTATGATGTGGGGGCAACCTATGTGGATGATGCTTGGGTCAAGAGGAATTATGTGAATGCTCTATTGCCTTTCGAGCCCATTGAGTTGAAGTCTATTCAAGGAAGACACAACTACAATGAAATAACATCAATTGAAGTTATACAAGAAGTGCAAGCCTCCAAGGTTGCCACCAAGAATGCCGAAGATAACCGTGCTAGGGCCATGGGGATGAAACAAGGCCCCTCACTTGCTTTGAAGGCCAAGTGGTATGTCTTGATGAGAATGATGAGGTTGAAGCGTGCCAAAGCAACATTTCTCCCAATGAACTTGAACAAGCTCTCAATGGGCATATAACTCTTGCCACAAGAGTGTTTTGGGAAGACCCGGCTCGCGCAAAAGCTCGAGTTGATAAAGAGAACAACTCAAGTGGGAAGAAAGAGCTAGCCTCAAGGACAAAGACTTGCTACAATTGTCATGACAAGAACCACTACATAAGAGAGTGTCCTTATGAGAACCGAGAGCAAAATGGTGGGAAGCTTGTCCCCAAGGACCACTCAAGGTTGATCCAAAAGAAGCCCGCAAGACCAAGAAAGCCTTTCTTCAAGAAGGCACCAAGAATGGTGTTGGTGGCAATTGATTCCGAAGATGAAGATGCACCTACTAAAGAGGTAGCCGCATTGGCTATTGTCTCAACTTCATCATCTTCTCTCTTTGAATCCCCCAATGAGAACTTCTCCACCAACAACGCTCGTTGCCTCATGGCTCATGTTATCGAGGTATCATCTTCTTCTCCCAAGACTATGCATGAAATGAGTGATCAATCTAGTCTTGTGATTAAGAAGGAACTTGTTGCTTTCGATACCTTCTTGACTAACTTGCAAGGTGAAGCTAAAGAACATGTTGAGTCTCTCATGAGACAACTATGTGCGGCCGAAGAACTCCTTGAAGAAAAGAGTAAGATTGAGAGAGAGGATTCTCTCACCATTGCTTCTTTGAATGCTTCCATAGCATCCTTGAATGCCTCTCTTGATGAAGAGAGTGAAGAAAGAAGTACTCTTGAGGAAAGACTTGATTCTCTTGATGCTAAAAATGATGATATCAATAACAAAATCATTAAGGATTGTTGGGGATATACCTACTAGGGGTATCACCAGGATGGATCAATCCGGCTAGTCCAGGGTGGCCCGCAGTGGTGGTGAAGGCTTTGCCTACCGGGCGGCCCAGATAGCTGACGACCAAGGAAGGCGGATGCCGGCAAGGAGGAGGCCCAAGACTGAAGCCCATGAAGCCACCAAGACCAAGACGGAAGGCGGCATACTTGCCGGCTAGGTTTAGGACTCCGTATACTTGCTGGATACGTATTCACCTTGTAACCCTAGGTCCAGCCGCCTATATAAGCTGGACCTCGGGGCGCCTTTAGAAAAACTCTTTGATAGACAACCAACTCATTGTAACCTGTTCACGGCGATATTGCCTTATAGTGAATTATAGCAGCACGTAGGGCACCGCCACCGCCGTGGTGCCTGAAGCTGGGTAAACCGCCGTGTACAATCCCGACCTTGACGACGTCCACCTTCTTGCCCTACGTTCACCCTCGGCTAGCAGGACCCCGTCTCCTATCCAAATGCCGATAAGATGACAGTTGGCGCCCACCGTGGGCTTAAGGCGTCAGGCGTCACGTTCCAGGCGGGAACATCTCCGGCTGTCCGCAGCCGGCGAAATCGTCACCAAGCAGATCGCATCTAGCTGGATCATCTGCTCCGGCAGTCCGGCGCGATCTATCAACATGGTCGAGTAGATCGGCCCAGCCCACGCATCCGTGCCAGGACCTACTTTGACAAACCAAGGTGGCGAGCATCTGTCCAGCTAATTTATTTTGGCCCGGGGCTCAACGCCGGCAATCTGATTCGCGACGTGCAAGTTGCCATCACACCGGTTTGTCGAATCCATCCGTACTGGAGATCAGATCAAGATTTATCGGCAGTTTCCGTAACTGGCCAAGATCAGCAGATCGATCACATCTCACGTGTGCTGGCGGCAGCACAGCGCGTCAGCCGGCAAGGCGGCGAAATCGGAAGCCATCCGACAGCACCATCATCTGCGCCGCCGGCTGACGGAATTACCAGATCGAAACTATGCCGATCGTGGCGTGCATGGAGTCTACAGCGGCTAATCAAATCTCGTCATGGAAAGATCACAGGGAAGCTAGCGCATGCATGCAGAACGCCCGAGGCGAAACCTGCATCGTAACATGCTTTGCTAATAGCTACTCCAACAGATCAAGTACCGAGGTTGTCTAGTTCAAGGCTACCAATTCATGGCAAGCTGAACATACGGCCAAGTACTATTTCGTGACGTGATTAGTCAAAAACCTTTGGATTTAGTGCATGTAGCACGGTTTCGAAACCTACTATGATTTCCGTTCCACGACGACTATTCAAGTCGACAATTCTCGCCAGTGCACGATTGTCAGCGGGACGCCGCCATCGTAGCATCAGGCTTTGACGAATTCATCGTCAGCCAACACTGCTTCGTTTCGACGTCCAGTATAGGCGAATTCGTCGCCGAATTGCTATCTGTTATTTTCGGTCGCCCAAACCAGGCCAGTTTGGAAAGGCATGGATCGGCGAAAAACAGCTTAGCTCCATGTTTTTTGTTAACGCGGCAAAGCGGCGTATTTATCGTCGCATTCCGACGTGGCATGCCATTAGTCTGGCAAACTATCGTCGCGTTCCGGCGCGGCACGCCGTCTATCCGGCATACTTGTCGTTGCGTTCCATATTGATGCTAAACGCATCACGACGTCTTTCCAGCAAGATCATCATCGAGTTCCTGCTTAATCGCTAACTCGGCACAACGCACGTTCCAGCTTAATTGTCGTCACGGTCTACTCATCGTCGGCTACTCGTCAAGCACGGAGCCACCGACAAGTTGTGGCATGCAGCATAAGAGGAGAACTCGGAAGCCACCACCTTGCTGGAATCAGCCCGGGGCTGCCGCCTACATCCTGGGCTGTCTTCTTCAGCCTGGGGCTGCCGGCTACATCCTGGGGCTATTATATTCAGTCCGCCGTTTTCCGCGTCGTCCTCCTCCTCGACATTGACGTCAGCAAACATCAAAAGCTAAGTACTTTATAACATTTAATTAATCATATGGTCATGAAATAAAAGTCTATGGTTTGCTCATTATGTTCTGAGATCATGCCGTCTTTTGTCTTTTCATATGATCATATATTCTTAGTATCAAAGTTATCCAAAATCTGCTCCGTGCTAAGTGGTTCAAACTTTTAGATACTTGCCGCCTCTGGGCCAAATTAAGCAATCATTTTGCACCGCCTAATATCCTTATTCTGATTGTTTATATGTGGGTTGCGTAGTAGTATGTTTTTGGCACCAACACGCCAGCTTTGGTCTCTGAGTCTAAACTATCTGGTACAAGCCCTGGTTGACTCAGCTGAAGTAACTGCGATGCGGTACCGCCAACATACAAAAAGCTAAGCATATATGCCAGATTAATATTAAGGCGGGCCACATAAAATTTACAACCCCTAAGTGTTTGTTCCAAAACTACCGGCTCATGCCTTACATTTGTCCAGCTTACAGTAAAAGTTCATCTTAATGCAGCTATGTTTACTATGCAGGATATTTGACACTTGGGGCTGCGGTCGCAGCACTTTCATCGAGTCTTGAGCCGCCTTTCCGTCAAGGCGGCACTAACCTCGGCAACTACAATCATCTGATCTATAACGCCACAAGTTCTTCTGAGCATCGAGCCGACTTTCAAGAAAATCGACTCAACGCTCGGGGGCTGCACCTAGGCGGATCAAGAAAACCTCTGGCGAACAAAGCCTGGGGGCTCGACATCGACGCTGCCCCTCGCCAGATACTCGGGGGCTTGACATCGACAATGCCTTCGCCCGATACTTGGGGGCTGCACATGCAGCTCCATCATCAGCGACGTAGCCGCCTTGTCGTCAACGACACGGCTGTCTCGTTTATCGCCGCGTTCCAGCTTAGTTGCTAACGCGGCGCGACGCATCCGTGGCACGGCTGCCTTGTCGTCAGCGACACAGCCGCCTTGTTGTCAGCAACAAGGTCACCTTCGTGGTACGGCCGCCTTGCCGTTAAATTTTAGTCTAACCGTATCTGTAATGTTAGGCGGGACGCCGCCATCATCGGGTTCGGTTTAGGCAAATTAATCACCAAATTACTAGTTGTTGTTTCCGATCGCCCAAACCTGGCCAGTTTGGGAAGACATCGATTGGTACAAAACAACAAAGCTCCACATTCCGGCTTAATTGCTAATGTGGCACAGCCGCCTTGTCGTCAGCGACACGGCTGCCATCATCGCCTTCGTGGCACGGCACAAATGCCCTCATGATATCGTTCCACTTCTCCTTGAGTTCAAACTGTCGTGGACCAAGGATGACATGGACACGTCAACTACCGACGTAACCAGTCAACATGACAAGACACTGCGTGGAAGATTCCTGACAGGAGGTCAGGCCGTCTTTCCCATGTTGGCAGCAATGCATCCGGCATCTTTAGTCGGACTGCCGCCTAATCCAACGATGGAATGCTTCAAGCTCTTCAGCCGCCTACAACGTCAACAACAAGGCGGATACCGCAGACGAAAGAAGACGGCGCCTGAAGAACTCGAACCCTCCCAGGGGCTAATGTTGGGGATATACCTACTAGGGGTATCACCAGCATGGATCAATCCGGCTAGTCCAGGGTGGCCCGCAGTGGTGGTGAAGGCTTTGCCTACCGGGCGGCCCAGATAGCTGACGACCAAGGAAGGCGGATGCCGGCAAGGAGGAGGCCCAAGACTGAAGCCCATGAAGCCACCAAGACCAAGACGGAAGGCGGCATACTTGCCGGCTAGGTTTAGGACTCCGTATACTTGCTGGATACGTATTCACCTTGTAACCCTAGGTCCAGCCGCCTATATAAGCTGGACCTCGGGGCGCCTTTAGAAAAACTCTTTGATAGACAACCAACTCATTGTAACCTGTTCACGGCGATATTGCCTTATAGTGAATTATAGCAGCACGTAGGGCACCGCCACCGCCGTGGTGCCTGAAGCTGGTAAACCGCCGTGTACAATCCCGACCTTGACGACGTCCACCTTCTTGCCCTACGTTCACCCTCGGCTAGCAGGACCCCGTCTCCTATCCAAAATGCCGATACGACGACAAGGATAGAGATCATGTCTTTGCTAAATATAAAGTGCTTAAAAAGGAGAAAGTTGAACTTGGGGTTGCTAATGCTAGACTTCTTGAGGAGTATGGAGAAGCTTGACAAGGCTCACAAGGCCTTGGAAATGACTCACTCTCTTCTCGTTAGTCTCATGAGCAACTTCAAACTCAACTTTCTAAATCTAGTTCAACTAGTATATCTATTCTTCCTCGTGTTCATGAAAATGTTATTGAAGAAATGCTAGGTTGAAGGTTGATCTTGCCAAGGCCACTAGTGCCAAGACCTCTATTCCCAAAGGTAAAGATAAGGGTATTGCTTATTTGTTTGAGCAAAAACCACACAAAGGGAAGGAGGGTCTTGGTTATGTAGCCGAGGCAAAGAAGAAAGTGAGCAACAACAAGAAGATCAAGACCAAGCCCGCACAAGCCAAGACTTCCATTGCGGGTGGTAGTGCCACAAGGGGCAAGACCACTCGTAGTGACTTTGCGGGGCATAACAATCCCAACTACATTCTTTATGTTGATTATTATGGGGATGTTTATGCACAATATGTTGGTCCCTATGATGGTTACATTGATTACTCTATTTGGGTTCCTAAGACCCTTGTTGCTAACCAAAGAGGACCCATTGAGAAATGGGTACCTAAATCCAAGCAATGATCTCTTGTAGGACTATGCTTCCGGTGGATCGAAATGGGTGGTTGATAGTGGATGCACTAGTCATATGACCGGAAGCAAGGAGATTATGACGGAGTTGAGACCAAATCTAAATCACTCAACCGTCTCTTATGGTGACAAGTCAAAAGCCGAGGTAAAGAGTCTGGCAAGGTGGTAGTTGCAAGGGATATCACCCTTGTAAATGTCATGCTTGTTGAGTCTCTAGGTTACAATCTTATGTCCGTTCGTGCTCTTAATAAGATGAACTTTGATGTCCATTTTACTATTGATATGGTGGTACTCTTGAGGAGCAAGACTCTAAAGGTCATGTTCGTTGGGTATGTTGAAAATGAGTTGTTTGTGGTGGACTTTTCGGGGTCAACCAACACTCAAGCAATATGCTATTCGGAAAGGCCGACGTGGGGTGGTTGTGGCATCGCCGCTTGTCCCATGTCAATATGAGAACTTTGCAAAGTCTTCACAAGGGTGGCCACATTCTTGGACTAAAAGAGATGTTTCTTTTTCTAGAGATCGTCTTTGTAGGGCTTGTGTTGAAGGAAAGATGCATGATTCTCCCCACCCAAGCAACACCATCATCTCATCAAAGAGGATATTGGAACTTCTTCATGTTGATCTCTTTGGTGCCGTGCCTCAACCGAGTCTTGGTGGGAAGAAGTATTGTTTGGTGATTGTTGATGACTATTCAAGATTCACTTGGGTTTTCTTCTTCAAGACGAAGGATGAAACTCAACAAACCGTCATCGACTTCTCCAATGAAGTTCAACGTCAACACAATGTTCCCATATTGGCCATTAGAAGTGACAATGGCTCCGAGTTCAAGAACTACACCTTGAATGAGTTTCTTAGTGAAGAGGGAATTCGTCATCAATATTCCGCTGCGTATACCCCTCAACAAAACGGTGTAGCCGAGAGGAAGAACCGGACTCTTATGGATATGGCTAGGTCCATGTTGGCGGAGTTTAAGTCTCCACTCTTCTTGTGGGCCGAAGCCATCTCCACGGCGTGTCACTCCTCCAACCGGTTATTCTTTCGCAAAGGAAAGAAGGAAACTCATATGAAATGCTTACCGGCAACAAGCCCAATGTCTCCTACTACCGTGTGTTTGGTTGTAAGTGTTTCTACAAAATCAAAGGTGTTCATTTATCTAAATTTGAAGCTAAAGCTTTAGAGGGTGTTTTTGTTGGGTACGGTGCGAACTCTCACACTTATAGAGTCTACGACAAATCCTTAGGGAGAGTTGTGGAATCTTGTAGTGTGAGGTTCGATGAGAATGACGGCTCCCAAGTGGCGCAATTTCATGTTTGTGATGTAGATAATGAGGAACCTCAAGATGCAATAAGAAGAATGGGGGTTGGTTTCTATCGCCCCATTGAAGTCCATCATGAGCCTCCTCAAGCAAGTCCAAGCTCCACTCAAGTGGAGACTCCATCATCACAAGTTGAAGTTGCACCTTCTATGGAAGCAAATGATGCACCTACCCAAGAACAAGTTCAAGACCCTCCTCATGTTGACCAAGAGGCTATGCAAGAACCAAGTTCTCCTATTGTCAATTCTAGCCAAGGTCAAGACCATGATCAACCATCTCCTTCTATTATTGAAGATGTG
This sequence comes from Poa pratensis, assembly GCA_947311845.1. Classification (NCBI taxonomy): domain Eukaryota; kingdom Viridiplantae; phylum Streptophyta; class Magnoliopsida; order Poales; family Poaceae; genus Poa; species Poa pratensis. Next base: position 86,650,483 of record CAMZMU010000027.1, read on the forward strand.
CATCAAGATGATCAAGGTCACCATTCCGGTCAAGACGGGGACTCAAATGATCAAGATGATCAAGCGATAATTCCTCGCAACAATGAGGATATCGAAACCCGTCGACTAGCAAGAGTCAAAAAGATTGGAGAAGAAAGAGTCTTCATCTAGATAATATCCTTGTGATGCAAGAACAAGGTCACCACAAGAAACAATTGGCAAGCTTTAGTGAACATCAAGCCACATCTCTATGGTGGAACCAAAGAAAGTCTTTGAAGCTCTTGAAGATCCGGATTGGTTGGAAGCCATGCATGAAGAGCTCAACAACTTCAAGCGCAACAAAGTGTGGAATCTAGTGGAGAAGCCAAAAGATTGCCTCAATGTTATAGGCACCAAGTGGATATTCAAGAACAAGCAAGATGAGCATGGAATGGTTGTGAGGAACAAGGCAAGATTGGTAGCTCAAGGGTACTCTCAAGTTGAAGGCATTGATTTTGGAGAGACCTATGCTCCCGTGGCTCGCCTTGAGTCCATCCGTATCCTTCTTGCATATGCATCACATCATAATTTCAAATTGCAACAAATGGATGTGAAAAGTGCCTTTCTTAATGGTCCTTTAAAGGAGTTGGTATATGTTAAGCAACCTCCGGGATTTGAGGATCCACACTTCCCTAACCATGTCTACAAGCTTGATAAGGCGCTCTATGGTCTCAAACAAGCACCTCGTGCTTGGTATGAGCACCTAAGAGAGCTATTGTAGACCGTGGCTTTGAAGTGGGGCAAATCGATCCCACTCTTTTTACCAAGAGGGTTAAAGGGGAGCTTTTCATATGCCAACTTTATGTTGATGATATCATATTTGGCTCATCTAACAAAGCTTTTAATGATGAATTTTCAAAGCTTATGACCGATAGGTTCGAGATGTCCATGATGGGAGAGTTGAAGTACTTCCTTGGTTTTGAGATCAAGCAATTGAGTGGAGGGACTTTCATCTCTCAAGCCAAATATATCCAAGACATGCTCAAGAGGTTCAAGATGCAAAATGCTAAAGAGAAGAAGTTTCCTATGGACACCAAATGTCATCTTGAACTTAATCCAAAGGGTAAAGATGTGATCAAAAACTCTATCGCTCTATGATTGGTTCTTTGCTTTATCTTTGTGCATCTAGACCCGATATTGTGTTGAGTGTAGGAGTGTGTGCAAGGTACCAAGCGGCTCCCAAAGAAAGCCACCAAAGCGGTTCTTCGAATCTTTCGATATTTGGTTCATACCCCAAGGTTTGGTTTGTGGTATCCTAAAGGCTCAACATTCTCTCTTGCCGGTTACACGGATTCGGATTGGGCCGGTTGCAAGGATGATAGGAAATCAACTTCCGGGGCATGCCAATTCCTTGGTAGGTCCTTGGTGAGTTGGTCTTCTAAGAAGCAAAATTGCATATCTCTCTCCACCACCGAAGCCGAGTATGTGGCGGCCGCTAGTTGTTGCACTCAATTGTTATGGATGAGGCAAACTTTAAAGGAATACGGTGTCCATTGTGACAAAGTGCCTCTTTTATGTGACAATGAAAGTGCTATCAAGATTGGTCACAACCCGGTGGAGCACTCAAGAACGAAGCATATTGAGATTCGCTATCATTTCATCGTGATCACATCAACCGGGGTGACATTGAGCTTGGCTATATTCCCACGAAGATCCAACTTGCCGATATGTTCACGAAGCCACTTGATGAAGCAAGGTTCACTTATTTGAGGCATGAGCTAAATATCGTAGATTCGGGGAGCGTCGCTTGACTATCTTGCATACACACCTATATCTTAGCTATATGTTTGGTTTAGGTGTAGGCATGGACATAGGGGGAGTGCGGTCCTAATCCATTGGACTATCCCTCCCCCCATTATGCCGATAGTAAGAACTCATTTTGTCTCTATATTGTTCATTTTATGAATTGTGAGCTTAAATGACGAGTAGTGGCGGTGAACCCAAGATATATCTTCGCGGTGTCACACCACATACACTCATACATGGTGGCCTAGGCCACCGACATCTTCTTTGTGAAGATTTGATCTTTTGGAGCTTTATGGCCTTTTTGCCTATCCGTTGGTCTTTATGGAAAACACACTCAAATGATGATTCTTATTTGATTTTTGTGCCTCTTACCAAGTTTGAGTGTGAAGTACCATCTCAGTGACTTTGTGTCTTATCCCAGGCCTATCTTTCTAAAAACTTGCTCCTCTTGCATCTTGCATGTCCAACTGCAAAAATCTGGCATTTTTGAGTCGGTGGGGCCGAAACTCCGGTCCTTTGGGCCGGATATCCGGTCTGACTGAAGTTTCCGCCCTAAACCCCGAATCTCTGGCTTAGGCCGGAGACTCCGGTGTGTTTAGGCCGGAAACTCGGTCTAGGCAGTTTCGCTGGATCCTAAGTGGGCTCGGGGTGAGGAGTTGACTCACAACTTCTCTCTCACCCCGACCCCCAAACCTCTCCCAGCCGCCGCCGCCTCGAAGTGCCTCTCCGGCTGCTCCCCGCCGCCGGATTCCGCCGTGCCACAGGCTCCTCCACCCTCCAAGCGTTGGGGACCCTTCTCCCCTTCGTTTGACCTTCACCATGACGGGCAAAGGTTCATCTTCTCTCTCTCTTTAGGCTTTCACTCTAGATCTTGTTTTGAGAGAAGATTTGCTTGTACTTCATGGTGTAGAATCCTTATGTTGGCAATGTACACTCTAGAAAATTAGTTGTGCCAAGTTTCCCCTTAGTTTTGACCTAGGTTGAAGTCTACAGTCTCAGGCCGGAAACTCCGGTCCTCACAGACCGGAGAATCCGGTGTGGCCGGAGTATCCGCCCCCTGAGACCGGAGACTCCGGTCTAGATCATACTGAGGGAAAACTTGACTCAATTTTTTCTTCTTTGGCTTTCCTGGACATGCAAGCTTACCTCCATGCTATCCCTCTACTCTGTATCTCACAGGTGTTCCGAGGACCAAATCTTCCATCAAACATCCCCACAAGGTTGCAAGGAAAGATCGCATTCAAACTCGGGACAAGCTCTTGTATGACAGCAACACTGACCGCCTGCGACAGCAGAGTACCATGGATGAAGAAGAAACAAGACGTGCTGCCCTAGGTGGGTTTGATGATGAAGAAGAGGCCGAGAGAGCTCATTTTGACTCCTTGACCACAGTTTTGGGTATGGGGAAGCTTGAGTTCCGTCGGATGAGATCATAACAATTCTTTGACCTTCCATCCAACACCACTGACCCCAACTTTCCAAGGAGAGAGCAGCAGCTGATTATGCATGAGATCTATGCCCGCATTGAGAAGCATATGGTTTGTGAGCAAAAGGTGTTGAACCTTGAGAACTTGAACAAGAAGCCATACTTTCAAGAGGCCGTGTGGATTGCTCGGAAGCTTGGACTTGAGAGGCTCATCTCTCACACTCATGAAGACTATGATATTCAGCTTATACATCAGTTCTTCGCCACCGTGGTCTTTGATAATGATGAAGAGGTCACCATGACTTGGATGACCGTTCTCGCAAGTGCACCTCCAACTTTGTGGAGTTTGGAACGTGTTTGGGATATGAGTTCAAGGGGGCCACTACTCCTGTTGGGAAGAGGATGCATGTGGAAGGGGTCGCCTACAACAAGCGTCGCTTGCGCCCCTTATATTCGTTGCATCATCTGTTGGCACTAATCAAGACCTCCTCCCTACCTTCAACATTTTCCTTCGCATGGTTCGGCTTAGTCTTGCTCCTCAAGGCGGAAATGTGGATGCCATTCGAGGAGGGCTTGTCAATCTTCTATACCATGCTTACAAGGTTCTCCAAGCCGTCCGAATTGCCAAGACCAAGAAGTTGATGTCATGGATTTCATCAAGTGTGAGATGCTTTGGGCCATTTTTAGCACAAGAACCCTCTTTATGCACCATATGTGATGAAGCTCATCCTCCTCAAAGTGCCCACCGTCGATCTCTCTCGCCTCACCAAGCATGCCAAGGGCACTCTCCACCAACTTAGCAAGCACTCAAAGCAACCGTCTTCCTCTCGTGCACCTCCTCCACAATCTAGTGATGAGGAAGCGGCGACCGAGGCCCCAATGCCTAGAAGGAGAAGCAAGAATGCCGACCCTCCTCATATCTTCAAGGAAGGGACGAAGTGAACACGGAAGTGAGTAAGCTTTCTTGGTGGAAGAGAAAGTTGCTTTGCATGGATGTTGCACTTCACAAGGAGAACCACGGGTCATATGTGAGAGAGAAGCACATCATTAGCAACCAAGGCATCATGATCAAGGAGTTGCGCAAGCTCAACAATGGTAGCATCACTCCTCCTCCGGAAGAAGATGAAGATGGCAATCCTATTATCTCATCCTCGTCCGAAGATACTATCCCATATGATCAATGGAACCAACACGTCTTTCCTTGGGCTGATTATGGAGATGTGACATCATTGCCCTCTTCTTCTCGCAACACCGGCAAGGCTCCCATGAATCTTTCCGATGACGACTACAATCAAGAAGGGGATGATGATATGGAAGAAGACTCCGAGTGATCTCCATGGGTTTCATTAGTTATGCTTTTTCCCTTTTTGGCGTCTCGATGCCAAAGGGGGAGAAGTAGTTCTATTAGGTTCTCTCCGTGGGATTTGCATGGGATGGACACAAGCATGTGCTTTTATCATTTTTATTGCGCTTGGTCTCTTTATGTTATTTGGAACTTATTTGCATCTTATGTTTGTGAACTATGGATATTTATCTATGTGTGTGTAAGACATATGGATTTCTTATTATGTATGGTTGAGCCTACATTATTGTGCTATGGTTTATATAGATGTTTATCTACATTTATATGCACAAGGTATGGTTTTTATCTCTAGACTCAACCTATATTGTGATATGTCTTGTTTGTGAAATGTGTTGTTTACATATCATGTTGCTATATTTTGTTGGAACTTGTCTCTCTATATGTGTGCATTTGCATTCCAAAGCAAATGAGTTATATGCACACATCTAGGGGAGCTTTTCCATTTGTTAAACATGATAGTGTAGTGAGCTTTATTGCAAATCCGTGTGTTGTCATCTAACACCAAAAAGAGGGAGATTGAAAGAACATTTGTGATCTCTTAATTTTGTGTGTTAGTTAACAACACTTGTGATGTTTTAATATGGTGTTAAGTGATGCAGGTTTAATTGTGTACAACACATGTTCATCAACACCAAAAAGAGAAAAGAGGATTCTGGAGTTTCAGGCCGGAGTTTCTGGTCCCCAGGACCGAAGTCTCCGGACTCAGGACTTTTCCTCGAAGAAGCAGAGCCTCGAGAGTACATGTACTAGTTAGAGGCGGGATTCAGGTTCAGCCCCTGGTGGGGGCCGGAGTTTCCGCCCCTGGCCAAAGTTTCCGGCCCCAGGGACCGGAGTATCTGCCTGTGCCTTGCCTTGGCTGGAAGTGGTTCAGCCCCTGGTGGGGCCGGAGTTTCTGGCCCCAGAAGGCCGGAGTTTCCGCCCCAGGCCGGAGTTTCCGGTCACTAGGGCCGAAGACTCCGGTGTGAAGCTTGACTGCAACGGCTACATTTCTGGGAGGGGTATAAATACCCCTCCACCTACCTCCCGCCAGCTAGCTCGCCCAGAATTGAAGACACCATTGTTGCAAGCTCAAGAATCACTATATCTCCCAATCCCTCCACCCAAACTCGTTGATCTTTGTAGGATTGAAGGAGAAGGCCCCGATCTACATCTTCACCAAGCAGTTTTCCATTTCCCCCTCATTCACTTGAGGGACCATTTCCTAGGGTTTCCACTAGGAAAACCTAGCCCATTGTTGTACTTACTTGCTTGTCTTTGTGATAGATTGTAGCTGTTTGGGAGCCCCCAATCCTTTGTGGGTTGTGCCCCAAATCGTTGTTGTAAAGGCTCCGGACTCCGCCTTGAAGGTTTCCGAAAGTTGAAGTGAACCAATCCTTTGTGGTGCGGTTCACCGGAGAAGAGGGTGAAGCCTTTGTGGCTGTTGAACCATTGTGTTGGTTCACACCTCTCCAACGAGACGTACTCCCCTAAAAAGGAGGAACTCGGGAATACATTCGTGTCTCCGCGTGCTTTGACTTCGGTTACCTCTATCTTTATTTACCGCCTTACTTTATATCGTGCTTAGTTGTTAGCTTGTCATATAGGTAAATTCACCGTAGTTGCATATCTATAGAATTTACCTTTTGTGTCAAGCCTAATTTGAAAAAGACTAAAATTTGGAGTAGCACCTATTCACCCCCCTCTAGGTGTCATACCGATCCTTTCAGTATAGTAGACAGAGGATTCCCACAACGCCCTCCAGGAAAGGATGTTGTCACACGACGGCGTCACCACGTCAGGGTCAGACCAGCTAACAAGGATTTCTCCCACCCCTGTCCACAAAAAAACCCTGGGAGCAAAAGAGCACCACCACCCAGCTTCGCCGTCCACCAACATGTGCCACCACGATCTTGCAGTCGTCATCATTAGTTGCTTCGAGAAACTAGCAAGCGGCCTGGATCCGGAAGCCCATCTGGGCTCGCCCGAGCGCATCTGGGCCAAGGCCAAGCAGCAACCGGCGACCGTCGCGACCAAGGAGCTCCGCCGCGGAGAGCATCGCCATCAGCTTTACCTGGCCGCTCCGGACCAGGGCATCCCTAGGAGCACCGCCGCCATGGCAGGGAAGGGCCCCGACCCGCCTACCATGGCGCGGGGAGAAGAGATCCGCCGCCGCCAGCGTTGCCCGGCCTCGCCCGGCGACCCCTGCCGGCGGCGGCGATGGAGGAGGGGCTGTAGAGCAGGGAACGACGGCCGCTGGAGCAGAGAGCCCCGTCGCCCTCGGGGGGGGGGGCGAGAGGAAAAGGGTTTCGTCCGTACATGAGCATCTCATGCAGCACGTTTATCCAGAGCTCTCCTTAGGGGGCGTACATCCACGTAAGGCGCAGCGCCACCATGGTGCACCCACATCCTGGCGCCGTCGGCGCCACCTAGGATTCCATCTTGATGACGACTCCGTCGGCTGCCTGATAACCCCCAAGAGCAGGGGATCACTGTAGCACCTCTCAATGTAGAAGTAAGGTATCGATCCGTAGGAGCAAGAATGAAAAGTTATCTATTCCCTACAACTAAAAGTGTCACAAGTTTTAGTTGATTATGCACTAAACAAGTTTAAAGAACAAGATGGTTGATTTAATGGATTCAAGTTTAATGCAACAAAACAATAATGTAAAAGTGTCCCAATCCTCTTTATTGCAAGAGGACAAGACAAAGGTTTTCTCTTATAGGAACAATGGACATGGGTTCATGGGTTCACTTAATCCTCTCTCTCATCTACGGTGATTATCATGTTATAGATAAAGTACAGGTAATTGTCATGTTTTTATGGTAGCTTTATGACGGCTATATGTCCTAAAACACATAGTTGAAAGGCTAGCGTGGTTGCTAGGTCACCCTCGTAAGGCTAGCGTGGTTGCTCTCACTCCCACATCATACTCTTTCTTTTACCCCCAGATAAAGGATGTTGGGCGGTACCGTGTCACTCAATACCTATGCCGTGTCACATCGGCCATCCCGTACCTACATACATCATACTTCTTAATGGACAATATTCTAAACACTAGTGCAATAATTTATATTTCGTGTGTGTGACCACATCTCTCTCATCTATCTACACTTGGTGGTGTCAATCACCTCATGATAAGGATAAACAAGGCATTATGAATAAATCAAACCATCACATGCATCATAGAATATCTCCAAAGTATGACAAGTCATAAAAGTTCCAACACAACATTAAATGCATAACAAATCATCTCATACCACAATATCCACCATAGGAATTACATAGATGACCGTAATCATGTTCAGCAGCTCATATGTTACTAATTAGTGAAGCTCAAATAGAGCAGAGACACATAAGTTACCACCACAAACCCAAGTCCAGGGGGTGGACTACTCCCCCTTCATCATGGAGACGGTGGAGAAGTCGTTGGAGAAGGTGGAGACCACCCGGCAGCGCCCCGCCGGAGTTCCCCCCTCCAATCTTCAGCTCCAGATCTCTGTTTCGGTGTTTCTGTGTTTTGGCAGCGCTCCCTCCATAGAACGTCGGGGGACTATTTTTATTGTCGTTTTTAGGTCAAGACTATGTCGGTGGAGAAAAGATCGACGACAGTGGAGCCTGGAGGGGGAAAAGAGGTCGGCCCACGCAGCCAGGTACAGTAGGCCTTGTGGGACCCTCTATATTCCAGCCTGTTGGGCTTCTGATCTTTAATTTGAGCCCATTGCGTTCGTCTCGAAAATTCCGAACCGTGCTCTCTGACCTTGCCATTTTTGGAGTCCCGAAGCTCCCGGAAAGTCCAAAACACTAAAAAAAGATGTTTTCTGACTGTGCAGGGTTAATTCCATAAAAATAGGAAATATACCAAATATTCCCAGAATCATTATAAACCATTGATATAACCGTTATATGATGCAAAAATTATTGGAATCTCTACTATATAATACTAGGAAACATGCCCGTGCGTTGCAACGGACACAAAACTAATAAACTTGGAATACACTTAGTTAATAATTTCGTGGCATAAGTATACGACGTCTTAATTGTAGAACAAAAAAACACACGCACGGTTAGACTTTTTTAGTATTTATACTTAGCCCATTTTGCAACGAAACCTCAGAACACATTACTCTTTTAACATTTTTTACAACAAGAAATCTTTTAGCTGTTTAGTTGGGCGTTGCGACTTGGTCACCGGCACGGAGTAGTTCGAACTCCACCATGCACTTGTGCATGCGTTGCCACGACCTCATAATTTTTTATGGTCCTGTAAATCTGACTTGCTTATTTAAACCTTATTTGTCTATCTAATTTTCCCAAAGTACGCTCTCGCCACGCAATAGGTAGACCTAATTTGTTCTAATCTTAGCTAATGTGCAATGGGTGACATAAACCAAAACCTTCTTACGCCGATGTTGCATCATGGCAAGCATAGCGGTCATCTGGGCACGAATCAGTAATGAAGTGTATATGACATCAACTGGGATATTGCATATCCTTTTGCCTGCCTCAATCGCCTCGTTGACACCCTTTGGGGTCAGGGGCACATCGACACAGCCAGTAAACAGGTTTTTCTCATTCCACAAGGATTCGCCATGCCGAATCAATATAAGCGCACTTTCACCTACAGTACAGGAGGAATCATTTTATAGAATCAGACTACCGGACAGAGTATTATGCTGCATAGTCTAAGTTAGTTCAGAAGAATACCTGTCTTCTTTGGGGTGCTGCCGCTCTCGGGGCTCGACGGTACCTGAGCCGGCTCAACCACGGACGACTGCGAATTCGACGCCCAAACCAAACCCAGTTTCTACCGGGGCAACAACTCGTTGCTGAAGCAATGCGCACATTGCCAGCTTTCCTGTCATGTCCGAAGCTGGCAGCACACCGCGGTTTGATGGAGATGAGCGCGTGCTGATGCAATTGCGAGGTAGCCATTCTGTTTCGCACAAGGACAACAGGGTTAGCTAATGCACATATAGTCAACATAGCATTTTTTTTTGAGATAGTCCACACATCAAATCAAAACACACACACGAAGCACACCAACTACGCTTGAGCGAGCAATTGTGAGGTAGCCTAGCCCACCACGCATCGAATCAAAATAACCATGCAAAAGAGAGAAATAAACAACAACAGCAACCGAACCTGCGCTCCATTGCATTCCGAAATCCAAATCAGGCCACGGATTCCATCCACGCCGAAGGGGAAAAGTTCATGGCGAGAGGAGACATACGTACATGGGGGCAGGGAAGATGCAGCGGAGAAGAGCACCGCCACCTCGGGGAGCTCGATCGGGAGCGGAGGTGCCGCGTTTTGTAGGCACGGATGTCCCAACCGGTCGGGGAAACCGAGCGCGGCGTCCTTGGCGAGATCTGCGGTGGCGACGTCCTTGTGCTTGGGGAGACAACATAAGCTACAGATGATGAAGAACCGAGGGGGGTGGGGACACAACTCCTCCTCACCTGTCTCGCGGACCGCACGGCCCCCAACCGCCGCAGCGGCGCGCGTAGCCGGCTCGGTGCCGGCGCGCAGCGGGAGCATGCGAGGGAGGCGGCGCGGGTCCCGGGCGAACGAGGGCGGGGGCACGAGGGCGGCGGCTGTGCGAGGAGAGACGCCATGGGGAGGACTGGATGGAGCAGAGAGGGGGTTTTGGCGACTGTTGCAGGCTACCGCTATCGGATGCGGGAGAGGCTGTCGACGCCAAGGCGGGAGCAGAGCGCGCAGGGCGGCGGCAGGCCGCAGAAGGCGGCGAACCTGGCAAAAAAACGAAACGTTTTTTCCACTTACCGGTAGCAGTGGTGGGTAATATCTCCTAACTCACGGGGGTAAATTGGGAAACAGAAAAACGTACCATGACCATCACCACCTCTAGGCATATTATATAGTAGAGATGGCTTCAGGTGATGGTTGGTACGTTTTTCACTTTTCCGATTATACCCCTATAGTTTGTAGCAATTACCCACCACTGCCACCCATAAGTTGTGTACCGGTTGCCCACCGCTTCTCTCTCTTTCTCTCTCTCTCTCTCTCATCTTCTCCCACCAGTTCAGCCAGCGTCATGTCGCCTCCATCCCGGCCTCCATCCGATCCTCCGCGATGCTGATGCCTCCATCTGCGCCTCCCCGGAAGGAGCTGCTTCCATCTCCGATAGTCTTCCACTACACAGATCCATCGCCTCCGGATCCACATGGCCCTACTCGTGTAACAAGATGCATATGCGGCGGATCTCCGGTGGCGGTTCTCAATTTTCTTTCATTTTTGATTTGTGTGTTTTTTTCCCTGAAGACATGTTCTCTTTGTTATCCGGTGCCGGATTTTGGCATGTTGACGAGTGGGCGGGAGGGTATCACTAGTAGGAAAACCCTACAGCCGCCAGCCTACCACTGGCGAACACAGATATGTGTTCGCCAGTGCTAATATCGCTGGCGATCCAGGAAAGCTGGTCGCCAGCGCTTCCTCAACTACCGCTGGCGACTAAGGAGCCGAGATGGCCAGCGCTACGAGCGGGCGGGTGGGGGAGCAGGGCGGAATAGCGCTGGCCACCTCAAATCTGTGTTCGCCAGCGGTGCGCGCTCAGCTCTGGCAATCCCCTGACTTCGCCAGCGGTACCTGGCCTAGCGCTGGTGTCAGGTTATGATAAATAGATTAACCTGCGGCCCACAAGTGTAATGCGGCTTATAATCAATGGGCTTGCTCTGAGGTAGGCCAACACGAAGAGTTGCAACACGGTGTAGGAAGAATCCAGAAGATCCAAGATGGCTTAACTTGGAAGGCAAGAAAAGTAGTATCCAAGTAATTCCTTTGTAACCTAGCGAGCCTCTGGATATATAAAGATGACTCGCAGGACTAGACAGACAAGTTGTGAAACCCTAGATCTCATACATCCAGAGATAGGCGACTCGACACATCGATCGTCAACTCCTTGTAACACCATATTCATATCAATACCAATCTAGGATAGGCAGGACGTAGGTCTTTACCTCACATTGAGGGGCCGAACCTGGGTAAAAAACATCGTCTTCTTCGTGCCTGTGATCCTTAGCTCGGAGACGCTCGATCGCTTAATCCCCAACTCTACGAAGTCATATCCATGACATCTGCGTGACAAACCCACGATAGTTGTCGCCCACCGTGGGGCATGCGGTCAAGAGCGTCACGTTCCGCGCTGGATCTGTGCCAGGGACGGAGGATATCATCGTCGATTCAAGCTCGGCGACTTCAACAATCTCGGCGACTTTATCGTCGCACCGATTCAAGCGACCCGGTGGTATCAAGATCTACATCTAGACTGCAGGACAGCAGCAACGTCCGTGTTGCGGACATCGCCGACGGCGACTCGGAACTCATCTCGACGATCCCTTTGGTGGAAATATGCGTAATCGAGTTATCTAGCAGCTGTTAAAAGCGCATCAAATTCCAACGGCTGGATCTCCCTCGCCGACTCAAACACTGAAGCCATGTCGAAGGCTGACGGAACTCCGCGCGACTTTGGGAAAATAATTATTGAGGTCGACTCAAACATCAATTCGAAGATCCCTCTGGTGGAAACCTGCGGAATACAACCCGGAAGCCCTCCACGAAATTTGAGACAATTCCAATGGTTAGATCGCCGTCAGCGATTCACGCGCTGCAGCGAGTTTTATATCTAGGCGAGTTCGTGAATCCCCTACTTGCGACATCTCCAACATAGGCGACTCGCTGCACCGCGTTTTTTGTCCAAAGGCTCAACATCAGCAATACCCTAGTGCGGCTAAAAGAAATTGCCACATAGAAGTAATCGACAGCATACTGCGCGCAATTCCTCGGATCTAACTTGCGAATTCTTGCATGGAAATTTTGCCATGTGTGTCAGAAGTTAAGTTGAGTTCGCTTCGGATTTTTGCTGGCGTTAGCTATCCGATCAGTATGGGACAGCTCAAATTGGATCAGGTTCTCATGTTCTCCACGTAACCATGGTCTCCAATGATGGAAAAAGGATGTGAGATCCTGGCTCAGTGCTTAACAGGATTGATAGAATACTCATATTAATAAGTTGCAACTTCTTTTCCGGAAGCTCATCTGGAAGGAACTCCGAGGTTAAGCGTGCTTGGCCCGGAGCACTCCAAGGATGGGTGACCGACCGGCAACTGGTTCCCGGGTGCGCACGAGTGAGGATAAAGTGCGCAGAAAAGACTAGTGTTGATCTGTGGTGCCAGTCTGAAGATCCTAGAGAGCTGCCAGGGGTGACAGGCCCGGCCCGGGGTGGCTGGGTGTTACAATTTGGTATCAGAGCCGACCCTCGCGGCAACACGGGCGTGTGCGGGTCAGGGGCACGGACATGTGGAGCATGTGCCGGCACTGGCGCACATACGTGTACCAAGAGGGGAAGTTCGTGGACTGGGGGCTGACCGACGAGGGCGTCGGTCTTCTAAGGATGAAGGATGTGAGATCCTGGCTCATGGTTTAACAGGATTGATAGAATACTCATATCAATAAGTTGCAACTTCTTTTCCGGAAACTCATCTGGAAGGAACTCCGAGGTTAAGCGTGCTTGGCCCGGAGCACTCCAAGGATGGGTGACCGACCGGGAACTGGTTCCCGGGTGCGCACGAGTGAGGACAAAGTGCGCAGAAAAGACTAGTGTTGATCTGTGGAGCCAGTCTGGTGATCCTAGAGAGCTACCAGGGGTGACAGGTCCGGCCCGCGGGTGGCCGGGGGTGTTACAAAGGAATACTTCGAGTTGGATCAGGATTTGCCTTGCTACGATTATTTCCGACCAGATTGTGCGACTCAACACAAGCTGGGACCCCTGCCGACTCAAAACAACACAAGGCCAAGCAGAGTCGGACCAGGCTATCATGAAAGGAAAGACATTTTTTATCAGAACAACAAGGATAGTTTAATCGGATCAGAGGCTGAACAGGTGACCATGTGCTACACGATGGATCAAAATCCAAATAAGCTGTGCACTAGTACCGATTGATGCAGGCAAGGAAAGGCACGCGAAATACAAACCAGTTGCTACCAGCTCTCACGTGGACCAAGGAATCCATATACAACACGATTTACAACCCTGGATAAATGTCGTCATTATATTCCTCCAAAGAAAAGGAAAAAGAGAAAAGGGGAAAAAACATCAAGCTGGGGACTCGCAAGGCTGCCAACGTCAGCTCGCCGCGCGACTTCAATACCACCTCAACCCCTGTCAGCACAGATGACACGACGCATGGAAGGAAAAAAGGTGACTTGGAGTTCTCTAGCTGTGATCACGTTGCATGCTGCTCTCCCGTGCAAGCAAAGGAAAAAGGAATGAGCGGTCAGCTCAAAAGTTGGCCTGACCTCAGCTACGTGGCACCGCGACTTAAAAAATATTGAAGGAGCAGACGCCACGTTTGGCCCAACAGCCCAAATATGATCAGCACTTGTTGACTCGCTGGGTTGATTTCCAAACCCATCGCGACCGACTTCGTCTTCGACGAGCCACAGGCTGACGGTCATGGCTCATTGTATCACGCGCGGCTCACTAAAAGCAACAAAGACGGCGACTTTTTATAGGATCAGCATGGCGACTCGTGCGCCCGGACTTCTTCATCAACGCAGAAGAATAAAAACAAGCTAAGTTGCTATCATGCTCATATTTTTACAGCCTTTTGCTTTATCAATTAAATTTGAGTTTCACCTTTGAGTTTATCTCGGAGGCTGCATTTCTAGGTTATTATGCATTTTATTAAATGTCTTTGCGACTCGTATTATATCATGTCGTAGACTTTAAATTCATATTAGCTTTTGTAAATTTAATTACATCTACTTCTCAATACATTCGTCAAATTAGAGTTCTTTATAACTCGCATTGCAAAGTCTAGCTATTTACAGCTCGCATTGAATATCAAGATCACCACTACATGTTCAAGCATTGATATTTGGCGATTCATTTGTCATTCTATGACTCATCATCATATCAATTTATGACTGATCGTTATATAATTTCATGATTTATTATCATATCATTTTATTAATCATCGTCGACTTATTGTCATATCATTTTATGAGTCGCAAACAGCTCATCATTACATCAGTTTATGAGTCATTAATGAATCATTATCTTATCAAATATTTAAGTTAAAACAGGTGACTCGCTGTACCACATCTACAGCTAATCAGAGATGGTTATCATCAAAACTAATTAGAGCTCGTCACGGCTATTGCAGCCGATAAAAGCAATAATCCTGGTTATGCTCGCCTTAAGTCAGAAGTATCTTTGCACTATGCGACCAAAGTACTGGGACGCGGCGTCAATCGAGCTTGATTGCCTATCATGGCCGCTCTCGACCCTGAACACGTGTTTTTACCTGGGAAATACTGAGCCGCGCGAAGACCTACTTAACGGTAATAGAGATAATTCAGAAGGACTAAAGTACCCGCGTGTGGCGTCAATCGAGTCTGAATGTCTATCATGGCTGCCTATCATGGCCGTTCTCGACCCTGAACACACATTAGATTTGGGAAATACTGAGTCAAGTACCATATGCTATCATACATCGTACAATATGCTATCATGCATCTAACCAGTTGCTATCATGCAACTATTTGCTATCATGCCAAATACAACTTGCTATCATGCAAAATACAATTCGCTATCAGGCAAAGTACAATATGCTATCATGCAGATTACAACATGCTATCATGCAGATTACAATTTGCTTTCATGCAAAGTGCAGATTACAATTTGCTATCATGCAGGGTACCGTATGCTATCATACGGAGTACTAATATTTTATCATAATTATTATCAGCCGCCAAGGCTAACATAGTATCATCAAGTTATTATCATTGTTTCCTCGGGGGTTTTGCCTTTTGAATTTCAGGAACATATAACTCAGCCAATTGAGTTTGAACTGGCATGACCAGATTTTTCGGATTGAGATGATCATTCCTAATATCGGCTGTACAAGCCACCATCATTTATTTAATTTCAGCCACATCAAGTGGAATTTTTAAGAATGATTTCTTAATTTATATCTAGAATATTGACTGGGATTATCTTTTATCCAAGCATCTCAACTAATATTTCACAGTTTGGAGTTTATATGCGGCTTTGCCCTACTCCAAGTATCATTGTTTTCTTGCGGCAAAATATTTGCTCAATCTGTTGCAGGATCAAATTGCAACGATATGCCATCAAGCAGGATAATGAAATCATGCCTGCTTAATGCCTGCGGGCTAGGACAATTAAATTTTTGTCCAACTTGTGATATTTTTGAGTCCCGAGCAGCATCATCGTGCATACAACTCGGCCCTCGGGGGCTACACATCCACCAGTATCCGGTGGTCTTTGTTATATTCATATATCATGTTTATATGCATATCTCATTTTTTGCAGTGCATGGAAATATATAAATATACATTTGCGAGTCAAATTAGCGACTCACAACTTTTTTAATTCAATCAGTGGCCATATGCCCTTGAGCCGCCATGTTTCAACATGCATTCAGATGGCTCATCATGATAACATGACAGATTATTATTCTAATGATTGACCAGCTTATTTATGTTCATGGTCTTTTTATGCTTCGATGTCTATGACTCAGCACCTTATACACATTTGGCTGATATATCTTGATACTCATAAGTTATTATTCTTATAATTTCAGCTCAGTCTTGCATCTAACAGGACAAGGTGGTTTTCACCAAAGGGTCCACTGACATCTTATATAATTTCAGTGGAGAACTTACCGCAATTGTGCAGGTTCAATGCGACCAAGACATAAGTGTTCAAAGGCTTGTGATACTACATCAGCGGCTAAATAAGCCGCAAAGCTAGCGACTCATCGCTTCTACATCAGCGGCTCAAGAAGCCGCAACACTTGCGACTCAACATCAGCGAGTCACCAAGCTCTACAATCGCAAGCCCGCAAGATCATCATCAAGACAGAATCTTCCGCCTGATTCAACGAATCACCCGGAAGCTTGGGGGCTAATGTCGGGGTTATGATAAATAGATTAACCTGCGGCCCACAAGTGTAATGCGGCTTATAATCAATGGGCTTGCACTGAGGTGGGCCAACACGAAGAGTCGTAGCACGGTGTAGGAAGAATCCAGAAGATCCAAGATGGCTTAACTTGGAAGGCAAGAAAAGTAGTATCCAAGTAATTCCTTTATAACCTAGCGAGCCTCTGGATATATAAAGAGGACTCGCAGGACTAGACAGACAAGTTGTGAAACCCTAGATCTCATACATCCAGAGATAGGCGACTCGACACATCGATCGTCAACTCCTTGTAACACCATATTCATATCAATACCAATCTAGGATAGGCAGGACATAGGTCTTTACCTCACATTGAGGGGCCGAACCTGGTAAAAAACATCGTCTTCCTCGTGCCTGTGATCCTTAGCTCGGAGACGCTCGATCGCTTAATCCCCAACTCTACGAAGTCATATCCATGACATCTGCGTGACAAACCCACGACAGCTGGCGAAATAGTTCTGGTTTCCCGCCCCTGCCAGCGGTGCGTGCGCGAACCGCCAAAAAGCGCGCGCGCTGGCGCCACGTTTTCCCGCCCCCCGCGCTATAAGTACCCCAGCCCGCGTCCGTTCACGCTCACACCACACGCGTCTGGCTCGCGCTCACACACCGTACCTCGCAGTCCCGTGCCTCGTAGTCCGCGCCACCGCTCTGCAGTCCGCACCACCGCCGCCGCCATGCCTCCGCGCCGCCGAAGCATCTCCGGCTACCGCGGCGTCCGCCAGCGCCCCAACGGCACCCAAAAAATTCTACGCGGAGATTCGCTCCGGCGATACGCGCGTCCCGCTCGGGACGTACGCGACCGCGGTGGCGGCCGCGCGCGCCTACGACGCGGTGGCGTGGAGCCTCGGCCGCTCGCGCCGCACGCTCAACTTCCAGAACTGCCGCAACGCCCAAGAGGCGGCGGACATGGCGCCCGCGCCGCGCCTCGTCATCGCCCAGGACCGCGCCGCCCTCCGTCTTCGCGCGACGGTCGACCTCGTCGAAGAGCGCGACCGCCTCGCCATGCAGCAGTGGTATCGGGACCACCCGGAGGAGATGGACGCGGAGCTCGAGCTCTGGAACACGCGCGCGGCGGAGCGGGCCGAGCGGCGGGCCGAGCGCCGCGACGACCGGCAGGAGAGGCGGGCGAAGAGGGCGCTGGCGCGCGACCGCGCCTGGTAGCCCGTCGGCCACGAGATGTGGCGCGCGCTGCAAGACAACATGTCCGACGACACCAACTCGGACTCGGACTTCTACTCCGACCCCGACACCGACGAGGAGTTCTAGATTTATGTTTACCTAGTTTTAATTAATCGAGTTATCGCGAGTGCTGAAATCGATCGAGTTTAGTTCGTGTGTAGCAATCGAGTTTAGGTATAATGTAATCGAGTAATGCAATCGAGTTAATTAATCAAGTTTCCTATTTTCAGTCTATTTATATTTAATTGCATTAATTGTTTGATCTTCTTTTGTTGCAAACAAATGCGCGCAAATTGAGGTTTTCTGTGGACGAAAACGAGAAAACGGTAAACCGGGGCGATACCCCGACGTAAACACGCAAACGGCTAACCGGGACGACCCCGACGTAACGTGTCTCGTAAACAGTCGGTACGTCGGGAACTGTGAGAACTGGGCGATTCTATGGACGGAAACACGTAAACGGTCAACCGGGACGATAACCGACTTAACGTCTCCCATCAACGCCCAGCACGACGGGAACTGTGAGAACTGGCCGATTTTGTGGACGGAAACGCATAAACGGCTAACCGGGACGACCCCGACGTAACGTGTCCCGTAAACAGTCGTACGTCGGGAACTGTGAGAACTGGGCGATTCTGTGGGCGGAAACACGTAAACGGTCAACCGGGATGATAACTGACTTAACGTCTCCGATCAACGCCCAGCACGACGGGAACTGTGAGAACTGGCCGATTCTATGGACGGAAACGCGTAAACGGCTAACAGGGACGACCCCGACGTAACGTGTCCCGTAAACAGTCGGTACGTCGGGAACTGTGAGAACTGGGCGATTCAATGGACGGAAACACGTAAACGGTCAACCGGGGCGATACCCGACGTAACGTGTCCCGGCAACGCCCGGCACGTCGGGAATTGTGAGAACTGGGCGATTCTGTGGGCGGAAACACGCAAACGGCTAACCGGGGACGACCCCGACGTAACGTGTCCCGTAAACAGTCGGTACGTCGGGAACTGTGAGAACTAGGCGATTCTATGGACGGAAACACGTAAACGGTCAACCGGGACGATAACCGACGTAACGTCTCCCATCAACGCCCAGCACGACGGGAACTGTGAGAACTGGCCGATTCTGTGGACGGAAACGCGTAAACGGCTAACCGGGACGATACCCGACGTAACGTGTCCCATAAACAGTCGGTACGTCGGGAACTGTGAGAACTAGCAGAAAACATGGACGTCGGGAATGAAAGACGTACGGAATTAAACGAGTTACCCAACGTAACGTGTCCCGTCAACGCCCAGCACGTCGGGAACTGTGAGAACTGGGCGATTCGCCTGTAGACGGAAACACGTAAACGGTTAACCGGGATGATACCCGACATAACGTGTCCCGTCAACGCCCAGCACGACGGGAACTGTGAGAACTGGGCGATTCTATGGACGGAAACACGTAAACGGTCAACCGGGACGATAACCGACGTAACGTCTCCCATCAACGCCCAGCAAGACGGGAACTGTGAGAACTGGCCGATTCTGTGGACGGAAACGCGTAAACGGTTAACCGGGACGATACCCGACGTAACGTGTCCCGTCAAACGCCCAGCACGACGGGAGCTGTGAGGACTGGGCGATTCTGTGGACGGAAACGCGTAAACGGTTAACGCGTAAATTGTTTGTGAAACTTTTGTCGAAATTGAAGTTTATCATTTCACATAGTAACTAGTACACATAAAAAGACTTTATGTAAGAGGATATATCTTTTTGACACTCTATTTATTTTTTATACGAAAAACCGTCGATCGACAGCCCAACACATGACTATTCACAACCAAAGAGATCAAATATAAAACAGTGTTTGCATTGCAGAATAATTCAAAGTAGGGAACATTATTTTCCTCACTTTACAAAAGCAACATTGATCAAATTATTATGCAAAAAGTATCACGCTTACATCTTTATTTAATCCGGTTACAGCTGGAGTCCATGCCATTTTTATTTAACTAACTTCTGCCTTGTCCTAAGCAGCGGGGTGCATCACGGGGAGCGCTCCTTACCCAAAGAGTAGGAACCATCACAGGGTCAAAACTCACATGATAAGGATTCCTTTGCATTACCTGCCATGTATTAGTATACACCGTATCCAACAAATACATGTAGCGACGGACGTGCGCATCCTCCTCCCTTATACGGCGACGTACCACCTCCTCGGGCCCGCTCCCTCTGGAAACTCCCTGGCCCACGCGAACTCCACCAAAGAAGATCCGGGTCGACGACGTCGCCCGAATTTCTCACCAAGCTACGCGTTCCGGAAGATAACACCTCCCAGTGCCAGCCCGGTGGAGCCCAATCCCGCACAGGGCCTCTATTGTCCAACAGGTGTCCGGCCGCGGCCATCGCCGATGTATATGCTCGAGATCTGAAAAAAATAATGAGGAATTTGATCAAACACCTAAGGTGCATGCAACCTACGCAGGAGGAGAGGATCAGGGAGAGAGGATAGCGTACACTGGCATGGGGACGGACTAGGGAGGTCCACGGAGGTGTGGAGGGGCGCCGGCGGAGGCCACGGGCGTGGAGAGGTCGTCGAGCTTCGCAGACAAGGGCGGCGGCGGCGCAGTGGTGGCACGGATCGAAGTGGGATGGATCTGGTCTGCCCCCCTGGCCTCTTATATAGGAAAAAAACCCTAGCTTTTACCGCTGGCGAACTGGAATGTCGTGTTCGCCAGCGGTAGAATGCGCATCTGCTAACAGGCGCGTGGGCCCACGCGCCTCTCTCTCCCCCACGATTCTATCCTCTCCCCGATTCAAACCGCCGCCGCCCCCGATTCAAACCTCCGCCGCGCCGCCGCCGTCCCACGCCGCCGGCGACCTCCCCCGCCCAACCTTGCGCGCCCCCCGCCCCAACTCCTCGCTGGCGACCTCCCCTGCGCGCCGCCCCAACTCCTCGCCGGCGACCTCCCTTGCGACCACGGGCGTGGCGCTCGGCCTCGAGCCGCCGCTTCCCCTCCCTCCGGCGACGACCTCCCCTTCCCGTCCTCCCCCTGCCCGAGGTGCTTCCGCTCTCCCCTCCTCCCTCCCCCCCCCCCCCCCCCCCCCGAGGTACACGGCCCCTCCCCTGCCTCTGATCCCCTCGCCTGCTCGCGATGTGTTCGACGAAATGCTGCAACTAGGTTAGTTACCGCTGTTAGGTTAGTTGCTGCTGCCAGTGCTAGGTTAGTTTCTAGGTTAGTTGCTAGGTTAGTGTTAGGTTAGTACATGCAAATTTTGGAGATAAACAATTTAAACATACCTTTAAAACTGACTTGAATTAAGGTGTTAGAAGTTTTGGAAAAATTATTTTTGAGCTTAATCATGAAGTAATAACATAGTGCAAGAGATCCATGAAGGTACATTGTAAATAGGATCAAGATTTCATAATTTCGTACGCCTCCAAAGTTGGTACTTTTTAACTGTCATGAAGATGCATTTTGGCATCATGGTTGTTTGTGATCCGACCATCGTGTCGTGGAGATGCCGGACGGAGATTGTTGTGGATATTTTTGTGAAATGCTTGCAGGTACCCCTAGAGGCCCTTGAGATTGCCGAAACGTTGATTAACTTCCGTTCCGGCAAATTCGGGTACTCCATACGTCCTTTTATAGCAAAGGTCATGTCAAAAAAAAATCGTGAATTTTGGCATGACTTTGCTAAAAAGGGACGTATGGAGTACCCAAATTCATTAACATAAATGACAACGGTGCGTGATCTCGCTAATTTATTAACTAGCATGCCTAGCTCTTTTAACTTGTGTGACATATGTGAGAACTCTTTTTTACCGTCTTTCGATCATGCCGATGATTAAACTGTTGTGGCACTATGTGATCCAGATGCGACGTGAGTAAAACCTGTGATATGCACGAATACACATTTTCTGCATCCCACTGGATTTCACTGACGCCGTCTCTGAATTTGTGTGTCCAAATCAAATTAAGTATGAGGCATGCTTTGCATTTGTCCCTATACCTCATTTTTTCAATGCCGATGATTAAAATGCTGTGGCGCACTATGAATCCTGATAGTTTGTTGAACCTTGTATCATGCACACATACAAGTTCTGTGCGTCCTACTTGGTTCAACAAGGTTATCAGAATTCCTTGTGTGCTTCCAATAATATTCTAAGTATGAGGCATCATATTTTTTGAATCTTGTTTCTCTCTAAGTCTTACAATGCCGATGATTAAACTAGTTTCGCTGACACCATCCTGAATTTGTGTGTGTAATCTAAGTATGAGGCATGCTTTGAGTTTGTTTTGTATAAGCCTTGTAATACTACTTGAGTTTTACAATGCCGATGATTAAACTGTTGTGGCACTATGTGATCCAGGGGTGACGTGAGCGAGACTTGTCATATGCACGAATACACATTTTCTGCATCCCACTGGATCTCGCTAACACCATCCCTGAATTTGTGTGTCCCAATCTAAGTATGAGGCATATTTTTTTGTGTTTTTACCCTACTTCATTTTTTTACAATGCCGATGATTAAACTGCTGTGGCACTATGTGATCCGGAGGCGACGTGAGCAAGACCTTTGATATGCACGAATACATATTTTCTGCATCCCACTGGATCTCGCTTACGTCGTCTCTGAATTTGTGTGTCCGAATCTAAGTATGAGGCATGTTTTTTTTGTGTTTTTTTACCCTACTTCATTTTTTACAATGCCGATGATTAAACTGTTGTGGCACTATGTGATCCGGAGGCGACGTGAGTGAAACCTGTGATATGCACGAATACACATTTTCTGCATCCCACTGGATTTCACTTACGCCGTCTCTGAATTTATGTGTCCAAATCTAATTAAGTATGAGGCATGCTTTTCATTTGTCGCTATACCTCTTTTTTCAATGCCGATGATTAAAATGATGTTCGACAAGGTTATCAGAATTCCTTGTGTGCTTCCAATAATATTCGAAGTATATTGAGGCATAATATTTTTTGAATCTTGTTTTCTCTCTAAGTCTTACAATGCCGATGATTAAAATGAGGTGACACTATGTTATTCATGGGTGTTGTGAGTGAGCCCTATAATGCAAGAAAACATATCTTCTGCATCATACTGGCTTGCTCACACCATCCCTGAATTTGTGTGTCCAATCTATTATATGAGGCATTTTTTCGAGTTGACATGTATGAGTTAGTCTTCTTCATTTTTTTACCATGCCGATGATTAAATGATGTGGCGCACAATATAATCCTGAGAGTTTGTTGAACCTTGTATTATGCACACATACAAGTTTTGTGCCTCCTACTTGGTTCAACAAAGCTCTCGGGATTGTTTGTGTGTTTCCAATATATTCTCGGTATGAGGCATAAGTTTTTTTGAATCTTGTGTCTAAGTCCTACTTTATTTGTGTCTAAGACCTACTTTATTTGTGTCTAATTAAATCTTTCATGCACTCAATTTTATTTGTTGCCTAAGTTTTTATTTGTCTTCTGTATAGAGATGAAGAATGAGCAAGGAGGAGGCGGAAGCTAGCGGTCGGAAGAGAGGAGGAAGGACCGGATACTTCACCATGATCTCTCTTTGTCATCTTTGTCTTTGTGTGCTGCTCACTAACTTAGCGTTTAAATTATTGTAATATCGAAGACTACTAAACACCGTGTCAACCGTGTGATGTACGATTTTCTTTTGTATGATACATATTCGGTCAAACATTTGTATACTTTTCGGTTTGTACTTATAATCATGTATCTATACTGTTTCTGCTATCTGTACATATATTGCTGATATATATACCTGTATATACTGCTGGAATACAATTTTCAAAACAAAAAAAGGGCAAATATACCGCTGGCGGTCAAGGTCCTCCCACGCATCTGTACCGCTGGCGAGCGGAGGACGTACCGCTGGCGGTCGTGCGCACCGCCAGCGCTGCGCAAACTACCTCTGGCGGTCGGGAGCCGTGTTCGCCAGCGGTACAGTTTTGTACCGCTGACGACACGGGGACGGCCAGCGGTAGAAACTATCACTGGCCATTTTGTACTGGCGAACCCGAATTCGCCTGCGGTAGGCTAAAAAAAGTCGCCAGCGGTAGGGGTTTCCCTACTAGTGTACAGATCTGGCGCTCTTCCCCCAATTGTTTCTTGATTTTTTTTCCTTTCTGTATGTTGGCAGGGATTGTCCCGGTCGCGGTTCTTGATGTTTTTCTTTGATTCGTGTGATTTTCTCCCGACGATTTGTTCTCTTCGTTAATCTGTGCTTTGGCAAGCACAGGGCCGGTCCTGGGGCAGGGCGGGAGGGGCGGCCGCCCCGGGCCCAGAAAAACCAGGGGCCCATCCGAGCTATGTCTTCTCTACTGCTCTGAAGTACATGGCGCCAAGGGTACAGGTAATGCAGCTCCTAGCGCTGGAAAGAATACCACCAAGACTCATAAGAAAGGAGATCAGAGCTGGCCATTTTTTGTGGAGGCAGAATCACTGAGAGGATAGGCCTTGAGGCCTTCCGTATTTGACCTCTGTAGATGTACAATGACGCCCTGATGCGCTCTGTTCTGTACACGTTCGCACCGATCGGAAGCTGGGAAAGCCGCTGCCTCACGCCCTCATCGACCTTCACCAGTTCATGGCAAGCAACACCCATCCACCCCTCACCGTCTAAAAAAATCGGCCACCACGACGAAGCTACTCCGGAGAACTGACATAAGGTATCAGGTCTATAATATTATCAATAAGCAGTCTGTGCCCTAATGTGCTTCGATGATGAATTAATTTTTGATCGATTACGATTGATTAATAGTGTGTGTTTTTATTGTCGCAAATAAGTACCAAACTGGACATTATGTAAGGATAGATCATATATATATTATTGGGATCAGGGAACTGTGAGCTCGGTGCGATAATCGGTAAGATTTTATTTAGTTGATTTACTATCTTTATATATTTGTGTTTGTTTTCGATTGTTGTTTTGCCTCTATGATTCAGTGCTGTCATATAAATAGAAGTTTCTTTTAAATTTCAGTGTCATTGTATCAATTAGAAAGTTTACATCCGCACTGAGAAAATGAAATAATTTAATAAAACCACATAGATTTTTGTTTGGATAGGATTGCTGTTGATACTATCATGAGCGGCTTTGCATCGAGAAACGTTAGAGATAAACTTATGGTAACATGTGTAATTGAATTGGTAAAAATATTTATTTTGGATACACTTTAAGCATTTGTTGATCATATTTTATATGTAGATGGATTGATTATTATTTTAATAATGATATTATAAGGGGCCCCATGTTCTATTTTCGCCCTGGGTCCCTAAAACCTCAGGACCGGCCCTGGGCAAGCACGAGCTGCAACCTTTCCACCTCTCACTTTTTTTTGTTGCTAAATTTCATGGATCCAGATAAATGGGGACGCGGGATGGTTCATGCATATGGATGGGATTGAGGTTGTTTTCGGATCCATTCATCCTCTTCTTCTTGAATTTGGGGAGAAAATCTGTTGATGGTCTATTTTGTCTCCATTCTGTTCACGGTCGGGACATCTTCGCACCTCTATAGAAATTAAAGTGTACAAGTTTTGACCCTTTAATTCAGATCGACGGCTTGCTATTTTCGGATGCAAACCTCCTCTTTTCCCTGGATTGGGGAAATTTTTGTTAATGTCCTTTTTTTAGGCCGTGGTGGAGGAGGCTGCGGAGCTCGTCCTTGAAGACGGTGTTCATGGACACCTCGCACTCGTCCGCGCGAGGCTGTGGTGGAGGAGGCTGCGGAGCTCGTCCTCGGAGACGGTGTTCATGGACACCTCGCGCTGGTCCGCGTGAGGCCGTGGTGGAGGACGCCGAGCTGTGTTTGCGCCTAAGCGAGAGCTCCGACGGCGTCCTGGTCATCTTCTAAGACGAGACAGCGTCGTCCCCTCGTCCTCGACCATGGATCTTTGTCAGCGTGGTCGAGCAAGCTAAAATTGGGATCTGTTGAGACTGTAGTTGCATATCCAATTTTCTTGTTTTCTCTCTCTACAACGGCTTTGCTTTTGGTGATTTTCCAAATTGTGTTATTTCGTTTAGATTACTGTGGTGTTCATGAAACTTGGATCAGAAAAAGTATCTATGAAAATATGAAACTGTGTTATTTCTTGTCACATCTTTTTCAGATCTGAAAATGAATGAATTATGTACGAAATCTGACAACTTTTAAATCGTCTATGAATTTTATGAGCTAATTTTGGTATGGAATTTTCTGTTATGTTTGTTGAGAATGTATTAATACTGAATGAAACTTTTCTGAATTTGACACGCACAGAAATGCTTCTGGAAACCGTTTGACGGAATGAAAACGTATTGTTCATGAGATGGTAAAAGATAAAATAGAAGGGAATGGTGAAACATACTGCAGGGAGCTTTTTGCAATGTGCAAAGAGAGCTGGACCATATCCCGATGTACAGTTGGACGTCTGAGATAAGACGGGAACCCGTCGATACTGCTCCTGGACGAGGCAACCAGCGAGCTCGACGCCGAGTCCGAGAAGAGCGTGCAGGAGGCTCTGGACCGCGTCATGGTCGGCCGCACCACCGTGGTGATCGCGCACCGGTTGTCCACCATCAGGAACGCCGACACCATTGCCGTGGTGGACTGTGGCAGGATCGTCGAGACCGGCACGCACGAGCAGCTGATGGCGAACCCTCTCAACGCCTACGCTTCGCTGATCCAGCTGCAGGAGGCTGCTCAGCTTCAGCACAAGCCGTCTTTCTCGGATAGCACAAGCATCACAAGGCCGCTAAGGTAGCTTTGAAGTCTGTCGATATGTCATATCATTGCTTGATGCCAAAAGTTTCCACCATGAGGGATTTAACATGTTTTTGTTAGGTTGATCTCCAGGTCGTACGAGCCCAACGGCTCGCGACTCCCCTTGACTACGCCCTGATCGGGGGCGTCCATTTCAGTTATGGACGGTGGGGCCCCTGTGACCTGCGCTATAAATAAAGGGTGGGGGCTGGGGCACACAGTACGAGGTTGATCGTGCTCCACCACCCCACCAACACACCGACCCGATCTAGGTCAAGCGCAGTGTCACGGGAAGCTCCACCGCCGCCACCTACACTCAGCCATCACCGCCGCCGTCCACCATGGCCGGCAGCTCGGATGCATCAGCGCAGGGAGAAGGTACCCGAAACCCTCCTCCAATCTCACTGTTCTACACGTACGATCTAGCCTAGTGATCTAGTGGATCTAACAATGGTATCAGAGCCTACTGGATTTAGATCTCGTGTAGAAAAGAAAAGCAAAAGAATTCCTCCCGTAGATCCCTAACCCTAGCTACAGAAAAAATAAGAAAAGAAAAGCTCACCGGAGGGCCTCGGGCTCGCCGGAAAAAGTGCGCCGCCGTTCGGGCCGCGTCAATCCTCTCGATCCCGATGCGCACCAACTGGGGCATCGGGAAGAAGATGTAACCCCAAAAAGGGGAAAAGCTGCACCGCAGCCAGATCCGTTCAACGGCGGCGCGCGCACAGCGAGGCGCACGCGCGACCGGCGAAGGAATCGGCGATGGATGCGCGCAGGGGCGTCGTCTTCTCGTCGCCGGCGTCGAGGTCTTCCTCCACGGGCGGCCGTCGACGCGCGGGAACGAGCTGCGGCTCGAGAGAAAAAGAAAAGGAGGGGAAAAGAGAAAGGGGTCGGGCGGCGCGGTGTCGGCGGCCGTCTCCGGCGCGGTCTCCGGCGGCCGGCCAGCCGGCGGCGCGCCCTGACCATGACCGCATCGTGCGGGAGAGAGGACGAGAACAAGGAGAGAGGAAAGGAAAAGGAAGGCCGCGGTACGGCGCGGCTGCCGTCGCCGGCCGGCGGTCGCCGGCGCCGCGGGCGCCGTTGCCGTCGCGCGGACGGAGCGAGACCGTGCGGGAGCGAGCACGGGAGCGAGCACGTGCTAGGGCTTCGGCCCGGGTCGGGCAGCTCGGTTTGATCGAGCTAGGAATGCGGAGGACCGTCGGATGGAATCCGACGGCCAGGATCTCCCGGCTGTGAACCCTAAGCTGCTAGCGGGCCAATGGGCCAAAAGTGGCAGGCCGTGGGCCGGATGGGCCGCGATCTGCGTCGCCGGGCGCGGCAGATAACGCTGCAGTGCACGGGCCGTGGGCCGCTGTTACACGTCGCCGCGCGCGGCAGATAGCCAACAGACCATGGGCCGCATTATTTAAAAGAAAAGGGCATTTTTCTGTTCTGTTTTTTCAGAAACTTGTCTAAATAGAGTTTTTTGTCCATTTTTTTGACACATTTCTTTCTGTTTTTCCTATTCATTTTATCCAACGAAAATTTGTTTAGGAAACAGAAAAGAGAAAAAGAAATACTTGTTAAAAGTATAAAAGTTTATGAATTTTTTATTCATTTAATTTTTCCGCTGTAAATAGTTAAAAGCAATTGCATAAAAGCAATAAAGTGAGAATAAAAGCGTGATAAAGTGATATTTATGATGATTGTGATTTTGTTATTAATTAACCAACGTTGTTAATAGCATTATCATGATTTAAAGTGAGAATTAAAAGCTTGATTAAAGTGATATTAAAGATGATTATGATTATGTTATTAAATGAGCAACGTTGTTAATAGCATGATCATGATTTGTTTACTATGTGTTAAAAGGTGCATTTATTTCTTTTATTGCCCAACGGTGATATAGTTTTAATTGCACAAACAGTGACATAAATAGTTGTGAAAAGAATAAAGTTCATGAATTTTATTCATGTTTTTCCGCTGCAAATAAATAAAAGTGCTCTTGAAGTGTAAATAGAAATAAAGAAATAATTAAATTACAAGAGCATGTTAAAGGAATTATTGAAACAATTATGGTTTTGTTATTATTATGACCAACGTCGTTAATAACATAATCATGATTTGTTATTGTTTTATGTGCTTTTATTGCTATTTTCTGCCCAACGGTGATGTAGTTTTAAATTGCGCAAACAGTTGCATATTTTAATTTCGACCAACGTTGGATTTTTATATGCAATTGTTGTCTCAGTAAATTGTGGTTTTAAAGAAGGTACTACTTGATGAGCTGCATCAAGGATGTCCCTACCCTCAGAGGTGAGAACTACTCCGAATGGAGAAAGAAAGTGTATTTGGCCTTTGTTTGTGCAAAGGTCGACTGGGTTGTGGAGACTCCACAGCCAGTTAAGCCTACAGAGTGACTCAGAGACGAAAAAATTTATTATAGTACTTGGGAAAGAAAGAAGAGGGACTATGCTCCGCAGGAGATCTCTTACACCCTCGAAACATAAAGTGGCTACCCGCCAATAAAAATGCATGGCATTCATAAAGAATACAATTGAGCAAGCTATTGTCTGCTCAATTGTGAAGTGTACATCAAAATGAGTTCCTTGAAAAGATAAAGGGTCAGTTCACTGGTTCTTCAAAGATATATGCTACCCAGTTGCTTTCAGCAGCTGGTGACAGAAAAGTACACTGTTATTTTTGGATATCGCAAGTGTGCCATATGGTGTAATAATGATCATGTGGGAGTTGCATTACTCCACAATGAGCTTTATTTATTATCTTCATGTGAAAAGTGAATTTCAGTGTGCAAAGTGAATAAGCATGTTTCCGCGTCGGATAAAGAAGAAAAGAAAAGAAAGAGAACTCATGAATGGTCAAAACTATGGCACTGTTTTTTGGGCCATATTTCGAGGGGAAGAATAGAAAGCCTCGTTAAAAATGACATTCTTACTCCATTAGAGTTTTTCAGATATCAAACAATGCATAGATTGCATAAAAGGAAAGTATGTAAAGCAGATTAAAAAAAGGGTGCTAACCGAAGCACAGCGACACTAGAAATTTGTGGTGCCCTGACCCGACTGTTATACAGTGATGCTGCGTGTCACCGGTTAAGCGATACAAGCGGAGGTTACGGGTTTACCAATCCCCGGCCAAAACCTTTGGCAGGCGTTGCTGGGTACACCTCACTCCAGACAACGCAACACCCCGATTGATGCCTTAACACGGGCGCAACCCTCAAGGCATAATAGTAAGATCAAGACTTGTGGAACAACTGGCACATCACAGACTCTACGACACAAAAATCATATAGTTCAACTCTTATACAGAGAAAGATAGCAAATGACAAAACAGAGGTCACAGACCCAACATTACAACATGCGGAAGCGAAGTGTGTTGTTCTAAACAACAAGAACCAACATATGGCCTAAGAGGCCTGCAAATAAACATCCAGCGCCAGCTGTTCCGGGATGTCCCAAGCTGCCACCTGGGAACCCCAGACTACTCGTCGACGTCCACAAAGAACCCACCTTCGAGGTCGGTGAAGTCCTCTCCTGAAAACAAGCAAACGACGTTGAGTTCGACGAACTCGCAAGATTAAGAGCTAATATATGCTCCATGATTGGCTTTCAAAGGTTTTATGGCTGTTTTGCATAAAGCTGATTTTATTTATAAAACACAACTCCATGGCATCGACTAATCAGATTATTTTTGAAAAGGGGTAAGAGGTAACTCTTTTCTTGAATCACCTTTCTCACCAGTCATCACCATCATCAACATTGTACCTGTTCATCAAAGGCACCTCCCCGAATCACCCTCGAGGAAGTCAACCTTGCATTCGTGAAGTAGTACCTCTAGTACTCAGTTTTTTTAATCATTCCGTTAAAGTTATTCTATGATCAGCGTCCGTTCCCAAGTCGTCCATAACCGCGGACACGGCTTTTCGAAAAGATTTATCCCTGCAGGGGTGTACAAAGTAGAAGTCCCCGGAGTCCCGAGGGGCCCCAGTTCCTTCACCACGCGTACCGCCAGACTCATTGCCAGACATTAGCTCTCTTCCGGGGAAAGCCGGCTGAGTGTGAAACGGCTACAACCTTTACCTTGCTTAAGACTATCCAAGGATCATCAGTGGGGACGGAACAGGTTTGGTGACTCCTCCAATCCCCTGTCCCGTGGCCACTCATTTTCCTAAACACCACATCCTCATCCCAGTCTTGGCCACCATCTCAACGCACGCGCAAATGGAAAGCCAAACTAGAGGACCCTCGGCTAGTCCGCCACAAGTTAGTCGGTCGATGGGGGTTCCATATAGCCCACGCATGGTTGCACGCTCAACTTGGTTCAAGAGGTCCAGAACTCGCACCTAGGCGGTGAGAACGAGACAACCCACCACATCCCATGTGGCCTCTCATCCCCACCTTCTTAGCATTTTATTATCCATCTCCACAATTCTCCACCATCAACATCACTGTCACAAGTTAACACCTGTTTCCAGCATTCACCATCCCTAGTACCGCTAGGCATTTCACTAAGCATGGCTAAGCACTTGCATAGCATAGTAAGTATTCCATGGCCAACAATACAAACCTATGGTAATAGGAAGTAAAACAGGTATTGGCAACAGGATTCTAATGCAACTAGTAGGATACTCTAATCCAGGCAAAAGACATTTAGAACCGCATGCAATATTATAGTGGAGAAAATAATTGCGGAAAATAGGATAAGACATGCTCAGAGGGGGGATTACGCTTGCCTTGCTCAACGTGCGGGTAGTACGGATCGTCACAAGACGGGGGTGGCACTTCACCTCCTTGGTCTACCGATGCACAAACAATACCGGAAAAACAATCAACACATGGCAAATGTGCAAAGCATACAAGGATGATGATATGACATTTTAAATGCACCCTAGAAGCATTGAACATGATCAACAAGTTAAATGGGGTCCCCGTTATATTTATTGCAATATTTGGAATAAACCCCATATTTAAACTTAGTGATTATAATTACTACTAGAGCACATTATTTGAATTGTGAACCATTATGCATGATGATGAAGATTTTGGATCACTCATGTTTTTTTTTCTGATCATTTCGGTATAAGGAACACATTTTTCGGAGGTCCCGGTAAAAAGTTATTAATTTTAAAAGTTTCCTCTTTCGAACTTATGGTTTAATCATTACTAGCATCACCATAATTTAAATGTGATTAATATGCGTGATATTTAATTTAAAGCTTTAATCACAATTTTCGAGGTATTTTGGTGTGTCACACGCATTTTTGGATACACCGAGGAAAATTATGAATTTTTATACCTTTTTCCTTTTTATATGATCCTTCGATGATTTATCTAGCAACAATAACCAGTGTAGATCATTTGTAGCTAGAGGGATGAAAGTAAAAATACAATTTCAGAAAGAATATTTAAATCCGGATGCCAGCCCGGAAATTTCCGGATTTTTCACCGGAGGAAATACTTCCGGAATTGTTTCCGGGTATGGACCGGATATAGACCGGATAAAATACACCGGTCCAGTAGCAGTTTCGTTAAACCGGTCTCGATTCCGGAAAAATCCGGTTTTTGCACCGGGCTCTCCCAACACGGTGGAGAGCGTGCTACGGCGACGGCGACTTGCGTGCGTCGGCGACGTGCGGGGCGCGCACGCGCACGACGGCCAGAGCATGCGCTCGAGTTCGCGACCTCACTGAATAGGCGCACGGTGACGCGGGGAGGCTACCGGCGGCGGGGGCAACTACCAGGTCGTCGGAGACGAGCACGACAGCATCCATGGCGGAAGCGGAACACGGCTCACGGCGAACCTACTCTACCGGGCGAGAGAGGGAGGGTGGAGGTGTCCCGGAGGACGAGAAGCTCACCCTCAAGCGCGGTGGAAAGGTCGGGGAAGCCGGAGGTAGCTCGACGGCGACGTAATCGAGCGTGGCGGAGCTCGGGTGGCGGCGGCAAGGTCACGGACGGCGGCGTCGATCCCGTGCTCTCCGGTTCGATTCCTCGGGCAGGGAGGTGGAGCACGGCACGGCGGAGCTAGTGGTCCGCTTCGATGTGGACGGCGAAGCTCCACACGGCGGCGATGCGTCGGCGACGGCGGCTCGGTCTGCGAGCTCGAGGAAGGGGAAATGGGGAGAGGGCAGAGGAGGGAATGGATAGGAGGAGTAGAGGGCCCCGTGGTCTTCTCTTCTCCACAGGGGACGGGCAGAGAGGAGGGGCCCGGGCGCGGCAGCGTGCGGCAGCGCCGCGGCGTCGAGCACGGTCCGGCGGCAGCGCGTCGACTTCGGTCGCTACAGACAAGAGGGAGAAGAGTACTTCGCGGATAACCCCCTGGAGCAAATGTTCCCATCACAGATTGGTCCCTGGCTGCATTTTCTTAATCACCGAAGAGTCCTTTTTTGTTTCTATTTAACTCCAGCAGGTTTTGAGGGATTTTATTAGAGCACTAGAGCATTTTATAAAAATCTGTAAAAATTAGGGTAACCTCCCAATAACCTGTAGAGGCACCTCAAAAATTGGTGTTGCAAAATAAAATGTTTTTGACAACATTTGTTCATAGAGTTAAAAAAAACAGGGCATTTGTTAAAATTAACAATGTTGCTCCTTTGGAAATTTTTAGAGCAATTGCAAAATATTGTTTTTAGCTCCTGGAACTTCCTTGACAGATATAACATGTCAAAGTATTTTGTTTTACAAATTTGAGTGCCTTCATGGTTTTGAAAATTGTTGGAACAAGTTTGGCATTTGTTTTTAAATGGTGACAAAACCATTTGTATGTTGTTTAGCAAGTTAAATTTGGATGCCATGATGCAATTACACGAAAGCGAAAATTTTACACGGGTTTTTAGGTTTTCACATTTCGGGCTGTTACAACTCTACCCTCCTTACAGGAATCTCGTCCCGAGATTCTTAGAGTAGGAAAGAGGGAAAGGTTACGAGGTACTACGCGATCTTCTCACTTCAGGAGGCTTCTTTCTTGAAGAGGTTGATCGAGGGCACCATGAAGATCTTCATCGGCTTCATTTCGAGGTCACATCCGAGTACACCATAGCAAGGAAAGAAACCTCACCGGAAAGATGGATCTTGGTGAAGTTCAATGAAGGAGTACCTCCTAGTAGAACTTAGGATGAGACTCTAAGAATCCCTTGGATTGACAGTTAGGGGACACATGCATTTGACGGAAGATTGATAAGGAATTTCCAGTTGGCAGACAACGATTTTTCAAAAGGTTGAAAATATGAACTTTGCACAAGGCCTTAAGTTTCTGAAGAAGAAGGTTAAGCAAGATTCCGACAGATGAAGAGGCGACTTCACCTATACGGCTTGAGTAGAACTTTCCTCACGGAGGAGCATTCCGGATCACAGGAGAAGTATCGAGAAGATGGACCGAGAGAACTTCAGAAACTCCGGGAACGTTAGAATCAGGAACACTTCTTGATTTCTCCAGACATCGGGAACAAGCTTCTTGAGGATCGCCAACTATCGCTTCTGATTAAGGTTCAGATCTGGTCAGGTGTGTAGATAGTTCAGACTCCACATAACGGAATAGGGAATCTTTGCAAAGCATACCAAAGGGTTACAATTGCTAGGACCCCAAGATTTGGACTACAAAGTCAAACTCCAAAGGAGGGACTAGATGGCGGAACTCGCGTATTAGCAACTTGTCAGCGGGCATCAGCACCTACATGAATTACTTGCGACAATACACCATTGAGTCTCTGTTGGGGAAACACCAACGAAGACAAAAGAAGTTCTCAGACTTCCTCTCTTTCTGGAACAATTCCATCAGTGGCTTGGATGCATCGATACAATTCTCAAGAAATGGAGGTAACAACATTCCATTCCGAGAATATTCCACACATGCTTGATCGAGTTGAAATGATTCGGAGGAAACCAGACAATTCACTCAGATCCACGGCGACATCTTTCAGTAAGTGCACGTGAACCAGGGAAAGTCACTTCTAACTTCCAGAACATTGCCTTGTGACGACACAAGGGTAGTTCTGACAAGCTTTCCAATCAAACAGGGAGGAAAAAGAATGTAGTGGATGGGCTCAACAACAAACTTATCTAGATACTCCAAGACGGTAGACTCATATTTCACCAGAACTAGGCATCAGTATTGGTGAGACTAACACATTTCAGGTCGGTCGGTCTGAGTTTGATTTGACGATAGCCCAATTCAAATCAAAGATTTGTAGGATAGCATAACCACAAAGGAGATACCACCTAGCTTCAACACGGATAGATTAGACATCCCATTGAAAAGGAACTATATCGGGATAGAGCTCTTGTCTTTCAACTCTCCAAGTTGTTTAAGCTCAACCGAATAATTCTGGACATCCAGCATGATTTTCTTGGAGAAGGAGTTGTTCAGAGAACCAGCTTACTCATAAGCTCAACATCGCGGTCAGGTGACAACCTGGCGATACTTCGGGAAAGACCTCCAGAATATCACGATCCACCGCTATGTTTTTGAGTTCGAGAGAGAATCAGGCCTTCCAAGGCACAACGAGGTGGTCTAGGGAGCTTCGGCGTGAACCTAGCTCTTTGACCGAGGGAGTGCATCAACGCCAACGGACTTGGTAGCACTGTCAAACTCAACTTATTGATCGGATAACCAATCATGCTAAGGAGGACAATGAATGTCAGCGGATTTCCGCGCAGTAAGAACTGCGGAGAATATCCGATAACCACATCATTGCTCACGACTTATCATCCTCGATTAACAAGTTACTTGGAAGACGGAGAGCAACAAGTGTAGAAGCATCACTTCATCAAGAAGATCATGACACTCAGCACGACCCCTTGATATAAAAGAGGGTGACACTCTAAGGTGGAGCAGAACAAAAGTTAGACAAGACCCTTATTCTGCAGATCACAATACTTTGACCTGGTCCGAGAAGTGGACAAGGTACTAGAGTTATTTTCTCCAAACAGGATGAAGGGGAAAAATCTGGACGGGCCACAAGAGTAACTTGCATCGGAACATACCAACGCGCGATAAAACTTTACTGTCAACAGACAGACAGAGGTCGGAGAGCAGATTAGAGTAAGAAACATGCTCAGGAGAAATCCGAAGATGTTGAAGATGCACCGGTTATTACTCGTTTGTGATAACCATGCCCAAAAAGGAGAGATGTAG
This sequence comes from Poa pratensis, assembly GCA_947311845.1. NCBI lineage: Eukaryota > Viridiplantae > Streptophyta > Magnoliopsida > Poales > Poaceae > Poa > Poa pratensis. The sequence continues at coordinate 86,686,093 of CAMZMU010000027.1, forward strand.
CAGAGTCACGAACATAGTTGGGAGACTCGCTAGGAGAATCCTAGTCGTAACCCCGATGGTTCAAAGACAGAATCTCCAGCTATGGCAGAGGGAGGGCTAAAGTTACCTAGCCAGCTGAGGTGTGGGAAATTAAGGTTCAACCATTTACCACACAGACCACGGAAAAGACTTGGGTTGAAGATCAGCATCATGTGCTACTAGCGAGAGTTAAGAAATCACAACTTAACACACTCTAGTTGGCACAATCCGGGACCTTATGTTCAAGTCCTTGGGTTAGAACCCAAAAGAAAAGATTAAAAGATTAAACTTGATAGGAATACAAGGGTCCGTAAACAACTGAGTTGATAGGAATTTTCGTCGTACTCCAGATGGTTTCTCGGCGCATGAAGCTTCGGATTGTAACGCGACGGAAGCAACTGGACACCTAACACTAAAGGTAGAACCCAACCCCGTTTCTCCTAATTTTGAAGTAACAGACGAGAAGTAAAACCTTTAAGTCAAATCGAGGTAAGATTGCTCCGAGATTAGAGGGTAACCAGATAAGGAGTAAAAAGAATCCTAAGATGGTTTTTACAACTCATTTTTAGGTTCAAAATATTTTCACAAACACTAGACTCAACATCGACCAGTAGAAGGGTTTCCTACAGGCAGTACTGCTCTGATACCAACTTGTGGTGCCCTGACCCGACTGTTATACAGTGATGCTGCGTGTCACCGGTTAAGCGATACAAGCGGAGGTTACGGGTTTACCAATCCCCGGCCAAAACCTTTGGCAGGCGTTGCTGGGTACACCTCACTCCAGACAACGCAACACCCCGATTGATGCCTTAACACGGGCGCAACCCTCAAGGCATAATAGTAAGATCAAGACTTGTGGAACAACTGGCACATCACAGACTCTACGACACAAAAATCATATAGTTCAACTCTTATACAGAGAAAGATAGCAAATGACAAAACAGAGGTCACAGACCCAACATTACAACATGCGGAAGCAAAGTGTGTTGTTCTAAACAACAAGAACCAACATATGGCCTAAGAGGCCTGCAAATAAACATCCAGCGCCAGCTGTTCCGGGATGTCCCAAGCTGCCACCTGGGAACCCCAGACTACTCGTCGACGTCCACAAAGAACCCACCTTCGAGGTCGGTGAAGTCCTCTCCTGAAAACAAGCAAACGACGTTGAGTTCGACGAACTCGCAAGATTAAGAGCTAATATATGCTCCATGATTGGCTTTCAAAGGTTTTATGGCTGTTTTGCATAAAGCTGATTTTATTTATAAAACACAACTCCATGGCATCGACTAATCAGATTATTTTTGAAAAGGGGTAAGAGGTAACTCTTTTCTTGAATCACCTTTCTCACCAGTCATCACCATCATCAACATTGTACCTGTTCATCAAAGGCACCTCCCCGAATCACCCTCGAGGAAGTCAACCTTGCATTCGTGAAGTAGTACCTCTAGTACTCAGTTTTTTTTTAATCATTCCATTAAAGTTATTCTATGATCAGCGTCCGTTCCCAAGTCGTCCATAACCGCGGACACGGCTTTTCGAAAAGATTTATCCCTGCAGGGGTGTACAAAGTAGAAGTCCCCGAAGTCCCGAGGGGCCCCAGTTCCTTCACCACGCGTACCGCCAGACTCATTGCCAGACATTAGCTCTCTTCCGGGGAAAGCCGGCTGAGTGTGAAACGGCTACAACCTTTACCTTGCTTAAGACTATCCAAGGATCATCAGTGGGGACGGAACAGGTTTGGTGACTCCTCCAATCCCCTGTCCCGTGGCCACTCATTTTCCTAAACACCACATCCTCATCCCAGTCTTGGCCACCATCTCAACGCACGCGCAAATGGAAAGCCAAACTAGAGGACCCTCGGCTAGTCCGCCACAAGTTAGTCGGTCGATGGGGGTTCCATATAGCCCACGCATGGTTGCATGCTCAACTTGGTTCAAGAGGTCCAGAACTCGCACCTAGGCGGTGAGAACGAGACAACCCACCACATCCCATGTGGCCTCTCATCCCCACCTTCTTAGCATTTTATTATCCATCTCCACAATTCTCCACCATCAACATCACTGTCACAAGTTAACACCTGTTTCCAGCATTCACCATCCCTAGTACCGCTAGGCATTTCACTAAGCATGGCTAAGCACTTGCATAGCATAGTAAGTATTCCATGGCCAACAATACAAACCTATGGTAATAGGAAGTAAAACAGGTATTGGCAACAGGATTCTAATGCAACTAGTAGGATACTCTAATCCAGGCAAAAGACATTTAGAACCGCATGCAATATTATAGTGGAGAAAATAATTGCGGAAAATAGGATAAGACATGCTCAGAGGGGGGATTACGCTTGCCTTGCTCAACGTGCGGGTAGTACGGATCGTCACAAGACGGGGGTGGCACTTCACCTCCTTGGTCTACCGATGCACAAACAATACCGGAAAAACAATCAACACATGGCAAATGTGCAAAGCATACAAGGATGATGATATGACATTTTAAATGCACCCTAGAAGCATTGAACATGATCAACAAGTTAAATGGGGTCCCCGTTATATTTATTGCAATATTTGGAATAAACCCCATATTTAAACTTAGTGATTATAATTACTACTAGAGCACATTATTTGAATTGTGAACCATTATGCATGATGATGAAGATTTTGGATCACTCATGTTTTTTTTCTGATCATTTCGGTATAAGGAACACATTTTTCGGAGGTCCCGGTAAAAAGTTATTAATTTTAAAAGTTTCCTCTTTCGAACTTATGGTTTAATCATTACTAGCATCACCATAATTTAAATGTGATTAATATGCGTGATATTTAATTTAAAGCTTTAATCACAATTTTCGAGGTATTTTGGTGTGTCACACGCATTTTTGGATACACCGAGGAAAATTATGAATTTTTATACCTTTTTCCTTTTTATATGATCCTTCGATGATTTATCTAGCAACAATAACCAGTGTAGATCATTTGTAGCTAGAGGGATGAAAGTAAAAATACAAATTCAGAAAGAATATTTAAATCCGGATGCCAGCCCGGAAATTTCCGAATTTTTCACCGGAGGAAATACTTCCGGAATTGTTTCCGGGTATGGACCGGATATAGACCGGATAAAATACACCGGTCCAGTAGCAGTTTCGTTAAACCGGTCTCGATTCCGGAAAAATCCGGTTTTTGCACCGGGCTCTCCCAACACGGTGGAGAGCGTGCTACGGCGACGGCGACTTGCGTGCGTCGGTGACGTGCGGGGCGCGCACGCGCACGACGGCCAGAGCATGCGCTCGAGTTCGCGACCTCACTGAATAGGCGCACGGTGACGCGGGGAGGCTACCGGCGGCGGGGGCAACTACCAGGTCGTCGGAGACGAGCACGACAGCATCCATGGCGGAAGCGGAACACGGCTCACGGCGAACCTACTCTACCGGGCGAGAGAGGGAGGGTGGAGGTGTCCCGGAGGACGAGAAGCTCACCCTCAAGCGCGGTGGAAAGGTCGGGGAAACCGGAGGTAGCTCGACGGCGACGTAATCGAGCGTGACGGAGCTCGGGTGGCGGCGGCAAGGTCACGGACGGCGGCGTCGATCCCGTGCTCTCCGGTTCGATTCCTCGGGCAGGGAGGTGGAGCACGGCACGGTGGAGCTAGTGGTCCGCTTCGATGTGGACGGCGAAGCTCCACACGGCGGCGATGCGTCGGCGACGGCGGCTCGGTCTGCGAGCTCGAGGAAGGGGAAATGGGGAGAGGGCAGAGGAGGGAATGGATAGGAGGAGTAGAGGGCCCCGTGGTCTTCTCTTCTCCACAGGGGACGGGCAGAGAGGAGGGGCCCGGGCGCAGCGCGTCGACTTCGGTCGCTACAGACAAGAGGGAGAAGAGTACTTCGCGGATAACCCCCTGGAGCAAATGTTCCCATCACAGATTGGTCCCTAGCTGCATTTTCTTAATCACCGAAGAGTCCTTTTTTGTTTCTATTTAACTCCAGCAGGTTTTGAGGGATTTTATTAGAGCACTAGAGCATTTTATAAAAATCTGTAAAAATTAGGGTAACCTCCCAATAACCTGTAGAGGCACCTCAAAAATTGGTGTTGCAAAATAAAATGTTTTTGACAACATTTGTTCATAGAGTTAAAAAAAAAACAGGGCATTTGTTAAAATTAACAATGTTGCTCCTTTGGAAATTTTTAGAGCAATTGCAAAATATTGTTTTTAGCTCCTGGAACTTCCTTGACAGATATAACATGTCAAAGTATTTTGTTTTACAAATTTGAGTGCCTTCATGGTTTTGAAAATTGTTGGAACAAGTTTGGCATTTGTTTTTAAATGGTGACAAAACCATTTGTATGTTGTTTAGCAAGTTAAATTTGGATGCCATGATGCAATTACACGAAAGCGAAAATTTTACACGGGTTTTTAGGTTTTCACATTTTGGGCTGTTACAAAATTATTCACACTGATATATGTGGACAATTTTCGGTGAAAAGTGTGGATGGTTATGACTCGTTCATAACATTCACAGATGATTACTCCCGATATGGTTATATTTATCCAACTAAAGAAAGATCTGAAGCATTGGATAGATTTAAAATATTCAAAGCTGAAGCTGAAAATCAACATGATAAAAGAATTAAAATAGTCAGGTCCGACCGTGGGGGGAGTACTACGGTCGGCACACTCCATATGCAAGGTTTTTATAGGAAAATGGAATAGTCACCCAGTATTCTATGCCGGGCGAACCACAGCAAAATGGAGTAGCTGAAAGGCGTAACCGTAATCTTATGGATATGGTGCGCAGTATGATGAGTTATTCCACACTGCCATTGGGATTGTGGATGGAGGCGTTAAAAACCGCTATTCACATTCTCAACAGAGTGCCAAGTAAGTCGGTGCCCAAAACACCGTACGAGTTGTGGACAGGGAAAGTACCTTCTCTACGCCATTTGAAAGTCTGGGGGAGCCCAGCTGAGGCAAAAGTTTTAATCCACACATTGCAAAGTTAGACCCTAGAACAGTAACTTGCCATTTCATTGGCTATCCTGATAGATCAAAATGTTATCGTTTCTACTGTGCAGACAGATACACAAAGTTTGTAGAAACGAGACACGCAGTCTTCTTGGAAGACGAAATGATGAGGGGGAGCATGGTAGGCCGGAAAATTGATCTTGAGGAGAAGAGGGTGTGTGCACCTTTTTCCAATGATCCATGAGCCTTTTTTCGCCCTACCTGTTGTACTTGCACCGACAATCCCTGAGGTTGTAATGCAAGCACCTGTTGTAACTCCACCCATGATCACAATGAGGCAAGATTCGGAACCTGTCCTTCAGGAGCCGACTCGACCCACTGTTGAGGTTGAAAGGGAGCGACGACAGCCACATTTAGAAGAAGAGTCGCACATTGAGACACTTGATGTGGCAGAGAATGAGACTCTCAGAATGTCTAAAAGAGCTAGGAAATCTGCTATTTCTAGTGATTATAAAGTTTATAATACATAAACAGTTCATAAAATGGTTAAAAGTATAAAGAGCGACTTGTGCCAAAAGGCTTTACGTAAAGAGAAGGGGTAGATTACAATGAGACACTTTCTCCGGCCTCATGTAAGGATTCCTTCAGAATCATCATGGCACTAGTTGCACATTTTGATTTAGAGTTGCATCAAATGAATGTAAAGACGGCATTTCTAAATGGAAATTTAGAAGAAAATGTTTACATAAAACAACCCACCGGTTTTTTCATGGAGGGGAAGGAACATATGGGATGCCGCCTAAAGAAATCCATTTATGAGTTAAAGCAAGCCTCTAGACAGTAGTATTTAAAGTTCAATAATACAATTAAAAGTTTTGGTTTTAAAGAGAATGTTGAGGACAACTGCATTTATGCAAAGTTTAAAAGTGGGAAATATATTTTCCTAATTCTGTACGTGGATGATATCTTGCTTGTGAACAATGATGTCAGTCTACTACTAGAAACAAAGAAATTCTTGTCCTCAAATTTTGATATGAAAGATCTTGGTGAAGCTTCATATGTTTTGGGCATAGAAATTCACCGGGATAGAAAGAATGGAGTGCTAGTACTATCACAAAAGGCATATTCAGAAAAGGTTCTAAAGAAATATAATATGCATAAAAGTAGCGCATCACCTGCTCCGATAGTCAAGGGCGATAGTTTTGGGAACTTTCAGTGTCCCAAGATCCAATATGAGATCGATCGAATGAAAGCAGTACCTTACAGTATGCACAAGTGTGCACTCGCCCTGACTTAGCTTTTATCACCGGGGTACTCGGTAGATATCAAGAAAATCCAGACCATGAACACTGGAATATGGTAAAGAAAGCTTTGCGTTATGTGCAAGGCGCAAAACACCTCATGCTAACATATAGAAGATCTGATCCCCTAGAGATAAGAGGGTATCCAGACGCAGATTTTGCGGGAGACAAAGACGATAGAAAATTCACGTAAGGATACGTGTTCACTCTCGCTAGAGCTCCAAACATACAATAGTTGCATCATCCACGATGTATGCAGAATTTATAGCAGCTTATGAGGCCACATGGCAGGTGATATGGCTAAAGAAATTTATACCCGACTTGAAGTGGTAGATTGTATTGACAAACCACTAAAGATGTACTGTGACAACCAGCCCGCAGTATTCTATACTCACAACAACAAGTCGAGTAAAGCTATCAAACAAATAGAGATAAAGTATTATGTTGTGAAAGGTAAAATCCAGAATCAAACTATAAGTCTCGAGCATATAAGGACAAAGTATATGCTTGCGGATCCGCTTACGAAAGGCTTACCACCCAGCGTGTTCATGGAACACGCAGTCGACATGGGTTTAATGGAAAGCCTATGATTTCTGGATTACAGAGGCCCAAAAGTAAAAGAATTTGTTTCAAAACAGAAAAGTGTATAGTGGCTGTCTGATTCTATCGGCAATGAGCTGTGACGATGAAACATGCTCTATGCACTAATCAGTGATGAAACGAGTAAAGTAAAAGGTAAAAGTAAAAGTTGAGATCAAGGGGGGAGAATGTTAGGTTGATCTCCAGGTCGTACGAGCCCAACGGCTCGCGACTCCCCTTGACTACGCCCTGATCGGGGACGTCCATTTCAGTTATGGACGGTGGGCCCCTATGACCTGCGCTATAAATAAAGGGTGGGGGCTGGGGCACACAGTACGAGGTTGATCGTGCTCCACCACCCCACCAACACACCGACCCGTTCTAGGTCAAGCGCAGTGTCACGGGAAGCTCCACCGCCGCAACCTACACTCTGCCATCACCGCCGCCGTCCACCATGGCCGGCAGCTCGGATGCATCAGCGCAAGGAGAAGGTACCCGAAACCCTCCTCCAATCTCACTGTTCTACACGTACGATCTAGCCTAGTTATCTGGTGGATCTAACAGTTTTCTGGTACATAGTTCCAAGTATTCGAGGGAGTTGTCAGGGAGGACGAGCATGGGTGCCAGCTTCCGCTCAGACAAGGAATCCATCAGCCGATACGGCGCCACGGAGGGTACGACGAAGGGCACAAGGGGAAGCCCGTCTCCATGAAGAAACTCTACTCCATGGTGCGGCCTGACTGGATGTTCGGGCTGTCACGCGGGCACCTTCGTGGCGGGCGCCCAGATGCCACTCTTCGCCCTCGGCGTCACCCAAGCGCTCGTTTCCTACTACATGGGGTAGGAGACCACCAAGAAGGAGGTGTGCGGCATGGTGTTAGGAGCCCTTCTAACATGTACACACATGGGCCGCTTGCCCCCTTGGGCCAGCTCATGGGCCTGACCGCTGCAGCTACAAATACCAGGAAGAAGAGACGGGGAAGGTATCCAAGTTGGATCAGAACGAAACGGCGGCGGCTCTTCTCTCCAACCTCCGGCTCTGAACCCTACCTCCTCTCATGCTTTTGCTCTTTCAGCACACTTGTGCTTGTACCCAACATCTGTAGTGCGGATCCAGTGCTTAATTCTGTGTGAATCCCATTTGGTACCTTGACATCTGGTATCAGAGCCGGTCTCGATCCATCCACCACCGAAATTTCCCTAAAAAAAATTCACACCTCATACATCGCCATGGATCCCGAGCTCCAGGCATATCTCGATGATATTCGTGCTCGCTTGGATGCACTTCAGCAGTCTAAGCTCCCTGCCTCCGACTCCTTGCTCTGCACCTCCGCCTGCTTCACCGCGCCCGTGACGGCGAGCACCGGCATGACCGAGCCCGTCCTTGCGTCAGCAGGGCTGACCGAGCCCCTGGCTCTTGCCTCCTCCGTCGTCGCGTCACCAGCGATCTCGCCCGCGTCTCCCATGAAGACCATCGCTGTGGCGCCCGCATCCTGTTTGATGGAGTGCGCGGCCCAAGCCACACCAGCGTCATCCACCGAGCTCGCCCACGACAAGGATGCCGTCGAGCATGACATCTGTGACGACTCCAAGCCATCACCCACAGCCGAGCTCGTCACCCTGTCGGCAAGGACGGCCGCGCGCCCATCTCCGGTCACCACCATCCAGGAGTCTCTCACGGTCACTCCTGCTGGTTCTACTAGCATCAACGTTGTGGCGCCCGTGACCTGTTTGACAAAATGTCCAATCAGTGACGCCAAGGAGTTGAGGCCTTCTTCCACCCCAGCAGCAACGCCGATGTCGTCCATGGCCACCGTCGACGTCATCCCTGTGCTCACTGCCGCAGCAGCAAGTGATGAAACCATCGACGATGAGGCCAGCAATGGTGCAGCATCCACGGTAACCACCTCATCGCCGGGAAGGCCACACATCGGCGTCTATGCGTTGGCGTCTGCGTTCATCCCATCTGCGCCACCGTCTTTGTCCTCAAGCTGGCACCAGGAGCACATGCAGTATCACACACCATGGCCGCCTCCTTATCTGCATTTGAACCGGTGTGATAGCAGCAAGCTCCGACCAATACCCTGGCCCTCTTTCGGCAACCTGCCTGATGGTGTGCACCTCACCGAACCAAGGCTACCACTTCAAGGTACCTATGGAGATTTTTCAGTTGTTGTTGGTGTGAGGTACCCCTTTCCTGGCAGTCTATCATGGATTAAAACACTGCATATTGTTTGCTTGCGATGTGAGCTTGACCGAGAAGAGAAGATCACCAATGTGCAGCGAATCGCTGACCGACAGGAGCTAATTACTTCTCTTGGTATGAGCCTGAATATTTCAGAAAATTTTCTGAAGAAACCATGCGCAAAATCTCCAAAACTTACAATGAGTGGTCTGATTAACAGAGGTGCAAGTGTTTTCCAACTATGGAACATTCCTTGGTTCATTTTCCTCTTCTTTGACATGGCTAGTGCAACTCGGTATGGCTTGACATTATTTGAATGGGAAATAGCCTGGCAATTTGATGCTAAGTGCTTTGGTTATTTCCAGTGGCATGTTGCTCGGGCACTGTCCCTCTCTGTTACCAACCTGCTTGCTCCTGGATCACATGTGCGGCAACAAAATGGTGGTTGTTTATTGTGGACTTGTTCTCAAGCAGAGTGGTATACTAGTTGTAGCTTGATCCTACCTGAATGTAAGCCAAGTGAAGCCACTCGTGTTCTTTTTATGGATCATCACAGTCGGCTGGGGTTTATGCTTCTCGCTGTTCCGATTGCCGCTGCAAAGCTTGTGTCCTTGTTTATTACTCATATTAACCAGTGTGGTTTTGCTCTGTTCCAATGGAAGATTGCATGGTTACGTCAATCGGAGTGCTCTGAAACTGCTAGTGCAGATTTAAAAGACAACTTGCTCCCTGATGTGGATGAGGATATCATTCAAGCCAAATGCAGGGTAGTCTGCTATTGGGTCGATGGTGCTGTTGCTGGGCTTGTATGCACTCCAAGATTCAGGTCAACAACGACATCCTACTATATATAAAAGGCCGAAGGATCCCTACCCTCTCCAGCCCTCCACGTCGCCCCGCAACCCTGGCCGTCCGATCCGCGCGACGGACGTCTGGGATTAGGCCACGTCGACCCCATCCCCGCGGCCCACTGTAGCACGCGATTATCTACCAATCACGTGTTGACGCGTGGCCCAGTCACAGGCCGGTCGCGCCGGTCGCAGCCGGTGGCCGACACTTTTGCTAAAACCCCCTACAGAAGGACCTATCCGTGAAATGGAAAAACGACAGGGACTCCCGTGTAAAAATGCCACAGAACCCCCCGTTCCCCTTCCTCTCGCGCGCGTCCCGGACCTCGCCGTCGCCGCCGCCGCGGGGCGCCGCCGGTACGCACCTCCCCGCACGAATCCACGCACGCGAGGAGGCGCGCCGTCGCCGCCGCGTCATCCTGGCCCAGCGCCGCGTCCTGGGAGGCCGCCACGTCGCCGGAATCGGCGCCGCCCTCTCCGCTGTCCGCCGCCGCGTTGGCTCCCCGCCAAGGACGCTCCGGCGACCACAATCCGGCGGCGCCGCCGCCCCGGGACCCTTGCGTCCAGCCGCGTCCAACGCGCGGAGGCGCGCATCCCGTCGACCCCTCACGCGACGGCGCCGTGGTGGTCGCCGCCGTTGCCTCAACGGGCTCACCCATGGCTGACGTCACCACGACGCCAGCGTGGGCCACCGTTGTAAGTTTTTTTTCCCCTGTGAAAAGGCCAAATGGGCCGTACGATGGGCCACTGCTGGGCGGCTCCGCCCGCCCTCTTTTACTTTCTTTTTTCCCTTTTTTTGTTTTCCAAACCTTTTGCAATTTTTGAAATACAAAATATTCACAAATGTGGCAAACATGCCAACATTAACACAAACAAAAGTACGACGACTACTTATAGAGGTTGATCAAATTTCAAATCAGATATTTCAAAATTTCCGATGCCTTTCAAACCTAGGCAATTGAAAACCGTAAACCAAAAAAATTGACGTGAAAACAATTCAAATCGAAAAAAACCATAAAACAAAAAATTGACATGAAAACAATTCAAATCGAAAAAACTTGCCCACTTGCCCAATTTGAAAGATCTAGACAATATTTTAGCCGCAAACTTGCTTTCAAATCCGCTAGCTTCCAAATATTCAAGGAAAAAATGCCCAATTTTCCAAATTCGAATTTTGCCCACACACGCGCGCAAACAGTAAAACAAAATTCAAATTTCAATACATTTCAAATTGTCCGTTTCCTAAAATCTACATTTGAGCATTCCAACTCGAATTTCAAATTTACATATTCCAGAATTTCAAATGCCTTCCAAATGTGATCAATTTCCGTAAACATTAAAATAGTACAAATATGAATACATTTCACCACGTCAAATTTTCCCAATCTCAACAATCTTCTAAGCGCAAACTTTCCTAATTCAAAAAATACTCATATTTCAACATGATTTTCCAAAAATCAGATTCAAAATAAATTGAAATCAACTTTGAAACGTTTACAAAAAATAATTAAAACCTCAAAAATTCCAAATAGTACACACGTCCTCATTAATACATTCTTAAAAAAACTTATTAACCACATTAACACAAAAAAAAAAAAGAAAAAACGAAATGGGCAAAAAAAAACAACTTTCTTTTTTCCCTAAGTTCGAAAAATATAATACAGCAATTCACACAGTTACAGATATATTCGACAAATAGTGTACCTATATTTAGCAAACAAGTGTATTCAATATATTTACACAACTGATAAAATTATATTTGAAGAAAATCGAAATGGTTAGCATTTAAAAATAAGCAGAGTAAATTTCCTCCGATTATGCTGCCAAATAAGAAAATTACTGCCAAAATGGAACTATATTTGACCATTCCAATTTATCTAACATATTCGAAGTTTTCTTAAGTCAAATCTCTCTAAAATTCCCGGAAAAACGAAATTCCTAAAACTAACACATTTCCATGCGCCCTACAACAACTACAATTTCTGTTTAATTAAAATAACGGGAATGTCAGATATAAAAAATTGTGGCAATGACACCAAACCTACATTTAGCCTCATCTTTCTATATGTTTTCTTCCGTTCATTGCAAAAACAATCAAGGAGAAGAAAAATAATTGCAACACATTTTAGCTTACAAAACAATTGTAATTTCTTTTTTACAATTTCAGTTTTCCCAAATAGAATTGTAAAAAATAAAAGGGAAAAACATTCTAGCTTACAAAATAATTGTAGTTTCCCTTTTAAAACTTTAGTTTGTTCAAATAGAGTTATAAAAAAAATATTGAAATTCAATCTTCATATTTCATTTCTTTCGATATTTTGTTTTTCTTTTCGTTTGCACTAAAACATCATTGCAATAATAATTAAAGAAAAAAAACTAATACCGTAGATATATCCAATAATTGTACTACAGACATTTTAGTTTGCAAAACAATTGTACTACAGACATTTTATCTCGCAAAACAACTGTACCGTAGATATATCCAATAAATAATACAAATATATTTTTCTGAGAAAAAACTCAAAGCAATTAACATTTAGAAGCAACAAGGGTAAATTTCCTCCGATTATGCTGGCAAACAAGAAAATTACTGCCAAAAAAATACTATATTTCACCATTCCAATTTATCTACCATAATTATAATTTAACTAACTTAAATCTCTCCAACTTGAAATCTAAACAATTTTAAAACACAAACTTTTCGCATTCCAATAATTTCCAAACCTACACAATTTCTAAATGTGCACATTACAAACTTTAAATTTTATTTACACAACACACGCGCGGCACTAAAAACCGTAAATAAAACCTATTTGACGATTTCAGCTCAAATTTCACGCCTACATATTTCACAATTTTAAATACCTTCCAACTCAGCTCATTTTGCGAACATTAAAAGAACACAAATTTCAATACATTTCAATACGGACAATTTTCCAAATCTCAGCATTCTTCTAAGAACAAACTTTTCCGAATTCAAATAATACTCATATTTCAGCATGATTTTTTAGAAAACATATTCGAAAAAAATTAAAATCCATGGGCGCGGCGTAGCCCGCGCATAGTCCCCTAGTACACTCTAATTGATGACATAAAACACAACAACAGTACACAGTCTTCCCAAACTCTGATTCTAGCATTCCTGGAGGTCACTGCTGTGATTGGTTTTGAACTGTGGAATCAATTGGACAAAACAATCACGCTGATATGGTCATGTCAGTTAATGGCATTACTCAGTGGTGCTAAACAAGATAGTGATCTCCACGAGCTCTCTCTTGCCCTACTCTCGGTGTGGCAACATGCTAAATACAAACAGTGGTCATGGGATCCGGGAGGCTGCACGATTTGCACTATACAGTTCTAGGAAAACTGTGACTACAACTCTGCATTCTGATAAGCAATTCCAGGAGTCTTCACTGTGCCTTGCATATGCATTTCAGACCTGGTTAGTCGCATGGATTGTGGATGGTTTGGAGTCCTCCACATGTTGCGGACAAGCTCCTTCTCAAGGAGGGAGGAACATTCTCCAAGCTGAATTTTCCGACCAAGTCAATGTCTGCAACTACTACCTCGGCTTCGACTGCGAGTGTGTTGACAATTGTTACATCCTCGACTTCTCCCTCGACTGGATTTCCATCCACCGCAACTGCTACTTCTACCTTGCTGAAGTCTACTCCAACTTCTACTACCACCGTGACTTCGACAATGTACATGAACTTCGAGTGCAATGGGATCCTGGTGGCGTAGCTGCAGCTTGCGGCCAAGGGGCATTTGCTGTCATGGAGGACCAAGGGCTCCTCGACCCCCGACTGAGCCACCAGTGGCTACTCTGTACCCGAATGGGCTACTACTGCGACCGTGATTACCTCAACGGACGTCTGCAATGGGATCTAGGCGGGGTCTTGGTGGCGTCGGCTTGGGGTCAAGCCGAGTTTCAAGGAGGGAGGGATGTTAGGAGCCCTTCTAACATGTACACACATGGGCCGCTTGCCCCCTTGGGCCAGCTCATGGGCCTGACCGCTGCAGCTACAAATACCAGGAAGAAGAGACGAGGACGGTATCCAAGTTGGATCAGAACGAAACGGCGGCGGCTCTTCTCTCCAACCTCCGGCTCTGAACCCTACCTCCTCTCATGCTTTTGCTCTTTCAGCACACTTGTGCTTGTACCCAATATCTGTAGTGCGGATCCGGTGCTTAATTCTGTGTGAATCCCATTTGGTACCTTGACACGCGGTGCTCACCGTGGTGTTCCATGCCATCGAGCACCTCAGCTACGGCATCATGGGCGAGCGGCTCACGCTGCGTGTCCGGGAGAAGATGTTCGTGGCGATCCTTCGGAACGAGATCGGGTGGTTTGACAGCACCACCCACACCAGCGCGATGCTGGCGTCGCGGCTCGAGACCGACGCCACGCTCGTGCGCACCATCGACGTCGACCGCTCCACCATCCTGTTGCAGAACGTCGGCATGATCTTCACCTCGCTCAGCATCGCCTTCACACTCAACTGGAGGAACCACATATCCACTCATGGTCAGCGGACACATCAGTGAGGTGAACACAAAAGACAAAACTGTTTAACTATAACTGACTTCGCCTACATTTCAGTGTCCTAATCAGACTCACTGATATTGATTATGCTGTGATGTAACAGAAAATGTTCATGAAAGGATACGGAGGTAACCTCGGCAAGTCGTATCTGAAAGCCAACAAGCTCGCCGCCGAGGCGGTGAGCAACATGCGGACGGTGACCGCCTTCTGCACGGAGGAGAAGGTGATAAAGCTGTACGAGGATGAGCTCAGGGAGCCTGGGAAGTGGTCCTTCCGGCGAGGACAGGGAGCCAGAGTCTTCTATGGAGTCTCTCAGTTCTTCCTTTTCTCTTCCTACGCGCTCGCATTATGGTAAAGCAGCGAAACTGAGTCTGAATTTTCTGTACTCCAAGAGCAACTTGTGAAATTTGGCCAGTGACATCATCGATTCATCGCCATAATGTGAAATTTGGCCATTCCTTTAGCTTCTTGCATAGTAATTACGTAGCTATCATGCGGGCCTTGAAGAATGGACCCGTTAACACCGCTAGGAAAGGCCAAAAAGAAAATGCTGGAGCAGAAGTGCAGACAGTCCCCTGAGTGCAGAACCATATTGTTGCTGTCAAAACACAAACATAACATGATACAGTCATACAGAAGCATGGAAGAAACCTGCTCAAGATTGACGCAAATTTGATCTGGATGGTTGCTTTACCTAGGAGTTGAATATGGTGCCGGGCTGCACAGGGAATTCAATTAAACAAAATATTACGTCCGTACAGGAGGATGCAGAAGAAAATGGAGGAAGATTCGTTCCACTCTTTTTTTAACCACTTACCCTCTCCACCAATACCACATCAACATTTATATAATTTTATTGAAATTCGTTGACAAATGTTCAGGTGTTGTCAGCGTCGTAGTTCTTGCCCGTTGCAACGCACGGGCATTTTACTAGTATAACTAGTATAGTGCAAAGTTTATACATACATTTTATCTTATATCTACAAATTGAAGGTTTATTTATCTTATGTCTACAAATTCAAGGTTTATTTTGGAATTTTTCCTATCGCAAATCGATTCTACTCCGATCTGCATAATCAGAAGTTCAAATCTATCCGGATCGGGTGGAGGTACGCACGTGCTGGATTGATTTTGTGCAGCTCGTGCCGACTTTTGCCACGTCCCGCGGTCGCTGACATGTTGGCCCCACAATTTCTCAGGCCCCTCTTGGCCTCTTCCTCTCTTCCAGACAGCCGGACCCGCTCCTCCTCGCCTCACGCCGTAACCTAAGCTAGGGTTTCCTCCTCCACCTCCGCCGGCACCACCTCGGAGGCGAAGCCATGGCGATGGTGGCCCAGGCCGGGTTCGGCATCACCCGCGTGGTGATGCTCATCGGCACCGGCGTGGCCGGCTCCGTCGTCCTCCGCAACGGCCGCCTCTCGGAGATCCTCACCGAGATACAGGTGCGTCCCGTGCTCACGAATCACGAGCTGGGAGCTTCTATCCCCCCTCCTGATAACCCGGACTCCGATCTCTGGGAGAGGTGGGGAGGTGGTTCGCTTCGGATAATTTGGTTCTGATGATCCGTGTCGCGTGGCCTCGCAGGAGTTCCTCGAGAAGGCGGATAAGGCGAAGGGAGGAGGCGGTGGTGCGGACAGCGGCATCAACGACGCGCTCAACGAGGTGCGCATGCTATCTCCCTTCTCCTAGTCTTAGCTATGTTACCTATCAGCTGATGATCTGTTCTGATGCTCTGTGCCTTAGCCGTTAGTTTGACACACTCCAGATGCCTTGTACTGATAGTTCGTTACTCTGAGAATCTGTGATGAACTTTGGATCATTAAATTGTCTGAGTGCAATGCTTTCTACAACGATGGATTAACTTCCGCATGCATTTAAAATATATACATCTGAACCTTTGGCATTAACATATCCCATTGTCCTTAAGTAAAATTTTACCTTGAATAACATTTTAACTGGTTGATACGAAAACATGTTAAGTCATTGTTGAAGTTGGTTTAGGTTTAACCTCTAGAACCGTTGCCTGTTTCTGTCGTTATGGTTCAATTTACATCATGTGATGCGCCGAGGTTGACATTTGTACATTTAATATTAGAAACTGTTGAGCAATTCTGAAATCCATAGCTTCACAATATAAAGACACAATATAAGTCAACAGCGGGCAATCAGCGACTGCACGGAGCGACACTTTCAGCATTGCATGCTTATATGAAAATTCGTAGTACTTCATGTGACATTTAACTGCTCCGATATATTCGACCACAAGTATTGTTGTTGAAGCTTCTCGCAACCAATACTGTTTTCTGTTAAGCGTGTACTTATTTGGAAGCATATAATTCATTTTTTCGTGCTAAATAAATTTATACCCTGGTCTTTTAGGTGCGCCTCCTAGCTATGCAGGTACGACAGCTAGGTTCTCCACGTTCCATCACTGTTCTCAATGGAGGTTCTGGACAATCAGGTTTGTCTAGCTTGCTGCAACTTGTTTTTCTTCTCTGCAAATTGTTCACATGATAAGTTATCAAATTGTATGTTTTTGACTGGGATTAGGCGCCTATCAATTTTTGCCACAATCAGCCTGTACTGGATATCCTAGTATTACCATGAGTTGTTTCCTGGAGATACTCGTTTCATCCATCCTACTCCCTCCGTCTCAAAATACAAGGCGCCCTTTAATTCCGCTGGTCAACGCCGTGTAACTTTGACCATGATTTGTACTTATAATATGTACCCACAATTATTATAAATATATATGAAATTAAAGAATTTTGCAAGACGAATCCAACGGTACCATATAGACATTCTCGTTCAGTATATTTTGTTATACATTGGTGGTCAAAGTTGAGCGTCAAAGACCACCTCAAAAATACCGTGCCTTGTATTTTGATACGGAGGGAGTAATTTACTTCCTACTTCTGCACTGAACTTTGATATAGTAATTTTAATTATCTCTTGCTAGAATAACATTGATTTCTGTAAGGTATTGAATTCAGAGTATGTTAATCTTGTGTAGATTATTCTAGCAAAATTGCCTAGCTATCGCGTGTGCTTTAACAAACTTATACTGTTGTCATGTTGTGATACATTCATGGTGACAATGTTCTTAATTATTTTTTGCAGGTCTATCAGGATTAATAGTACCTGCAGCAACTGTTGGGGCACTGGGTTATGGTTATATGTGGTGGAAAGTATGTTTCTTCCCATCATGGCTTTATGTTCCTGTATTGCTCATAATACTAATAGCTGCTAAATCCATAGGATCTATCTGCTTACTCCGTAACTATCATCATTTCTTGTACTCAGATGCAATCTAATTTAGCCATGGTTCCTAAAGCTGCATATGTTATTCTTATACTACTACCATATCCTAAGACATTTGTAAATATTTTGTTGAAGCACAATTCATTTCAAGTGTTAATCTTTCTCCAGGGCATCTCCTTTGCGGACCTAATGTATGTCACCAAGCAAAACATGGCAAATGCTGTTTCAAGTATGACTAAACATCTGGAGCAAGTTCAGACTTCTCTTGCTGTAAGTATTAGCGGTGCTCCTAGTTCCTCATCGTAAATCATATCCATTTCCATTACTTTCGAGACTACAGAGTTAAATTCAGCTAGGTGATAAATGATTTTAACATGGTGCTATTCACTGCTTGTATTTTTAGTCCTGTATTTTTGTTGTTTACATAACTAGTACTTCTGTGCAGAAATTGAGTCGGTGGTCTATCTTGTTTGGTTGTTGCTCTGTTGATAATGTTGCCTACAGGAAACATAGTTTTTTAATTTTCACACGACATCCTCTATTGGGTCAATAAATGATTGTTGGGTACCGAAAGAACAGTTGTTTAATTGGGGCAGTCCTGTTTTCTTAACCAATTTGGACCAGCAATCTTGATTTTGCTCGATGCTTAAACTGATATTAGTTCAAGGCTATCGAAGATGAACTGAAAATTTCTTCCAAATTGTTGGCTTCAGAATGGTGCAATTTGGTTTGATGGTCATATTGGAGATATTTATGTAGTTTTATTTATATTGTACGTTATCTGTTATTTGAATTAATATCTTTATTATGCAGGCTGCTAAAAAACATTTGACACAACGCATTCAGAAGTTGGATGACAAATTGGATCAGCAAAAGGCGCTTTCTGGGCAAATAAAAGATGATGTACTTTCTCTTTAACACCTTCATATGAATGTGTACCTACATTTCTTGCAAATCATACGAGCTCAGTAGCTAAGAAGTTTTAGGTAGCATATGGGATGACTAGGTGCAATACTGTCTATATAATCTGTTAGGTTAAATTTATTATCTATTAATATATATACTTTTCTATTCAGGTTACTGGGGCACGACTGAAGCTTGAAAATATTGGTTCAGAAATTAAGAATATCAAAGAGTTGGTCTGGGGTCTGGTGAGTGTATTTCTGCTTTACCAGTCAGCCGGTTACATATATATTGTTGTTTTCATGTTTATATAAATCCGCTATTGCTCTGCAGGATGAGAAGATGGATTCAATGGAAGCCAAACAGGTGGGTATTTACTATTTACTTAGAAATGGCAATCTTTATCACAGAAATGTTTTCAATTGGTTACTTTACTAAACACTGCTAGGAATACTGTATATTCATAGGTTAAGGATTGCCGTTCCTGTTTTACAGCTACGAGTAATTATGTGATAAGTGCCGTCTCTTTAGTTGCACTTAACACGGGATTGCTGTGCATATGTGCTCATATGTCAATCTTAGTTCACGTGTAAAAAAAATAGCTGTGCAGTCCTGAAAAAGAAACCTTGAGGTTTCTGTATATAGTATGGATTGCTGAGTTTGCATGATTAGAATGAAGTACCTGCCTTGAACTCCCCTCCCCTGTTCTAACTATTACACTCTCCGATCGGAGATGATTGACACAGATTTGTCTAAATACGGATGATGGATGTATTTAGACATATTTTAGTGTGTACATACATCCGTAATTTGACAAATCCATGTCAATCATTTCCAGTCGGAGGGAGTAATAGTTCATTTTGCTACTCCCTCCATTCCATAATATAAGCCTTTTTAGTAAGCTAAATTAGCTAGCTAAAAAGGCTTACATTGTGGAACAGAGGAGGGAGCTTCTTTGTAATAAAGTGTCATTTGCTAACTGTTACGTCCTTTTTCATCCATTTGAAGGTTGAATTTACCTACATCCGCTTAATATGATCAGCTCATTTTTCCTTAACTTCTTATGGTGGTAACTAATGATATTTTGCCAACAGAACTTTTCATGCGCCGGTGTGATGTACCTCTGCCAATTCATAGAACAAAATGGTGGGAAGCTCCCTGAACGCCTGGTATGATCCTAAAGCATACATTATAGAATTGTTTCTTCTGACTTGGACTACCTGTACTATTTTTGTGGACATATATGCATGTGTGACTTGTTGCACTCGCATGCCCATTCATGAGTTTGCATTGCAGATATTTTCTTGGTTAAAGTGGTGCAAAGTAGTGTATTATTATGCAGTTTTAGCCTCTAAAAATCTTATACACGTAAAAATAGTATTTCTGCTAGTGCTATTAATATGTGATTCATTGTAGGCTTCTCCAACTGTTTGTCCATTTCATTAAAATTCTTCTTTGATGTATGCAGGAAGGCATTAAACCGTCTGCGAAGCGTTTTTCAGCAATTGGCATACAGGTTCGTCATAACATTGTACAGATGACTAGTTTTATTTGCAATGCTACCTCTTCCTTAATATAAAGAAGTGCTTGTGCTTAAATATTGGAGTTGCTCATGAAAATGGAAAATTAATGTATTGTCGATTGCTTGGAGAGGTGTCCAGCTTTTCTTTCCCTTGACAAATTTAGTAATCCCTCCGTTCCATTTTAGTTGATTTCAAAATGGATTTATCTAGACATATTTTAGTACTAGATACATCTATATTGGAGTCAATTAAAATGGAACGGAAGGAGTAATTAAGATGCAATTTATTAAAAGCAACACTGACCGCAAATAACTTGGATAAACTGATCTTCAACTCGGCTAAGGGTTTCTGTGTGATATGAGCTGCTTAAAGTTTTCTGTGTGTCCAGCTTTTCTTACATTGAAATACTCGACTCCACATTACTTTTCAGGGGTTGCAACTAGCCATAGAAACAGGGGATTTTCGTGAATTCAGCAATGCCGATTCCTCTGACAAGATAAGCAGGTCTGTAGAATGAACCTTCTTATGCTGTGGAAAATTGTCTTTCTTACTTCCGAACCTGTACTGAAATAATGATCAAATAAACAAGTCAAATACCCCTTGGGCTCTTTTGCAGGTCCAACTCGTTGAAGTCTGTCAGCTAATTTTTCACGGGGTTTGTGTGACATGCATATCCAGATGCACTGCTCGGTGGAAACATTGTAAAGGGAGATCCTTACTGGTTAAAAGAATTTGTAAAGAGTTCCAGCCTTTTTGTTAGTTTCTTGCAGGAAGTGCTGTTTGTTAAATTTCAAAATGTGTGTGATACTAGTAGCTGGGAATTTAGACCAGAGGCTATTCTGGCATCACTTGTGCCTTGGATTTTTAGGCAACACTTGGCCGTAAATAAACAGACTGCACGTTGGCTTCCTTCAATAGTGCTGGGATCGTGACCACTCCATTGCTGGGCTGTAATCACTTCCGAAGCAATTTCTATTGCTGTTTGTGCTTTCCATGTCGATGGATTTGCTCTAGTGTCATACTCTTTTGAAGTTGTATTGTGGCGAGTGATGATTTAGTGCACCTGGGCACCAGTGCTCCTGGATTTTAAGAAGTTTAAATTCTGTACTTATGAGTTTAAAGAAAATCACAATTTTTTCCTGTGGATACATACGCATATGCTGTATATTTCTGCAAGGTTTTGGTGAAAAAAGCATTCTGTTTTGGGCTATAGAAAGAAAAACAAATTAGTGGGCATAAATAACTCTCTTTTTGGGCAAACATTTGTCTTTTCTCTGTGGCCCAACAAAACATGACGTATTGTCTTACGAAAATTGCAGCGTAAGTTGTGGATGTGTATTCTTGTATATTGTTTCATTGATCTTTTGGAGGCCTAGAAATACGATTTTGAAAAGCAAGAGCACTGTGCTCATGTGCAAGAAGCACTTCTAGTATTTGGCTAGCTATTTTTTGTACATTACCGATTCTAAGTATGGTATAAAATTGCTGGAGATTACTGGTACGATTATACTATGACAGGCTTGATGCATATACTTCTCCGCGGATCACCATTTTGCTGAATATAGTGCCGACTTAGTTGCTGCTCTTGTTACACTATATACGCCGATTTTTCCCGAGTACAATAAAATCTAGACACATTTTTGATCGATCTCGAAGAAAAGACCAACTGTTAGTACCGTTTCATCAATCTTTTCCCAAAAATAGCACAACGATCAAATTAATCACTTGGATCCTTCTTTTCCATAGGAATTGCGTAGGATAACCGTTGTGTTGAACACCAGTTACTCGTAGTTAGTACTGTTTCATCAATCTTTTCCCAACTGTTAGAACTGTTTCATCAATCTTTTCCCAAAAAAAGTGCTGTCATCACCCTATCTAAGAATCATGTAGTTTGCTAACTCTCCATTTACATACCCAAACGTGGGCATCGCCAATAGTTTCTCCCATTTGTTCCCCCAATGTGCATCTGGAGGTCTCCCAAACAGACATGTCATACTCACATACAATTTTTTTTTCTTCAAAAGGGGGCAAAAGCTTTGCCCGATCATTTATTAAGAAGAAGAGAATTGCCCAGTTAATTAACGGAAAACCGGGCGAAAACCGTTACAACAAAAACACACGTGAGCTATTCCTAGAGCATGCAACTCAAAGATCGCCTAGGCAAATCAAACCACTCTCCCAACCCACTACAAGTGAACACTCCGACACATCGATCACGACATCTCAATGAACAACCCATTGAAAACACATCAACAAAGATCTCCAACACGACAACTCGAGATAATAAGAACCATCCATCAAGCAGCCGGGGACACCTTTCTCGTGGTGCTCGTCTTGCTTTTGCTCCGGAGAACCTCCTTCACCTTCTTGATTTGATCCCCCATATCCTTTCTCGATATGAGGCAAGCAATCTCGTTGCCACATCCAGGGATAGCTGCCTCCAAACTGACAAGAAGGCTGCAAACCTCTTTTGCAAAGAGGACCTCAGAGTTTCTGTTCCATTGATATGTGTCCCTACATGTCATACTCACATACAAACAGAATTCTCATTTTATCCCTCGTGCCCGATTTACTGCCTTTTTAATTTCAGTAAGAATTCTTTTTGTTGATTCTTGAGAAACATAATTTTCAGATAAATAAGGAAACAACTGGTCGGGTTTGAGCTCCTATGATGTGTATGGATGCGATGCTAACTTATGAGTGTATTAATAAGCACCTTTTTATCGAGAAAAAAAGGAAAAAACCTACCTAAACAACTAACTTCAACGTGCTGATTTTCTAGCACAAATCGTCAGTTCTTTTCAACCTTTACTCACGATTAATCGGCCATGACTATGGACTTCCTAAGAGTGGGACATGCTTTCTGCTACCTCTATCATCATACGTAACGTCTTAGACTTCAAAGAATATAATTATGTACTCTCTCCATCCGCAAAAGGACGTCTCAACCTAGTCCAAATTTGTATGTGTTGACACACGAACACGTCACCGTGTACCCGCGGCGCCGAGGGAGATGCTCCGTAACTCACACCACAGGAGGCTCGCGGGAAGCGCGATACGCAAGACAGTCCGGCGAGCGCTTTTGTCACCCGAAACCCCGCTTGCCCAGGAGGGATCCCGTCAGGGCTCGCGGCGGTTATGGGCTGCCCTAGGTCGGCCTGACCGCCCCTAGAGCCTCGTGGATTCGCAACCTCCAATCTTAAAGAACGGCGAAGAACAAGAAGAAAGATACAAGGGAGATGGATAGAAGTAGATGAACACGAAAAAGTAGTAGATTGATTTGTTCGATTGGTGTTGGATCAATCAGCCGTCACCTCTCACGTATATAAGAGGCGGCTGGACTTTCCGTACAAGAAAAGGTTTGGATTCACGTCCAAAACCCTAATCTGGGTCGAATTCAGATGGACTAGACCGAACCTTCCCAAACTGTTCGGTCTGTACCTTGTGGGTCGTTTTTGAGTCAGTTACCAACATCGGATCAAAATCTTATAGAAGACAAAGTTGTTTGTCTCGAAAAAAAGAAGAACGTTCCTTTTATGCGTTTTTCCATTTGATGCCATCTAGATCCCTTAAATTCAATCGGAAGCAGTTAGATGCGTTTTCAGTCTTTCCCGATTGCACTTACCAGAGGGCAGGCGGTGTCTGTGGTAGGGCGACCTGCCTGTGGCTTTGCCTGCGTCCAGCTCCGCGCCAAAGGACATACCATGTCTATGGCAAGGTGCGAACATTATTTGGCTCCACAAGTTGCATACGACCTCGGATGAAGACGACTCCAAAATCAATATTGTACGTCTTTAGGATACGCACAACTTCCGTGTCATCTTCACAGTGATATCGTGCAATTCTCTATATGCTGTCATCTCAGTCATCTTTGAGTCGTTTTGGCGCACCGCTCCGCTGCCCTGCTGCACCGCATTGCCATCGCGCCTTATTCTTCGTCGCTCTCCTTGATACCGAGCTGACACGGCACCGTTCTTGCCCATTCTCAGGACGCGACTCTGATCCAAGTACTTGTCGTGCACCCGCTGCCGTTAGCCGCTGCCGCTGCAGCGTTTTCCTTGATTTCTCTGCCGCGAACGTGAAGGAACGAGGTTCTCCGCCATGCGCTCGCAGCTGCCACGATAATCGCTTCACCGATTTATCTGCCGTTGCTTGACCGTGCGCCCGATGCTGCCAAGTTGTCATGGCACCGTTTCAGTCCATTCTTCCGCTTTGATACATTTGCATCCCAGGACCGAAACTCTGATAATGAGCCAAATTTGATCGTCAACAATATGTATCTACACACTAAATTATCTCTAAATACCATGCAAATTTGGGGTAGGTTGAGACATCCTTTTGTGGATGAAGGGAGTAATTTACTTGCTGCAAATCTTATACTACTACCTCTGTTCCAATATATAAGTTGTTTTGGTACGCTAAATTTGTTGGAATTTTGACTAGTTTTGGTAGTGGGCCTTTGGTCCAAAGGCCAACTAAAATTCTGAAATTCTCATTAGCCCATGTGCATGTGGCTGTGTGTGTACGTGACTAAACTTTAGTCCCATACTGCTAGTTGGGAGTGAGCTGCACCACTTTATATAGTGAGCTGTTTCACTACTAGCATGAGGTGTCGCAACAGAATGTGTTGCCTGTCAAGCAGTGGGTGCAGCTTAAGTAACTAGCAAACAGCATGCCGTGGAACCAGATGATCGCTGCTGCTCCTGCTCAAACCCACTTCTTCCTTCCCAGTGCTAGTTTGAAATAACCTGCCGGGAAAATGGTCAATGCCAGCAAACCTCTTTCTGATCCTGACGCAGATCTTCACCGCGGCGTGGATGATTTATTTTCGATTTTTCCTGTGACCCTCAGCCAGCGTATTTGTGACAAGGTTAGTATATAATCCATATGCGAGCTAGATTCGGTTATATTAAGGTGTATATCCCTTTTATGCTGTGCAGCTTCAGTTTTCTATCGTCTGTACTAGATGAGCCGATTTCTGGATGCTTCACTTTCTGTCTGATCAGTAAAGTAGTGCTAATTAGTTTACTACTGTTTATTATTTGCAACTTCCGGTACATTGTTCTGTATACGTAATATGTTTTACATTAGTATTTGGTAATCTGGGTTCAGGATATGAGAGTTTACCTCCATTCTCTCCTTTTCCATTTCCGTAATGCCGAAATCTCTGAATTTGCTCCTCCCGTATACCTTGAAACTAAGTTTACCATCCAGATTCCTATTACAGTGAGCTACAACGAAATTTGTATCTTGTTAATCGAACCTCACATTATTCTACCGTTGTAAATGATTTTGTTCAAGTTCATTTGCAAAACAAATTCCTTTGCACTTGCCTTTTTTTTTCTGGTGTGCAGAATCGTAGTGTCATAGTTACTCTGAATCATTCTCAGCAATCATATACTAGTCCTTCCGGTAAAAAATGTGTGAGTACTATGAGTAAATGTACGACTTCTCCGGTTTCTGCTGCTGACACAATTGTGAAAGCCCAACGTGTAAGCATTTTTTTTAATTTGTAAATCTCTGAGCTGCTCTGCTTTACGCTGCTGATCATGACAACATCATGTTAAGGATATTAATATTTTTCCATTGCAGTCCAATGATCCTCCAGATGCACACATTACTGGTGAAAGGGATTTTAATGTGAGTTGCAGTCGGTTGTGTACAAAACCCAATGATGCTTCTAATGCCATATTCAATAGCATTATTAGTTGTGCAAAGCCTGATGCAAATCGCTCTTTCGATTATAACTCCGTGCCTGAAGTTCCGTACATAACAAAGAGCATCACTTGTTCTTCTAGAGGAAAGAAACCACCTGATGGTCCGAGTAGAGCACCTCGTCATTCCAACCGTTCTTCAGTCCCTGAAGCAAATCGATTTCCGGTCTCTCCTGTCGAGAGGAAGTATTATGCAGTGTTTTGCAGACTTGGACTGAGCGAAAGATATCAAAGGTACATATATATCTCCTTTTTCTGCTTCATACTGCTATTACATTAATTAATATTCTTACGATTCTCTGTTGCGCAAAAAAAAAAAAAAAATCGATCGCACCACATTGTAATTTATACGAAATCTTTGTTTGAGCAGGGTGACTGCCATTATATACCGCAAAGTTCGCTGCTCCTACCTCTCTCTTGGTCAGTCATTGATGCCCAGGGGTCATGTCAATAACTTTTTGATTTCTGTTCTATGCCAGAAACTGTATGATGATTGCCATCAGTCTGTTTCGAAAAAGCATTACTTATTCTCTTATATTAGGGTAATTATTCTCTTTATTTCGAGCTCCATGTGTTTTAATATATGAATGCCAAAATCTGTTTTGGTATGGTCCGTGTGCTGATTTTTATATATTTTGCAGGAAAACATTCTCAAATACAATAACAAAGATCAGTTTAAGCTCATACGAAATGCTTTTAAAGGTGCAAGTCTAGCAAAGAAAATTGGTGCATGTGAACTGGTATGATATTTTCTTCTTGATATTTATCCTAGTTCTAATCACTTATATCTTTCTTATGTATGAACTTCAAATGTTCTTCTATTACAGCTATTTTTTCCAATATGCCATTGTAAGCACTGGTTTCTATTTGTTGTCGATCTCCAAAACCATCTATTTGCATTTATGGATTCCTTATACAATAGAAAGTCTCTTTATCAAGTTGTGGTCAGAGGCTTGCTTGTAAGTAATTTTATTTCCAAATCTCTCTTAGTTTTTTCATGGAATGGGCTATGTTGATCTTCACTGTTCATGCCGATGTGTGTTGTAATCTAGGTTGGTAATTTCAAGCAACTGTGGAAAGAGTTAGTTGATCCAGAGTATAGTTTCGATGATTTCAGAATTGTCTATCCTGCCATACCAAGACAAGGAAACGGGTAATAATGTTATCTAAGACCATGGGGCTTTCTTGATCTTCATTGCCAGACATTTCTGAAATGTATCTTCTTGCATCCGTGTTACCCAATTGCGCTCTATTTTCAGGCACGATCGCGGTGTCTTTGTCATGAAATGTATGGAAACTTGGACTCCTGGAGTTGTTCTTCGTGATTATTTCTCAGCAGTCGATATTCCAAACATAAGGATTCAATACGCAAATCAGCTGTTATTCAGTTCAAAGAATACTGCTGATATGTCTTTGGCAACAAAAATCTTTAGAGAGGTAATCCTCATGTTCTTCAGACCTCTTTTACTTTCCCCGCTGAGTACTTCTGAGGTGATGTTTACTAGTGTTATGTTCTTTTCTGTAGGGCAAATTTCATCGTGTCAGAAAGAGCATAACTTCAGATTCGAACCAATCCAATATGCGCAGGAAATGACGAAACAGACACTGTACAACACAACATTGCATATGAGTAGTTTAGGAAGAATTGAGTTGATATTGTATGGAGATCTTGCGTGGATGGTGGATCTAGGTAGTATATGCTTGTTCATGGTAAATGCACTCCCGGTGCTAAGCGGCTAAGCTGTAACTATTTTACTAAACGAGGGTACATATATCATTCTCACAACGCTTTGTATCTATATGTTGTATTAACGTATTTAATAATTCCATTCATGCGATTATTTGTGCATTGCCACCGTAAAAAAAAATTGTGCATTGCCTTTCATACAGATCGACATTATGAAGAGAAGTCACCAAGTAACTTATGTGCTTGCCCTCTGTTTTAGATCTAACGAAAAAATTCTTCTCATAAATTGGTACGTTTTTCGAATTGAAATCCCTCTAATCTGAAGCACGACCAGCTATGCTCCTCGTCCCCCGGTGGTCATGGCACTTCCCAGTCATGGCGGTTGTTAGCGCCACATCTCGCAACGCCACTCTTGTTCCTATAAAAGTCTCTTGTTTTACTCACGCAGGAACACACACACACCCAAATACACCAAGGAAGAAACCACCTGCTAGCTTTGGAGAGAGAGGCTCTGCTCCTTTGTGAACACAAGGGCTACATTTTGCCTCCTGCCCTCACCGCTCAACGTTTTCATTAACTCAAAATACAACCATTTATATAGAAGATATGGCAACGCCATGCGATGCAACTCGCTCCACAACCAGGCCACCACACTCGGCCACTAACCCGACTGCATGCACTCGGAGTACTAGATTTCTCTAGGCAGCACATGACCCGATCAAAGCATACATACACTTAGAGCAACTCTAACAGCTGCTTACAGGAGGGCTGTTTTGGGTATAGGGCACCTTTCTTAACGTTTTAGGGCACGGAAACTTTTTCTGCTTTACCAGCTGCCAATAGGGCACCTCCTCCTCTCCAACAGCTGCTTTGTAGTTTCGATCCAGCTAGCCGCGGATCCACACCTCCGTCCATGCCGGCGGCGCTGGCTCTACGTCCGTCCAAGGATCTGTGCGGGGCGGCGGCTTCGCCGGGAGGAGGGACGAGATCGGGAGGAGCGCGAAGCGACGCCGGTGGACGAGCTCGCCGGGATCGTGGATTCGCCATGGCCGCCGGTGGTGGAGCTCGCCAGGGCGACGGGAATGGCCGGCGGAGGACGGGAATTGGTAGGAGAGGTCGTGAGGGAGCTGTTTAGGTCACCGGCGGCGGGGGAGTCGCCGGAGATGGCCATAATTGGTCGGGGCGGAGGCGGCAGAAAGGGGACTGGGGTGAAGCTGAATCTTCCGCGCGGCAGTTGGGCTCGGCGCGCGGAAATGGAAGGGATAGGACGGGGCCGCGCGGCCCTCTCTGCCTCATACTCCGTATTTGGGGCCGAAAGGATCTAAATTTGGGGCAGGCCCGTGATATGGCAGCTGTTGGAGACGTGTTTTTACCCTCTCTGTTCTAAAAACAGTTTATTGGGCATCAAACCTAATATAAGACAACTGTTAGAGTTGCTCTTAGGGCTTTAGGCAGCTACTCCCTCCTCGGTGGCCCCGTTTATGTCTTCTCTAACTTATCTCCACTACTTATAAATGAGAGAACTTGGCAGGAAAATGAAATTGTGGCCGTCCAGATGAGTTTATCCAACGATCCACGTTCGTTTGTTCTCCCCATTCCAGTTCATATGCCTTCACATCCCGCACACATCACTTATCACGGCTCGTGACATTCACGCTAAAAGATCAGCGACGTACAGCCGAATCCGGAAACATATCAATATACCGAGGGAAGGTCACAAATTACACGGGAGAGCAATGGCAGGTTGCCAGCACACCCCCTCCATCGATCTCAGTTCCATACTTCCATCCCGCCGGATTTATCCTACCCACGACGCACACGACCAGGCCAGATTCTGACCACCAGGACGACCAAGCCCACGACGAGGTCGACGGCGGTTTACTAT
This sequence comes from Poa pratensis, assembly GCA_947311845.1. NCBI lineage: Eukaryota > Viridiplantae > Streptophyta > Magnoliopsida > Poales > Poaceae > Poa > Poa pratensis. The sequence goes on from CAMZMU010000027.1 coordinate 86,715,496, forward strand.
CTCGGCCGCGCCATTCCTTTGCTACAACCAGTCCTAGCGGAGTATGGCATGCCCAAGGATTCATCGGTTCAAGTTGCAGTCCAATAAACACATGACATACTCCTCCTCCGTGGCTACTACCTGCTCGACCAAATGCCTAGCCCCCTAGGAAATGTACTCCACAATGTTACCTGAAGCTCTTGCCTAGACTTCTGAAGAAACATGTAAGTTGTTGACCATGTGGCATAGTACGAGCCATGGTTGTGTCTGAAATTTCCTTATTCTTGCCACCCACAACCTATCAGCAGGCTAAACTCAGTTATACATTTTATTAGATAGCATTTACAATATTTACCTTCCTGGCTTATTTTTCAATGATGACTGAACTCTGTTTTATTCTTTAGACATCTTAGTACATCGTATGACTTTCTATGCTTCTACCTGTAGTTTGATTTCTATTCCAGCCCATTTTGGTCTGAGGTTAACTTAGATAGATTTCAGGGCATAAACGTTCTCTCTCACAAGTCGCAAGCGTGATGCAGGTTATTCGGATGACGAAATGTGACTACAGGCTCTGGAATATATTGGACACTAACCCGCAAAAACTGCGTTGCAGAGCAAATTTTCATGCTTTGATATTTACTGATCCAATGCAGCAATGTAAATCCACTGGGAGATGAAAGCAGCATACATGATGAGGTGACTCATTGCTCTGCTCCAACTATGACCTCACGGATTATCTAGCTGCCATGCCTTATACTGAATCCATATCATGTACGCTTACAGGGATTGCTTCCTAGGCTGCCATGCTACACACCCTGCTTCGGCTTGCTGGTACAACTAATGCCTCTCTGAGTTTGAATTGATTTCGTTTATTACATTATTGTACAGTTCACCATATATTTTTATATGCTTGTGCATACAATATTTGTGGTCATTTTAGAGTTTTTCTTTGATTGTACCAATTGATTTTTTTTAATGAACTGTGAACTGCTTGATTTCTGCCTTGCTGTTGGCAACGTGCTTGTCCCCCTAATGGGAAGTTGATCGAAGTGGCCTTCCATGCCTCCAGCCCTCCACCATTGATGTTTCTGTACTTATTGAGAGTCAAGCCCCCTATAAGCTTATGAAAACGCTGGTAACAAGTCAGTTAGTAAACTTTATTTGCTACAAACTGGAACTACTTCGTGTGTTTGCTTCAGCGTTTTGGATACCGGTCGGTAACAGGAGATCTCAAGCACCCCCAGGAAATGGCTGTACCGACCAAAACATCCTGAATTTTTTGAATTGTTTTGGATGGTAACGATTCTTTTTTGGTAAATGGTCATAGTGTGAATAATTTTTTTGAATTTAGTTTTCAAATTCGTCCAGTAACCGGCCAGGATTTTCCGTTAACCGCGGTAACTCATTAAAAAGAGGAATGCCACTACGCTGTGTTATATTTTGGAGTCGTGCGTTGCACGCGCAAAGCAACTAGTATGAGTAAACCACCGTGGTATGGTACATCGTCCGCATTATAGTTTAGCCCCTGAAAAATGCGGAAGTCAACCCTCAGTCCATAGATAATGCCGAACCGTTATTTTCCCTGGAACACCGCCGCCGCCGCCCTCGGATTCCATCCTCCGCCCCTCGCCACTCCATGCCAGCGGCCGCCTTCCCAGCAGTTCTTGAATCCCTTGATTTTCCACGTGATTCCAGGAGATCTTCCCGCGATCTACTAGCATCACACCTTATCCCCTCGAGATCTCCATCCCCTCCTGGATCTTCCCGCCATGGCCTTCTCCTCCCCGGCGTTGGTCTCCCGGCGATTTCATGTTTGCATTCTGAGCCCGGAGATCTGGTACCATTGGTATCGCCTGACACCGCGATTGCATCCGCTGCCCATGGACGCCAACGGGCTGAAGACGAGAAGTCTGCTTGCCACCACGTCAAGCGCCTGCTGACCAAAATTTATCTTGCCATGGCTCCAATCTTCTGCTATTCGGTCAGCTCTGACCTTCCCTGCTACTCCATCCGTTCGAAATTACTTGACACACATTTGTCTAGACATGAATATATCTAGACGCAAATAAGTATATATACATCCATATTTAGACAAATATAAGTCAAATAATTTGGAATGGAGGGAGTACGTCCTTGAAGATGATTGTGAAATCGGAGCTTTCAATCCCAGCTCCTTTGTCCCTGCGCGCTCGGAGGGGACTACCAAAAGTAAGCTGCAAATGCCCAAGCAACACCCCTCTTTTTGCATGGATTAGTTTATTTAGTAATTGGCGTACAATCAAAATGCTTAGCGAACTAGGCTGTGGAATTCAGCTGTTTGTAGTACCAAGCTGTATCGAAACCAAGTCGGAGTCGGCGAGAGCGAGGAGGAAAGAAAAGAAAGAAACCCTAGCCGTAGCCGCCGGTGTCATCTGCAAATTCATCGTCGCCGCCGGCAAAGATTCGACGGGTCCTCGCCCCCTCTAGTTGCCGTTCTGGCACTAGGAGGGGTGGAGACCTTGGACCTGCGCACGACGCTATACGAAGGTCCTTAATGTTAGAGCTTGGTTTTGGTCGTCATCTTCTTTGTTAATTGAGATGATACCGTCTGCAATAAGTGATCTCCGACGCTTCGTTCGACGACGAAATATCCTTCCCGATGTCAATGGTGGCTTTGGAAGATTAAGTCTGTCTAGGTATGATTCTTCAGATCTTGTTTCACTAGATCAACCTTGGATTATTTCTCGTGGTTGCCGCGAGGAGGTTTGTCCTCGCAATATCTATCCCGGCTACTACGTCTTCGGCAATGGTGATTCGTTCTCTCGGCTCCCAACGATGTCGACAACGTGGTTCGGTTATTTGTTCCTGAAATATCAGTGGTGATGCTCCTGCCGATGTTGCTTGATTAATTTAATGGCTGCATGCGTGCACAAAACCTTGGCATTGCGGCTCATAATTAAAAAGGCAGAACCTTCGGTGGTATTCACATGTCTATGGTTTGGTGATTTTGGCGTTGTTCTACGGCTGCCTTCAGAAAAGTACAAGATTATGTCATGGATAAACAAAGGGATTGAAAATATCATAGATTTGCTAGTCTATTTTAGGTTTGTTTTTGTAATCGATTTAATCGTGTACCCTGTGTTGGTCTAATATACGTGGAAAATTAAAAAAAATGCTTAGCGAACTAATCGCTTGACACAATGTAAAGGGTCTGGCATTGGTAGTTTAGATATGGACAGTCAATTTGCTGGTAATATTGTTTTCACGCTTGTTTGGTTAACTGTTGTTCTGGAATGAGACACTAAGGCCTCCTTTGGATCGCATGATTTCGTAGGATGTTTTTAAGGATTTCATTCCTAAGGATTGTATCCTATGGATTGCGTTTGGCTTGCAGGATTGAGTCGTTTGGAATCCTGATGATTGGTTCCCACAGTACCTATTCCAGAGGATTTCTCGCATTAGGTCGGAGCTCTCGGAAAAAATCCTGGCGCGAAAAGAGGCTCTCGCGTGGTGTGCTCGCTCTAAAAACAGCCGCGCTGGTTCGTGTATCTGGCGGAAAAACGTACCATGCATAGCTAGCATTGAATGATTGAAAACTTAAACTCAAAGAATAGTATTATTTTAATGTAGGGAGTCACTTTACTTTTCCTATGTTGCAGCCAAAGACCCGCTTGTTCCCAATTCCTCTAGTTTTGTATTCTAAAGGATTGGCGATGACATATAACTGAATCCTACGCCTTTTCTCGTTCCCCTGTTTTCGAAACCTATGATCCAAAGGGGGCCTAATATGTTCTCTGGTCATACTCATAGACATTTAGATCCTCTCCTATGATGTACAAACCCAATTAATTCTATTTGAGTTGTCTAGTTTTTTTTGTGTGTGTGTGAGTTGTCTAGCTTTGCCAGTGATCTTGTGTTTTTCACCATATTTGTCTTGAATCTTTGCTGATTTTTTTGTTTCGGATCCAGTTCGTATCTCGAGTCTTCTATTTGATGTATAATCCCATACAACGACAATTCAACTTTGGATTGATGTCCTAAGGCCAGTGACCGCAGTCCAAACTAGCAGTAGCAAAATGACCCCGTATAACGGATGCAAGATCGTCTCTTTATGACTCTATCTTGGTTTCCTGCAAACCCTGCTCCCTTAGAATCTGTACTAGAAGGGTAAGGCGCGCGTTTTAACATGTCTGTAGTATTCCATACGTGTGAAGAACTTCATTGTATATATATAAGGGCATTTCTTTCTACTTGATCATCTTCATTGCCTAGCAATGTTTTTTCCGCCACAAACCAAATTCATTTCACACAAAACGTTAGAGGTAAACAAAAAAATTAGAAGATTGAGACATATGTCTAACTAATAGCTTTTTAGACAACAAGGTCACGGCGCCACAAGAACATTATTTTTAAATTGTATAAATAAATAAATATGTGCACATGTACGCATATTCAACTATCTTATTTATGAAAATACCGCTTAATACAATTAAAAGAACCGTTCCGTACCTTTTTTTAAAGAAAAGAACTATTACTATGAGAAATTCTAATCTCTTTCCTAAAAGTTAGAAGAAGATATTGTGAGACTGCTGAGATAATTGTCAGAATGCATGAAATAAAACAAAGACTGCATGGTATTTCATTGAGAACACATTTTAAGAAAATCATAATAGATTGAGAATTAATATAATCATTAAAATATTGAATATTTTTTAGGATTAGGCACTTTTCTCTTCTTATTAGGTCACACAATATTGACAAGTAAATCCCCATCGAACCAGCCAAGGGGTGCACCAAAAATATTGGAAATTTGCCCTTTTATGTTTCAGAAAATCCTGTCAAACAGTATATGGTTACATATACATAGTATCTACATACACACCAAATTTCGTTTGGAAGTACATTTTATTTTAGGCTACACAAAAAAAGACAAATTCAAGACAAAATAGGGGACTTTGTACTATCTTATACGGACACAAATTTATTGTGTACATACGCACCAAATTTTGTTTTAGAAATACGTTATATTTTAGTATGCACAAGAAAAAATCAAGACAAAATAGAGGATTTTGTACTACTCCATAGAGAAACAAATTTATTATTTTTACGTAGTCCGTAATAAAAACTTTTCTCAACCAAAAATCTACATAAATATATATACCATATATACGTATTGGCGTTCTACAAATTTTGTATATTTCCTAGTAATTTTTTTTCAACTGATACTTTGCACAAATATGTATAGAATATATACGTACTCACGATTCAAAATTTGGAGCTTTAAAAAAATCGAAGTATCATTTTAAAAAATCAAAACAAAGTTCACCAGTGCCCACGTGTACTGCGTCTGATGCACCCACCAGTCCTCGTTAACAAAATAACCACCCTCATGTACATGTGTGCGGTGTGCCAATCCACCTTTCCAACCAAGAGGGACCCACAACTCCCCATCTCTAACCAACCAAACGTGTCACGACATGTGGACGCATCACAATACTGAAATTCTAGGGAGTGTAGTACTTAGAAGGATGGATGCAGCGGATGGTGTATTTACAAGATCTAAGGTTGCTCCAGTATTGCTTTGGATGGTGAGGTAGATGTCATATGGTTTCGGTTGTATGCAATTGATTACCCTATTAATTTTGTCCCCGTTGCAACGCATGGACCGTTTGCTAGTAAATATAAAATGTTTTAATTTTCAATAACAGATACATGTATTTAGACGTATGTGGACATGTTTTAATGTCTATGTACTTATTTGGTTTTACACTTGTTCAACATGTAAGTTAGGTAAAACATCTTATATTAAAAAACGGAGGGAGTAGCTAACACCTCGCATGCAGCTAACAGACTAACTGATCAACTCTCTCGGCTAACACTACTAAGACTCATGCATGACGACTTGCTGGATCACTCGTAGGCTGAAATTCGAGCCGAGCCGCTCAGCTCGATTCGTTGAACCTCGGTTAACTAACGACTTAGATTGGCTCGACTCATTTAACAAACGATACAAAATTAGAACTTGGCTAGACTTCACAAACTCACGAGTGCACTCATTTAACTCGTTTAGCTTGATAAAACTGTTAAAATGTATTATAATAGGTTATATATAATTGTTTCTAGTTATTTGGGCATGTATGACGATCCAATTATGAGAACAATCATTGATACTATGACACTATCAGTAAAAGTTGTTCACAAAGACAAGAAGATAGGTAATAAATTTTATACCGAGTTAAACGAATAGCTCCGAACTCGGCTTGTTTTACTCGAACACGTTTACCGTCAGAAATGAAAACTCGGCTCACCTCGCTTAGCAACGAGTTCGAGAAAGCTGAGTTGAGCTTTAAGCTAGTCGTTTAACTCGCGAGTTTCAAGTTTTAATTCCATCCGTAATCACCCAATAGACTTGTTCAGCACCTTCACGCGGCCACACCACATCGTACGTCACAGTGGCATCTCACAGTGTACGCCGCATCGCATCACATCGCACAACATCTGCGCATCTCGCCGCACACTCCTGCAGCTGAAACTCATTGGCACCATGCCCAACCATGCGCTTAACTCAATGCAAACATGCAGATACATGACCATTGCAAGATTAAACCTAACAACGTTTACATGCCAGCCTGGCACCTAACCGCCAGCCGATCTTTTTTGTCGATCTTACTCGTCCCCTATTGTCTATAAATACTCATCCACCTCTTCGTTCCTCTACATTCCGCTCCTCGCTTCTCCGTCTCTTTCACTTCTTTTCCTCCTATTCGTCTAGTAGCCTTCACCAGGCGCCATGATGCCGCTGCCGCATCCTTCAACGGAGCTCCATTCCCACGGTCTCGCCGTCTCCCACGCCCTACGGAGCCCGTGAGCTTCTCGCGGGCCACTACATTCGATTCTCTCTCAGTCTGCAGACGTCACAACCCTGCCTATAATGGCCGCAATCATATGGGCCTGCATACCCCGAGATGCCGCTCCTCGTCGTGCAGGCGCCAGCCAAGGCAGCCGCACTCCTCTCCGTACTTTGGCCCTGGGGAAATTGAAAATAAATACAATTTTCACTAAACTTTTATAGTTATCTAAATTTTATTTTAAACATTTTACACTTTTACAAATATTTTTTATATTTGTTGGCATAATTTAACGATATATTGCATGTTACACTATTACATTTTTAGTTTTTACCAAATAGAAATGAAGGAGAGTACACTGCATCTTATAAAAAAAAGTCTGTTATAGAACTAATTGCTTCTTCTATTTATAATCTCTATAGTTTATAAGTATTTATGGTAAATATCTTTAAACAATACAATCTAACAAATATCTCCATAGCAATTTCCAGTGCATGAATAAGTAAAAATATTTACAAAAAACGTTAGATTGTAAACTGAACCGATGAAATTATTCTTTCCTTCTTTTTTCGTCATAAAAATTATATTTTACTAAGTCAAATTTTAACAAAGCTTGCATGCTCGATCCTTGATATTGAAACGTCATTGTTTAGAGTGATTACCAATGAATGTAAAATGGTGTCGATTCTATTATGTTTGCATAGGTAAAATTTATCATGTCATATGGTCTTATCCAGTGTGCTTGTTATGAGCTGGTGTATACAAGTACCGACTCATTTTATGAAATAAAAATGTATTACACAGAATTAAGCATGTAAATCATTCAAAGCGTATGGATTGAGGTGTATATATGGCATCATTGCATTTTGTCTGGTGAAAGATATTGTCAAATTTGTGTGTAGGTGACCAAAAAATTCTTTTGTGTTTTAGGTTTAATTTCGAATCTCAAATTTTTCAGTACCATACTATTTGTGTCCGGGTAAGCAATTGTTTTTCCTCCTTTCGCAATTTTAGAAAAAAAAGAGGGTTGGACTACCTTTGTCAATACTTCGGATTAACAATAATAAAAGGACATCATGGTTTTACAACTGTAACACGTAGCCAAACACCTCATCTCTACATATATCAATCCCACTAGGATTGCTGGCATGTGGTTGGGTCCACAAATCAGTGACTTAACTCGTTGGCTCGTTTCCTTTTACCGCGTACGCTTGTCACTGCGGGTGGGCCAAGGTTTTTTTTGGGTCCGCTTGTCGGTGCGAGTGCGTGGGCGTGTGTGGGTCGGTTCGTCCTGGATTGTAGCCCTCCTCCGCAGGCACCCCCAAGATCGGCGCACACAAGCTCCGGCACCGCGCCTCCCTAGCCTCGCTGCCGCCTCTCCGTGGGGCTCATCGCCGGCCTCCCCGCGCCGCCTCAGTGCCCTTCCTCGCCGTTCCAACAGCAACCCGCTGCTCCTCCTCCTCTGTCTCCCTCTCAGCCGCCGCCGGAGACGACATGAAGGCCGGCGCGAACAAGGACATCGACCTTCGCCGGTACGCCGGCACGTACTCGACTCCATGGTGAGGGGCGCCCGCCGAATCTGGTCCGCCGCATCTGGTCAGCTGCGGCGCGTCCTCGCACGCGGTGGCGCAGAGGTGAGGGCACACGAAGAGCTCGACCACCGCCGGGGCATCCTCAACTCCATGGCGGACGGCCGCCGTGGCATCTGGCCGTCAACGAATAGATGGAGAAGCGGGAGTCCGCTGGCGAGAGCCACACTCGCGACACACTCACCGCTGGGTCACCTCGATGCATTGTCATTCCTCTGTGCCATGACCATGAGCAGCTCCCTTTCGTGTTTGACCACGGGAGCTTGACGGTCGCTTCTAGGTGTGTCTCTCCCACGCTGCAAACAATCTGTACGAGATTTCATCAAAATGCAAATCGTCATATTAGAGTTTAGTATCCGTTAGCATCGACAGAAAATACCTGCTACCTGCTGTACTTAACTGAGGAAGAGCATCCGATCTATTTTCTGAAATAAATTTAGATACTACTTTGAAATTTGAATGCTTGTGTTACTGGTCAGAGTGTTGGTTAATTAAGGAATTGAACTTTTCGACTTCAGGAATCAGAAGCAGTGGTGTTTTAGTAGGCATACGCTTATTAATAGCCACATTTTGCATACTAATAAGTACATTAATTCAATCAGCCTTCAGGACAGCCCTGGAATAGTATGGATCGATAAGTACATCCAGTCTTTTTTTTTTTTCAGAATTCCTGGTCTTTTACAGTACAGCTGTAGTATCTGAACTTACACACAACTCACACCACACACACTCAACACCACACGCACGCTACCTGTGCGCAAGCTAGACCTAACCAGACTATACTAAGCTTCTGAGCCCCGTGAGTCTAGATCTACCGGGAAACCCCTGCGGTGGTGGACACACCACAATACCTCTGACTGAACCACGGTGGAATTGACCCAGAAGCAGACACTGTTCACGTGAACAGTGCCGCGCAGGTGAGACGCCCGGAAATTCGATTCCGGGGAATCGAACTCGCGGGCGGGCTGCCAGCCACTGCTGGAACAACCAACGCGCCACGCGCGCTCCTCGATAAGTACATCCAGTCTGAAACTTGGGAAATGCCACATTAGAACTGAACCGAGCCACCACCAGGTACAGATGACAGACAACATACAACACAATTTCAGTCAAGAAACAATCTGCTCATGGAGACATAGCAGACAACCAGCTTATATATCTTACGCTACATTTTTATTTTTGGTAGATTTCTTAAAGATACATATTTTTACTTTCAAGGACCCCTAACTGTAGGTTCGCCTTGCCTTCTACCCATAACTACTGTAGTATGATTAGCTTTTGACCCATGGTTAGGGCTTATGTTCCATCTGGGATGATTAGTCTGTTTTTAAATTCCCGAGTTTATATATAGGATGGTATTCCTGTTATACTCTGATCTAAAATTAGATTTTAATCCACACAATTGAGTAAAAACCTTATTCATGAGTAACTAATTTGACTGTGACGTGTGTCTGAATCGTAATAATCCACAAAATGATACTGTGCTATATTGCTTCACTAAATTTTAGATTGCCTCATTACTGCACTAAACTTTAGGCTCTAGACTTGGATCACTGGATTAGTCAGTAATGTTACCTTAGTATTACCATAGTCAGTTCTGGTGCATAGATAGATACTAACATCACTGTTAGTGCATTAAATGTTACATAAGGGAGAAAGTTCATATTACTCATGTTTTGTGTAAAATATTAGAACCATTTCTTCCTTTACTACCATAAGTTCACTGCCTACGCGTTCACTGGTGTCGTTGCCGCAACCCATCACTGATCTCGACATCCAGAGCGGGTAAAACTTGCTCTTTCTATGTGATCTTCTCCATTGTATGAATGAAGATCCGCTTGCTCTTCTCCACTTGAATTGCTTGTTTTATTTATTATTTGGGAGACGGATTGGAGGTTAATTCAATGGTTTAACGAAATAATAACACCTAGGAGGTTAAATTTCTACAAGTATGCATCCCAAGTCTGGTCAATTCCGCAAAGTAGGCAGCACACTAGGATGATGTTACGAAAGAGGTGAGATTGTGCCTATTTTATTCGTAGTATGCTATTTGGTGCAATCATGGTTATCCGTGGCACAGGAAAGCAAGGCTGTCACTTATGGAAGTTTTTCTTGTACTGGTTCTGGAATTTTTATGGAAGGATTGGCACCTATCAAAGTAGAAAATACACCTAATTTTGTTCCAAGATCGCTGTAGCTTGCCTTTTCTGGGTAGAAGTTGGTTGTTGTAGTGTCCTATTTTTTATCGTGCAAAGAGGCAACATGCCTGTTTGCCTCCGAAAGTTTTGCCGGTGTTGTTTGCTGTCAGATTTTAGCTGCTACTTGACCTCATCTCCTTATCTGCTGCCAGATTAGAAAAGTACAGGTAGACTAGAAAATACTGTTAGTGCTATTCTAGGGAATCCGTTTCTGCTTTTCTTAAACATATGTTGCTTGTTGTCAGAGTTGTATAGATCAGTAGTAGTTTCAGGATGTGAGAGCGGTAGAACTCTGTCACACGTGCATCTCTATTGGAACCAGGTCGTTAGTGCCTGGTTGTATTTATTGCATCTTTTGGCTATTTTGTGTGCCCATTGGTTGCATCTCATTTTCGGATCTCACTTCCGGTTGTGTTCTGTTTGTAGATGCAGGATGCAGAGCCGAGTCGTGTTCGGCCTGACCGTTAGCGTGATTGTATCGATCTTGGCTTGTTGTCTTCTTTCGGTTTGTTTTGTCAGCTCTTGCTGCACATTTTGTTTTTTTATAGCTGCTTCTTCCTTTGACATGTGCAGATCATGCAAGGTTACTCTCCTCTGTTGATTGAGATGACCACTTTGGTTTGCTCATTTTGGTAAAATTGGATCAAATACATAGTGTAACTTGCAAATTAAACTCTATAGTCCACATGCTTGAGGAGTGAAGACAAACCTTGAATAGGTTCAAATAAGGGTATCTTGTGTGCAATGTTGTTCTCTCATCAGCTATTATGTGTTTTCCTTGATAGTTTTACTGAATTCTTGAATTATACTAGGCTATATCAAGTTAAAGTCTGTAGCCATGATTCAGTTTGTTCTAGCTAACCATTATGGGTATTAACTGTACCAGGCCAAGTTGCATGTATGAATACATTGACTCTTCTGCTTGATACTTTCGTTTTGAAATGTGGTCCATCTTTGTTACAGGAAACAATTTGAATCGAGGAAAGGATTGGCGTGATGTCTTTCCCGAGGCTGTTACTTCAAAGGATGATGATTTAAATGTTCAGTTCATTGATTTCTCTTCAAGTTAACTGCCTCAGATCTTTTCTTTGAAATAATTTTTACCTCTTTTCTTTCATGGAATTTTTTTCTGGGTTGCAAACAATGGTGTTTCCTCCGAATTAACTTTTCTAGGATTGGTATTGATAGTATTTTTTTTCCTGTTATGGTTGCATGCTGGATCTCAGAGCAATATAAAATGCAACTTAAACAATGAAACATTCCACTGATGTATTATCATGATAATCCTTGCCGCATCAACTCCGGTACCCAACCCAAATAGACAGAAGACGAACATCACCTCACACATTTCAACCACGCGATCCATGGAAACCAAAAAAGGCATGTTTGTTGCCACATTACCTTTCGAGCTAGAGCTTCCCCATGCAGGCTGCATTAACTGCCTCAAATGGAGAAAAGAAGAAGAAAGGAAGCTGGTTTAGTACACGACACAACAGTAGTCCGACAAAACTTAAAGAACGAACCCATGTTAGTACAAATAGACAAAGCAGACGCAGCAAAGCGCGCCCTCTCCTTCTAGTAGTATGTTAAAATATAACATTTTTAAAAATCATACTATTACAAAAAAAATTTGCTGCCAAGCACACCCTTAATTTTTTACGAGGGAGTATTAAATATTTCTCGGGGTGTAATGGATATAAACATTCTATTCTCGGAGCACTGGGTAGTCGCCCATTTTGCCCAGCCTACGGGCCGTAGCGTAGCGGTGAGGTGAGTACATGCTAGCTTGTGAGCCATAAAAAAAATGGTAGCGCTTGTGATATAATTTGGAATTGGATTTGTTTGTGAAAACCACATGCACAATGTTTTGCACGTAGATTTTTGTTGGAACTTGCAAATTGCTGGAGTGGTGCCACACCTTCTGGATGGCGGATTATTCATTCTACAATACGTGGGCGATACAATTCTTTTTATAGAACATGAGATGGAAAAAGCAAGAAACCTGAAATTAATATTATCAGCGTTCGAGCAACTTTCCGGTCTAAAAATTAATTTCCATAACAGTGAAGTGTTTTGTTTTGACGACGCTCAGGAGGACGCTACCCAATATGCTGAGTTATTCGGCTGTGGGCTTGGTCGGTTTCCAATTAACTATTTTGACATCCCAATTCACTTTAGGAGGCTAATGATAGCTCAATGGAAACATGTTGAGAAGAGACTACAAAATGGTTGAGTAGCTGGAAAGGATAATTATTGTCCTTGGGTAGGAGGTTGGTGCTCATAAATTCAGTCCTAACTAATATGGTGCTGTATATGATATCCTTCTTCCAATTACCAAAGATAGTCTTACATCGATTGGATTAATTTTGATCCAGATTCTTTTGGCAAGGGGATAATGAAAAAAAAGAAATATCGACTGGCAAAATGGTATGTAGTGTGCCGACCTAAGGACCATGGCGGTTTTGGGATTCATGACCTACAGTCAAGAATAGAGCCCTCCTTGGTAAATGGTTGTTTAAGCTTTTGACCAAAGATGGGGTGTGCCAAACTCTTCTTAAGAGAAAGTATGTAGGCTCAAGTGCGCTATCACAGGTTTCTTGGAAATCAGGTGATTCACATTTTTTGGCCGGCCTAATGGCGACGAAAAAATTCTTCTTCACATATGGTTCCTTCTCCATTAAGGATGGGTCAGAGATAAGGTTTTGGGAGGATACATGGTTGGGTACTACCAGCGTTATATGGAATAGTCCAAGGACGTCACAAGAGCGACACGCTCGCTAAAGTGTTGGCTAATAACCCTCCAATCGTGACGTTTCGAAGAGATCTAGTTGGTCCCAGGCTGGCAGCTTGGCACGAGTTGCTGCAGCGACTAACCATTGTCAATTTGACACAAGTGACCGACGAATTTCGATGGAAATTGCGCACTGCGGTAAATTCTCGGTGGACTACATGTATACAACACTCATCCTACCAGATGTGCCGCTCGACAATAATAAGAAAATCTGGAAAATGAAAATTCAACTAAAAAACAAAGTTTTTGCGTGGTATCTTCGTCGACGAGTTATTCTTACAAAAGACAACCTTGCGAAATGCAAATGGCATGGAAGTAGACAGTGTGTCTTCTGTCACAAAGACGAGGCGATAAAACACCTATTCTTCGAGTGGAAATTGGCTAGTTCTATATGGTCCATAATCCAGATAGGTTCTACTATTTAACCACCTAAAATCATTGCTAATATTTTTGGCAATTGGCTGAATGGAGTGCATAATAGGTTCAAACAACTTATTAGGGTGGCAGCGCTGGCCGTAATATGATCGCTTTGGCTATGTAGAAATGACAAGGTTTTTAACGATAAAAATTGCTCTCTTATGCAGGTTGTCTACCGGACTACTGATACACTCCGTTCGTGGTCTCAGTTGCAACATGTGGTGCATCAAGACCTGTTTACGGAGGTCTGTACAAGACTGGAGGACACGGCAAGAGACTTTTATCCCGACATGGATGTCAGCATAATTTGCGGATCGGCCCTCCACCACCATAGGCGTTTTTACAATTTCTCATTATGATATGTATTTCACATTTTTTATCTTTAGTATTTCAGACTTGTTACGGCTGTGTACATCTTAGTTATGCAGAGGCTGGGTGTAATAATAAAACTCCCTTTATCTAAAAAAAGATTTTTGTTGGAACTTGAATCATGATATGGTTTCTGGTGGATTAGTTTTTATGGATTTTTAGAATACATAATTTCTCTAAACTGATACAGTGCATTAGCTGCAGGTGGAATAGCAATAATGGTACCTTAACACAATATAGCATAACAACACTTTCAGTTGACATTTGTAATGTTGATCCATCGGACACAATATAAGTTGTGAACTTAAGCTCACGTACTGTACACAAACATTTCTGAAATATCAGCTATGCTGTTACAATCAGAGTTCCATATATCTAACTAGCTAATATTTACCTATGCTTCTTTCACCACAAGAGGTGGTGCACCTATATGTAGGAGCACAAACAAGGACCTCTGAACCAGAACAACAACGATCAACAAAGAGCGTGGGCTGACTCTGAAACAGAGAAAAGTAGGACCCCGATTAAGCAATCAAACTATAAGGCTCCAGGTTCCCCTCCAGCCAAAAACTTGTGGGCCCATGCCTCAAGGTAATCCTTACCCATACTCATGAAAAAACTTCGATGCACTTCGGACTCTGGCCTACAGAGATGAATCCCAACTGATAGCCTATCAGCAGGTGTCAACGGAATTTCCTTTAGCATGTTCCACAGGGGAGCATTTGGGTCCGACGATGGTTGTGCTGTCCGTACTGGTTTGGCGAGACTGTCACAGACCCCTATCAAGTTCCTGTCCAACTCGTCCGTTCTCCTGCCCTCATGTAGCAGAAGGGCCTGCGGCTTTGGATTTGCTTTTGCTTTATTGATTATCTTGCACTTCTTCAAGCTGGGTTTGAGAGCAGCCATTGTGCTTTCGGCCGATCCAGATGGTTCAGCAGATGGTGCACTAGTGACTGTCATAACTTCGCAAGGTACTGTACCAGTGCCGCTAATAACTCCAACCTCATGACAGCCATCTGCAGCCTCTGAAACAACTTTGTCCAGGCCTGCCTCGTTTGTGTCCCTTGTGTCTGCATGAACGACCATCATGTTCAATGGATCCTGGGTTTCCAACTGATCATCATTCAAGTCAGCATCTGTACACAGGTCTGTCATAGAGGCACCATCAACTGGGCAATCGCTGAAGAGAGCTTGCAAATGGTCGAAGAACGGAATGGGTTTAACAAGAATAGCACGCTCTGCTAACTGTACAAGAAAACTGTCCATTAGTGCACTGGGAAAACGATAAAATATTATTGTACATTCTAAGAATGCAATACTTACAGGCAGAGCATCCATGGTTGCAGAAGGTAGTATTAACATTTTGTCTTTCTTGTCAAACCTGCTCCCTTTCTCGTTCATATAACGTGCAACAATATTCCAAACCTCCTTGAAACGTCTTAAATGACGATGGACTTGATCAACAGTGTAAGTTGACCCGAATCTAGCATTTAGTGCAGATTGGCAATAATGGTGGTGTGTCTTCTTGAATTTGGTCTTAGGTGGCATTGCCTTTTTTTTCTCAAGGTACCAATCAAGTAGAAATTTTGACATTACTTTAGGCCAATTTGTAGCTCTTGACCTCTTGGTTTTGAAGTTGTTCTGGTCTTCGTCTAGGTCCATGATGTGATCTGAAGGAAGTATGTACATCCACAGAATTAAGATAGGTTCACATTATTACTTGAATACTTTCATTAATACAAGGTAAATCACACTTATGATCATGCCAAACATAGTGGAAGCTATACAAGCAACGTGGCAGCAGCGAAACTGCGAACATCACCAAATAGTTCAACTCAGCTCTGCTAAATAATACAGCACAAGGAAAAAAAACATGTTCTCCCCAAATCCATCACGCAGATACACACTAGAGTAACCAGTGGCAGTTCACCGCTGCTTGATCTACTACTATTCTAATCAAGACATAAGTTCTTACTTCTTAGACTAACTTTCGTCTCTCTAAATCCATATGGGAGATCAATGTACTTCCCACTGGTAGTTCACTTCCCGATAATCAGTCTAGGAACTTCTTATAGCAATTTTGGTGATAGTACCCTATGATTTTATACTTCACAGTCATCTCACTGTGCACAACAGAACATTGCATTACAAACTTCACTTGGGTTCTATATGAAATAAGGTTCTGCTATTAACAATAAGACATTTGTTTAGAGTTCAACTGCTCACTTCATCTTCATGCAAAGATAACACTGTAGGTGATTGGACAATCTTAGTGGTGTACTAGGATATAGTAAATGATATAGATGGTAGCATATTAGGGGTAACTACATATTTATATCTGCTAAGTAGTACTTACCACAACAAGTATGATGCCATCACATTGTGATCCAGTTTTGTTCAACCAATGCTACCACTAGTCATTAAAAGTAAGCTTGGTTTGGCTCCTGTACAAGTGAAGTGTCTTGATATAAATGTAGTAACCACCCATGGGTCTTTCTTATTCTTTCTGTTTTTGGGCCTTGGTTAAACACCACGAAGGTTGGTTAACGTGATAGTAACTAAAGTAGCATATGTAGGAACACAACCAAAAATATGTAAACCATATTGACTGGATTGTCCATCTAAATTGATTAACGTTCGAAAACACAAACCAAATCTGTTTAGCTATGTTTAGCACACTAGAGTACAACATAATGAAGACTGTCTGTAACAAAAGGAAATTGGAAAGGTACTGGTATGAGTAGTGTTAGTTGGTTTCATGCCACTCTAACTTTGCTCTTCTGGAAATATGCCACTAGTGGTTCGTACTGGTGGAATGATATCCTCAAACTCACACATTTGTATAGAAGAATAGCTATATGCACGGTTTTTATCTGGTTCCTCTGTTCTCGTCTGGAAGGATAAATGGCAGCATAGTATCTTAAGTGAACAAGCTCCAAGAGTGTTCTCATATGCCTCTAATGAGGATGTTTCGGTGGCAGAATTCCTGAGTGCCCAAAGCTTGCCCAACAGCTTTCACTTGCCCCTGTCGACTCAAGCTATGTAGGAAGTAAGAGCTTTGCGAGTGCAACTGGATACTGTTCATATCCAGGAGGATCAAAACGATGTTTGGACATACGAGTGGGGGAGTAAATTCTCAGCTTTCTTATATTACAGATTCTGTTTCAAGTATTTTGAACCCCATCCGTCCTTCAAATGGGTTTGGAAAGGAAAGAATACATTCAAATTGAAGTTCTTCGGCTGGCTATTGTTATCTGACCGAGTAAATACCAGAGATATGCTAAGGAGAAGACATTTCAATATCAATTCTGGCCACTCCTGTGTATTGTGCACAAATCCTCCGGATGAAACTATGGAGCATCTCTTCTTTCACTGCCAATTTAGCAAAGCTTGCTGGCATTTGCTGGGAGTTCACTGAAAAAATAATGGAAATCACTTGGATTGGATTACCCAAGCTAAGCTGGCGTGGAACAAGAAAATGTTTATGGAGATCTTCCTGGTGGGGGCCTGGTCTATATGGAAGAAGAGGAACGCCCTTATCTTCTAGGGCATAGCCCCTGACATTGCTTCCTGGAAACTGAGATTTAAAAAAGATTTCGAGCTCTTGGTTCATAGAACCAAGCCTGAACTGCAACCTTTTATTCATAGTTTTTTTTGAGGTTAAAGCGGTCGTATCCGCCATCCGATTAGATAGAATAGAGGTTTATGTACAGAATTTTGAAAAAGGGAAAAATCCCTTACAAACTAAAAAAAAACTAGTCTCCAGGATCCTGCGTGTGGGCAAAAGCCCGCAGCGCCAACTCCTCCCGCGCCAAATCCGCCACCTCTGTAGGCGAGATCGCCGCACTGTGGAAGGTCCTTCGGTTCCTCTCCTTTATTCATAGTTTTGTAAACTCCCTTTAATCTCTCTGGACTTCGCTTTCTAAAAAGCCTCTGTAATAGTAATGTAACTGTTCGGTTTGCTAGCCACTACACAAAAGGGTCTTGGAAATATGTCACTACAATTCTATATCCTCTCTTATGCCAAAGTTAACAAATGGAGTTTTATACAAGACGTTAGACATCATTTAACACTGATCGGAGTAGGATACTACAATTCTAACCGGTGCTAAAAGCGCATGTTTATTTGTGCGGTACACAAAGCACACGCACATAGATCGTGGTATCTATCAGGCTATGTTCGACGGATCAGCTACCAGCATTTGCATGAACGGACGAAAGTAAACCATGAATGAAAACCAAAACATGTAACCAAGGCTCTCTTCGGTTATCTGAATATAAAGAGCATCTCTTCATGCCTTTCGGTAGCTCAGAGAAAATCAAATCACCTGACCCATCGGCACCTTCTTGCCCCCCGGACATCCGACTCCGGCGTCGCCCAGCAATCCAACAATACGGGAAATTGATGGGGGAAAGTGGGCGTTTGTGTCTGGGGGTAGCGGGGGGCGGGGAGACCTTCTGACTGCTTGCGCGCCGGGGGAGAGCGGAGGCGGGGCGTCTCCCGGCGGCGAGGTGCGCGCGCGCCCTCTGGATGTGAGCAGCTGCCGGATTTGGGGATTTTGGTTCTGCTGTGACAGATACCATTTGCATGCCTAACATTATTTTGGATCTCGCCTTACACGTGGGTCCAATAAGTATTTATTCTAGATTAGAGTCAAATAACGCGGTAAGTGTTATTTGCTCCCTGAACCCTCCAATTTAAAAAAAAAATGGAAAATCATATTTATGAGTTTCAAAAAATTCTGAAAAAATCACGTTTGTAGGTAATGGTGTATACCATAAACGTGTAAAATTTCATTTTAATATACTTTATATTATGTGCTATACAAAAATGACAAAATAAGTTAAACTTAGAGATTTGAAAATAGGCTTATTTTAGATCCACAATTTTTCATTTTTGTATAGCTAAAAATACAATGTATTTGGAGTTGATATTTTACACGTTCATGGAATATACTATTGCCTATTCCTGGGGTCTTTTTTAGAATTTTTTTAAACTCATAAATATGATTTTATTTTATTTTAAATCGGAGGGTTCACTGGTGCCCGGGGAGCAAAAAGTCTCTACCGCAAATAACGCAATCTCGTGCTTCTACGTGTATATTTACTTATTTCAGTCCATATAATTAAAGTATCTAAAACATTTTATAATTTGCAACGAGGAGGAACTATTTTGCTTTGTACTAGTACTTAAATCTATGGCAGTATTTTAACCGTAGTTGGTAGAAAAACGTTGGCCGACTCTTTACTGCGCTTTGAACCCGATACACCTTTTCAAAACAAAAAAACCCAACTCGGTTCACCCACCTGAACACGCTGAAAACACCAGGGCATTGTCGATGCCACCGGAGGACAACATAGCGTTGAGTCTCACGGTAGGAACAAACCAACAAAAGCCACAACCAAGACACCGCCTCAAGGAACTTGAGTCAATTACGAAATCAGAAGCTCTCCTAAGAATACTCACAACACTAAGAGCAACCATATAATAAGAATACTCACAACACTAAGAGCAACCATATAATAAGAACGTGGATACCAATCACATGCACACTGATTCATGTAAGATGCATACATGAACTTTACTATATTACTTGTATTCCAATCATATTTGCATCATATAAGGGTTATACTACTGTTATATAATGATTTTAGTCAATAAAATATTTATTTCCTATTTTTATGAAATTAACCCTGCGTAGGCAGAAAACCCTATTTTTTCCTTTTAAGTTTCAGGGACCCAAACGACGTCCAAATGACCTGGAAAATTACGAGCGTCAATATTTTGGAAGGAAGAAAACTTGGGGGCGAAGGAAGCAAGCAAACGGAGGCCGGAGGCCCAAAAGAGGGTGGCCCACGCGGCCTCTGTACCTGGCCACGTGGGGCCCACTCTTTTGGCACTCGTGGCTTCGCTGCCGTCGATCTTTTCTCCACCGACATCGTCTTGACCTAAAAACGCCTATAAAAAAAAGCCCCACGTCGTTCTCTGGAAGGAGCGCCGCCGAAACACAGAAACACCGAAAGAGAGATCTGGAGCTGCAGATTGGAGGGGGAAAACTCCGGCGGGGCGCTTGAAAGAGCATTGTTGCTCTTAATCATGTTTTGATGTTGATAATAATACAAAGGTTGCATCTAACAAGTTTATGCAAGCTTAAACAGGTTATATATATATCTCCATTGTTTCTACGCGGTGAAAAGGAGCCAAAGGAGTGAAAGTTACCAGGGGGCGGTAGTACCGTTGGGATAGGCGGTAGTACCGCCAGCTCCCTGGGACTCACCTGCCAATGGCAGTACCGCTGTAGGTACCGTCGCGGGTACCGCCGTTTCAGCGTTCTGCGCGCGGTCCCTGTACCGCCTGCGGCACCGCCATTTTGAAGAGAAGCAGCGAAGATGCGGTACCACCGCAGGTACCACCGCGGGTGCCGCTGTTTCGGAGCTCTGGACGCGGTCCCGGTACCTCCAGCGGTACCTCGAGCGGTACCGCGTGGTACCGGTGAGGTGGGAACGAGCGACGAAGAAGACGACCGTTGACTGGACGTGGTGTCGCTGTGAAGACCGTAGCGGTAGTACCAGCAATTCTAGCGGTACTACCGCTAGTGTGGGATTCTGTCCCCCAACGGGCAGATGGGAGGGAGGGAGTATTTATACCCCTCCACCTACCTTGGGACAACTTGAGCTACTAGAATTGAATCCCCATTATTGCCAAAGCTTCAAACTCCTAGATCTTCCACTCCATCCACCCAATCGTCTTGATTCTTTGAGGAGTGAAGGAGGAGGTCTAGATCTACATCTCCACCGAAGGAATTTCCATTCCCCCCACACTTAACGTGTGGATTCTACATCTTGGGTTGCTTGTAACCCTAGGTGTCTTTGTGAGTCTCGGAGGGAGTCCGAGGCATTGTTGGGAGGCTCCAACTCATTGTGGAGTTCCCCGACCTTTGTGTACCGGTTTGGTCAACGCCTTCAAGGTGACCTCATAGTGGATGAGCCAAACCCCCACGGGTAAAGCTCACGGAGAATAGAGTGAGCACATCCGTGCTATTGGAGCGCCTAGGTGGCTCCACACTCCTTCAACGTAGACGTACTTTCCTTGGGAAGGAACTACGGGAAACATCTCCGTGTCTCCACTTTGTGGTTATTTATATCCTTTACTTGTTGCTTCCGCTACGTTATCTACCTTGTTTGTATCACATAGGTTGCCATCATCTAGTGCACATCTAGTCAACCTTTGTTATACTTGCTCAAGCCCTAATTAATCGAAAAAGAATTAAAATTTGGTAGTCTCCTAATCACCCCCCTCTAGTCGACATATCGATCTTTCAATTGGTATCAGAGCCTCGGCTCTTATCTAAGGCTTCACCGCCTAAGAGAATATGTCGGACTTGGACCCTCTCGCATCGGTCACTAATGAACGCTTTGGTGTGGTTGTTGGTGAGATCAAAAATGAGATATCAAATCTCAACACCGAGCTCACCACCAACCTCAACCTAAGCATGAAGGAATCGATGCGTGAGATGCTCAAGGAATTCCTAGGGACCCGACACCTAAGGATGATACAACCCCCGCGGCAACGGATAGTGGAACGAAGCCGGATATTCCTCCGTCTACGGATCTTGTCAATGTGGATGGAACGGCAAAGGCCACCCCACCACTTGTGCAAGCCACTACATCTCTTGCCCCGGGTGTTAGCTCAACCCCAAGGTTACCGGGGGTGTATGCAAGTGTTCCACCGGACAATTGTATAACGCAAACCACCAACATGTCAACCCGCCACACATCGCCAATATGGGCGCACCTCCTATGCTTGACCCAAAAGACTTTCCTAATTGGCAATTTAATATGCGATCACACATGTCTAGTTGTTGTGTCTTCTTGATTGACATTATAGAGCAAGGCTTTCATCCTCAAGACCCACTCAACATGACTCCAACGGAGAAGGCCAATCACCAACTCAATGCCACCGCCATGCGCATGATTCAAACGGCCGCCGGCCCAACCTACACCACTCATATCTGGGTGTGCAAGACGGCCAAGCAATGTTGGGACAATCTCCACAACTTGTTCTTGGGTAGCGCAAGCATTCAACTTTGCAAGTATGAAGCGGTTCTAGATGAAGCCGAAGAGTTTGTGATGAATGAGGATGAGACACCGAAGATATCTATCGAAGGCTCTCCGCTCTTGCCATCACCTTGAATGATTTTGGCTTTGAGAAGATTGAAGATAGTTGGATCAAGCGCAAGTTCCTCAAGGCAATCACTCCTTCAAATCAAAGCTTGGCTCAAACCATTCGATCAAGACCGGATTCTCAACACTTGACTCCAACACCATTCTCAATGAGTTTGTCTCCATCGGAATGGTTGTGAAGAGTTTATTCATGCTCATGCTCGGCAAAGAGGACTTGCGGGACACTCTCCAAATGTTGCATTGAAGTCCAAGGCCATCACTTGTGAAAATGAGTGTGAACAAGAAGGTGAAGAGGATGATGCGCAAGACACCAAGGATGACTACTATGATCACATGGCCCTTGCCGCAAGATCCTTTTGGAGCAACCGCTCCCGAGAAGGTCGATCTCCAACAAGAAGAAATTTGGCAAACCAAGAGGGGAGCGTCCAAAGACTTGCTATAATTGTAGCAACCTCAACCACTATATTGCCCAATGCCCTTGGGAAATAGAGAGGATCACAATGGCAAGCTTGTGAGGAAAGACAACCAAGGCCACCATCAACAAGAACTATGTGAAGAAGAGGGTTCCCAATGCCTTGTGTGTTCAAGATAGAAAGGTGTTGGAAGAATACATGTCCGGTGATGAAGATGGAGATGAAGCCGGAGCTACCGCGCGCATTGCCGTAGCCACTCCTTCCTCTACATCATCATCCCTATTTGAATCTCCCAATGAGAATGAGCCCATTCCCTACACATGTCTCATGGCAAAAGCCACCTCGGTAACTCCTTCGACTAAACCAATCTCCTCTACACCTCCTTCCTTATTGGATTGTGTTGAGAATGTTGTGAAGGAGCCCCAAAGTCCAAATGAGGTGGACTTGTGGCTAGCTAATCTTAAGGGAGATGATAAAGTTCATGTTGATGCTCTTTTAGAGCAACTTGAGGAAACTAACTCTCTTGTAGATCAAAAGGAGGATCATCTCGGGCATGGCAATTCGGGAAATGGACTATGCGAATGAGATAGCGGATTTCTCTATCGCTCTTGGAAAAGAGCAAACTCGTAGAGGGTCTCTTGAGGAGGCTCTATCTAACTTAGAGAATCCTATGCTATTGACATGTCTAGGTTAAAAAGGACCATGAACATGCTCTTGCTACTTCCAAAGTCTATAAAAATGAGAAGAATGAGCTAGGCATTGACCATGCTAGACTTGTGGAGGAAACAAGAGACTTGAAGAGGAACTCAAAACCCTCAAAGAGTCGTTTTCCAAACTTGAAAAGTCTCATGATCAATTCCTAGGTCAACAAGTAAAATTAGCTATTGCTTCTACATCAAATGAACTTGTTGATCAATCTATTATTTGTTGTGAGCATGCTAACCTTGTTGAAGAAAATGCTAAGTTGAAATCTCAACTTGAGAAGGGCATTTTGTCTTGTGTCCAAGGAGAGAAGAACCTCATTGACCTTTTGGGTAGCCAAAAGGATCAAGTTGGAAAAGAAGGACTTGGTTTCTCTACCAAGTCAAAGAAGAAGAACAAGAAGAAGAAGCCAACTCCCTCTTCCAAAGCTATCATCTTTGTGAAGGAGGGGGAGATGGCTAAAGAGAAGGAGACCAACACTATTGTGGGTGGTGAGACCACAAGGGGTCTCCCCACTCATAATGACTTTGCCGGCAAATATAACCCATCTTATGTTCTTTTGAAATCTAGAGATGGTCATGTCTATGCTAAATATGTTGGTACTTCATATGGTGATGATTATCATTGGGCTATTTGGGTTCCAAAGACCCTTGTGACTAACAAGAAAGGACCCATCCAAAAATGGGTACCTAAGTCAAAGACTTGATCTCTTGTAGGGTGTGGCGTCCGGTGCGGGTCGATGGACGGTGGATAGTGGCGCATCCCAACATATGACCGGACGCATTGACTTGGTGGATGATATTGAACCTCCCTACCTCAATATTCATGAGTCAAAATTGGTGACAACCGC
Source organism: Poa pratensis (assembly GCA_947311845.1). Lineage (NCBI taxonomy): Eukaryota > Viridiplantae > Streptophyta > Magnoliopsida > Poales > Poaceae > Poa > Poa pratensis. The sequence continues at coordinate 86,739,818 of CAMZMU010000027.1, forward strand.
GAGCTTAAGGTATTGGGACGAGGCAAGGTCGTTGTTGCTAGAGAAGTCTCTATCAAGAATGTACTTATTGTTGAGTCCCTCGGTTACAACTTACTCTCCGTCTATCAACTCACAAAATGTGGTTATGGGTGCTATTTTGATGACGAGAGTGTGATCATCACCGTGAAGGGATCTCTTAAAGTAGTCTTTGTTGGACATGTCGAGCACGACATGTATGTGCTTGATTTTCAAAAGAGAGCACGTCGGCCGTGACTTGTCTAATGGCTAAAGTTGATGTGGGTTGGCTTTGGCATCGCCGACTAGCCCACACCAATATGAGAACACTCCATGATCTTCAAAGTGGTGATCACATTCTTGGACTAACCGATATTAAGTTCTCCAAAGATCGTGTGTGTAGGTCTTGTGTTCTAGGCAAACAACATGGAGAAGCTCATCCATCAAAGACCAAGATCACCACCGACAAGATTCTTGAGCTCATTCACTTGGACCTCTTCGGTCCCCTATCCTATGATAGTCTTGGTGGGAAGAAGTATTGCTTGGTGATTGTTGATGACTATTCAAGATACACATGGGTCTATTTCTTCAAGAAGAAGAGTGAGACCCAACAAAGAGTCATTGACTTCATCAACATGGCTCAACATCAATATCAAGAGAAGATCAAGACAATCCTAAGTGATAATGGGTCCGAATTCAAGAACTACACCGTGGAGAGATTTCTTAGTGAAGAGGGGATCGCTCATCAATATTCCACTCCTTATACCCCTCAACAAAATGGTGTTGCGGAGAGGAAGAACCAGACTCTTATGGATGCGGCTAGGACCATGATTGCGGAGTATGCTTCTCCATTTAACTTTTGGGCCGAAGCCATCTCCACCACGTGTCATGCAACAAACCGGCTCTATCCTCGCAAGCTCTTGAACAAGACCCCGATAACCCACAAGTATCGGGGATCACGTGTAGCCTTTTCGATAAGTAAGAGTGTCGAACCCAATGAGGAGTTAAAGCTAGGATAAGTATTCTCTCAAGTTCTATCAACCACTGATACAATACGCGCACTAAACGTTTACTTTATCTAGGAAATAATTCTAGAGCAGTAATACGGGTATGAGAGATAGCTTTGCAAGATAATAAATACAAAAAAGTAAAAGTTAGTGCTGCAGCAATAAAATACACTAAGTAACCATATACTAACAGTACCATGAGTGTGGAAAAGTGGTGGTAATTGTGGTGGCTTTGTCCAAGATTAATTAGTGAAGACATCTAGTTCATTGTCTTTGATGCAGTTTTCAATGTGGGAGAGGCTAAATATACATGCACTCCACTAATTGGGATTACAAGTACTATATGATTGGATTGTTAGCAAACATCCGTAAATACTAACAATGCATTAAGGTTTCCCCAACCATAGCCTTAAATTTATGGTCCTCTTACTCTCATACGTGCAACTACCCGGTTTGAGTCCTTAGGTTTCTGTTAACCCTAGGGTGTTGATCCATGCGCTCACAAGTATAATGGACACCAAAGGACAGTAACATATCAGCATACAACTCTAATGAACCAAAGACATTCAACAAAGCAATCAAAAGATAAATAAACTACATAAACATGACAAAGATCATAGGATAAATATTATAGCATCAAACACCATGTTTACATAGAACGGTACAGAGGTTTGTGGGAGGATGAACCACTGAATACAAGGAGGAGATGGTGATGGAGATGGCGGTGAAGACGGCGGAGAGGGGCAGCGCGGCGGCGCAGGGCAGCGACGGCGCCGGCGGTGCGGGGAACACCTTTCCCGCCGCTGGCAAGCTTGGGGAGCGCCGCCCCTTAGCCTCCCTCCTTCATGGCTTCTTGGGAGCCCTCCCCCATGGAGATGGGATCCATGGGGAGGCAAAAACGTGGCTTTTGGTGGCTGAAATTCGTGGGTGGAGGAGTCCTCCACGAGTTAGGTTTCCTCCCTTTATATATCTTCTCGGATTTCCGTCACCCCTTTTAGGGTTTCACCATATTGGGCCTACAGGCCGCATCCGAACTCCGATTGGGCTGATCTCGGGCTTAAAATCACCGTATGGAAATTTCTGACAACTTTGCAAAGATAATGTACCCTTTTGACGTCATCTTCGAGGGTCAAACTGGCAAACTCCGAAAACAGTTCTGGGACAGATTTCAGCAAAGTTCCAATTCGACTCCAACAAGGTTTCCTCTTGTATTCTTGATAATTCCTACACATCAAAGTGTAAAACAAGAACATTGTGCACTTTTGCAACTATTAATAGGTTAGTCCAAATAAATCATAAACTTAATATAAAAACAAGTGCCAAAGGCATAATATGAACATGAAACAATCAAAAATTATAGATACGTTTTGGACGTATCAACATCCCCAAGCTTAATTCCTGCTCGTCCTCGAGTAGGTAAATGATAACAAAAATAATTTTTGATTGTAAATGCTATGATCAGGTCTTTAACAATTGCATGATGTATGGATAATAAAACTTAGCAATCATGTTACCTAATGAAAAGTATCAACCAACTAAGAGTTCATAATATGAAATTTATAAACATCAACAAGATTGTAATGATCATAATAAAGCATGGTAGAGTGGTATCTCGCTTGCCCGTATTTGTACAGCAAAACATAAATGCCCAGGCACCTCTGAAGTTCAAGGGAAGACTAGAAGTAAAGATATCAAAGATAAAAGCATCAAAGTTATACCACAGTTAACCGCATTCTGGGACAAGCACATTACACTAAGAATGACAACTATGCTCTCGAGAAGGTGCTCAAAGAAAGGATGGTGACTCAACATGAAAATAAAAGATTGGCCCTTCGCAGAGGGAAGCAGGGATTAACATGTGCTAGAGCTTTTTATTTTTAAAACAGAAGTAAACTTATTTTGGGAGGTGGTTGTTCCTGTCAACGAATGGCAATAGAGTTTCTGTTATCTTCCATACTAAACAAGTTGAGAGCGGTTCCGAGATGTTGATATTAAGCATTTATAGCATGCACTTATATATAGTTTGACACTCCTCCCAACCTTTGCTTACACAAACCATGGCTAACCGAATCCTCGGGTGCCTGCCAACAATCACATACCATGGAGGAGTGTCTATTTTATTGTTTTAGCTTTTTGATGTTATAATGGTCTAACCAGCTCTTTGCAAAATTAGTGACAAGCAGATGAAGCATGCAAGTCGGGGTACTTAATTTAGTATGGAAGATAACAAACCCAACTACTACTTCCTCATGAGCTAAAAACAGTGTCACAAAATGAGAAGTAATTTGAAAGTTTTAAAGGTAGCACATGAAAATTTACTTGAATGGTTTGAAATGCCATGCATAGGAATTTATAGTGGACTCTTTGGAATAACTTGGTTTTCAGGGATTTGGAAGCACGAGCAGCATTCCCGCTCAGTACAAGTGGAGGCTAGCAAAAGACTGGGAAGCGACAATCAAGAGAGCAATAACCGTCATAATCATGCTTGCGACAAAACAAAATTAATGGAGGCATAAAGGTGATACAAGAACTCTGAGGCAAAATAAATCATCAAGGCTTAATTGACTTTTTGTTTTTCAGTCATAAGCATGCGTGAGCATGTGCCAAGTCAATTCAAAAGAATCATTCAGAGGAGGATACCACAATACCATACCATCTTATGAACACACAATGCATGTTAACATCAAAATATCATAATATACACTATTAGCTAGTTGAGACTAACCATAAGAAAATATAACCACTAAACAATATCATTCACACATCATTTTTAAGTTTCATCAAATAATCCATTAACCAAGTAAACGTTGAAAACAGAAGATAAATAAAATATGTGAGGATCCACTTATTAATGTAACCGGTGTTTGATGCTAAGATAAATAGATAATAATATACACCGCTTCAAGTTTAGTAAGTTCATATGTTGCTCAAAAAACAAAGTTTGAAGGTTTGCAAACCGAGGGGTTATTGATGAAGAGGGATGCGGGGACATCCCCAAGCTTATGACTTTGGCCATTCTTCAACATTTCACAATTTGGTGTTCCTTCATTCTCTGTGAAAAAACTTCAACACAAAAACTTTCCCATTCTTTTCTGCGGTTAGACATTAGTGCAATAAATAATATTTCCCAAGTGCTGCTATTAAACCAAATCAAATTTTGTTTTTAAGTTACAGAAAGTTTGCTTAAATGGCCAACTTATAAATGAAAGGTAAGAACCATTAAAAATCAAATGAAAACGAAAAGAGGCCACTCTTGCAACAAAAGTCAGAATCTGTCCAGAAAAACAGCAGCTGGAAAACGCAATTTTTAGGTGCTCTTAAACATGTCCGAAATTTTAGCCAATTTTTGTGCATGCATATAATTAGGTGATACATAATCAGTAATTTTTCGTGATTTTTAGAGTTTCCAGTAAAACATGAAAAATCGCGCAATGAGCAGTAGATACCGAAAACAGAAAATCACTTTTTACAATTGTATCAACTAAGCTAAATGGGTAAAACTTGGTACTTTATTTTTGATAAACTAAGAGACCAGAGGCTAAACAAGACCTAAACATGCTAGCTACAGCAAGGAAAACTCTAAAAGAAAACCAAAAGTAACAACCAAATAAAGAACCTAACAAAGAAGCAAAACAAAAGAAAATATTTTTGTTGTTTTGAATTTATATGTGAAAGCAAAGAAGCAATTGAAACCAAATAAAGAGCCTAAGAAAACTAAAGAAGGTAATACCAAGACATATAAAAGCAATTATAATACACGTTAAGACAATTCATATCATGTGGACGGGTAATATAGAGTATGAACGAGATAACCTCATGTTTGTTGATGAATAGGGGGTGCCTCGGGCATCCCCAAGCTTAGATGATTGTATGTTCTTGAATATGTTCTTGGGATGCACCTACACATCCCCAAGCTTGAGCTCTTGCGTCTTCTTGTTCATCTCATATCACCATATCGATTGGATCTTATAAGCTACATCCACATAAAACTTCACAAAACTCATTAGTAGGGTTAGTACTCATTAAATAAAATCCACTCATGTTCAAGCATTGACAAATTACATAATATTTATCTAATATTAGCCACTGTATATACCGAAGTTCTTATTATTTCCGTTGTCCGTCGAAAAACTAAGGAAATCAAGAGACCCTAAGTACAATATTGAATAAACACATAGAAATCTGTCAAAACTGAATAGTCTGTAAAGATGACACTTAACGAGATAGTTATATAGCTCAAATGACAAAACTCAAAATTAATGAAAGACAGATAATAATCTCAGGTTTATGCACAAAAATTTCAGGTCAAAATAATATTCTGAGATTTATCACGATTTTATTTACAGAGAAGCACAAAATCTGTCTAAACAGAACAGTCAGTAAAGATCGAATTGTTTGACCTATCTACGTACCTCAAATCAGAAAAGTCAAATTAATGAAAGTTGCGTACATATCTGAGGATCACGCACGAATTTTTCAGAATTTTTCTGGAATTTTTAAAGCTCAAAACGGTGGACAGCAAAAATCTGTCCATGTGCAGAAATCCAAATCTAGCATCAACTTTCTACTAGAGATTGTTATAACCAATTTTATTTTTATGTACAGAGGTATATACACAATATTTACATGTTTTTGATGAAAAGCTTCCATGGAAAGATTTGTTTTGGTTTCATAGGCATGAACACAAGTGTTCAAGGTCGACCCCCACTTAACCATACTCATCTTTCCAATCACTTTTCTTTTTGAAAACTTTTTAGATAACAATACAACTAATTTTTTTAATTCGCATTCCCTACCCATACTAAGATAGAGAACAACTTAAAACTGAAAATAAAAATTACTTAGAGACAAAGCAAACAAGTGCACACAAGAACATTCACCTACGCTATGGCTCCCCGGCAACGGCGCCAGAAAAGGTCTTGATAACCCACAAGTATAGGGGATCGCGTGTAGCCTTTTCGATAAGTAAGAGTGTCGAACCCAACGAGGAGCTAAAGGTAGGATAAGTATTCTCTCAAGTTCTATCAACCACTGATACAACTCTACGCGCACTAAACGTTTACTTTATCTAGGAAATAATACTAGAGCAATAATACGGGTATGAGAGATAGCTTTGCAAGATAATAAATACAAGAAAGTAAAAGTTAGTGCTGCAGCAATAAAATACACTAAGTAACCATATACTAACAGTACCATGAGTGTGGAAAAGTGGTGGTAATTGTGGTGGCTTTGTCCAAGATTAATTAGTGAAGACATCTAGTTCATTGTCTTTGATGCAGTTTTCAATGTGGGAGAGGCTAAATATACATGCACTCCACTACTTGGGATTACAAGTACTATATGATTGGATTGTTAGCAAACATCCGTAAATACTAACAATGCATTAAGGTTTCCCCAACCATAGCCTTAAGTTTATGGTCCTCTTACTCCCATACGTGCAACTACCGGTTTGAGTCCTTAGGTTTCTGTCACTCCGGCAGAACTACCCCCTTCCTTTGCACATACTACTAACCCTAGGGTGTTGATCCATGCGCGCACAAGTATAATGGACACCAAAGGACAGTACCATATCAACATACAACTCTAATGAACCAAAGACATTCAACAAAGCAATCAAAAGACAAATAAACTACATAAACATGACATAGATCATAGGATAAATATTATAGCATCAAACACCATGTTTACATAGGACGGTACAGAGGTTTGTGGGAGGATGAACCACTGAATACAAGGAGGATATGGTGATGGAGATGGCGGTGAAGACGGCGGAGAGGGGCAGCGCGGCGGCGCAGGGCGGCGCCGGCGGTGCGGGAACTCCTTTCCCCGCCGCCGGCAAGCTTGGGGAGCGCCGCCCCTTAGCCTCCCTCCTTCATGGCTTCTTGGGAGCCCTCCCCCATGGAGATGGGATCCATGGGGAGGCAAAAACGTGGCTTTTGGTGGCTGAAATTCGTGGGTGGAGGAGTCCTCCACGAGTTAGGTTTCCTCCCTTTATATATCTTCTCGGATTTCCGTCACCCCTTTTAGGGTTTCACCATATTGGGCCTACAGGCCGCATCCGAACTCCGATTGGGCTGATCTCGGGCTTAAAATCACCGTATGGAAATTTCTGACAACTTTGCAAAGATAATGATACCATTTTGACGTCATCTTCGAGGGTCAAACTGGCAAACTCCGAAAACAGTTCTGGGACAGATTTCAGCAAAGTTCCAATTCGACTCCAACAAGGTTTCCTCTTGTATTCTTGATAATTCCTACACATCAAAGTGTAAACAAGAACATTGTGCACTTTTGCAACTATTAATAGTTAGTCCAAATAATCATAAACTTAATATAAAAACAAGTGCCAAAGGCATAATATGAACATGAAACAATCAAAAATTATAGATACGTTTTGGACGTATCAGACCCCATATGAGATTCTTCTCGGGAAGAAACTGGACCTCTCTTATTTCTGCGTCTTTGGATGCAAGTGCTTCATTCGCAAGAAAGGTAACCGGTTATCTAAGTTTGAGACTAGATCAATAGAGGGTATCTTTGTTGGTTACTCCACAAGCTCTCACGGCTATAGAGTCTACAACAAGACCACCGGTCAAGTTGAAGAATCTAGTGACGTGAAGTTTGATGAGGATAACGGCTCCCAAGTGGGGCAAGTTGATTCTAGTGTTGTAGGTGATATACCCATGGAGCTTGCTCTAAGAAGGATGGCAATTGGGGACATTCGTCCTATTGAAGAGGATCCTCCTCAAGTTCAAGATCCTCCACAAGATCCTCCTCAAGTCATACCATCACCTATTCAAGATCCTCCATGTAACCAAGAACAAACTCCGAGCCCTCAATCAAGCGAGCAAGGTCAAGAACGAGATCAACTGTAACATCCCAAGTTTTCAAAGATTTGAAAAATCAGAAAAATTTAAAACTTTTGAAAACCACTATGTATTTTGCTTTAAAAAGAAAAATCATGCATGCATTCATCTGCATATTGTATTGTTGCATTTGGATATTTCAAAAGTGAGGATTATAATTCCAATTGAAATATTATTTAAGAATATATATATAAAAGGACAATTTATGTCCTATATATTATTTTTGTCTTTTCTTGTTTATATGTTCTGTTCATTATTGGTTGTGAATTGATTGTTTTGTTTGAAAATATGTGTAAAATAAATTATCTTTCAAATGTTTACATTTGTCGTATTTAAATTTTATTCAAGCCACATTTGTTTTGTTTTAAAACCTATTTAAATTTTGACATCATGTGTCATTTTGATTATTAAAAACATAGATTGAAAATCAAAATGAAATGTATTAGAAAAAGTGTGTTTGTTTTTATTCAAAGGAAGGTTTTGTTTTTACAAATCCTTAGAAGTTGGTTTGAAACCATTTGGTTTTGTATTTTAAAAGTTATTAAAGTTTTAAGTTTTACAAAAAGATTTTGAACAAAAAAAATAGAACACCTATCTACCGCACGCGCGACTAGGAGCAGCCCAGACCCGCCTCGCTCTCTCCCTCTAGCTGCCAAGCGGGCCCCACTCCTGACGTGTCTGTCCTCAACCTCCAGCCCCGAAAATCCCTCTCTGTATCTATCTCCAACTCCGGATCGATTCGCGATTTTAAACGAACTCTATCCAAATCCCTCGAACCCATATAAACCCCACAACCCCGTAGTCTTTCCCCCAAAAAACCCTAACCAAATCGCCACCAGGCTGCTCGCATTGTGCCGCCGCCGTCTGCCATCTCCGTCGGTGAAAACCTTCAATTCCGGTCGCCGCCGTCAACCCCTCTCCATCCCGACCCCTCCATCCTCTTCCTTGCATCCTTGCGCGTCTTCCAGACCTCGACCCGTATTTTTTTTGTGCACCAGGACGACGTTCGCATCCTCGACATCCACCGTCCGCCGCGGGACCAACTCCGGCGAGCGATACAGGGAGAAGAAGACCGCCCCCTTCCGCCGCAACCGCTTCCTCGACTTCGCCACGACCTCCCGCTCCTCCTGGTATGATCCGCTCGTCCCCGTACCCTCTGTGTCGTCGAGTGCGTGCACTCCGGCCATGGCGCCGCCACGGGAAAGGTCACCGGAGCAATTCCGGCGCGATGCGCCGCTAGTTTTAGGTCTTTGGATCTGGGCCGTCAGATCTGTTTCCAATGACTGAGATTAGATCTCCATTGAACCGGTACCGGCGAATCACAAGATGCCACGTCGAAGCCCAGTCAGCGCCTAGTCAGCCAGAGCCAACCAATCATACGCCGCCGCGTGGACCAGCAGTTCCAGGGATTTTCTGTTTTTTATTTCTTTTCAGCGTCTTTCACAGTTTAGTCCCTGTAGATTAGATCTATTATTAATTTTTATTCGCTCGGCCAATTTTTGCAAACTTTATATTTTTGGAAATCTTATGACACGTAGAAACTTTGGGCATAATTATTATGATGTTTTGTCAAACATAATTTTGTTCATTTAAAAAAAATGATTGTTTAAGTAAATTTGAAATAACGTTTAGTTAAAAATTGATTTTTGAGTAATTCCAATTGCTATGGTTTTGTTTAGTTGATCTTTGGCCGTAGGAACACTCTAGTATTTTTGTAAAGTAATTTTATACGATTTTGGTATTTTTTTGTTGGTATGCTCTTTGTAGTAGTATTTTAATTATAATTAATGTTTAAAAATTATTTTCTTTATATGTTCGAGTTATAAAATAACTTAGTGATATTTTGGAGAATTGAGCTGTAAAAAGTACTTAGAAATATTTGGCCTCTCAATAATATCTTTTTCCTTAGAAAATATTTTGATAACTCTTTTGCCAATTTGTTTCCTTAGAAAAATTTGGCATCTTGTATTGGTTAAGTTTTTCCTTAGAAAAATTTAGCACCTTATAAATGGTGTACTTTCCTTAGAAATTATTTTGCCATCCTTGGGATTTTCAACATGAAGCTAGAAGGACAATGAAGGACTTAGCCAAGAAAACAGACTCCAGAAGCATCTCCATGAAGTAAAAGCACTTAGAAGAAAATCAAGGGGAACTCCAAGAAAACCAACCACCTATATTCTCTAAGTCTTCCTCTCTTTATTTTCTTCTTCCTTAGACTTTGTGGTGGCTAAGTTATATCCAAGACCAGCCCTAGTGATACCAAAATCATCAAGTCAGCAGAACCATCAAGTCTACAAAGTTTCAATGAAGTCATCACAACAAGGAGAAAGCGACAAGGAAGCCTCTTTGGAAGACCAACTACATCTTTCTCTTTATCTTTTTCTGCCTTTCCTATCCCTTTTTCACTTTGGACATAGACCAAGTCCTTAGTGTTTATAACTAAGTCCCTAGAGTGCTAATTGAAGATCATTCAAGATCAATAAAACTACAAGTATTTTGTCGATGCATGAACTAGCAAAATTAGAGAAGATAGAAAAATATTGACTTGTGATTTTATTTGCATCTCATGCATGTCATATTTTTCTTAAGTGTTGTTTTACTTGTATGTTTATTGTGGCTTGTTTGATGTGTTAGAAATTTCGGAGAGAGGCGAAGGCTTTTGCAACTGCTACTCCTGTTCTCCCTGTTGCCAAGGCAAGTGGCACACTCATAAATTTCCTAAGTATTTTTCTATGCATGACTTAGTGTATTTCTTAATATGCATGTGTTGGATAGTATTGCTATGCTGAAACTAGACTATCTCCTTTTACTAGTTGTCTAGCATCCTATGATAACTTAGTAGAAATATTGAAGCTATGCAAATGATGTTTTATTGAAAAGGCTAATTTCAACTAAGTTAAAATGAAACACCTGGGTGGATGTGGTTTGAGGATGGAGGAAAGAGTTGAGTGTCTACTTAGGCTCATTTAAGGGAGTGCACCTTGCTTAGACCCAGGCTCAATTGGATGAGTGAACCCAAGTAGTTCACTTGTGGACGGCCACCCAGGAACAAAGGGACCAAAGTTTTCTCCAAGTGAAGACGCTTCCAGTGCAGCCACTTGGTATAATGGCTTTGCCTTGACTAAGTAAGTTCTAGGAACCTGATTTCGGCAGGTCTCAGCAGATGAATATCTTGTATGGGTCTGCCCAGAGGAACAGGGGACTGTTTCCCAAAGGTCTCGTCTCAACTCTCTCCTTTTCCTTAGCACAAATTGAGTGCTTGATGATAGTTTGGGTTTGTTGGGTCTTGTGGTGAACGTGCACACCCTCTCGAGAGTTAAAACTAAGCACTTAGCTGTGTCCCCGGTTACGGACAATTTGAGCAGCTGATCAAGGACGTCAATGGAGGCTCCCAACATTCCAATTTCTGAAGTAAAAGTTGAAGGTTAAACAAGGGTAGATGAGACTATGGATTTCATGCCATGTCTCAATTTTGAGGAAAATGTTTTACAAAGTGTTAGGCAAAATTGGCTTTATGCAAAATAGCCTTGAACTCCACCAGCCAAATATGCATATAGGCTATTAGAGTTATTCCACCAAGTGTCCACATAGTGTCACTTGCCAGATCCATTTTTAATGGTATCTGACCCACTCTGTTGCAAATTTTTATTTGTTGCAGAATGTTCTGACGAGGAGTAAGGACTACGTTTTGGGTTTCGAGTCTGCAACCAACATGCTTCGCCTGTGGCGCATGAATATGATGGAGACTCCATGAAGATTTATTTCCGCTGCTTTATTCTTTCAAGCTAGCCTTGTGCTATGCAAAGATGTATTGAACAATTTATTTTACCAAGTACTGGATCATTCGTGTAATAATGATACAATGTTGTTATTCGTCTTAAACTGTGTGTGCAAATGAAACGATCTAGGGGTTTGCACTATACACAGGTACCTTGCCAATTTCTAAGTGCAGGTACGCTACATCAACCTAGTGGTTCCTCTCCACAACTTGATGTTCAAGACCAAACTCAAGAAGGTGCATCGCAAGTAAATGATCAAGAACAAGCTCAAGATGACCTACATCGAGAACACGTTCAAGATCAACACCATGCACATGGCTCTGATGATGAAGTAAATGATCAAGTTATATCTCAAGAAACCACGGAGGAACTCAAGAATAGGAGAGACTCACGACGAGAGCGAAACCTAGAGCTCTTGGATTGCCATTTGGACAATGTTCTTGGTGGCATCCAAAGCAAGGTCGTCACAAGAAGTCAATTGGCAAGCTTTAGCACTCATCATGCTTTTGTGTCCTTCATCGAGCCCAAGAAGGTGTATGAAGCACTTGAAGATCATGATTGGATTGATGCCATGCATGAAGAACTCAATAACTTCAAGCGCAACAAGGTGTGGAAGTTGGTGCCAAGGCCAAACGGGTGCAAGAACGTCATCGACACCAAGTGGTTTTCAAGAACAAGCAAGACGCGAACGGCATCGTCATTCGAAACAAGGCGAGATTGGTGGCACAAGGCTACTCTCAAGTCGAAGGTGTTGACTTTGGTGAAATGTAACATCCCAAATTTGTAACCCAGCTTTATTACCAAAAATTGTGGGCCAACAAAAACTTTTGTTATTTTATGTGTGTTGTTTGAACTTGGTTGTTTGAAGTTTTGCTTGCTATAAATAAAAACCTGAAGAAAAGAAATAAACAAATGTTAGAAACAATAAAAATAATGTGACAAGTGTCACACTAAATCTTCAAATGAGGATTCAAAATGTTCTTCCAAACAAAAAAAATTCAGTGGAGAGGTTTTGATCTCTCTCATTTCATCCTTACTCCTTTTCTCTCTCTTTCTATTTTAAAATTTTATTCTAAATTCTATTTTCAAATTTCCCAATGTTTCTTTAACTTTGGAAAATCATCAAAACCACCAAGACACACTTCCAAAGTAAATAATCCAGTGGTACCACAAACCTTGGAAAAATATTTGGAAACAAACTATGAAAAGAAATTTTAGAAATTCAAATTTTGGTTTGGTTCGGGAATTTGGTCGAGCACATGGTGATCACCACCATGTTCAACTCTGAACCGAAAATCCAACCCAAAATTGAAGCTCGATTTAGTGCAATCAAGCACTCCAGTAGCTCCCACTCCCTCCTCTCACCTCACACACGTGAAGAAACGCGATGGGAACGAGCCAGTTGACCCGGAGCTTGAGTGTCGCGTGCGCCACGCCGATGCCGCCAATGGCGTACTGCCGCACGGGTCGTTCCCGTGGTGAGCGCAGACGCGACGCAGAGGCGACGCCGCGTCGTGCCCGCCACACCACCCTCTTCCCTCTGCCTCTGATCGACGCGACTCGAGCGCCGCAGAGACCGCTGGCGTGCTCACTGTCCGCGACGTGACGCCACGCACTGCCGCCCGTGATCGCCCTGTGGAGGAGGCAGAGGAGACCGCGACACGAGGCCACGCTCTGCTCAACGCGCCTCTCTCTCCCCTCTGCGTCTGTTCGAGGTGACCTAAGCGCCGCAGAGCACCCTCTCCCCCTTGCGTGTGCCTCGCCGTGCCCCGGCCAGAGCGCGCTGCCCGACGCCACCCCTGCCGAGGTCAGCGAGCAACACCGCCGCATCCTCTCCCCGCTTGCCACCGCACCATGCCGTACCTGCACCGGCTCTGCTCCAATGGCGAGCTCTCCCACTCCCCAGACCTCTCCCTGCACTGCGTCCACGGCGAGCCGAGCCTCGCCGATAAAAGGCCACCGCACCCGTGCCTCCACACTCCCTCACACACCTCACCTGCACTCCCCCACACACCCAGTGCACCGCCAGGAGGGCGGAGCCACTGCTTCCAAGCCTCTGCTGCCCCAAAGTTCCTCGAGGTTCCGCCGGAGAAGAAGGTGGGCGTCGATCACGGCCGAGCCGTGCTGCTCTCTCCCCCTCTCTTCTCTGCCCCTCACTAGCTTCACCATTACGCCCTAGCTCACCTGCCGCGTTTTGCCCGTGTTTCATGCACAGCAGCGCCGCGGAGGACTCGCTGGACTTGGACCACGGCCGCGGAGGAGGAGCCGAACACGCCGCCGCCGATTGAAGCTATCCCAGCACGAACTACTCACCCCGGCACCTCCCCACTCCCTCCGCCATCGATCCCCGTCATCGCTGCCACCACCCGAGCTCCCAGATGAGCGAATCGTGAACCTCGCCGTCGCCGGAGCCGCGGCGCCGTCCCTTTGTGGTCGTCGTCGATCGCGAGCTCCAGGCGCCGTTGGATTAGAAATCAACGGCTGCGTACCGTTTCGTTTAAGTAGACACTGACTGGTGGACCCCACCTGTCAGCATTTTAAACTTAAACCAGCGCGCGAGTCATTTTCCACTGAGTCGCTGACGAGTGGACCCCACCCGTCAGGGATCTCATCTTTATCCAGTAAATTCGAATTTAAATCCTCTCTGAATTCAGTACTGGACACTACTTTGAAATTCAATAAGTCGAGTTCTAGGAATCCAAATAAATCAAACTCAAATGTTCTGAAAAGATTATAAAATTCTTTAACTCACCAAAGTGGTCTCATCTAATTTAAATAAATAATAAAATGTATTAATAAAAATGCTCCATAAGGTTTAAAACACCAAACCATTTGTTTCTGGGGTTATATTAGTCCAAATAACTTGAAACCAATTTTGGTAGCTTTGTATTAGGATCCTTTAGCTCCCCAAATTTTGGTAGAATTAATTGAGCAGTGTAAAATCCTTAGCCTTTGGTTGAACTTCAGTAAACCCTTCTGCACTAAACCAATTAGTGTGAATTAATAGTAGGTCCAATTAACCTAAACCCAATTTTGTTAGGTCACATACAACCAAGGTTAGTTATCCCTAAAAGGATTTAATTTTTGGAGCAACCTAATTTGTTTGGTAGCTAAAACTTGATTAAAAACCTTCTGAACTAAAACAAATGTTTAGGGAGTTTGATAACTCCAAATGACCTCAATCCAATTGGGTGGTCTTCTACACATCAGTAGCTATCCATAGAAATTTAGTTTAAATTTTTGTGACCAACATAGAATAAATGGTGAATTTTTTGGTGTACAACTAGTTTCTGCCTTAGTTTAAAAAGAATTAAAATAAAGTTTAATTCAATTAAATTGAAACCACCTTGTGTTGTTGGTGTGTGCAGTAGATATTTATAGTATTTGTGCTTGTATTGTTGTGGTGATGTTTTGAGTTAGAGTAGTGATTGTTGGTTTGCTTGCTTAACGTTTAGACGATACCGCCGACGGTTTCATCGAGGAAGGAGGTTTCGTTGAACTCGAAGATCCGGACCAGTACCACTTTGTTGAACAAGGCAAGCTACTTCACTGAGCTTGCATTTATATACATCTATTTTTAATCTCAGGAGTTGTTCAAAAGTATCAATGATTTTGGAAAACCCTTTTTACAAATACATGAAAACTATTTTGCCACCCTAGGTAGAAGTATAAGGTAGTTATTTAAAACTATAGGATGGGAAAAATAATGTTTATTCAAAACTCCTTTGAAAGTACTTGGAGGGAGTTGAAATGCCGAAAAGTCGGTATTCAGATGGAGAAATGGAGATTGGTGATGTTTATGAAAATGCACATTGTGTCCTTGTACTTACATCCCCAGCCAAAAATCTGTGCGACCACATTTACCCACATATGGAAAAGGGCGTAGTCATATAATTTGCTCGTGTTAGTACTGGATGCCTCAATAACGAGGATAACCTCGTTCCATGAGGGGATGGTCTGAGGACCTACCCCCTGACCCGGGTCCTCTAAAGAGAAGAACGCCTAAGGGCTGATATGAGTTGGAGATAGAGGATTTGTAGGGCCATTAAAATTCGCCGGGCAGAACTACGAGTCCTCACACTTAGTTTCTGAGGATTTAAGTGTCGATGGAATGTTTCGTAGCGGTAGGGTCCTATACTAGCATGAGCAAAGGACAGGCTACGGCCGGAAACTCAACTTCGCATACCCCTGGTATGGCGGGACGTGGCTGACACGATGAGTGACCGGATGGGTGTGGGAAAAGCGTGCTACCTCTGCAGAGGGTAAAAACTATTCGAATAGCCGAGTCCTCGGATATGGACAGTTGGGAAGAACTACTAAGGCCATGTGAAAGTTTTGAGTCAAGTTTTGGAAAGTGTGGGAAGTGAAGATGTTGTTTCTTACCTGTACCAATGAGTTGGTACGAGGCTATTTTGTGGCTTGGCACCATGTTTGAGACATGGTCGGAAAAAGGAGAAGTTTTGGAGAAGTAACTAAAAGGGGCGATTTCTTAAAGAATAGTTATAAACTTCTTCTTATCCTTTTCAGTAGAATTTTAGAGATGTTTTAAAATTAAGTAAAAGTTTTAAGAAACTAGTGCTTACTCAAGTAGGGGTAGTTTGCGAGTACAATCAAATGTACTCATATTGGTTTCGTCCCTGGCTATTGTCTTAGCCAGATCTCGAGGAACCCTACGTTGAAGGAGAGTTCGGCGACGTCTATGCGAACTAGGATCTTCACAAGTCAGCTGCCTGTCGGGTGTTGTTAGGATGGATTGGCTCTACTACCATAGTTTCCGCTGAATAAAGATGCTTGGCCCTTGAAGGCACTTATGTATAATTAGGCCGTATGGCCCTGCTTGTAAGACTTTAAAACCGGTATTGTATGGGTGTAAACTGTGGTATTCAGTTCAGATTATGTGCAATGACAGACTGATCATGGGATCGTTGTGGTAAGCATAATCGGGTATTTCGGACAGCTAGTCCGGGGTCCCCACATGAAACCTATGCCCCCGTTGTTCGTCTTGAATCTATTCGCATCTTGCTTGCATACGCATCTCATCATAACTTTAAACTACAACAATTGGATGTTAAAAGTGCTTTCCTTAATGGTCCTATTAATGAGTTGGTATATGTTAATCAACCTCCCGGGTTTGAACATCCCAACCATCCGAACCATGTTTACAAGCTTGACAAGGCGCTCTATGGCCTTAAACAAGCCCCACGTGTGTGGTATGAGCACCTTCGAGAGTTTCTAGTAGACCGTGGATTCCAAGTTGGTGTTATTGACCCTACTCTCTTTACCAAGAAGGTGGGCGGCAATCTTTTCATATGCCAACTCTATGTAGATGACATCATATTTGGTTCTACAAACAATGCTTTCAATGATGAGTTTGCAAAGCTAATGACAAGCAAGTTTGAGATGTCCATGATGGGGGAGTTGAAGTACTTCCTAGGGTTTGAAGTGAAGCAATTTAGGGAAGGTACCTTCATCAATTTAGCCAAATACACCCAAGACATGCTCAAGAGGTTCAAGATGATGGAGCTCAAACCGTACAAGACACCCATGTCTACCACCGTTGACCTCCACACCGACACCGGGGGTAACGATGTTGATCAAAAACTCTATCGCTCGATGATTGGCTCTTTGCTTTATCTTTGTGCATCTAGACCCGATATTATGTTTAGTGTGGGTAAGTGTGCAAGGTATCAAGTGGCCCCTAAGGAGAGCCACATGATGGCGGTTAAGCGCATCTTTCGATATTTGCTTCATAGCCCAAACTTTGGTCTTTGGTAACCCAAGGGTTCAAGCTTCCATCTCATGGGGTACTCGGGTGCGGATTATGCCGGAGAGAAGAAGGATAGGAAGTCCACATCCGGGAGTTGTCAATTTCTTGGCCGCTCTTTGGTGTGTTGGTCTTCCAAGAAGCAAAATTGTGTTGCTCTATCCACCACCGAATCCGAGTACATCTCCGCCGCAAGTTGTTGTGCTCAACTCCTATGGATGGTGCAAACAATGAAGGATTATGGCATCAATTTCACCAAGGTGCCTCTCCTTTGCGACAATGAGAGTGCCATCAAGATCGCCCACAACCCCGTGCAACATGCCAAGACGAAGCACATTGAAGTTCTACATCATTTCATCCGGGAGCACGTGGAAAGGGGCAACATTGACCTCTTATTTGTAGGTACCAAAGATCAACTCGCGGACATCTTCACCAAGGCCCTTGATGAACCAAGATTTCGAGAGTTGAGGAATGAACTAAATATCATTGATGCAATTAACTTTGCTTGACCGCCTTGCACAAGTACCCATAGTAGACATCGTAACTAGTTTAGATGCATGCATGGACATAGGGGGAGTGTAACTCAATTCATGAGTCAACACTATATCTATTATGCGCACATAGACAATTCGTGCTTCATTTGGTCACTACGGTGACAATTTGGGCTTAAACGATGAGTATCGGCCTTGAACCCTAGATACATCTTCGCGGTTCTTGGTTGATAATAGCTCATATATGGTGGCCTTAGCCACCGCCCTCCTTTTCTTGAGGAATTGCTTCTCATTTGCTCTTATTTGGGTTTTTAGACCTTTTTGCTTTCTTTTGTGGGAAACTTTCAACTCTTGGCTTTTACTTTTGCATCTTGCAAGGTTGAATGTTCTCCCACCCCTATAGGTTCGTGATCTATCCTAAGCCAAAAATCTTATCCCAAAAGACATTCCTTTCTAAAAATGCTTTTTGGTTTCATGCTCCTAGCGCTCAGCAAGTCGGACCCGACGACATGGCATTGTGTTTGCCCTTTTTTTGGGCTTACACAACATGGTGCCCCCAGGCGCCGGTACTGGCATCCCATTCATGGTTATCCACTACACCATAATGCGCAAGCATTTTGATGTAGTGCATAACCTTGCCTTTGGGCTACGCAGAAACCGGCTGGCGGTACTACCGCTGGGTTAAGCGATAGTACCGCTGGAGCGGGTTTGAGCAGGATAAGGCTCAGGCGGTTGTGGGGTGGAAGTCAAACTTCTTTTTCCCCACACCGCCCCGCTGCCTCTCCCAGATCCGCCGCCGCCGACCTTCTCTGCCGCCGGGACAGAGTGCCCCGGCCAAGGGACTCCCCCTCATCCTTGACCCTCGCCATGAGCACCGATATGCCCTCTCCCTCTCTCACACCTAGTTGATGTGTGGAGATGTATAGATGGTGTATTCTCTAGTGTTTGTGACGAATTGGTTTGGTAGAGATGCAATTTAGGAAACCTAGAACCTTGTGTATGAGTCTTGTAAGGATTCATTGGCTATTTTTGTAGTTCCTCATCTAGGATTATAGGAGTCACCTAGAGATGATACTCTTGTTCTTTGTTGAAATTAGTTCATCATCTCTTTGTGATACCTCTAGTCCAAGTGTTTGAACACATCTCTAGCCATTAAGTTCTCTCACTCTCGTTCACTCGTGCTCTTGCTTCCCAAATCATGAAATCGTTTTGCATTCACTTATCCCCATGCTTCCTATCCATTGCTATTCACAGGTGGTCAGAGAGGTCGAGCTCCCAAGAAAGCTCGGGAAAAGGACCATGTTGAGCAAGTTGATGAGATGGAGGAGGAGTATCATCCGGCTTCCTCTTCTCACAAGGCCAAGCTCAAGCCCAGGAAAGTGTCGAAGGCCAAGAACAAGTATCTCACTGCAAGCCAATTGCCAGAACCGTAGTATCTTGCCCAAAGAAAGTTGGATGCCTATGCCACTGCCCGGCACAACCTACTCCCCGAGTTTAGAGGCGACGATCCTTTCTTCCACAATGTCTTCCAAGCCCAATGCTACTCAGAGTTGCTTTATAGGAAGCCAGAGAAGAATGTGGTGCCTCAGCGCTGGATTGATATAGATCACCTGTCAAGGCACCCGGAGTATTTTGGAGAAGCTATGACCATTTGTCAAGAGCAAGGGCTTCTTCCTCTTATGTCACTCAAGCAAGACTATGATGAGCAGATTGTTTGCCAATTCTATGCCACCGTTCATTTTGGCACCGAAGATCAAATCCCTTATCTCTCTTGGATGACCAAAGATCACTTCTTTTGTGAGAATTGGAAAGATATCACCGCTATGCTTGGTTTTGAAAACCATGGTACTCAATCCGTGCTTCCACCTCACTTGTCAAGCACGTGGTTCCGAGTTCATGAAGACCCAAGACCATTGGAAAAGGAATCGCTTCGTCCTCTTTATTCTTGGAAGCGGTGAGTTTGGGAAGTCTGAGGGGCTCTATCCTCCCTATGATATCATGCATCGCATCTATCGCATGGTCCTTAACCCCAAGGTTGGCAATTTGGATGAAGTCCATGGCTATCTCCGCACCTTGTTGGTCAAAACTCATCAATTGAAGACTATCGGGAGGAAGCTTGATATTGCGGATTTCATTTGGAATGAGTTGTTTGTTGTCATCATGAATAAGAAGAATGCTTGTCACGGGCCTCTTGTCATGAAGATCATCTTATGGGCTTGGAATCATCGCTTTCCGACAGAAGGTCTTGGAGATCCCAAGACTTGGATTGAACACAAGCCCAAGAAGCTGCTCATCAAGGATCATACCGAGAGGCATAAGGATGACAAGGCCAAGGACAAGACAGTTGAAGACACTGCTGGCCCCTCACGGGCTCCAATGAAGGAGGATGGTTTTGCATGGATGGCAAGGCAAATGAAGAAGATTTTCTGTATGTCCAAGGCCGTGGAGTTGCGCACTTGGGAAAATCACAAGGAGGATAAGATGGCTCGTCGCCACGACATTCAACGTCGCCGTGATGATGGAGAAGAAGATGTGTGTTCCGGTTCGGAGAAGAACATCACCACTTGGAGCAATTGGCAAACTAAGGATGAAGCAGGCAACATCTTCACTTGGTCTGATTATGAGGGTGAACCCGAAGTTTCTTCACGTCGCCGTCCTCGCCCCCCAAGCAACGAAGACCTCTCCGACTAGCGTTTGGGACGCTAGCTATGGTTTCTCCCTTTTTGGTGTCTTGATGCCAAAGGGGGAGATGTCTATTAGGTTTTCGAGGGATTTGCATGGGTTAAGTCACAAGCTTTCGGTGTTCTCTTTGATTCTTATGAGCTTGTGAACTTTGTTTATTATCGCTTCAAGTACCTTATTATGCATGGTGTAAGACATGTTTAAACTAGTTGTTTGTGTTAAACGTCCTATGTTAGTTGCAAGATTTGTGCGTTTATGTTTTATCTATCTTGCATGGTTTGAAAAATCTAGGGGGAGTGTTGATCCTAGTTGATGTGCATTTTTGACCTCCAAAGACTACTCTTGAGTAGTGCACATGTCTAGGGGGAGCTCCGTCTAAATTTTTCGAATCATTCTGTAGCAAATCATTGTATTGTCATCAATCATCAAAAATGGGGAGATTGAAAGAGCATTGTTGCTCTTAATCATGTTTTGATGTTGATGATAATACAAAGGTTGCATCTAACAAGTTTATGCAAGCTTAAACATGTTTTATATATATCTCCATTGTTTCTACGCGGTGAAAAGGAGCCAAAGGAGTGAAAGTTACCAGGGGGCGGTAGTACCGCTGGGATAGGCAGTAGTACCGCCAGCTCCCTGGGACTCACCTGCCAAGGGCAGTACCGCTGTAGGTACCATCGCGGGTACCACCGTTTCGGCGTTCTGCGCGCGGTCCCGGTACCGCCAGCGGCACCGCCTGGTACCGCCATTTCGAAGAGAAGCAGCGAAGATGCGGTACCGCCGCAGGAACCGCCGCGGGTGCCGCTGTTTTGGAGCTCTGGGCGCGGTCCCGATACCTCCAGCGGTACATCGAGCGGTACCACGTGGTACCGGCAAGGTGGGAGCGAGCGACGAAGAAGACGACCGTTGACTGGACGTGGTGTCGCTGTGAAGACCGTAGCGGTAGTACTGGCTATTCCAGCGGTACTACCGCTAGCGTGGGATTCTGTCCCCCAACGGGCAGATGGGAGGGAGGGAGTATTTATACCCCTCCACCTACCTTGGGACAACTTGAGCTACTAGAATTGAATCCCCATTATTGCCAAAGCTTCAAACTCCTAGATCTCCCACTCCATCTACCCAATCGTCTTGATTCTTTGAGGAGTGAAGGAGGAGGTCTAGATCTACATCTCCACCAAAGGAATTTATATTCCCCCCACACTTAACGTGTGGATTCTACATCTTGGGTTGCTTGTAACCCTAGGTGTCTTTGTGAGTCTTGGAGGAGTCTGAGGCATTGTTGGGAGGCTCCAACTCATTGTGGAGTTTCCCGACCTTTGTGTACCGGTTTGGTCAACGCCTTCAAGGTGACCTCATAGTGGATGAGCCAAACCCCCACGGGTAAAGCTCACGGAGAATAGAGTGAGCACATCCGTGCTATTGGAGCGCCTAGGTGGCTCCACACTCCTCCAACGTAGACGTACTTCCCTTGGGAAGGAACTACAGTAAACATCTCCGTGTCTCCACTTTGCGGTTATTTCTATCGTTTACTTGTTGCTTCCACTACGTTTATCTACCTTGTTTGTATCACATAGGTTGCCATCATCTAGTGCACATCTAGTCAACCTTTGTTATACTTGCTCAAGCCTTAATTAATCGAAAAAGAATTAAAATTTGGTAGTCTCCTAATCACCCCCCTCTAGTCCACATATCGATCTTTCAGCGCTGCCGGCGTGGTCTCCATCTTCTCCATCGACATCTCCACCGTCTCCATGATGAAGAGGGAGTAGTCCACCTCTAGACTATGGGTTCGTGGAAGTAACTTATGTATCTCTCCTCTCTTTGAGTTTCACTAATTAGTACCGTATGAGCTGCTGAACATGATTATGGTCATCTATGTAATTCCTATGTGGTGGATCTTTTTATGAGTTAATATATGTTTGGGATTGCAATGTTTCTTTCAGTTATGAATATAGATGCATATTATGTACCCCGTTCTTATTCACTTGTTATGATCAAGCATGTTTATGAGAGCGTGTGTGGGGTGATGTGTGCATTAGTTGGAGTAACGGGGGGTGGTGAGTGCGGTAGGTTGACAATTGTAATATCGCGATCCACTTGGGTGTTTACCTTACTTTGTTGCCTCGCTAGGGATAAACAAAAATACCATGCTACAAGGGTTGTGGGTGATTTGCCACTTCTCCGTGACTAGATCTAGCATGTTCTTATTTTAACTTCATGTCATGATACTTAAAGCTATACTCTGAGTTATCTTAATTACTAAGGTGTTATGATTTAGGTCGCATCTTGGTGGAGTATAAGTGAGATTAATAACCAAAAGATCTCTATGTTAGGACGTGATGCCCATATAATTAGTAACTTGTCATCAAACTTTGTGTTGCAATCTCATATGTCAACTCTATGTGTTCCATTGTCTGCCACTTTATTAAAGAGAGAGTGCATTTGTGAAACCATGAACCCGGTCCATTTTTAATCGTAAGAAACACCTTTCCAACAACTTTTACCACTTTTCATTTTCTGCAATTATTAAATCCGAAAATACAAAAAACACTTTTTCATCTTGCATTCATCATAAAAACCCAAAAATATCATTCATCATTGTTATCACCATCCTTGCACATTTATTCACCACCATTGCATATTTATTTCTTGTTTGCATTGCATAATTATCTTGATATCATTCATACACCTTGTGCTTGACAACCACAGGTGAGGTTGATGACCAAAACATTTAACCTTGTTTTGTAGGTTATCAAAAAGAAGGATAGGAAGATAAATCTTTCACTACTGATTACTGATTCCCCGATAGTTCGATATTAAACCCTCGAGTCACCCTCGTGGGGAAAACACGTCTTCCACTTACTACACACTCTGCACTTGGAGTCTCATCCTAACCCATTTACTTTTGACGCAGGTAACTACGCACCAAGACATCAACTGTTTTCTGGAGCCGTAGCTCGTCAGGGGCCATCACACACCGAGGAGCATCAACAACCAATGGAAGGGCGTACGACGCGACACCAGTGTGCCGCCACCATGGTCAAAGGGAAACTCAATATCGAGGCCACCCACGACGTTCAGGTGACTCTACCCATGCCACCATGAACACAATAAAACCTTGCCAACATCCAGGCTTAGTGGCCAGTGAGAAGGCTGAAGGTGTAACCGTCTGATGCAGATCTTCCTCGAAGACGACACTCTGAGCACAAACCAAGAAGATAGATGTAACACTTCACCAAAATGACGCTTCCGAGAAGGAGCATGGCCAGCTACCACACATGCCTAGTTAAGTCCACACTGGACTCTCCCTCCACCGACTCGCGGGAGGAGATCCCTGCCGAGCAACCACTGATTCACCAGAGTTCCTCCATCGTTGAACCGTGCCACCACAAAAAAACACTAGCTCAGGCGTCGGCATCTTCTTTGGTGAAGGAGTTGGAATACATGCTTTTCAGAAGAAAAAAATCTAAATCATCTTGTAATTTGGAATGGAGAGGGTGGTGAATACGTTTTCTCAAAGAAAATAGGTGGATTCTTTTCGTAAGTGAGCTTGTTGGGAGTACATTGCGCCCTATCTTTGTTAGCTATCGACCATCTCCCGTATGATCGGGGCATTCCTGTAAGACTTGATCCATTCTATGTCTTTTCTTCTTCTTCTTCTTCTTCTATCTATACATACATGCGGTACTCCTGCATGGTTTTAAAAAAAACATAGTAGCTAACTGAAAAGTTAAAGTACACACCATTTGCCGAGACATGAAGGCATACGAAAATTCTAATACAAGCTTTGTATTGACTGCACGATTATGCATTCAGGCGGCACGTTGGGAATAATATTCAACCAGTTTGTAATCAACTAATGGGCGGAGCACATGCCGTTGAACTAAGTCAAACGCTACTCCATCCAACGAAAAGCGGAAAAGTCAAAGAGGGACACACATGGAGAAGCTTAATTTTGAGGGGCACACAAGGAGAAAGAGGAACTTAACAAGCAATGAAGCAATCCAAACATCTTTGCGGGCACCGCAAACTTGCGTGCCGAATCGATAGAAGGAACAGAGAGTACAGGGGGCCAAAAAGGCCTTACATGAGAACAGCAGCACCACTATCTAACTAAGGGCGCGAAAACTACCGCGCTCCTGCAACTACGAACACCAAAGAAACTCAACACACGCTAGTTCCAGACCGTGGACAGTCAGTCCCACTGCTCTAGCCAACTTCCATAGGTGAGCCTCGGAAGCAATGGAAGTGCAGAGCTCCTGGAGTGTCGACGGCGCATTCTCGAAGACTCGCGCATTCCTTTCCAACCAGAGCAATCCAAACATCACTGGTTCAAATTTCAAAGACTTCCCTTGAATTCATGGTTGATAATTTCGGACCAAATTAGCACTCTGGCTGCAAACTAATCAATAGCAGTACATGTTATCTATACTACTATTAAAAGAGCAAACTTGTGTTGTTCTGATACTTTAAATTTGGACCGTTCAATATCCGATCAAACGGCTCAGATTGTCCCAATGTTTGACAACTCAACATTGTCCGTTTTGGACCGTTTTGCCCTCCCACCAATCACATAATACGACCAAATTGCCACCACCTTTTCGTTTTGCGGTTAATTACAAAGAATTGCCACCAATTAAAAAGAAAAGAAGCGTCGGCAAGTCGAGCTCAGCGCGGCCATGGCGTCGACCAGGGCGGCGTCGGGGACGGGCGCGGCCGGTCGCCGGTGTCGGGAAGGCGAGCACGCGGCCGGCCAGGCACGAGAGACTGGTTCCCGCGCGTCGCCACACCGCGTCATGGCCTGCGCTAGGCCGTCGATGTGCCCTTCTGCTCGAGGCTGCACGCGCAGAGCAGAAGGCAGACACACAAACAAAACCGTAGACGTATGCCTTCCCGCAGCCCACGCGCTTCCTTCGCCGCGCCGCGCCACCCGGCCACCACGCTTGGTCGCTGCACCCCCGCGTCGCAAAGCTCCTCTACAATTCCCCACCGCCATGCCGCCGATTTCCCAGATGCGCCTCTGTCCGCTAACCCTAGCCATGCGCCTGACCTGCTTCGGCCGTCGGCGAACCCCTCATGCCCATACCAATGAGGTTGCCTCTCCTCCCCCCCATGCTTTTCCTCATCGGCACGTCGTCGCCATCATCCTTCCGTGCTGCGCTCGGCCATGAACGTCATGAACTGAAGCTTCTGTTGTGGTTGGGAGTTTTCGCCCATGCCTCTGTTTGCACCCGGTTCCGCGCACAGCAGCATCATACCAGCACGCCCAACTGAAGCTCCTGCTCACCGGCATGGGAATTACCTTGGAATTTGTCGGGGAGAAACAGGTCGGGATGCAGAGTACCCTTTGATCCAGTCGGTCGTCTCCGGCGGGTGCAGCAGGAGAATTCGGGGGTCGCACGCTAAGTCGGAATGAGTGGACGCTGCCGCGCCGGAGCAGCTGCGCGATGGTCTGTGCTTGCTCCAGGTACAAATTATTCACGGTGGCAAGCTTTCAGTCGCCAGTGTGGTGATTGCAGTTGCTATTCTGAACTCAATGTCAGAGAACATGTGAGATTTCAGCATATTTGCTATTGCTGCTACAAAGGCCGATCCAGATAATCAATACTCTATGTCTCTATCCACTTCCCAGTCAGTTCGGTGTGCTGTTGTGATTTGGAAAAAAGACCAATGCATGCAAAATATTTCAACTTACGGGTTTCTTTGTATATGAATTGATTGATCAGATCCTTGTGAAAACTGGAGATAGGCACTTGCTAGAAAAAACTGCGAAGGGCTAATCTACTGCTGCCCCGCCCAGACGACCAGTGCAAGTCCTAGGTTCAATTCTCCTCTACTCTATCCAATACGATGATAGTTTGTAGTACTAATGTTTAACCTTTTTCAAACAGTAATACGAATATTGTTTTTAGATAAACTAGCAAGGTGGCCCTCGCAAATGCGAGGGCATCGTCTTTAGCATATTAATGTTCATAAACTTAAGTTGTGATTTCATAGATACTGAAAGAGAAAATTTAAACCATAATATTCTATGACTACCTGAAATAGATAAATTATGATAGTGTCGAACATTTTATTTTATGGGAGAGGATTTGTTCTTATATTTTAAAAAATTGTCACATATTCTAGAACGTCGTTTAGTTTTAACTGTAGGTACGGCTATCTTAATATATATAATTATACTATCTTTCCACATAGCATACGAAAATAAAAAAATTGTATCGTAAATAGTAATAGCATTTTAACCTATCATCAATTTATTTCAAGTCACCTCACAAATTTTAGTTGCACCAAAAAACTTTAGGAAGCATGTTGTTATTCCTCCTTGGAGCATTCTCACACTGCCCGATACTGTAGGTCGATCATTTTATTTACATGATTTCACTGTCTCTCTACTAAACCCACTCTTCAACCCAAATAATAATACACCCTCGTTGTGTTGTATTTTGTGATGAAACATTATTATTTTGGCATCTTCATTGGTGATATTATTTAATACATGTTTGAAAGTTCCAAGAATGATCCTACTTATATTTTATGAATAAAAAATCATATCAATTTCCTCGCAAAAAACCCAAAAGAAAACCGACAGAAAAGTGTGTACTTAATTACAACATACGAAAATCATAGGAACTCATGAGAGATGACTATTTTTCAAATGATAATACTCAAAAAGAATCTGATCGAGTGTGATTGGTAGAAATACTTTCTCTGATTTATAGTTCTCAAAAGAAAAAAT
Organism: Poa pratensis; assembly: GCA_947311845.1. Taxonomy (NCBI): domain Eukaryota; kingdom Viridiplantae; phylum Streptophyta; class Magnoliopsida; order Poales; family Poaceae; genus Poa; species Poa pratensis. The sequence goes on from CAMZMU010000027.1 coordinate 86,767,140, forward strand.
TCGAAATTCATAGGTAATTTCTACGAATCACCATTTTATAATCAATCTAGAATTATTTGTAGCATATTGGTACCATCAGTTTTGATAGAAAAGCAAATAGTATAGGTGACATATCTTAAGAACGTCCATTTTGTTGGTATTCATAGTTCATCCTAATTTTTAAACTCTACGATCATTGGATGATGTTTTATATCACGTGGAAGTATAGTGATGAAACCCATAAGTTGTTGTAATTTTCAGCTATATTTTTAAATTTTATACTCTTTATAAAGGTCTATCGGTTAGTGCAATTATCGCGGTCTATTAACCATACCACTATGAGAATTTATTGACTTGTGATTTGTTAAACCATAATTGAGATGGTATGTTGGGTTTCTCTTGTTTATTAATACTTATGGTGATTTGTTTTTTGTGGTATACTAACAAAAGGAAGGTCTGCTAGACTGATGACCAGATTTGTTTTTCTTTTTGAGAACTTCTCGCACATGTTGTATGGCTTCCTTTCAACTTTAGATCCCTCGCCCTCGAATATGATATCTAAATTATACTTATCATTTAAAACGAAGTTGTTTCAACCTCTGCCATGCTACATTCAGCCTAAACAACAGATAAAGGCTTCGAGAGGTGAGAGAGTTAATAATCAATCTCCTAAATGTGTTTTGCGTATGTTTTAGGGAAGGTTTTACATATGTTATGTTAGTGTCTTCTTCATGACAATGTATTTATTTGATATGTTTCCATCAGGAATAAAAGAATATTGGTATCGTAAGTGTATTTTAGGTATTTTATGTTAGTGTGTTCTGCAGTGTGGTGCATACTGATGGTGCTCGTCGTGTAATTTTTATATTAGTCAAACATCGGACTTTTTCGCCATATGTTCCTAATTAAATATGATTGCACTTTTGGTTATTAGCGTCGATAGTGTCAATAATGGTAATATTTTGAATCTCGATACTCCTTGACTCAAGTTGTTCGTATATGATGTGGTCTAAGTATATGTATATATATGATGGCCCGCATAAAAACATATAAATTGTTTGTTCTATAATTCTAATCATTTATGAAGTTAAAATGTTTTATGAAATGCATGCAAATGCTCAAGGAAACATTTTCATTTCAAAAGTTATATTATTAACACATTCTTTCCTTTCGTGTTCTGATTAACAATAACTCAGTAGAATGTAGTTTTTACTCGTCGGTGAATGTTGTTACGTTATGTTACCGCCACTTAATTCTTTAATATATTAAGGTCGTCGAAGATTATATTAATGTATCATTGAACATAGATTTCCTGGGCTCTGGAGCTCCAATGATCCCTTTGTTTTTTAAAATCAAAACAATATTTACGAACATGTAAAATTCTTTCAAAAATAAAATCATTTATGTTGTCAAGGATGTATGGCATAAACTTGGAAAATTGTAATTAGAAATACTCCAAATTCAAGGGTACATAAATGTTATATGTGTGGATATGAATATACGCACTTTCAAAATCCCCGAAATATACAAAAGGTTATCAATATTTTCTAGCCATAATAGTATAATATCCATTTGCTTTTACATGGTTTTGTACACGTGGCATTATGTTTAGATGGGTTCTTTTAGAGTTGTGCTATTCATATGACTCTTTGTGTCAACGCTCGTGCGATGTAATCCGAAAAAATCTATGCTAAAAATGCTTGGCCGAGTATCCCGACTGACTATTTTGTCGTATGAAATTTGGATGGAAAGTTTACGTCGCAGTCAATTCTGGTTCCTCTATATTAGCGAAAAAAATCTCAATTTACTATTTGAGCCATAAGCATTCTTATCAAATGACACGGGCTTTGTGGTCTTAAGATACTCGCTCTGTTCCACAATATAAGATTTTGTCGGCTTTTTCTACATTTACATGTACACATATGTATCTAGACATGTTTAAATGCATGTTTCCATTCATTTTAGCATGAATCTAGACATGCATGTGTTACACCTAAAACATCTTACATTGTAGAACAGAGGTAGTATATCACAAGTCAAATAATATTATTTTGGTTAGAAATGGAATCTGCCGAATCAGTTTTGGTGAAGCGTGGACCGATCGAGCAAGCTTTGGTAATTTATAAAAGAAAAAATAAGTCCGATCAGGTTTCTTGGCATGTGCCATCAAATAAATTGAAAAAAATAAAGGAACAGTCACGTGACACGTTATGTTGCACAACGATTAAATAGGTTACGTAGCTTTTGGGGACAAAAAATATGAGAGTTACGTATTGACACGCTAATCGTGTTGCACTGTGAAACATGTTACGTAACTATAGACTTTCATTAAATCTTAGCAACAAATAATAGATCGGACTGACTCTTCCCGATCATTTTCTTTAGGAAAACTACGAATCAGTTTTGATCGTGTGCACGTGCCGGTACGCAACAATTTATTTAATCTGGACCATTAAGTTACGTAACAATTTAATTAATCTGAACCGTTAAATTTAGATCTAACTATTAAAATTAATTTAGGTGATGTGGCTTAATGTGATGGCTCCGTTAGCTAACTCATTTTGCTTTTAGTATATAATAGATATTTAGATAAAATACGAATATTGTTAAAGGGCGTATAGATACCATAGTGTTGTAGGAGAGAACCAGAAAGTTAGTCTATGGCAAGCAAACCTGAATAGTGAATAGTGTCTAAAATAAAGTTCAGTTCTAGAAAGACAAGTGATTTAGAAGTAAACTGACCCTGAAGCATACCAGAACATGAGTATTGAAACATTTACGGGTTGTGCAGGCCCAGGTTTTTAGCAGTTGATTGAAACGTAAATGATAAGTTAAATTAGATGTGTGAGTGCAAAAATAATAAATTAGAAGCTGAGTGGTCGGTCTTCAAGTATCATATGTGTGAAACAATGTTTATTTTGAGCAATTGTCTTTTTACTATGATTAATATTAGCAGGCTTGTGTAATTTGATTAGACATATTATTGTTCATTGATTTTCCTATAAAAAAGTAAAATGAACATGTTATAATCATCGATTTACATAAATTTCTTTCATAGGCAAATTCAGATGATTTCCAATACCATTGACTTATTAATAGAAAATATGTCATTTCAATTTTTTTGGCTCGATTATACGTGCATTGCACGTGCCCATTTACTAGTGTATACAAGAGCACGAACTCAAACCAAAAGTTTTGAGCTTTCTAGCTACAGTAGATTCTACTGTACGAGAGGAGCAGAACAGAATTACTAGCAAACATGTCTCAGAAGTACAGTGGGCCAGCGGCGGAATAGGCTGCCGGTGGCGAGCCAGCGCCGCCGCGCGCCGGGCTGTAGCAGTAGTACTCCGCCACGGCAGCGCCGGGGGTTGCGTGGTTGTGGACGCCGTCGTAGGTGGTGACCACGTAGCGGGGGTCGTCTTGGTCCCTCTGGACGCGTTTCTTCACGCAGCAGCCCTCCGCGGAGCACCGGTAGTAGTTCCTCGGGTTCTGGCTGTTCTTCACCGCCTTCTTCCCGTACTTCCTCCACTTGAACCCGTCGTCCAAGATCTCCACCGCCTCCGACTTCGTCCTGAACCCGATCCTCCCTGCGCTCACCGTCGCGTTCATCGTTTTCTCGCCGCTGCTACGGTCGTCTTCCCCGGCGGTGGTGAAGGAGATCAATGGTGGCGCCGTCGGCGGCGAGTATTCGAGTTGATCATCGAAGTGGTACTGCTTCTGGTGCTCGTCGTGGAGGTTGAACGTCTGGGCAGAGAAATCACCGTCGCCGGCGGGCGGCGCGTAGTGATCAGTCAGGAAGTGGGAGGAGTAGGCGGAGCTAAAGAGAGATTCAGGGTTCAGTCCCAACGAAGCCGCCATTGCTGTAGCGAGCTACTTGCAGTTGCAGTTGCAGTAGCTACTGGGTTAGTTGCCTTGTGCCTGAATAATCTTGTGCCGTGCGAGCTTTGACATTTATACGTCCGATTCTACGGTCCCAGCATGCTTCCTGGATGTTTCCCAAAGCTGGCATGAAGGTTCTCAGCTGCGTCATATGTCGATTTCAATGGGCAGTTTTTTTTTTTTTTGCCTTTGAGAGATCGATATATGTCACATGTCGATTCTAGCATGATATGATGTGACACCACATTAAGCTGCACTCGGCAGACATTTAAACGATAAAGTTTGAGCGAATATCTACAACGATACAATAATTAAATAAGTTCCCAGATTATGAGGTTTCTTATGGCACCACTGAGATATGGGTCGATGTCTACTATAGATACTACTTCTTTTCTAGACGTTTATATATTCGATCTCCAACCACGGGCGTTTGCAGGTTAGCAGAAATTTCCTTCAAGTGGGTCATTTAAAATTATCAACTTGCAACAGGCCCGGAACAGATGAAACTAATCTCCCATGGAGTAATCCTGCAATAAAGATACTACAGAGTATAATCTCTTATTGTCCTAACAAATCTAGCATCATTGTCAGTAATTGTGAAGGGACAAGTTCGGCCAATAGATTGAGAATATAGATGATAAAAACATTGTTGTATTTTTATATAAGAAATAAAATAGGTAGAGCGCAACAATGGCAGTTGGCAAACCAGGGATAAAGTTCATAAGTTCACTAGTTAAGATTCTCAGCATAAATAATAAAATTGAGATACATAATAAATCATACGTATATATGTTCTGCAAGTTATTATATATAGCACATCCACGTGTCCATCATTTTAAGCTCAATCTATAGAATGCATCCCAAGCTAAGCTTGAGTATCTCCCAAGATTATATTAAGTAGTCTACTTATTAAAACTTGAGTACGAGTATGGTTTAAACTTGGGAAATGCAAAAGGGCGGATCCGTAGGCCAACAACGCAGGGCTACACCCCGTCATGTGCCAGCAGCACAAGACACTATACCGCTCGAGCAATTTTGTACATGAAAAAGAGGTGCATAATGTACACATAATGATGATGACGACGAAGTACGCAACTTTTATTCCTCTTGTCAATTGCGTTTGGTAAGATTATCTTCTATTAAGATACTCTTGTCTGAAGATACCACTGGATCTTTTTAGACGAACTTCTAGCTTCAACAATGTTCTTATGGTTCATCGGAGTGTAGCTATGGACTAAAGTAATGTATAGTGAATTTACTCATAAATTTTCTTCGATGAAGTTTCATCTGAACTCATTTATAACTTGTTTGAGCTGCATAGATTGTAGTCAATCCACCAGAGTGTTCCACGCTAATAATCGTGGGTCAACTGCATCCCTTCGAAAGGTTACATTTGGAGTGAAGGATCCCAAGAACTCGATGATTGTGGCATATTTATGTCCAATTAGCAATCTAAAACAACCGGGGGCACATATACTTTTAATAATTCTGAAGTTTAAATCAGATGTATTAAATTGCTAGAGATAACTGTAATAACACGTACAACTTGTTATATCATCGTGTTTAGATAAAGTGGAGGGCAAACAAATAAATAAAAACTGCATCCACAGTTGCTAGTTTCAAAGTAACACCCTTTCCGTCCTCACATGCAATATTTTGAAATTTATTTGCAACGAGGTTCATTCTTTAAAAAGTTTGTAGCTGTAATAAATCATTTACTTGATTCCAAGTCCACTAAGAAGACAATATGGTACTTATCCTTTTGATTCGCTGTAGCGCGCATCAGTCCGTGGCGATCGTCATGGTCGATCAGCTCGTGGCGTCATCCTCTGGCCTCTGCCGTGGCTTCTCCGTAGCAACTGAGCCGGAAAGGACAACGCGAGGTCGCCACAGGTCGTCTTGTCGCCGTCTCTGTCCGTCAGACTATCTAGAATGTCGACGGACCGGCGAGCGGTAACCAGCTGTGTGGTGATAGACTGATAGTTTGGCAGCTCTGCGTGCTACAAATATGGAATTAAATTTTCCCCGGCCGTCTCTCTTCATATAGGATCTGCAGAGCTTCACGTCGAGTCTCCTCCTTCGTTATTAGACTAACGATCAAGCCTAACTATGTTTGACCGGAATTTTTTTGAGAAAACCTTTTATACGTGTACTCAAAATTAAAGCAAACACTAACAAAAACTTATCACTCGCAATCATAGAATGGAAATAATAACACATATGATACTAACCGATCGTTGAAGTTTCTATCGTTTGGATATTCATAAGAATTACACAAATCACACTCTCCTTCCGTTGAGAAAATCTTTCATCGACAGCGACACAATTGAAATTTAATCAAAATGTTGCCTTGAAGGATTTTTTTTATGCCATCTCTTAAATCTAGCTTGTTGGCAACGCAAGCTCGTACAAAGAAGCTTACTGTAAAAAAACGATTCGGCATTGCTCCAATGCGGGAGATATGATTTATTTGAAGATGCACAAGGATTCAGGTACGGGTTTTTGGCTTGAGGGGTCCATTGAAGCTCATGCAAAAAAATTATGCTCCATTCATGGTGCTCCAACGAAATGGATGGTTTACTATAAACTTTAAAAAAAAACTCCCGCAGTGTACATTTATAATGTTTTTCTCACACGAATGATCCGAAATAACACTTGGTCCAAAGGTTGTCCCTAGTACTATACTTACACTGGTAAGTGCTGATGGAAGTACCAAGTTTTTCTTTTTGAAAACATGGAAGTACCCACACTGAACCTCTTGCATATTCTTTTTTTTTTAGTGGATAACCTCTTGCATATTCCATTTGGAACAATAAGTTATGGTAAAATTGTTGGTACATTGGCAAAACATGCCAAGGACGGCTGGAGGATGCTACATGGGCAAACGAAGGGAAGCCCAACATCGAGAGAAGGCTCGGGCCTTGTATTTCTACCCAAAGCATAGCCCAAAAGGCCAAAAAAAGTCATGCAATAAGTGTTTTTAGTCATTTTTATGTAACTATATCTTGGAAATGATTTATTTAATTTTTAACGCAGAAACATGCATTTGTTAGTTATTTGGCCGGTCCTAGCTTGAGTTTCTCATGTCAAGCTTTAAAAAGTTTGCCCCGGGGTTTGTCCAAGTGTAGTTCTCATCCCCAACACACAATTTTCAATTGCACCCCTAAAACAATGGGATATGAGAAGGAATCTTCCAGAATTGCATATTTGCCTTCGTATATTCTCCCTTTTCTCTCTCCTCCTCTTTTTCGGTGATGTTCTTGAACTTGTAGCATGTGTGCTATTCATTTATGGGCATACTTTTTGGATCGATGTGAACCATATTTTTATAGATACATACATTACTTTAGGAATATTTAAAATATGTATATGAACAATAATTCATAATTCATGAATATTTTATTCAATACCATGAAAACGTATGTACATTACATAAACATAGATAGATAATACATAAATACATTTCATGAGCTATAATATTTTAATATTATATATTTTTCACTAAAATAATGTTTAATACTTCATTTAAAATAAATAGAAACTATAAGATTGTGTAAAAACTATGTGACTTGGCCACACCATATGGGGCCCATTTATATGGCCTTAAGTCATCAAGGGCCTATTTGACGCTTAAGTAGCTTTACGAAGCAAATGGACTGAGACTTGATATTAGGACGATTCCTATATACTGCCCGTTAGCGGCGCGTATCGGTCGCTCTACTAACGGGGCTCTCTCGTGGGCCAGCCCAGTTTGGAGGCTTTCCGTTATTTTTCTTTTTTCTTTTCTTTTCATTTTTTTCGTTCTGTCTTTTTTCTTTCTTTTCTTTTATGTTTAGTTTTCTTTTTTATTATTACTTTTCCTTTTTTTTTTGGAATAGTTCCAATTTAAAAACGATTCTAAAATTAAAAATGGTTCCAATTTTGAAAATGGTTCCAGATTAAAAAATGTTTCAGATTTGAAAGTGGTCCAATTTTGAAATTGGTTGCAAATTTAAAAATGGTTCCAAAATTGAAAATGGTTAAAATTTATCATTTTCAATTTTGTAACAATTTTCATATTTGGAATTATGATTTTTATTCTTTTGTCTTATAAATGGTTTAAATTTTAAAAATGGTTTCAAAATTGAAAATGGTTCCAATTTTGAAAATTATTATCTTTTTGTTCTTTTATTTTTGAAATTGTTCCATATGTGAAAGTCGTTCCAATTATGAAAATGGTTCCAATTTTAACATTGGTTCCGAATTTTGAAAGTGGTTTGAAAATTTATAGTAGTTTCAAAAATGAAAATTGTTGAAAATTGTTCCAAATTATAAATTTTGAACCATTTCCAATTTTGGAACAATTTTCAAATATCCTCGCTAAAGAGGGAGCCATTTTCATTGCTACCGTCCCAGCCGTTAAAATTAGATCCACTTGCCTCTCCCTTCTTCCATCATGGCCTTATCAAATGCTACTCTGGTAGTAGTGTGATTAGAAAACCGCACCTCCCTAAGAAAGCAAATGAGAAGAACCTGGCTCAACATGAACGTTGGCAGCATGCTTAACTAACAGGGTCGGCTACTTAACCAACTTTCATAATTAAATACCGTCAGCAAAATGGATGTATGTAGCACTAAAATATGTCTAGATTTATCTATTTTAGTAGCATTTTTTTGGATGAAGAGAGTATAATTTATGCACGTGCAAGGTCGCATGAATAGCATACTCCCTCCGCTTTGTCAGAAAGCGATCCATCCGCCTCGAAATTTTCTTGTAACTAACTGCAGAAGGAGTCTACGGACCAATACTCTAAACCTAGGCATTCGCCGGGCGCCCGACCAGACGATTTATCAGGCTTGTGCGCATCTCCGTTCTATAAGACCCAGAGTTAGAGCCTTTTGTTGCCTCCACCCTGTCTTTGCTTGCACTCGATCGAGTAATCCGTGGAACTGAAATAGAACAGTATGGCCTTCACCAGCTCTGTGAAGAAATCATGGCCGGAGTTGCTGGACATGCCACTGCTGGCGGTGGTGGCGACGATCCAGAGCTAGAGGCCCGACATCACTAGAAGATCCCGCCGGATTTCCGCTCGTCGCGCGTGTGCGCCTTCTTCGACCCGCGAGATGAGCTCAAGCGCGTCATTGTTGTTCCAATAATCGGCTAGCTGCTTAGCTAGAAATGCATGCAGCTGATTGTCTCGTTTCTGGGATGATATACTCTGGAATGAGTGGTCGATCACTACGTACGAAAACAAATTCGAAAATGGGCTAAGTGCCTCGCCGGTGCTCCCTTGCAGGGTGGGCGCAAGTTCACCTCCCAGAATGCCATTTGTCGCTTTGATGCCGGTTCAGAGTTCACGCGAGCACTGCACTTTGCTGACACCAAAACAAAGTACAGCTGCACACGTAAGGTTTTAAATAGCCGGCTATAGCCTGGCTATAGCCTTTCGAGAGGCTTCGCGCTACGGCTATGGCTTTCATACGCTATAGTGATAATAGCCGCCAATAGCCTGGCTAAATTGATTTAGCCCCGTAGCCGCTAAATTTTTGGCTTAGACGCCCAAAAAGTATGGACCAAAATTATCCGCTCAATCATATTTGGAGCAAAACTCAACCCTATATTGTTTTCGACATGTAATATGGGCATAGAACTCTATCTTGAACTACGTTTAGTACTCTAGTTATTCGTATCTCTTATGTGAATATGTTATATATCAGTAAATTAGTGATATATATATATATATATATATATATATATATATATATATATATATATATATATATATATATACGAATACACGCTCTTAAAAGTTAATTTTCTATCATTATATGTCAAAACGGCTATAAGGTCATAGCCGCGCTATAGGCCGGCTATAGCCTTTCATAACTTTCAAAATCACCGGGGCTAAATGCAATAGCCGGCTATTTAAAACCTTGGCACACGGCAACCAGATTCGTGCTTTGTGCTAACAAGAAACTAACCCACTCTAGCTGCAACCCAAGTAACCCCGATGGGCGTTAATCCCGGAGAGAGAGTCACCTTCACTACCGGAAACGAGAAATTTGCCGTGTTGCCAAAGAGCACGGCAAAGGGCTCTCGGAACATGGCAAAGGGTTTGTTTGCCATGCGCTGTGCATAGGGTATCACGGCAAACTATTTGCTGCCAATTTATTTATGGCACGGAAAAATTTGGCCACTCTCTGCCGTGCGTTTTGCTCTACATTCCCGGCAAAGATATTTCCCACCATATTTCCCGCGAAATATTGGTGACAGCGGCAAAGTTCCGAATCGTGGTCAACTATTTTGCCATGCATGTACACAAAGGATCACGGCAAAGATATATGTGCCGTGCGTCTCTTCTTTGCCGTGCGTTTTGGTGTATTATGCCGTGCCTTATTCTCTGCCGTGTGGTTTCCGCATTTTGTGCCGTGAGTTTTTTCGTTGCCGTGATCCCTCGCGGCCCGGCACGGCAAAGAGATCTTTGCCGTGTTCCGAGTTTTGTAGGCTCACGGCAGAGATGTCCTCACACGGCAAATCTCGATTTTCCGGTAGTGCTTCGTGACATTTGTATAAATACACCATGGATGAGCATCTCACCGTAGCTGCATCAAGGTTTCTTCTTCCTGTCGTCAGGTTTGCATAGCACATGTGCTTACATATAGCATAGCAGTGTGGTCAGCCTATACCAGGCAAATTTCGTCAGTCACTTATTAATACAAACTGTATTGATCTCTCCAGTATTAATCCAATTCTCAAGCAATAGAGAAGATGATGAGGAGAATTAAGATGGCGTGGCCGGAGGTGGTGGGATGGGAAGCCCTGCTGGCGATAAGCAAGATCCATGCTGACAGGCCGGATATCCTCGAGGTTGAGATCCACCGTAACGGTGAACACCTGCCGGTGGGTCACAACCATAGGCGTGTCCGCCTCTTCACCACCTCCGGTGATCATGAAGGGACCGTCGTCCGGACGCCCGTCGTAGGCTAGCTAGCCCCTGGAATCCAAGAGTGCGCATCCTGTTGTGTGACACTATGTATTACAGTATTATGTACTACACATTATTTAAAGGATTTTTAGGCTCTATGCATTGTTCACACAGGGACAGGGTAACAATATTTCGCTTTTAGAGGGAGTTCACTTCTTGTTTCTCATTTCTCGCTATGATGCCTGCCAAATGTTGGAGTGTCATTAACCATCTGATGAACGGATCTCGCAATTAATCAGGGCAGTGACATGAACTGTTCAAGGTATGTCGTCGACATGCTGGAATGCTCCTTCTTCATCCTGGCGGCCAGCACCACGTTTGAAGGAATTGCGCCTCTGCCTTCTGGATCCTCAATTGTAAGCGATTCGTGGTGGTGGTCTGGGTCGAGCTCATCCGCTCGAGGTCTGGTCCAGTTCAAGGTATAAAGTGATGGAATGGCGGAAGTTCACTAGGGTTTGCCCATGTCGCTATACAAGAGATCGGGGCATGAATGAGGAGAGGATGTCCTGCAAGAAAGAGACACCTAAATTTTATCGTTTCATGTTCGACCGAAACACAAACCCAATTACCCAAATGGGTTTAAGCCAGGCGTTCAAGGACGAGTTGACCATGAGAGACTACTTTTCCTTACAGAGTAGTTGCCCTTAGGGACATGCGGCTCAATACGGCATTTACGAAAAATCTAATGATGGCAGAGAATGTTGATCGAGAGCGTGAGAGGGGGCCTAGATCGAGTGCCCAGTTATAATGTCTCTCAAAATGGGTAGATGGCGAGCACACAACAGTTGTTCTTTATTAAATCAAGAAAACATTCGACACATGCATGGATGACTTGTCGGGTACTGGTTAAGCAAGACTTGACTAGCCAACGACGGGTGTCAAGGCCACGGTGCCTTGGGGGTCACGGTTGAGGAAAAGGCGGACGCGCTCGTCGTTGAAGCCAGGCGACGTCCGGCCTGTCGGCGTGGATCTTGCCCATCGCCTGCAGAAGCGTCCAGCCCACCACCTCCGGCCATGACAACTTCACGTCGTACGTCAAAGGTCTCACCATATTTGTCGACTTTTAATTCCGATAAGCACGTATATCAAATTAGCAAGGAGTAGATCTATGAAGTGGTTCAAATGCAAGCGCAAAATATGAGACAATGTAATGTTCAGACCTGAGGTGTCGGAGAGAAGAAGAATTAGGATGTCGCATTGTCGCTTATGGTTATGCTGGTGATACTTGGGGTGTATATGTAGACGTTTGGAAGACTGGAAGTAGGCTCACATCGAGTGCACCGTCCTCGCTGGGAATACCGACCATCGGTAAATTTACTTTGCATTGTTACATAAGCTAAGAAATTTCGTGTAATTTGCTTCAACTTCTTGATTAGTTCGAGGTGTATCTGCTTCTAGTCAAGCCAGGCCCGTACTCCACAACTGACAGGGCCGTGGAAGGCCTTGCATCTCAGCCCACAGGACAACGGGCAGCACCGTGCTGGTGATTAAAATGATTCTTGCTTCTATTAATTATTCATAGTTTGCTTCCAAAACTGAGTATTATGTTCCACGTTGAGACGAGTTGGACCTTCTCTTCTTTTCCCCTGCTACAGGAAAAGGCGAACTTTTGGGCGATCCCCGTGCGCGTCGATTCCTCGCCGGTGATCCGCGGGATCCCTCGCCTCCGGCGGCCGCTCCGGCGGCGGGAGGTCGGGGAATCCCCGGATCCAGGCTATGTGAATTAGGTGTGCGTGGGGTGTGTCACCGGCGGCGTTGTGGTGGAGGTGACGGCGTCGGTGGTGTTTGGTGGTGGTGGTTCTCCCCTCCGTTGGTGCGGCTCTGTGAGCTCCGCCGCGGATCTGCCGCCAGGCCCTTGCTCGCGGCTCTGCGGAGACCTCGAGGGGGCGTCCCCTTCGCCGGAGTCCGAGGCAGGCGGATCCGGCATTTGACGACTTGGAGCTTGCGATTCCTGAAGACCGAGGTGGTGCCGCCGGCCGTCGTGCGCGGTGGAGGTGTTCCGGCACCGAGGAGCGTCGACTCTCTGCCCACGGGGGGCCTCCTAGTCCAAGCCAATGGAGGTGGTGTGGCAGCGTTCGCCGGCGCAGCGTCTAGCATGTCGAAGACGACGCCAGAGTTCAAGAAGGACCTATATGTAATTTCTTTGTTTCTTGGGCTTTTTTGTAAGAATCTCGGTTGGATGTAATTGTAACTCCCTCGCAAAAAAAGAGAGTATTATGTTCCATTTCGCTCGAGCAACCTTTTCTTGCCTCGCTAAAGAATATGCTATTTAAGCCGCAGCCCACGTGAACCCATGTCAATATCACCAAATTACGAACATGAGATCTCTTTTTTTTTTCCTATTTAAGATGATTTTAAATTATTCTTGTTTATAAAAGGATAGATTTGGTTCACTGTGATTTTATTTCGTTTTCACATGTTTTGTTCTGATGCCAAATTTCATGTATATTACTCTCTCCAATCCGTACAAACTATCGTGACAAAACAATGTAAGCAGTACAAGTCTTATGTATAACCTCCTATAGTTTTTTTTCGATCCGATGGCTACTTTATTTCGTATTCAGCATTGCCATATTTTTTTAATCAATGAAATACTTTTAATAAATGTAGACAAGAAATATCTAACATAGTATAACATTTCATTTTTTTACATGCAAGTGATTTGTTCAATTATGGTGGTGTTGTCTTCCTTCATGATAATTATGATTTCTGTTGTTAATGAATAAAATATTTTGTCCACCACATTTTTTTTTGATTCACTTAGCTATAATTTTGATTCATTTCAACCACATTATAGTACATAAATAAGAACATAAATATTTGTTGACTGATTTCCACATTATCTGCTGAATTGGTTCGACCATCTTACCCTCCACCACATAATTGATCGATTCAAGATAACTGATGGCTTAGTTTATGGCCTTTGATTTTGCAAGTCGACATCTTGGCCTAACACCTACCCCAGTTCTCTATAGAAACCAAACAATTAATGCCTCTTGTTTAGTTTGCTTAAATTATGCAAACATATTCTTCAAACCGGGACGTACCAAAATCTTGCCAGGGCAAGTTTGGTAATAAACTAAGTTCTAAATCCTCTATATAATGGATAAATCCATTTATCTACTATAATGGATAAATCCTAAGGGCAAGTTTGGCTTGTCTCGTGAATAGCCTGCTGGCAAGATTTAGAACTTAGTTTATTACCAAACTTGAGTCGACTTGCCAAACTTAGTTCTAAACATAGTAGATAAATCCTAGCCGACGGTTCCGACGGAACCATGAGTTTCGTCCCAATCACCGTAAAAGAGCTCAATAAATTAATTAACGTGTTTTAAATTTCGGGGGCTTTTCCTGATAATATATTTATAGGTAGTATGAGGTCAAGATTAGGTGATACAAAAGGGACACGTCAGTGCATAAAGGTACGGGTCTTCAGATGAACATGTGTAACAACCTTCTAGATATGTTTTAAAAGACAATCTATTAAAAGTATAAGTTCTGTTATATTCCTATCCACGAAAACAACACAAAATAATATATGTTAGTGAATTTTAATATATATGTTTTTCAATAGATAGCTAGCCTGTGTGGGTGCGCGGTTTATCAAGTAGTTACCTATAATTTTCCTCCAGCAACAACTATTACAAATATGTTTGAAAATTGGGGTAGAATGCGATAAATAAAAACCGTAAGATTGAAATTTTGAGCAGGTGTATCAACTATGTTTGCCGACTTGAAATTGTCAAAATAATAACGTGTTTAACAAGACCAGAGCTTTCCACTCTTAGGTTAACAAAATGGATGCCCATTGGAATGAAATATGGGATATTTTCTCCCTTTAGAGCGTCTGGAACTTGTTTGTACTGCACAGAACCGTTTGGTGATGGTCGCACAAGATACCTTCCATCGCGTGGATAGTGATCCACTATTAGATTGCATAATGCTTATGTGATTTATGTTAGATCTATTCAAATGGTATATTTTTGTTTCTATATATAATAAAGATGGCTAAGTCCATCAATTAATGCATAAACCAAGTTACACCCTTCATAAGAAATGTAATACTTCGAATTAATGAAGATGCACTGTTTGTTCTCATGCAAAACATAGAGCATATGGTGTCACGTCTACAAATAGTGTGGTTTAGAGGTACCCGTTCAATATTGGCGTGCAATCGTGTGTTTGTGACCCGGCCAGACAACTTTATGTAATTTCTTTGAGTTTATTATGCAAGAGCAGAAGTTGGAAACTAGGTATGAAAGTTGTGTAGCATTAATTAAAAAATTCTATCGACTATAAACCAAACACTAAATAAAATTCACGGAGCTGATCGCCTCAAGCGCCGCACAATTGGCGCGCCCTGACCTCTAGCACGCTCAACTGGTGGGATTGACGACTACACATCTCGTATACTTCCTCCGTCCATAAAATGATGTCTCAGTCTTGGCTAAATATGTATGTATCAACAAACTAAAATATGTCTAGATATATGTAAATTTAGACAAATTTGAAACATCTTTTTTTTGAAAAGGGGATGCGGATCGCTGGCCTCGGAAAATTTGAGACATCCTCTCATAAACGAAGGGAGTAGAAAATTTCATAGTTAGACGACCTGAGGGACATCCGCAAGTAACGCTGCATATTCTACACGTACACTCACGATCAGAAAAGAAAGAACACAAGAGCAAATCACAGTCGATCATCGTTAATCCCAAGGAAGGTGGCGTACTCGATGCAGCTTAGAGTTAGAGATGCTCTTGGAGATACTCTAATACAGCCAAGTGCATATGTACAAAATATGAATATATCCAATTCAAAAAGAAAAACAAAATATCCAGCACGTACTAGTGCTATATAACCACAGCCAGTTCACAGCTGGTGTTCTTACTACTCCCTCCGTTCGGAAAAGGATGTCACAAAAATGATCTATCCTTTTTCGAACGGAGGGAGTACAAGTTAGATACATCGGGATAACCATGGCCAAGACATCTTGGCCGGAGCTTCTTGGCTCGGATGTTTTTATTGCGTGGGACAAGATCATCGCCGACCGGCCGGACGTCTCCGTTGAGGTCTACCCTCTGGGCGCCGAGCTGCCACCGGGGTTCGACGACAAGCGTGTCCGCATCTTCTACTTCAGCGCCAGTCACGATGTTGCCCGAACACCCACTGTCGGCTAGCAGTACACTTGCCCTCGCCGGCAATGCTAGCTTCATGGATATGCAGTCTTAAAAATGATGCTCTAGTATATGGAGATGATGCTTGTATATAGGCTTGAGCTTGAATGTGACTTGAGGACTGAAGAAATGGAACTGAGGCGATGACGGGCGACTCGACGGGCGACTCCGGGGGCGGCGTTCGCGCCGGCCCCCCCCCCCTTCTCGCCGGCCGGCCTTCCCTCGCCGGTGCTGCGGTCCCGGCCGTCGCTGAACGGAGATGGGCTCCGGGGTCGGTTCTGGGAGGAGGATTGGCCGCCGGTGGCCCCCGACTCGGGCAGCGATGAGGAGGTGCGGGAGTTGCCGCCGAGGTCGCCGGCGACGCTGGGTGATTTCCTCGCGTCGGCTCAGCACCGCCGGTCGCCGCGCGCGGATGGGGTTCGCCGCCCCTTCGCTCCTGGCGGCTGTGGCTCTCGATTCCGCCCGGGGAGCGGCTGTCCGGCGGCGCGGCGCCCGCAGTGCTCACCGGCGCGTCCTTGGCGAGCTTCGCAGCCTGCTCCGGCCCTGGTGAGTCCTCTCCTAGCTGCCTTCCCCTCCCCTCCCCGGCCCATGGCCGAGACTCTGCCCGGACCTCCGGAGACGCCGCCGCCGGCAACGAGGGGGACGCTGTCCCACCTAGGGTTAGCTTTGACCCCTACTTGGGCTGGGCCTCTTGATGGGCCGGCCCTTTTGCCCTCTGTGGAGGTGGACCAGCTGAGAAGCTGTGCGGTCGGGGTGGGCTTGGGGGCTGCCTCGCTGCGTTGTTGGGCCCCATCCTCGGCCTTTGTGGAGGCCCAGTCCACTCGTGCGCTTGGGTCCGACCCAGCCACATTTTGGTGGATTCCCAGGGGCAGCCGCGACCTATCCCTAGGTTTCCCTGCTTCTGAAGAGGACGTGCGGCGGCGCGGTGCTCAGGCAAGGTCCATTGTCCTCACCCCTCCCCCGACGCCCCTTTCCTCCTTCTTCGCGCAGGTGGTGCAGATGGCGGGGTCCGGTGCTGGCGCGAGCAATGGCGTGGGTCCCCGTAGGCAGGGTG
This sequence comes from Poa pratensis, assembly GCA_947311845.1. Classification (NCBI taxonomy): domain Eukaryota; kingdom Viridiplantae; phylum Streptophyta; class Magnoliopsida; order Poales; family Poaceae; genus Poa; species Poa pratensis. Next base: position 86,784,191 of record CAMZMU010000027.1, read on the forward strand.
GCCCCAACCGCAGCGGTGCGCGTCGCCAACAGCCGGCTGCCGCGCCGCCGGCTGCCCCGGTGGCCAACCCGCAGCTTCCCCTCGCCCCTAACCCGCCGCCGGTGCAGCCACGCTGGTACATCGAGCGGGAGCGGAAGCGCGAGGCCAAGAGGCTCGCGGCGGCGCAAGCGCAAGCCATGCCCGCGGCTCCGGCGCCGGTGGCCGTGCCCCGCCGACTGCGGTGCAGGGTGGGCGCACGGGACTCGGCGCGTGCGGCTGGGAAGGCGCCAGCGGTGCCCGCTCACCGGCCTCCTCCTGCGCGCCCCTCTTCCTCGAAGCCGGTCTCCGGCTCGGGTGGCCCGAGCGCTTCCCAGGCGGAGTGCTTCAAGTGCGGCCAGACTGGCCACTTCCAGTCAACGTGCTGCTTCACCCCGGACCATGCCGAGCTGCAGCTCATGGGGCAGGCCATTCCGGGAGAGGGTTTCTTCTACCTCGATTTCGAGGAGAGCGAGTCGGAGCTCGAGGAGGACACCAACGAGGCCATCATCTCCTTTGCGGGACAAGGACTTCCGATCCCCGCCTTGGAGGTGGAGCTGCGCCATCTGGTGGAGGGCGCTTGGGACTGGAGGGTGCAGGAGGTTGCCCCCTTCAGTTCTCGGTGTGCTTCCCCTCCCGGGACCTCCTCAAGATGAGCGTGAGGAGTGGCAGGATCTTCTTGCCGCTCAACAACCTGGAGGCTGCCATCCGGCTGGCTGATGCGGATCCGGCGCCGGCCGTGGTTCTCCAGGAGGCGTGGGTGACGATCACGGGGCTGCCCAAGCGCATGAGGAAGGTGTCACGGCTCATGGCCGGGTTGCGCATGCTTGGGCGTCCCCTAGAGGTGGATACCCGCACCCTCGCCAACCGCCTCCCGGTGCGGGTGCGCATGGCTTGCCGCAACCTGGCCAAGCTCAATGGTCGGGCTGAGATCTTCCACAAGAATGAGGGTTTCACAGTGGGAGTCAGCGTGGACCTGCCGGGGCGAGCTCTTCCGCCCCTCCGCCTCCGCGACCTCCGGCTGACCACGACAGCTCCGGGGAGGACAGCCTCAACGAGGAGTGGAGGCTGGCTGGCGAGAAGGACCAGCGGACCTACGGGGCTGCTCCTCAGGCTGGTGCGGCCAACTCCTCGCTGCCGGCTGCGCCGGTGGCCGGGGGGCAGCCCAGGGAGGTTGCTGCCTCGGTGGACTCGGCCATGGGGATGGTGCCGCTGGTGGGAGACCAGTACGGCTCCAACCTGAGGGGAGCCAAGGCGTGGCCCCCTTCTCTCTCCGTCATCGAGCGCCTGCGGGCGGCCTCGGCCACCACCGAGACGGTGGTGATGGACGTGGTGCCACCTCTCCCGTCCCCTAGGGCGGAGGAGCCCGATGGTGCCAGCATGCTCTCCCCGGGCTCCCTGGCCTCGGAGGGCTCGCCGGCCCCTGCCAAGGCCGGGCTCGGTGGTGTGGAGGTGGAGGTCGACTCGGAGTCTGAGTCGGGCTCGGTAGCGCAGCTGGCGACGCTGCCGGAGGACTTGGAGGTACCGGCTGGAGGTGCGACCTCCCGCCGTCCGCGCTCCAGGACTAACCCTGCGGGTCCGCCCCGCAAGAGTGCGAGGCTCCACGGCCCGGAGGCGGCGTGCACTCGGTGGAGAGGGCAGAGCGCGTGCCGCGGTCAGGAACCTCGAGGGACCAGGTTCGTCCTCATCTTCTTTCGCTGTACTCCAGGATTTGCCTGATTCGCACCTTACAGCGGTAGTTCATGATGCGGGTCTTGCTTTCGCGGTAGAAGCGGGTACCGAGTCTGAGGTCCTTTCGCTCATTCGGGCGAAAGAGAAAGCGCAAGCTGCGATCGCTGAAGCGATCTTCCGCCGGGACGCAGCGGTGGCCGAGGCGGCCGCCGCGGTCGCGAGAGAGTCGGACGAGGTGGTTGGGGCCACCGCGGAAGGGGAGGTGGAGCCGGTGGAGCCGGCAGCCGTTCCTCTGGCTAAGTCCGTGGCCACCCCCACTGCCACTACGCGGGGTCCGGCCAAATCTAAGGTGGCCGCCCGTCGTGGACGGAGGAGAACCCCTGTGTCGTGATGCGGGGAGGTTTTTACAATATCCGGGGTTTTGGACGGCCGGGACGTCGAACCCAAATCAAGGATTTTATTTCCCGAGAGCGTTTAGACTTTGTTGGCCTCCAGGAGACCATTAAATCCAGCTTTACCCCGGCTGAGCTGCGAAGTATCGACCCTGGGGGGCACTTTGCATGGCATCACACCCCAGCTAATGGTCATTCGGGGAATGTTGTTGGGAGTCAACGAGGATTCATATGAGGTGCAGAAATGGAGTAGTGGCTCCTTCTATATCCAGGCGGATGTCTTGCAGTTAGACACTTCCAAACACTGGGCATGCCTGGTGGTTTATGGGCCTGCAGACCACCGCCGCACTGATGAATTCCTGTCGGAATTGGCCACGGCCATTGCGACATGCCCTCTACCGTTGGTGGTTGGAGGAGATTTCAACCTGATTAGGGGATCAGAGGATAAGAACAACGATAACATCAACTGGCCCCGAGTGCACAAATTCAATGACTTCATCGCGAACCTTGCACTCCGGGAGATTCGCAGAGGTGGCTCTCGCTACACCTGGACGAATAGACAGTTGAACCCTGTACGCTCTGTGCTGGACCGGGTACTGATGACTAACGAGTGGGAGGCGCTCTTCCCACTCTGCTCGCTGACAGCGGAGACCATCATTGGTTCGGACCATGCAGCCCTTGTGCTCAGCTCCGGGGAAGAACTGAGGAGACGGAGCCCTCGGTTCTTCTTTGAGAAGGCATGGCTAGAGAGACCAGAGTTTGCGGACTTGGTACAGGAGAAGTGGAGGGGGCTCGTGGGACTTGTGGGTTCCTCAAGTGACCCCATCACTGACTGGAATAAGATATCTGCAGGCCTTCGTCAATTCCTAAAAGGCTGGGGGGCCAATATAGGACGAGAGGACAAGGACTTGAAGGCGGACATTCTTACCCAGATTCAGGGCTTGGATGCCCTTGCCGACTCCTCCGGTCTGGATGACGAGGGCTGGGCCCTCAGATATCATCTGGAAGACCAGCTCACCCATCTCGCCAAGATGGAGGAAGAGTACTGGCGGCAAAGGAGCCGTGTCCAATGGCTGCTGAAGGGCGATGCTAACACGGCCTTTTTTCATGCCATCGCCAACGGTCGCCGGAGGAAATGCGCCATCACCCGGCTGACCTCGGAGCAGGGTACCATTTCGGACCCTAGGGGTATTCAGGCGCACATCTACGATTTCTACCGTAGGTTGCTTGGAGAGGAGGGAGAGTCGAGGCTCTTCTCCCTCACCAATACCCTGTGGGACACGGAGGGCCGCGTCTCGGAGGAGGAAAATCAGGATCTCATGCTTACCTTCACTTGTGAGGAGATGGACTCGGTCCTGAAAAGCATGAAGGTGGACACGGCTCCGGGCCCGGATGGCCTGCCGGTGATTTTCTTTAAGAAGTTCTGGCCTCTGGTAAGACCATTGATCATGGATATTACGAATGGTTTCGCTCTTGGGAGAGTGGACATTTCGAGGCTGAATTTTGGGGCCCTCACGCTTATCCCCAAAGTTCCCGGGGCGGAAGATATCCGACAGTTTAGACCGATAGCTCTCATTAACGTCATTTTTAAGTTTGTCGCGAAAGCCTATGCGCTTAGGTTATCTCCCGTCGCTCATCGCACGATTAGTAGGACTCAATCTGCGTTTATTAAAGGAGGCACATCCATGAGGGTGTTGTCTCCCTTCACGAAATCGTGCACGAAACTAAGTCCAAGAAACTTGGGGGAGTTTTCTTGAAGCTGGACTTCGAAAAGGCCTACGACCGTGTGAAGTGGCCTTTCTTGCGTGAGGTGCTCCTCCGCAAAGGCTTTGACCCAGGTTGGGTTCATCGCGTCATGGGGTTGGTCTCGGGGGGCCAAACCGCCATTACCATTAACGGGGAAGTGGGCAACTTCTTCCGCAATGGTCGGGGGGTGCGCCAGGGCGACCCCCTCTCACCACTTCTCTTTGACTTTGTGGTGGAGGCGCTTGCCGCCATTTTGGACGCGGCAAAGGGAGCGGGCCATATCGCTGGGCTCATTCCCCACGTGATACCTGGGGGGGTATCACATCTGCAATATGCAGATGATACGATCATTATGATCCAGCCGGACGACTGGCAATCGCCAACCTAAAATTCATCCTCCTCTGTTTTGAGAGCATGTCTGGGCTGCGGATTAATTTTCACAAGAGTGAGGTCATGGTTTTGGGGAACCCGGACCTGGATCACCAGCGGATAGCAAACATGCTAAACTGCAAATTAGGGGTGTTCCCCTTTACCTACTTAGGTTTACCTATTAGTGATAGAACGCTGACGGCGGGGGATTGGGGTCCCCTTCCGATGAAAGTGGCTAAGCGGGCCGACCCCTGGATGGGGAATATGATGTCAGCTGCGGCACGTCTCACGCTGATCAACGCCTGCCTCTCAGCCTTCCGCTCCATGCCATGGGCGTCTGCCTGCTGGGCGACGGAGTCCATGGGGCGATGAACAAACACCGTGCGCGATTCTTCTGGGGGGACTCACGCACGAGGCGCCGATACCACTGGGTGAGATGGGAGGACATGTGTCTACCCAAAGCCCTCGGGGGATTGGGGATCATGGACACAAAGCGCATGAACAAGTGCCTTATGGCCAAATGGATTTGGAAGCTTTATGCTGGAGAACAAGGCCTGTGGGCCGATATTCTCCGGAACAAGTACCTTAGGGATAAGGACTTATTGGTGGACTCCCACACCTATGGCTCACAATTTTGGAAATCCATCCAAAAGGTGAAGGATGTGTTCCGCTTGGGGGCGAAACACGATATTGGTAATGGACTGGCCACCATGTTTTGGTTAGACTGGTGGATAGGCCCGGGTCCTCTTTCGGAGAGCTTCCCGGAGATTTTTACCATTACCGCGGAGCCGGAGATCACGATTGCCGACGCCCTACAGACAGGTGGTTGGGACATTCCCTGTAGACGCGCGTTTGGCCATGTCGAACAAAACCAATGGATTAATCTGTTGAGAACAATTGAGGGTACGCGACTAACCCCGGCTCCCGACCGTATAATTTGGGCCCTGGAACCTTCGGGAGGTTCTCGGTCAGGTCCTTATACCGCAAGTTGTGCGAGGGAACCCCCCGTAGACATTTCTGCGAGATATGGAGGATTGCGGTCCCCCGTAAGATCAGAGTGTTCCTATGGCAGCTTATCAGGAAGAGACTGCCGTCAAATGACAACATTCACCGCCGAAACGGACCTTCCTCAGGCAGATGCGCCTTATGTGGGGAGTTTGAGGACACCAACCACATTTTCTTCGCATGTCCTCTCGCCAAGTTCATGTGGAGCGCAGTGCGGGAGTTGTTTCAGTGCAACTGGAACCCCACCTGCTTCCCGGATGTTTACCGAGAGCTGTGTAGACACACGGGACAAGCGAAACGTGTTTTGTGGACGTGTTGCGCAGCGCTAGTCTGGTCTCTTTGGACGACTAGGAACAAATTCACCATTGAGGGGATCTTCCCTGGTCAACCCGCTGACGGCCTCTATAAACTTTCTATGTATCTACAGGTGTGGAAGCCAGTGGCTAGGAGACAGGACCGCGAGACGGTGGAGCTGACGATTGGCAAGATCCGTCAGCTCTACACACAGGTGCGGGAGGCCCCGGCACCCTGACACCTCGCATCCCTGCTTGTATCCCTCTCTTTGGTACCTTGGTGAGCTCGTTTCAGTCTTGTGGGGCTGGGCTCACTCCTAGGTGTAGTAGCTATGTGTTCCTCCATGTGCTACGCTTGCGCATGTTGCGCTTTTATTTCCGAGCCTGCGTGCTCGTGTGTTGCCGTCTCTCGGCATGTAAGAACTTTGTGGATACTGTGGCTTCATTAATTTAAAGCCGGGCTCATCTTGAGCCTAGGGTCTTATTATATAGGCTTGAGCGTGTGATGAATTGTGTGCTCTTTTGCTATTATTTGTATTACTCATATTTGTGTAAGTTCTTGTTTGCTGTATGAAAGTAATGGAAATGACAGTTTGGATACACTTGGCGCATAGGCTCATGAGTGTCTCGTTATCAAATGAGGCGGATGCCTTTAAATGGAAGCTTACTACTTTGGGTCTGTTTTCTGTAAACTCCATGTACGCTGATCTTATGCATGGGAACACAATATTTTCACATAAATATTTATGGAAGCTAAAGATCCCAATGAAAATTAAAAAAGTTATTTGGTTCATGAACAAAAAAGTGTTGTTAACGAAGATAACTTAATTAAGAGATATTGGATGGGTTACAAGGATTTTTTTTTGTGATGCAGACGAATCTATTCACCATTTATTTATCTCATGTGCTTTTACCCATCATATATGGAGATTAATTAATTTCACTTTCAATATTTTCCCACCCTCTAGTTTGAATAACTTGTTTGGTAATTGGGTTCTTGGAGTGGATAGAAAGGCAAAAGCGCATTAGAATTGGTGCAACGGCTTTTCTATGGGCAATATTGAATTGCCGAAATGAGATGTTATTTAACAAAACAAGTGTGCCTCATTTTATGCAGGTTATCAACATGACCCAATCTACCACGCACTAGTAGGGAAAAGCTTATAGGTAGGTGGGATTCTGTGGCGCACCCTTAATCGGTGCGCCACAGAATTATTTGGAATCACTTTCTGTGGCGCACCGTTGTTTGGTGCGCCACAAAAATTTGGAATTTTGTAGCGCACGTAGCCCTGTGCGCCACAGAAATGGATTTCTGTGGCGCACCCAGCCCCGTGCGCCACAGAAAATCCCCATCCCCGTATTGTTGGTCAAACCCAAGCTAGCCACACACACGCAACGCACACCACACACCGCACTGCACGGATCCCTTTTTCTCTCTCCCTCTTATCCCTTCCCACCGTTCTGCACCACGCACACACCGAACCCCTTTTTCTTTCTCTTCTCGCACCTACCACGCACAGGATGCGTGCCGCCTCGCGCACGGCGTACACCACGCCCCGCCCCGTGCTCCCCTGCTCTCCCACCTCCTCTCCCTCTGCTCCGGCCCGGCCGCCGGCCGGCGCCGTCGCCGCCTTCCGCCGCCTCGCCCCTACTCCTCTCGGCGCCGCCACGGGTGCACGCCGTCAAGGGGGCGACGCCCACCAGGACGCGACGGAGGGCCATGCGCGCCGTGCTGGCTGCGCGCCACGGCCACCTACGCGAGCTCCACATCGGGCCCGAGTCCCTCGACCGCATCTCCGCCCTCGCGCGCCACTGCCCGCTCCTCCACGACCTCGCCTTCCTCGACGACCAACCCCGCAGCCGACGCGTCCGCCCCCGCCGCCAAGGCCACCCTCCTCTTTCTTCCCTCCCGCGCGGCTGCGACGGCACGGCGGCGGCGCATCCCGACCACGGTGGCTGCACGGCGTACGACGACGTATACAAAATCGTATACGTCGTTTTTGTATTTTTTTAAACCTAAAAAGGACCTTTTGTGGCGCATGCCCACGGTGCGCCACAGAATCTTCCTATTTCTGTGGCGCATATGCTTAGTGTGCCACATAATTAAATTTAGTGGCGACAATTCTGTGGCGCACCCAGCAAAGTTGCGGGTGCGCCACAGAATTGCAAAAACGTGCGCCACTAAAAGGCGTTTTCCTACTAGTGACGTGATGATGGAGGGTCTAATTTTGTTAGCAAGGGAAGCAAAGAATTGCTGTATGAAGCTAAACTGAATCTCTTAACAACCTATCCCTAACGTCGTGGTTACACGACTTTGAAATTACATTGTAGAATGGGTCATGTTGCCTTTTGAACCTATGCACTTAGTTCTTTGAGTCTACCCTATATTTTCATCTTGGATTCACCACCGTTCGTACTAATCTTGGATGAGTACAAGTTCGACGACCATGATTTTCTGCCAAGGCTTCCGCAGCCCTTACGTTCAGCTTGATGCTCAATTGTACTCTCATCTTTCTATCTATTTGCCGTTTTTGAAGTTTGTCAAAACATGGAACTTTAAAATCATGGTCGTCATTGATGAACTTCCAACAGAGATGATTTCGGGATGCCGGGGGTGAGGTTCGTGCTTGCCACCATGCCCCAAAGGGTGACAAATTGTATTTGATTTTCTTTAAGCAAGACAAAAGCATTGCCATTTTCAATAATTAATGAGAAGTATTTAGAGGAACTACAGCACCATTTTGACCACTACTGGTGAAGGCCAAATAGACTACGTCTAGGATTACTCTCGCGGCATTAAACCACCCAACGGTTTAGCACCCGCCCAACACCATAGTGTCGCCTCTTCTTGTAGCTTGTCACACTGAGCATATATAGGGGCGGTGGGTGACTTGTTTCAGAAGATGCGTGTTTCTTTTCAACCAAATTTCTCATGATGCCATAGCAAGCAAAGCTAAAGCGCCTTCCTTGAGTCTCTTCTTGTGGATCACCTCAAGCCACCAATCTTTGACGTTCGCGAACCCAACCCAATCATTCGGAGCAAGATCAGAGAGACCTAACCATGTCTTCAAAGATGCCCAACCCAATTGTATTTGATTTGTACACTATAAGGTATCGTACATCGCGTTAGAGTGTCCTCTCTGTCATTAGGTCAATGTCAAAAAAGATCTTCTGACGTTGTCTTCCGCACTCCCTCTATGCTTAAATCTTGCTTAAATCTTGGCTCTGCCCCTGCTGCTTATAGTGGAAGAATTATTACAATATAAATGAAGGGAGTTCACATGAGCCCAAATGCTGAGAGTGTCATTCACAACTGATGAACTGCAATTACACCTTAGGGGCGCGTTTGGTAGCTTGCAGCCAGCCGGGCCAGGCCCGCTGGCTGCAGAACCAGGCTGGTTGTTTGCTTGCCTGCAGCCTAGTTTTTGCATAGCGCGCTTCTTAAAGCAGGCTCGGGCCAGGCCCAGTGACAACGGCCGAATCGGCCGTTTCCATGGAGCCATGCCCGTTCCTCTTCTCTCTCTTCTCCCCTCGTGCAGAATCCCCATCCCGCCTGCAGCCGCGGCGCGCGATTTGGAGATGGCGGGAGCTCGCGTGGTGCAGCCGAAAACTCGGCGGGAGAGTTTGCGTCACCTCCCGCCCAAAACCCTCCCCTATATACACCCTCTACTCTCACCGCCACTCGGAGTCCACCATTTTCATCAGTTCGAGGTCTTCGGTCGGAGCTCGCATGTAAGTGGAGGCGGCAGTCTTCATCGGCAGCCAGCAGCGGAGCGGCGGTGGCACCCTCGTCGGCACGGAGTGACCTCGTCTTCGTTCGTCCGCATCCATGGCTGTAAGTTCCGAAACCCTGGCTACCATAGAATGTTCTAGATCTGAGCTGTGTTTGAGGTCTGCTCTGATGTATGTATGATCCATGCTTGTAGCTGAGGAGTTAGGATGTGTAGATCTGTTAGATTCCATCTAGATTCTCACATGTGGCCATGCTCTCTAGATCTGTTAGATTCGATGTCACTTCATTAGTTCATACACATGCTTGTCTTTGCTTACGGGGTTCACAATGTTAGATCTGGTAGGCTCATAAGGTCTGTTATCGTGCTCGATGTAGGAGATGAAGAACGAGGATTTTAGTATGTCACTTGTACCAATTGGGGACTCCCAAATCCCATCCTCGTATGTTGAGGACTCTCAGCCCATGGAGGACTTCGGCCAGACCGACAGCACATACGGTGCCGTTAGTTGCAACGTTGAACCAGCAGATTGCGAAGAACAAGGCCCAGGCCAAGGCAACCATGAAATGGCTGCCTTTCATGTCAACCTTCGTGCTCAAGCACATGACCACTCTCATCAGGACATGGGTTAGGACAGACAAGGATTTCAAAGAGGTGCATCTGAAAGCTTGTGCTAAGGCTCTCTTTGCCCACTGTGGGGCAGAGGTGACCTCAGCTCAGGTGTACAACCACCTGAAGAAGTGGAGGCTGAGGTGGGTACAGGTGAGCAAGCTCAGAGATTTGAGCGGCGCTCAATGGTGTGAGGAGACCCACACCATCATCCTTGAGGAGGCACACTACACAGGCCACATCATGGTGAGCACCTGTGCACTAACAGTGGGTTCTTTTCAAACTTGTACTAACCATCCTGCTCTAACACACTCATCTTCCAATCGTAGGATCACCCCAAGGATGCTGAGTTTCCTAACAAGCCTATTCTGAACTACCCACAGATGCAAACCATCTTCTCCTTTGGTTTGGCCACCGGCAAGTATGCCATGGGGTCAGGTAATCCCCTTGGCACTCCTCAGCCGGAGGACGCCGACACGCGGGAGTCTGACACCATGATCCTTATGCTTCGGTTGATGTTGTTCATGTGTCTAGTTATGATGATATGTTCTATCCCTTCATCCTTGTGTCATTTGCAGATGAACTGGTACGTTGTGTATAGGGGAAGGAGTCCAGGAGTGTACAATTCTTGGCGGAGCTGCCAAGAACAGGTGGCAGGGTACTCCAACAACAGCTATCAAGGGTTCGAGACTTTGCAAGAGGCTCAGGCGAACTACATGAACTATCTGAACACCATCCCCCTTGGAGATCACAGCGTGATAGAACATCAGGTCATTGCTCAGGCCATACCCAACGCGGGTAATCAAGTGGGTAATCAAGTGGTAGGTTCTAGGATGAAGGACTTCATAATCATCGTCCTAGTTGTGGTGATTGTTAAACTCCTTCTGTTCTAGTGTATGATCATCGTAGTGTATGATCATTGTAGTAGTGTATGATCATGGTATGGTAATCTCACCATGTTTGAACTGTGGTAACCGTAGCAGGCTGCTTGCAAGCAATCAAACAATGTCCCTTTGTTTAAGCGCAGCCGAAGAGCCCAGATTAGATCGAACTAAACAAAGGGCTTATGTTTTGTCATCTCATGCGACTAACTCGGCTGCAGGCTACCTAACATGAGCATCATCTTGGCTCCTGGCCGTTTTTCTGTGGCCATGCTCTCCAGGGCATGCCCCCAAGAAAACGAGATGCTCTACCAAACAGGCCCTAGAAGTTAACAATACATTGGTCTGACATGAATACAACAAACGATCAAATTGTAACAACATTCGCAAAAAAAAAAGTACAACTAACAAGAAAAAGATTTTAACTCCTCCCATCCTGCATGCTAAGTAACCTATGTGTAAATGTACATACATACACAAATGCATACACGCGTTGCGCACTGTTGCTGCTAACATACTTATACTGGTACAAAAGAATTAAGCAGTCGATAGATGGATCTATTACTCACTCGAACGAATCATGGGGGCTCCCTCGGCTCGACCATGGGATGATAGATTGAAAATGGGTTTAGGGTTTTGTGCGTGGGTCTAAAGCCCCGCACAGTCTCCACTTTATATAGGCATGATCAATACAGATACAAGCGTATACGACTCGTATACGTGATACAAGACAGATGGAGTTAGAGTCTAATTACAATTCTAACACTCCCCCACAATCTAAACTGCTACATACAAGGTTGAGATTGGACTTAAATCTATCTAACATCTGTCGAGTGGCTGGTTTAGTAAGAACATCAGCCAGTTGATCACGCGTGGAGATGAACCTGACATCCAAGTCACCGTCTGCTACTCGTTCTCGCACAAAATGGAAATCTATCTCAATGTGCTTGGTTCGAGCATGAAAGACTGGATTCGCCGTCAGGTAAGTTGCCCCAAGATTATCACACCACAATATGGGGTACGCTGCCGAGATACACCAAGCTCCTTGAGCAGTGAATCTACCCATATAGCTTCAGCAGCACCATTAGCCAATGCCTTATACTCTGCCTCGGTACTAGATCTCGAGACTGTGGGTTGCTTCTTAGAACTCCATGAAATAAGGTTTGCGCCAACAAACACTGCAAACCCGCTGGTGGAACGCCTGTCGTCCACACAACCTGCCCAATCAGCGTCTGTGAAAATGCTGATGACCGCCGAGGATGCCTTGTGAATACGCAAGCCAGTCGTCAATATCCCTTTGACATAGCGCAGAATCCTCTTAACAGACTCCCAATGAACGTCAGTAGGCTGAGATAGAAACTGGCAAACTTTGTTGACCGCAAATGAGATATCTGGCCGAGTGAGTGTTAAGTACTGCAGTCCTCTGACAACACTGCGATACCTGTGTGAATCATCTGAACTCAGCAAAGTACCAGAGTCTCTAGCCAAAGTCTCTGATACATCAAGTGGAGTGGTGGCAGGATTACAATTCTCCATGTTGACTCGGTGAAGGAGATCAAGCGCATACTTCCTCTGAGTCAACGTCATCCCCCCTGAATTGTAAGTGGCCTCCAATCCAAGGAAATACTCCAGGCATCCCAAATCCTTAATAGGAAAACTAGCAGAGAGTGAACGAACCAGACTGTCCACAGCCTCCGGAGTAGAACCAACAATAACAATGTCATCTACGTAGACCAACATAAAAATCTGCACACCATCACGCGAGTAGATGAAAAGTGACGTATCAGTCTTGGAGGAGATAAAACCAAGCTGATGAAGGAGCTGACTCAGCCGTGCATACCACGCACGTGGGGACTGCTTCAGACCATAAATCGACCGCTGGAGCTTGCAGACGTGAGAGGGGTACCGAACATCCTCAAAACCAGGGGGTTGCTGCATATACACATTCTCAGCCAAGAAACCATGCAGAAAGGCATTGCTGACATCAACTTGTCGAAGTGTCCAGCCACGAGATACTGCGAGAGATAGAACAAGGCGAACTGTCGCCAGCTTCACAACCGGACTAAACGTATCCCCTTAATCAATCCCGTGCTGCTGAGTAAAACCACGGGCTACCAACCTCGCCTTGTGTTTGTCAATAGACCCATCTGGACGATGCTTCGTCTTGAATATCCACTTGCTGCCAACTATATTGACGCCAGGTGGTCGCGGTACCAAAGTCCACGTGCCCGTCTGCTGCAACGCGGCAAACTTGTCTGCCATAGCTGAATGCCACGCCGGCTCGAGAAGCGCCTCTCGACGAGATGATGGGGCAGCAAAGAATGCACGTCGGCGAGGATCATACCGAACCGTACCATCAGTGTATGTCTTCTCCCGCCGAGTCTTGTCACGGTGGCGCGTTATCATCGCATGCTGCGGTGCAGCAGCTGCAGGCAGGTCAGCCGAAGACGTCGCGGCCGACGGAGCGGCAGGAGGCGATGTGGGCTGACCGGATGCGGGCGTCGCCTGCGGCCCATGGGCCGTCGCGGGAGGCTGGCTGGCCGAGGGCACCCGCAGCTCGGGCGCAGCGCCAGGGAGCGGCGCGTGCATGGCCTCCCCATGCATGTCGATCGGGGGGACGTCGATGGCCTGCTCGAGGGAGCGTCCAGGGAGGACGCCAGGCATCTGTGAAGAAACAACATCACCTTGACTCCTACCGAGAAGAAGGACCCTCCTCGTGGTTTTGTCCTTTACACAGAAAAATTTACGGTGAAACTCAACAAACACGTTATTGTCATAAACGAGACGATAAACGGAGAGGAGACTTAGACGAGCATCAGGCACATGAAGAATATTTTTAAGATGAAGTGATGAACCAGCTAAAAGTGAATGACCAATATGCGAAATTGACAAACCTGCACCATTGGCCACCTGCACCTGATCCTTTCCACCGTAGCGCTCGAAGGCCTGAAGACGAGCCAGCTCGTTGGTCAGGTGGTCTGTCGTCCCTGAATCCATGATCCAGGGGTTGTTGTTGTAGTTTGTCGTAGCAGCGTTGCCTCCACGCTGCTGCGGTGGCTGATAGTTGGAGTCGATCCACTTGCGGCAGTCCTTAGATACATGCCCCCAGTTGTTGCAAAGCTGACAACGTGGCCTCCAGCGGCGCTGCCCGCCGTTCCCGCCGCCATTGCGGCTGTTGTTGTTGTGGCGGCCGTCGTTCCAGCCGCCGTTGCGGCCGTAGCCGCCATTGCCTCCATTGCCGCCACCATTGCGGCCGTCATTTCGGCCGTAGCCACCATCATTTCGGCCGTAGCCGCCGCCATCATTGCGACCACCGTCGTTGCGGCCGTAGCCGCCGTTGCGGGGCTGCCCCTGCTGGCCATCATTGCCGGAGGGGCGGTAGGAGGATCCACCGCCGTGATAGGCGGGGTTGGGGCGCATAGCCGCGTTGACGGAGGAGGTCCACCCCTCGGCGTGCGCCTGCTGCGCTTGGAGAGACTCGAAGGAGAGCACGTTCGAGTAGAAGGTGGCGTAGGAGACTGACTCGGCGTTGCTGCCGAGGGTGAGGGGTGCGGTGACGGAGTTGTAGGCAGATCCGAGCCCGATGACGATGTAGTCGACGAGCTCGTCATCGGTGATGGGGACACCGGCTGCAGCCATGGCATCGGCGAACGACTTCATCTTGTGCATGTAAGCCGCGGCGGAGAGATCTTCCTTGCGCGTCGACACTAGTTGACGGCGGATGTGGCGGACATTAGCGCGACTCTGGGTGCCGTAGAGGTCATGGACGCCTTTCCAAACCGAAGCAGCGGTTTTGCAACCGATGAGCTGGTTGGCGATGTCGGGCTCCATGGAGCCGAGGAGAAGCCCGATGACGCGCTGGTCCTGAGTCCACCAGCGCTCGTACTCGGGATTGGCCATCGTCGCGGCCTTGTCACCCTCTCCCGTGGTGATGGTCTTCTCGGGCGCCGCGACAGAAACGTCGAGGTGGCGGTGAAGGCTGGCGCCGGAGAGATTGGGGAGGATGATGCCCTTCCAGAGGTTGAAGTTTCCTGCCTCCAGACGAACGGCGGTCGTAGAGACCCCGGTGGAGACGGACGCGGTCGAGGAAGAGGCGATGGCCCGACGGCGGTGGAGGGCGGACGTCGTCATCGCGGCGCGCGGAGGAGGAGCTCTCGGCGGCGGCGATGTGGAGGATCTCGCAGCGGCGGCGGACGGGGCACGCGGCGGCTGCGGGCTCTGATACCAAGATTGAAAACGGGTTTAGGGTTTTGTGCGTGGGTCTAAAGCCCCGCACGGTCTCCACTTTATATAGGCGTGATCAATACAGATACAAGCGTATACGACTCGTATACGTGAAACAAGACAGATGGAGTTAGAGTCTAATTACAATTCTAACAATGATCACTCACGGCTCGAGCTTGACGGATTCGTACTCGCCGTCCTCCTCTGTCTTGCCGCCGTCGTCGCCGTGCTTCGTCTCTGCGAGCGCGATGCCGCTGCCGTCTTCGGCCCTGGGGCTCCCCGACGGCGACCCCTCGTGCTTTGATTTTTCCGCCGGCTTCTTCTTGACGCCGGCGCGCCAGCTCTTGAGCGCCTTGGAGGTCTGGTCGTCGAAGATGGACTGCTTCATCGTGGACCCCATCTGCGACACCAGCGCGTACAGCGGCAGCGTCACGTAGCTGCACAGAACCTGCACCACCGCCCTGCCAACAAAAATCCATCCATCAGTTTCGCAATTCGCAAGCAAATCAGATAGATTGGGTCTGTTCGTTTACCCGAGGCAGAGGCGCGCGAAGACGAACTTCTTGGAATCGTTGAAGCAGGAGTCCATCCCGTACTCATACTACGCATCATCATTCGAATTATTATCAGCCAGGCAGTCGATCGAGAATGCAGAGATGACAATACGTGGGAAAGCGGTTAGATTACCAGGATCCAGAGGAAGTAGATGATCTGGAAGCCATTCTGGAAGAGCGTGAAGTGGATGAGGAAGAGGATGAAGGTGGGGCGGCTGAACCAGAAGTAGCTGTCGCTGACCTGCACCAGCGGGATCCCCTGGATCACCGCGTGCCGCTCAGTGATGTCGATCGCCATGCGGCAGATGATCCCCTGCAGCTTCGTGCCCACCGACAGGATGATCTGCAGCCATCAACCCAGACATATATAGCAAGAGCATCATCATTTTTTTTCATATTGCAAATCAGTCGATTGATGAGCAGGTTCAAAACTTCAAATTTCACTTACCACCAGGGGCATTATGGAAATCCAGAGCATGGTGTGCAATCCTGAAATTGATAGACATCACGTTAGTGTCAAGAGGAAATCAAGCTGTGCCTTGCTCAACGGATGTAATTAGCTGAACCACTCACCGCTGATGTTGATGAGCAAGAAGATCAGCGCTGATGCCCACAGGGTAGGGCTGCAAACAAATAAATCTAAGACAAGAGCAAGGGGGAAGTATGTTGTAATTAGTAACAGATTAATTCATGGAGTTTTGTTGGTGCACCTGATCCGACGATGACCTTGAAATCGTCCTCGAGCGACCTCTTGATGTACTTCTGGAAATCAAACTTGCTTCCAGGGGCCAAATGGACCTGCAACAGCAAGAACCTGATTAGCCTCATTCTGGCTGCACCCAAGTGATGAAGAATTTCTAGGTGAGACTAATCAATACTACTGGTTGCTGCCTTTAGAACTTACGTTGACGAAGCTGTGGCGCAGTGCGCAGTAGTCGGCCCTCCGGACCGATCTGAAGAACTGCCTGAAGAAGTTGCTCTGCGTTCAGAGTTCGATGAATCATGTCAGGTTCAGTTTGTGCCTGTGCTAGCTCTTGAGCCTCGACTCCAGCTATACTGGTCTAGTTACGTTTCAGAAAGGAAATCGTTCACTGTAATCTTACGATGTAGAAGGAGGCCGGGGTCTTGTTCAGGACGTTCATGTGCTGCCTGACGAACGATGTCTCGTGGGTAAACCTGAAGCGCGTCGGATCTGCAGCAGCAATTCCATGCGTCGCCGTTAATTCAGAGGTTGTAATAAGAAGCGAATGTGTATTTCTGAATGGACAAGCTGATGTACCGTTGGAGAACTCGTAATCTTTTCCCGCGCCTCTTTCTCCCACTCCTTCCACGCTCGTATCTGCAACATCATCAAGGATCACTTACCACTGCACACAACCAAAAACTGGAAAAGAAGATCAACTATTCATGAGATTTTCTTGAGGTACCTTGGCCCTGCCGAGTGCCATGGTGGTGGCACTGTAGCTGACATGGAACACGGCCAGGAAGAAGATGAAGATGTGCAGCTGGTGCAACGCGTTTATGGAGATGAGCGACACCTTCCCCTGCAATTTAACGAACGGGGTTTCAGGCCCAATTTGTTTGCTGTGATCTGGATATTTTTCAGAGCAATTGTTAAGATTGTGATATGTACCGGAGGGCATTTGGTTTTCATATTGGCCTCGCCGGAGAGCATCCTATGGGGGACGCTGAAGGAGGCAGCGGCGGTGAAGGGATGGACGACGAGGCTCAAGTGCTCCGGCTGTGCGTGCGCACCACCTCGGAGACCCCGGCGTTAACCCCGGCGACGCCGTGGTGGTCCTTGTTTGTCTCGGCTTCAATGGTGCTCTTCTTGAGGCGGCAGGGGAGCATGGTGTCGGCGGCCTCCTCCGTGATGCAGATCTTGATGATGTAGTTCTGCCCGAACACCAGCAGCAGCGAGATGAACCCCAGCACCATCAGCTCTGCGCACACCATTCGTGTCAGTTAATTCATGCATGGACAGACAACCATTAGTTAACCATCGGCCATCTTCTTCCTCCTCACCTGTCTTGACCTTCTCAAGGGCTTCGACCATGGCCTTCTTCTTCCTGTGCGCGAAGAACTGCATATGCTTCAAACGAACACCATGCGTGCATGTGAGCAGAGCAAACAGAGTAGCACGGACATACTACTACATTGCAAAGGCGACGTGACGGACCTCTCCGACTTTGTGGAGGCCCTTCTCGAGGAGGATGGAGATGAGGACGATGACGCCGCAGACGGAGGCGACGGCCCATGTTGGCGTCTGGTCGAGCTCCCTCGTGTTGCCGCCCCCTCCTCCCCCGCCCATGGCTGCTGCCGGCACACCCTAGCTAGCCTGGTCGTCGTCGATGCTGAATGACCCAGCGGCGCGCCGGCCGTGCGCTTTGTTCGACCCTGAGACGTCGGCCGTGATGAGAGGCGGCCGGGGAACGGGTCGAGCAAAGGAGGGACACGGTCGAGAAGGTGGTGCAGATAAACTTAACTGGAAGACGGGGTCAAGGCCTCAAGGGGGAAGAAGGAGAGGATGTCAATGGCCGATGGAGCCGGAGATTTGCCATTTTTCTTGCTGCGCGTGCGTGCATGGGGATGGGAGCAGAAAGCGCCACTCATTTGCAGACAGAGGCTGCGCGCGAAGAGTGGACGCTCCGGTCCAATAATTCTCTTCCATTTTCTTTTCCCTTCTCTTTCTTTCCTCCTATCCTGCACGTCGGATAACGAAGGACCGCTCGGTTTGGCGGAAATTCACATGCCCGCAGCTATTTTTTTTTACGGTTTCAAATTTCCCAGGGGTGCTAGTTAAGTTTTTTTTTTTTGCGACTCAAAAACTATCATTCATTAATAAACAGGCTTACAATCATTCAGAAGGCATCGAGCTAAGAAAATATGAATAAAATTAACCCAAATGCATCTCCTTCTAATCTCCGAAGCTTGCTTTGCACACAAGTGTGCACCTTCATTAGCCTCCCTACCAACAAACTTTAATTGGAAAAGTTCCATATTTTCGGTCATCTCTTCTATCATTATTGGTGCTATTTCTGAGCGTCCCAGATGCCTATCATTTCAGAGCTTGACTACATCATTTGCATCGGTCTCTATCACGACTCGAGATAAACCTCCTGCCAACGCAATTCTGGTACCATCACGGACATAATTGCTTCCATCACCACGGCATTTGCAACCTGGCCGTACCATATAGCTTGACCTCGTATCATAGTACCAGTAAGGGTGCTAGTTAAGTTCTACATTGTCGAATTTGCATCATGATTCATGCGAGCAAAAATGAGTAGCAAATTCACTACCAACTGAGATCATTTTCATTTGTAAATGACTTTGCAACTGAAAAATAAATAAAATGTTTAATTTGATTTGTGATTTGTGTTAAACATGCGTCGCATAGGTAAAAATCTGATATATCACTGGAATTTATGATCATAATTTGTTTGCCTGTTAATTTATGATCATAGATGATAATACTATCATAGGTAGAGCTATAATATAACTCATTACAAGGCAAGATGAGTTTACAATTAATAAACCGTGTATTATGTGATACCACACATATGTTACATCCATTATGACAGTAGTAACATAGACGAGAAACTAGTACCATGTTTTGAATACTAGTGTATATGATACTCCTCATTATATAATTATAGCTAAACTTAACCACTAGCAGAGTTCATCTACATGGCTTGCACTTCTCATGTGGCCCTCATCGGTATCACATCAGGTTCTTCACTTGAAGTCAGATTGGGATGATATTCAAATTGACAATGTCTCCAACAGAAAGACCTTTATATCAAGCAGTCTGTGTTGCCCAGGCTCAAAATAACAGTGAGCCTTTTATGTCACCTTCCCCTAGTTCCTTAGACCAAAACACCTGGATATTGAGTCGAGTTTCAACAATTACTCTAATTTTGATTTCCTTAGCAAAAATAAATTACATAATGCATTTGCTGGAAGAATACCTCATGACTAAAATTTAAAGGCAAACCACCTTGCCAGAACTAGATATCTTGTGTTTTTCTTGATTTTTTGTTATCTTTCGGTAGTTCAAAGTCATCAAATTACTCTAGTTGAGATCAACTTGTTGAAACATGGACCCAATATCATCGACTTACCCTAGAGAAAGAATGAAATCCACTTTATACCCCATAATTGTGCATTTTGTGCCATAGTGAAACAAAATCACAATATATAAAATGTTGAACATGGTTTTACCCCCCCCCCCCCCCCCCCACACACACACACACCATTTGGCGTTTTGCATGTTTCGTTAGAATACACCGGCGTCTTAGAAATTTATACCACATCAAAATATGTAAAGATCAGAGATCATTATCGACAACAATGTACAACCTTCCCTCCACCATCTGATACGTGCATTTTATATCATCATTTATGCAACCTTTAGTAGCATATTAGAATGTTATTGCATGTTATATCATGTTTTTACATGTTTTAGATGATTTAGGGGACTTTCATACAAAGTCCCTATTTTTGGTATTTAATTTCTGGGAGGCAGAAAACCCCTTTTCTTGTTTTTATGTTTCAGGAGTAGGAACCCAAATAATAAAAGGAAAAATACACGGAGTTTTTCATCGGAAGAAGGCAAGGAAAGAAGACCGAAGAGAGGAGAGCCACGAGGGCCAAAAGGGGGGCCCACGCGGCCCATGTACCTGGCCGCGTGGGCCCACCAAAATGGCCTCGGGCACCTCCTCGCCTGGGGCTTTTTAGCACGCCTTCGTCTCGCCCGAAAAGTACGCCCTAATTTTCCAAGTCCATCCGAGGTCGCGGCGGCGGCGAAACTCCTGATTCCCTCCGAGGGGGATCAGATCCTGCTGCTCCGGAGCTCCGGAGAAGGGGGAAATCATCGTCATCGTCATCACCTCTCCTCCTTGGCGTGGGAGGAGGCCTCTACATCATCACCCCCATCAAGACCAGCACCATCTCCATCATCATCTCCGTGATCCACTCCGTTCCCCTCAGTTTGAGAGTTGCTATACCCTAGATACTTGTCTTGTGCTACTATTCATGTTTGTGATTGAGTACTTGTCATTATTTGGTGGTGAAGTTATAATTTCAGATTGTGTTGTACCACTTATGCCACTGATTATGATCATGTTTGCACGTTGTGAGTAGTTCCCGTATGTTCCTGAGGGCATAGGATGAATTGGCAATGATTTATATATGACATGTGTTGGTATTTTGTCAAGAGTTTATCTTTTATGTGATTCTATGATGGTGTTGTGCGAACGTCGACTGCACAACACTTCACCTATATGGGCTCATAGGAGAACACCGTAGTATAATGAATTGAGGAGACTTGGGAGGACACGTAAACCTGAGACCGAGTCATGAAGTTATATTATGAGGGTATTAGTATCGGGGACCTTAGAGTGTAATGCTATGGTGGGACTTTATGTCTTAATAATTCTTGTGCAGTCATTTACTTGGCCACATGATCCATCATAAGGGGTTGTAGTTTATTTATTTAGCTATACCTAATTATGGCTCCGTCCAAAGAAGATTAAAACTTGACAAGATATTCAACGTGTTGTTTAATAAATCTCTATGCCTAGCATATCCATGCCGCCCTCGGGAACGTTTTCCACATATAAGTTACACATCACTTGAGCTTGTCCTCTTGCCACATAAGAGGATTGGGCTTTCTCTCTTTGAGAGCTTTCACTTGCTACTGTTATTGCTGCATTGCAATTATACAACCGAAAATACCAAAAACACTTGCATCTTTTATTGTTTTATTTATCAATCTTACTAACCAATACCTTCAGCTCCTCGTGGGTTCGACAACCTTTTCTAATTGAAAGGTACTACAATTGATCTCCTGCACTTGGGAGTCATCAAGATACTTTTCTGGCGCCGTTGCCGGGGAGCGTAGCGCTATTGGTAAGAAGTTTGGTAAGGAAACTTGAAAGCTGTTTTATCTCATTGTTACTATGGCATTTATGAATCGTGCCTCGCTGCATCTTGCTCTATATGAAAGTGCTTATGCCACTACTGCAAAGTGGTTGAAACTACTGTGCCTGAGATACCTAAAGTGGGATATAAAATTCCCATGGTCATGTTAAAAGAGTTATGAAAAATCCATTTACAGGGATGGAACTAAGTCTGCACGTGAACACATGGAGTTAATTGAAGACATATGTGGTTTATTTAGACTTCCTGGTATTTCTGAGGATCAGGTAAAAAGGAAGTTACTATATTTGTCTTTATCTGGTAATGCTCGTGATTGGTACAGGTCTCTGGATGAAGAGTGTATTGAATGGAATATCTTGAGGAAGGTTTTCTTTCTTAAATATTTTACTCCTAAAGAAGCTTATGAGAACCGCTGCTATATATTCAATTTCTGGCCACATCTGGGAGAGAGTATTACTCAAGCTTGGGGGAGGTTAAAGGAACTCCTTCGCAAGAATCCTTGTCATGATCTTACAAGGAAACTTATATTGATAAACTTTTATGTGAGGCTACCTATGAAGCACAAGGAATTCTGGATAATTCATCTGGTGGAAGTTTTACAATAATACTGAAGAAGAAGCATGGAATTTATTGGAGACTATTTCTGAAAATACTACATTGGGATCTTGATAAAGGTAATGAGCCTATTTTGATTATGGATATTCATGTGTAGAGAATTTCTCTACTTCTATCTGTTTAAAAATCTGAGTGATACTTTAATCTTGATCCTTATGTTATAATTGAAATAGCTAAATTTTGCTGATCATATCTGTGTTCCAAAAGTGGTTTGAAGTTTATGTTGAACCTGTTAAACAATCTATTGTTGTTCCTAAAGTTATTAAACAGGTTGAACCGTGTCATCTGTGACAATTGAGGAGTATGTTGAACCACCTCCTATCCAAACCAAGTTAAGGAGAATTTACTTATTGCTGTTACTAACAAAGTAAAGAAGATGTTCTCAGCCTTATGAACAGGTGGAAGTCAACACTCAAATTTCTGTTATCAAGCAACTTAAATGAAGAAGACCCTGTTGATGTTTATCTATGTGAAGATGCTACTAAAGTCATCAAAGGTAATTCGGCCAAGTTGGGAAACCTGTTATATCATGCTCTATTGGGACTTCAAGTTATCATGGTCTATGTGATATTGGAGCAAGTATTAGTGTCATTCCATATTCTCTTTATCTTGAAATCAAGCCTGATATTGATCCTATTGTTATGGAAGAGACAGGTATGACAATTCAACTTGCTAATAAAGATTATATTAGTCCATTTGGAATTGTTAGAGATGTTGAAGTATTGGTTGGCAAAATAAAATATCCTGCTGATTTTATTGTGCTTGGTTGTCCTCAAGATTCATTTTGTCCTATCATTTTTGGTAGACCTTTCTTACTACTGTTGGTGCTGAAATTAATTTGCTAAAGAGAAAGTGTTTATTAAATGTGCTGGTGAAAACTTGAATTCAACTTTTCCAAATTTGCTGATAAACATGTTGTGAAAGAGCCAATTTCTGAAGATATAATTGAAACTCTTGCTCATATAGCTGTAGCTTCAACAGATGTTGTAGAACGTTATATGCTTAATCAAGATGAACCATTTAATGATGAGGAAAAAGAGGCTTTGGAACAAATATTATGGCAACAACCACCACAATTACAATTGCATATCCCACCTGATAATTTAGGAGTGCTACCACCACCTAAAGGGGATCCTAGTTTTGAATTAAAACCTTTGCCTGCAAATCTGAAATATGCATATTTGGATGAGAAGAGCATATATCCTGTCATTATTAGTGCTAACCTTTCAGCTGAAGAAGAAGAGAAATTACTTGATGTGCTAAAAGCTCACCGACCAGCCATTGGATACTCTCTTGATGATCTTAAAGGTATAAGCCCAGCTCTATGTATGCATAAAATTAATTTGGAGGAGATGCAAAACCTGTTGTTGATTATCAACGCCGTCTCCATCCAAAAATGAAAGAAGTGGTAAGAAAGAGGTAATAAGACTTATTGAAGCTGGTATCATTTATCCTATAGCTGATAGTAAGTGGGTTAGTCCTGTTCATTGTGTTCCTAAAAAGGGTGGAATGACTGTTGTTCCAAATGATGAGGATGAACTTGTGGCTCAACGTACTGTTGTTGGTTATAGGATGTGTATTGATTTCAGAAAATTAAAAAAGCAACTCGAAAAGATCATTATCCATTGCCATTTATTGATCAAATGTTAGAAAGGTTATCTAAACACTCTCACTTTTGCTATCTAGATGGTTATTCAGGTTTCTCACAAATTCCTGTCCATAAGGATGATCAAGAAAAGACCACTTTTACTTGCCCATATGGTACATTTGCTTATAGGAGAATGCCATTCGGTTTATGTAATGCTCCTGCTACTTTTCAAAGATGCATGAATGCTATATTTGCTGATTATATTGAAAAGATAATGGAAGTTTTTATGGATGATTTTTCTGTGTATGGTACTTCCTTCGATAATTGCTTGTTCAACCTTAACAAAGTTTTGCAGCGTTGTGAAGACCAACACTTAGTTCTTAATTGGGAGAAGTGTCACTTCATGGTTACTGAAGGTATTGTTCTTGGGCATAAGATTTCTGGAAAGGAATAGAAGTTGATCCAGCAAAGATAGAAGCTATTGAAAAGCTACCATACCCAAGGGACATCAAAGGTATAAGAAGTTTTCTTGGGCATGCAGGTTTTTACCGTAGGTTTATTAAAGATTTCTCCAAAATATCAAAACCTCTAACCAATCTTTTGCAAAAGGATGTTCCTTTCTCTTTTAATGATGATTGCATTGAGTCCTTTAATATTTTGAAGAATGCTTTAATAAGTGCTCCTATTATTCAACCTCCTGATTGGAAATTGCCTTTTGAAATTATGTGTGATGCTAGTGATTATGCAGTTGGGGCTGTTTTGGGCCAACGTGTTGATAAGAAACTGAATGTTATTATTATGCTAGTAGAACACTTGATGCTGCTCAAAGAATTATGCTACAACTGAAAAGAATTTTTAGCAGTGCTATTTGCTTGTGACAAGTTTAGACCTTATATTACTGATTCAAAAGTCACATTGCATACTGATCATTCTGCTATTAAATACTTGATGCATAAGAAAGATGCTAAGCCTAGATTAATAAGATGGGTACTTTATTGCAAGAATTTGATTTACACATTGTTGATAGGAAAGGGGAAGATAATCAAGTAGCTGATCATCTTCTAGATGGAAAATATACCTGATGATCCTATTCCTATTAATGATAGCTTTGTTAATGAACAACTTGCAATTGTTAATGTTTCTAGTGCTAAAGTTGCATCTCCTTGGTTTGCCAACTATGCAAATTTTATTGTTGGTAAAGTTTTACCTCCACACTTCACTTTCAACAAAGAAAGAAATTCTTTTATGATCTTAGACATTATTTTTGGGATGATCCTTTCCTTTATAAGAAAAGTGTGGATGGTATTATTAGACGTTGTGTACCTGAGCATGAACAACAGGCTATTATAAGAGATTGTCATGACAGTCCCTATGGAGGGCATCATGCAGGAGATCGCACAGGAGCAAAGGTATTACAATCTGGTTTCTATTGGCCTACTTTATTTAAGGATTGTGCTGAATATGTTAAATCTTGTGATAAATGTCAAAGAGTAGGAAATATTGGTAGGAGAAATGAAATGCCTATGAATTATTCTTGCCACTTGAGCCATTTGATGTGTGGGGTTTTGACTTTATGGGACCTTTCCCAGAATCAAAGACAAAGCATACTCACATTTTGGTTGCAGTTGACTATGTTACAAAGTGGGTGGAAGCAATTCCAACCAAAAGTGCAGATCATGCCACAGCAATGAAGATGCTCAAGGACATCATTTTCCCCAGGTTTGGTGTTCCTAGGTTTTTAATTACTGATGGTGGTTCTCATTTCTTGCATGGTGTTCTTAGAAAAACTTTGGCAAAATATGATGTTAACCATAGAATTGCATCTCCTATCATCCTCAAACAAGTGGACAAGTTGAATTAAGTAATAGGGAAATTAAACTCATTTTGGAAAAGACAGTGAATAAGTCTAGATCTGATTGGCCAACTAAAATTAATGATGCATTGTGGGCTTATAGAACTGCTTTTAAAAATCCTATGGGAATGTCTCCTTATAAAATGGTTTATGGAAAAGCTTGTCATTTACCTGTTGAATTAGAACATAAAGCTAGATGGGCTATTAAACAATTGAACTTTGATTTTAAAACTGCGGAGAAAAGAGAATTCTTGATTTAAACCTACTTGATGAATGGAGAAATGAAGCTTATGAAAGTGCTAAATGTTTAAAGAAAAGTTAAATTTGGCATGACAAGAAAATTAAGAAAAGGAATTCAAAGTAGGTGATCAAGTTTTTATACAACTCTCGTTTCAAGTTTTCTGCAGGGAAGTTGCTTCAAAGTGGCAGGGACCATTAGTGATACAGGAGGTGTACCGTTCAGGAGCTATCCGTCTTCACGGTGACATGAAAGGTAAACCTCATGTAGTCAATGGACAACGCCTTAAACCTTATATTGCAGGAAAGAGCTTCATCGGAATGGTGGAAGAGTTGAATTTACAAACACCGGAGGAGGTAATTGAGAGAAACCGTGCAGTTTCAGAAACCCTAAATCAATAGAAGGTAACTTACTGTTGGAAAGTTTCTCGGAATTGCATAATATTTTACGGAAGTCATTTTTTATGGAAATTAACGTATGGGACAAGAAAACTGGACGAAGCGGAGACCCGAGGAAGGAAAAGGGGGTCCCACGCGGCCCAGTACTGGCCGCGTGGGCCCACTCCTTTTCCCCTCGGAGTCCCTTTTCGTCTCGTTTTCGATCCCGACGCTTCGTCTTGACCTAAAAACCCTCAATATATACCCTCTCTGCCGATCTAATCTCGCACCGAGCGTTCTCGAGCGATCTTTGTTTCTGCTGTTTCTGTCTGTCAGGTTTTAGCCATGTCTTGCTCCGGATCCAACCAAGAGGGGAGAGCCTCCCAAGGAAGGTGTTGTGAACCGCTACCTCAACTCCGTGATGGCACCACCGAAGACCGTGTGCTTCAAGGAGGGCGTGATGCTCGTGGAGGAGGTGAAGGCTCCCAAGGCCACCGGCACGGTGGAGGAAAGGCTGGATGAGTTGGAGGACAAGACCTTCAGGTATGGCACTGTGGTTTACCGCAGCCTTGATGCTCATCACTTCATGAACCTGGAGCTGGAGAAGAAGGTTGAAGAGTACAAGAAAAGGCTTGAAGATCTGGAAGATAGATACAAGGACGTCATCGACAAGTGGGAGAAGTTCCAATGCTTCATGTGGGATGTAGAGAACCAGAACTGCGAATATGAAGAACGCTTCAAGAAGATTGCAGCAGCCGCCACCCTCAGGTATAATGATCCACCTACATCTTTCCGTGATGGAAGGCCTTTCCCATGGAAGATGGCTGAATGGGAGGAAGAATATGAGAAGGAGGAGGCTGCAGCAAAAGAGAGTCTGGAGAACGTCAAGCTTGGGGGAGTTCCACCTAGTCTTTCTCTACTATCTATCATATCTATCTAGTCATGGTGTTTTGCTTTTATCGTTTAGTTATCAATATCTCTTAGGCGTGTGTGAGCTCATGGAGCATTATCATGTATCTCTATCTTATGGTTTATCAATGAATATTAAAGTATGGTGTCATCCATGATTCTCTTGTTTGGAGATTTATGGGTAACACTCATGCAAATGAGCGTGGCATATTTAGAGTTTCAATCACATCTTGCCTTGAAATTAATTAACTTGAGTATGTTGGACAATTGTAGAATTATCTCATATAAATAAGTAAAAAGTCAAATGACTTGGAATTAATAGTTTGAGTTGAGATATTGTCTTGTAGGATAAAAGTTGAGAAGGATAATGAAAAGGATATAAAACACTCTTGTTAGACTCTAGTATCTTTTGAGCAAATTAATGATCATGGATATTTCAATACTTATGCTCTTGAATGTGATGAAAGGAAGGCACCTGAAATTTCAGTTAGCCATGGAAAGTGTAAGATAAAGGTTGTATGGAGCATAGGAACTTGATTGAGATATCCATGACTAAAGTTTGCACTAGTTACTAGAAGCAAGGTGATAACAATTTTTATATCTATCTCTTTTCATTTGTCTTCTTTGAACTTGTTATCCAATGAGAGTTTATCTTGTCTTTAAATTTCAGCAAAGTATAAAAGATTATAATGCTTGCCATAAAGAGCAAAAGCATGTGAAAAACAATATGATTCGATTGTCCAACATACAATGGTTATTTGCTTTCAAAAGTAAGGGGTGATTGCTAGAGTTCTACTTATGTTGCCCTCATATGCATGAGTTTTGTCATTAATCTTATCTTGCAATTGAATATGATGATGATACAATGCTCGTATTTATTTATCAACCATAAGTCCATTGATGCATGTAATGATCTATGTCCTTACTTACTCGAGGACGAGTAAAGGTTTAAGCTTGGGGGAGTTGATACGTGCATTTTATATCATCATTTATAACCTTTAGTATCATATTAGAATGTTATATGCATGTTATATCAATGTTTTACATGTTTTAGATGATTTAGGGGACTTTCATACAAAGTCCCTATTTTTGGTATTTAATTTCTGGGAGGCAGAAAACCCCTTTTCTTGTTTTATTGTTTCAGGAGTTTTAGGAACCCAAATAATAAAAGGAAAAATACCACGGAGGTTTTTCATCGGAAGGAAGTCAATGGAAAGGAGACCAAAGAGAGGAGAGCCATGATACGTCCATTTTGCATCACTATTTTATATCATAATTTACTGTTATTCATTGATATATTTCATATTTAGAGATGATACTTATGTTATTTACCTATTTTGCATGTTTCAGGATTATTGGAGAATTATTCACCGAGTCAGGATTCTGCTCGAAAAAGCACCATCAAGATACAATATTTCTGAAGATCAACAATTGAAGGAAATTATACAGAAGCTCCTATTTTGTCAGATGCCGGAGGGAGCCAAAAGGGGAGGCCAAGGTGGGACACCATGGGCCCTCCCCACCCCATGGCGCGACCCCCTAGGCTGGCGCCTCCATGTGGGGAGGGAGCCCAAGCCCACCTCAGTCAACGCCCCTTCGTGTACTTCACCCCCTGGAAACCCTAACACCTGACAGAGCGTCGAGGAAATATTCCGCCGCCTCCACGAGGCAGAAAACACTAGAGAGAGAAAAGCTCTCCGGCAGGGAGAAATCTGCCGGGGAAATTCCTTCCCGGAGGGGGGAAATCGTCGCCATCATCGTCGTCATCGAGCTGGACTTCATTGGGATCATCATCACCATCATCTCCACCACCGACACCGTCATCTCCGCCGCTCCACTCCGTTCCGCTGTAACATCTAGGGTTGAATCTTGTGTATTTCATAGTGGAAACTTTCCCGTGTTAATTACTCCTTGTAGTTGATGCTATTGAGTGAAACCGTTGAATTAAGGTTTATGTCCAGATTGTTATTCATCATTATATCACCTCTGATCATGATCTATATGATGTCTTGTGAGTAGTTCGTTTAGTTCTTGAGGACATGGGAGAAGTCTAAATGTTAGTAGTGAACTATGTTGAGTAATATTTAATGGTTTGATATTTAAGTTGTGTTGTTATTCTTCTAGTGGTGTCATGTGAATGTCGACTACATGACACTTCACCTTTTTGGGCCTAGGGGAATGCATTGTGTATTCGTTTGTCAATTGTGGGGTTGCCGGAGTGACAGCAACCTGAACCCCCGTTGGTATATCGATGCATGAGGGATAGCAGGATCTCAGAGTTTAAGGCTGTGGTTAGATTTATCTTAATTACTTTCCTGTATTTGCGGATGCTTGCAAGGGTATAATCACAAGTATGTATTAGTCCTAGGAAGGGCAGTGCATTAGCATAGGTTCACCCACACAACATTTATCAAAACAATGAAGATTAATCAACTATATGAAGCGAAAGCACTAGACTAAATTCTCGTGTGTCCTCAAGAACGTTTGGTCATCATAAGTAAACCAACCGGCTTGTCCTTTGCTGTAGAAAGGATTGGGTCACTTGCTGCAATTATTATTACTGCATTTTACTTACTTGTATTTTATTTATCAGCTATATCAAAAACCCCTAAAAACTTGTCTGTGAGTATTTACAGTGAATCCTTCATCGAAACTGCTTGTCAACACCTTCTGCTCCTTGTTGGGTTCGACACTCTTATTTATCGAAAGTACTACGATACACCCCCCTATACTTGTGGGTCATCAAGCCACGAGGGCCAAAAGAGGGGGGGCCACGCGGCCCATGTACCTGGCCGCGTGGGGCCACCAAAATCGTCCTCGGGCACCTCCTCGCCTGGGGCTTTTTAGCAACGCCTTCGTCTCGCCCGAAAAGCTACGCTCTAATTTTCCCTAGTCCATCCGAGGTCGCGGCGGCGGCGAAACTCCTGATTCCCTCCGAGGGGGATCAGATCCTGCTGCCCCGGAGCTCCGGAGAGGGGGAAATCATCGTCATCGTCATCACCTCTCCTCCTTGGCGTGGGAGGAGGCCTCTACATCATCACCCCCATCAATACCAGCACCATCTCCATCATCATCTCCGTGATCCACTCTGTTCCCCTCATAGTTTGAGAGTTGATATACCCTAGATACTTGTCTTATGCTACTGATAACCCCCAAGAGCAAGGGATCACTGTAGCACCTCTCAATGTGGAAGTAAGGTATCGATCCGCAGGAGCAAGAAGGAAAAGTTATCTATTCCCTACAACTAAAGTGTCACAAGTTTTAGTTGATTATGCACTAAACAAGTTTGGAGAACAAGGTGGTTGATGGATGGAAGTTCGATGTAGCAAAACAAGAATGTAAAAGTGTCCCAATCCTCTTCAACGCAAGAGGACAAGACAAAGGTTTTCTCTTCTAGGAACAATGGACATGGGTTCATGGGTTCACTTAATCCTCTCTCTCATCTATGGTGATTATCATGTTATAGATAAAGTACACACAATTGTCATGTTTTAATGGTAGCTTTTATGACAGCTATATGTCCTAAAACACATAGTTGAAAGAAATATTCATTTGTGTTGCTAGGTCACCCTCGTAAGGCTAGCGTGGTTGGTCTCACTCCCACATCATACTCTTTCTTTTTACCCCCAGATAAAGGATGTTGGGCGGTACTGTGTCACTCAATACCTACGCCGTGTCACATCGGCCATCCCGTACCTACATACATCATACTTCTTAATGGACAATATTCTAAACACAAGTGCAATGATTTATATTTCGTGTGTGTGATCACAACTCTCTCATCTATCTACACTTGGTGGTGTCAATCACCTCATGACAATGATAAACAAGGCATTATGAATAAATCAAATCATCACATGCATCATAAAATATCTCCAAAGTATGACAAATCACAAAAGTTCCAACACAACGGTAAATGCATAACAAATCATCTCATACCACAATATTCACCACAAAGGTATTACATAGATGACCGTAATCATGTTTAGCAGCTCATACGGTACTAATTAGTGAACCTCAAGAGAGGAGAGATACATAAGTTACCACCACAAACCCAAGTCCGGGGGGACTACTCCCCCTTCATCATGGCGATGATGGTGGAGAAGTTCTTGCTGTAGATGTTGATGATGAACACGCCGGAGGGGGGGTGGAGCCCTCCGGAGGTGACTCCGGCGGCGTTTCCCCCCTCCAATCTTCTCCGGCGGCAGCCTTCTGACTCTCTGTTTCGTGGTTCTGTGTTTCTCCGCTGCCTCCTTCCAGAGAACGGCGTGGGACCTTTATTATAGGCGTTTTTAGGTCAAGACGGAGTCGGTGGAGCAAAGATCAACGGCAACGGAGCCTCGAGGGCTAGATGGGTGGGTCCCACGCGGCCTGGTACTGTGGCTGCGTGGGCCCCCTCTTTTGGCCCTCGGGCCTCCGTTTGATCGCTTCCTTCGCCCACAGGTCTTCTTCCTTCCAAAAAATGACGCCCCTAAATTTGCAGGTGATTTGGACGACGTTTGGGTCCCTGAAACATTAAAATACGAAACTAGGGTTTTCTGCTTGTGCAGGGTTAATTCCATAAAAATAGGAAATCATTAAGATATTTCCAAAATCATGATAAAACATTGATATAACCCTTATATGATGCAAATATGATTGGAATATGAGTGAATAAAGTGCAAAGTTCATGTATGCATTTTACATGCATCAACATCCCCAAGCTTAACCCATGCTCGTCCTCGAGTATGAAGGTGATAAAACTAACATGGACTTTGCAATTTAATACTGACAATGGATATCAAAGATGATTACAATTGCTACATAAAGTCAAATGATTCATTCTTCAAAGAGTAGCAATATGCAAGACAGTTTATGAAGTGATATCAAGTATTCAAGACAAGGATGTTCATTGATAGCTCACAAAGTGTAACATAGAAGCAAGTAATATGGACCACATGCATGCATAATGATAAGCAAGAACATCCTACAATGGTCATAGAGTGTAGATGAAAATCTGAATATGAAAGGTGTACACTTTGGAAAGATGTATATGTGAGTAGAGGTAAAAGCATGCATAAGTTTCATCCAACTTCCAAACTCTTCTACTTAAGTTAATGATTGCAATATGGTATTCATTGGTGTCAAGCTCTCATTGCCCCTATCATAGCATCTTGAATGATTAAGGTTAAAGTGAAAGCAAATATGAGTAGTGTGCTTGACAAAGTTTAGGTTGAATGTCTCATGCCCCTTGAATACAAGTACTTACACCATGTTTACTCAACTTGGGAAACAAAGCAAGTTCAATTAAATATCATTGTAAGTATAATAGTATCATCAAGAGCGTCAACTGGGGTACCTCTTGTCCCAAGATATGGAACAAGCCCATATCAAAATGACAAGACAAACAAACAAAATGAACTATCTCAACACCCTTTTTATTTACCATAGGAATAGCTTTTTATTGCAAGGTGTATCACAGAAGGTTCACCATAGTATGTAAGTAAATTTCCACCATGAATGATGCATGGCTTAGATTAGTGGCCCAGGCGTCTCTCTAACCATTTACACAAACTCATTTAAACTTACTCTATCTCCAAATTTATTTCAACATGATAAGCATCCATAGACAAAAGCACATGATATCAACTAAATGAAATGAAGAGCGTGTTGAAAGCTTGCCATGTGACAGCACATATGAGCTAACTTCCAACCCAAAACATTTATCAAGCCACTAACATCATAATCTTAATCACAATGTGTCATGTTTTATTAATGCAATAAAGGTACATTGTGCATCAAGTTCGTGAGAGCTATATAACCAACTTTTTTCTATGGCAATCAATAACATAAACATTTTCATTCAGAGGTAAGATAACACAAACATCATGTTAAACATACTCGGAATAGCATAAAGCCAATAGGTAGATATGGTGAACTCACTGGAATAACTTTGGTTGAAGGTGTTGGAAACAGGTTTTCACTTGTTGGAGTTTTTGGGCTAGCAAAAGGGAGAAAATTGACCATCTAGATGCATGCATGAGTGTCCATAGAACTAACTAATCCATGTTAAACCAAGTAAAATAACAATCAGCACCAAAACATGAATAAGTGATAGCTCCTCAAAAAGAATTTGCAAACTACTACTCATAAACAAGCTCATGAATCATGCAACTATATGTATCATTAAAAATCAACTCAAACATCCCTTTTCCCAATCTTATAAAAGCATCCAACATATTTCAACCCATATTTCCAGTAGCT
The DNA here is from genome assembly GCA_947311845.1 of Poa pratensis. NCBI lineage: Eukaryota > Viridiplantae > Streptophyta > Magnoliopsida > Poales > Poaceae > Poa > Poa pratensis. The sequence continues at coordinate 86,817,446 of CAMZMU010000027.1, forward strand.
CTCCCATATAAATGATAGTGTGGTGGTCTCTCAAAACAAAAATCAAACCAAAACAAAACAAAAAGACGCTCCAAGTTTATGCGATAAAGTGTTTCGATCGAAAAACAGAAGTTGGACGTGTGCAAACCGAGAGTGTGTAGGTCCAGTGGGGTTGTCTTCACATCCCCAAGCTTATGGTCTTCACCATCCTTGGATAGCTCTTGGTGCATCTCCTCCAATCCCTGTGAAAAAACTTCAAAACACCGTCTCTCCCATTTCTTTTCTGTGGGGTGCATTAATAGTGATAAACAAATATGTTTCTTGCTACATATAATCCTTAAACAAAAATTCATATGAGATGTCCAGAAAGTTTATAATGTTTTATGCCTATTCATAAACTCAATTGGATAAAAAAGATTCAACTTAAAAGTTCAAAGCATGCATCAAACAAAATGGGACAGAATCTGTCCAGAAAAACAGCAGCGGCAAAACGTATTTTTCTACCCTATCAAACTTTCTCGAAAAATTCCGAAAACATTCATGCATACATAGGATGAAAAGTTGCAACTACAGTTCAAATATGAGATCATTCGGAGTTACAGAATAAGAATTAAAAATCATACCGTGCACAGATTCGTGCAGGAATAAAATCTCCGAACTCAATAAGCAACTTTTCAAACCAAATTGGTAAAACTTGGCACTTTATTAAAAACTCCAGAAACTAACTAGACACAAAATCTCTTGTTACAGCAAGAGGACACAAAGAAAAATCACACACAAAAATAACCGGGTTGCCTCCCGCAAAGCGCTTTCTTTATAGCCATATAGCTAGGCTTCTTATTTGGTATCAAGATGGTTGAAGTGAGGTGGACTGAAAATATCATATTCATCATCATAAATGGGAGACATAGTTTCATTAAACAAGTTAAAGAACCTCCCCAATCTTAGATGATTGCAAGATATAAAAGGAACCTCCCCAAGCTTAGTCTAGTGCACACAAGAATAGAAACTTAAGCGCTACGCTCCCCGACAACGGCGCCAGAAAAGTACTTGATAACCCCCAAGAGTAAGGGATCACTGTAGCACATCTCAATGTGGAAGTAAGGTATCGATCCGCAGGAGCAAGAAGGAAAAGTTATCTATTCCCTACAACTAAAATGTCACAATTTTTAGTTGATTATGCACTAAACAAGTTTGGAGAACAAGGTGGTTGATGGATGGAAGTTCGATGTGGCAAAACAAGAATGTAAAAGTGTCCCAATCCTCTTCAACGCAAGAGGACAAGACAAAGGTTTTCTCTTCTAGGAACAATGGACATGGGTTCATGGGTTCACTTAATCCTCTCTCTCATCTATGGTGATTATCATGTTATAGATAAAGTACACACAATTGTCATGTTTTAATGGTAGCTTTTATGACAGCTATATGTCCTAAAACACATAGTTGAAAGAAATATTCATTTGTGTTGCTAGGTCACCCTCGTAAGGCTAGCGTGGTTGCTCTCACTTCCACATCATACTCTTTCTTTTTACCCCCAGATAAAGGATGTTGGGCGGTACTGTGTCACTCAATACCTACGCCGTGTCACATCGGCCATCCCGTACCTACATACATCATACTTCTTAATGGATAATATTCTAAACACAAGTGCAATGATTTATATTTCGTGTGTGTGATCACAACTCTCTCATCTATCTACACTTGGTGGTGTCAATCACCTCATGACAATGATAAACAAGGCATTATGAGTAAATCAAATCATCACATGCATCATAAAATATCTCCAAAGTATGACAAATCACAAAAGCTCCAACACAACGGTAAATGCATAACAAATCATCTCATACCACAATATTCACCACAAAGGTATTACATAGATGACCGTAATCATGTTTAGCAGCTCATACAGTACTAATTAGTGAACCTCAAGAGAGGAGAGATACATAAGTTACCAGCACAAACCCAAGTCCGGGGGCTGGACTACTCCCCCTTCATCATGGCGATGATGGTGGAGAAGTTCTTGCTGTAGATGTTGATGATGAACACGCCGGAGGGGGTGGAGCCCTCCGGAGGTGACTCCGGCGGCGTTTCCCCCTCCGATCTCTCTCCGGCGGCAGCCTTCTGACTCTCTGTTTCGTGGTTCTGTGTTTCTCCGCCGCCTCCTTCTAGAGAACGTTGGGGGACCTTTTTTATAGGCGTTTTTAGCTCAAGACGGAGTTGGTGGAGCAAAGATCAACGACAACGGAGCCTCGAGGGCCAGATAGGTGGGTCCCACATGGCCTGGTACTGTGGCCGCGTGGGCCCCCCTCTTTTGGCCCTCGGGCCTCCGTTTGATCGCTTCCTTCGCCCACGGGTCTTCTTCCTTCCAAAAAATGACGCCCCTAAATTTGCAGGTGAATTGGACGACGTTTGGGTCCCTGAAACATTAAAATACAAAACTAGGGTTTTCTGCCTATGCAGGGTTAATTCCATAAAAATAGGAAATCATTAAGATATTTCCAAAATCATGATAAAACATTGATATAACCATTATATAATGCAAATATGATTGGAATATGAGTGAATAAAGTGCAAAGTTCATGTATGCATTTTACATGCATCAGCTACTATTCATGTTTGTGATTGAGTACTTGTCATTATTTGTGGGTGAAGTTATAATTTCAGATTGTGTTGTACCACTTATACCACTGATTATGATCATGTTTGCACGTTGTGAGTAGTTCCCGTATGTTCCTGAGGGCATAGGATGAATTGGCAATGATTTATACTCCCTGTTCTCTTTTAATCTACATCCTAGAAAATTTCAGACAATTTAGCCCAACATTTATTAGTACTATTTGGCCACACACTCACATGCATTTCAATTATGATATCACAAGAAACAAAGCACCTACACGGTTAACAAGGAATAATTAATGTCATGCATGCAATTTTGATTCAAATAACACTCATGGTTAGGTTAGTGGAGATGGAGTTGGATGCTAATTAATACTTACTTCAGTTACCAAGGTGCATGGCTTTATGTACGAAGGTGGGACCCATCTAGGATGTAGATTATTTCCGAACAAATAATGGGGCTAGGATGTAGAATATTTCTGAACAGAGGGAGTATATAACATGTGTTGGTATTTTGTCAAGAGTTTATCTTTTATGTGATTCTATGATGGTGTTGTGCGAACGTCGACTGCACAACACTTCACCTATATGGGCTCATAGGAGACCACCGTAGTATAATGAATTGAGAAAGACTTGGGAGGACAAGTAAACCTGAGATTGAGTCATGAAGTTATATTATGAGGGTATTAGTATCGGGGACCTTAGAGTGTAATGCTATGGTGGGACATTATGTCTTAATAACTCTTGTGCAGTCATTTACTTGGCCACATGATCCATCATAAGGGGTTGTAGTATATTTATTTAGCTATACCGAATTATGGCTCCGTCCAAAGAAGATTAAAACTTGACAAGATATTCAACGTGTTGTTTAATAAATCTCTATACCTAGCAATATCCATGCCGCCCTCGGGAACGTTTTCCACATATAAGTTACACATCACTTGAGCTTGTCCTCTTGTCACATAAGAGAATTGGGCTTTCTCTCTTTGAGAGTTTTCACTTGCTATTGTTACTTGCTGCATTGGAATTATACAACCGAAAATACCAAAAACACTTGCATCTTTTATTATTTTATTTATCAATCTTACTAACCAATACCTTCAGCTCCTCGTGGGTTCGACAACCTTTTCTAATTGAAAGGTACTACAATTGATCTCCTGCACTTGGGAGTCATCACCATCTCGTCAATTTGTGGTCATTGTCCTGGTATTTTTGACTCTCAATCATGATCTCACACCTTGCCCAACGAAAATGCATAAGAAAATGAGGGTCTAACGTTTCTAAAATGGGTACTCTAAAAGATTTTCAAAACATAGGTAATTAGTGTGACAAATACATAACTAAAGGGAAAAGGTGGAATTCACTCGAAAAACACTATCACCAGACTTTGATGATATTAGAATGAACAATTCCCTTCACGACTTAGCCTTCTTCTGGGCTAGCCAAGCCCGCGATTTTGACTTGATCTCTCTAGTTTATCTTCTCAACAAATCATCAACGAAAACCTTTTCATCATTTGCCGTGGCAAATACACAAAACACATGATCCGACAGATGACACGTAACCATTTAGGATTGTCAATCTTTAAGAGTAAACAAGTTTTGACATCAAATTGCTCTTATGTATGGTCAACTATGGTCACTCTTTCTTTCTCTCAAATAATATTCTCGAGAACGGAGTGGGAAAATCTTGCTTGACTTGCATGGGGATTCCCGATTCAGAGTAATTTTCTCGAGAACGGAGAAGAAGTGGACCTAGCATAGGTTCTAGTGAAGCTGCGACCGATTCTATCCTATGTTTGTTCATTTTTTCACCATACACACGTTGCGCTTTGGCATTTTTCATAGGAGTGTTATATAGGCTATGAGTCTAATTGAGCAAGTCTATTTCCAAGTTTGGATGGACTTGTTGGGTCCTCAAGCCAGGCCCCACCGTGGCGTTGCCTAGAGTGTCAATCAAGTGGGGCAGAGAGAAACCAAGAGCATACTTCTAGAAATCCACTTGTTTTTTATCGCATGGATGGTTTTTTTCCAGCACGTTGGCAATCCGGATGACGCGTAGGCACCCATAGAAAAAGACCAGCCGGGCATACAATACAGGCCGTCACCGACCGGTTGGTCCACACGGCGCGGCCCCGCACACAGAAACGGAAGGCCCGAGCGAGCAGCACGGAAGAAAAGGACAAGCAAAGCCGGCACGACCAACGCGGCGACGCGGTGGGGCCCGCCAAGGAAGCGAATCGTACGTACCCCAACTTCTTCCGTGTTCTCCCCTCCCGCGTAGCCCGCGGTACAACGCCACACACGCCACGCAGCCTTCGCCTTCCTCCCGCCTTCTCCGCTTCACTAAACTAGTCCGTTCATACCGCGTTCCCCATACCTATATAACACTTCGCTTCCTCACTTCCAAGCTCCAGCAATCCCCTCTCCTCTCCTCTCCCACGGTCAACTACTCCTCACTCCCAAGCTTCAGCCTTCAGCACAGCAAAGCAACGCACCGACCGCAGTCCACAGCCACGACCGACTGATCTGATCATGAGCACCTACCTCACGCCTTTCACCCCGATCCCGCCCTTCTTCGACGGCCCCGCCGCCGGCGCCGACTACGACCAGTCCTCCCTCCTCGCCTTCCTCATGAACGACGACTTCGCCACCGCGCCCGACGCCTTCTTCGCCTACGCCGACCAGACACCCGCTCCGGCCTTCTCCGCAGCGCCCTCGCCACCGATGAATCAATGCAGGAAGCGCGCTCTCGCCCCGACACCGGACGACGAGGCCGGCGCGTCGCGGCCCGCGGCTGTCAGGAGGAAGACCTCGCCGCCGCCGCCGACCTCGCCCGCCCACAGCGGCGGCGACGCGGCAGCGCCTTCAGGGCGTGGCGGCGGACGTCGCGTCTGGGTGCGCGAGCGGAGCACGGAGTGGTGGGACCGCCTCAGCGGCCCGTCCTGCCCGGACGCGGAGTTCCGGCAGGCGTTCCGCATGTCGCGCGCCACCTTCGACGCGCTCTGCGACGAGCTCGCCCCGGCCGTCGCCAAGGAGGACACCGCGCTGCGCGCCGCCATCCCTGTCCACCAGCGGGTAGCCGTCTGCCTCTGGCGCCTCGCCACGGGGGAGCCGCTCCGCGAGGTCTCGCGCCGCTTCGGCCTCGGCATCTCCACCTGCCACAACATCGTGCTCCAGGTCTGCGCCGCGCTCACCGCCGTGCTCCTGCCCAAGGCCGTGCGCTGGCCGCTCGACTCCCCCGCCGCCGCCGCGAGGTTCCAGGCCGCGTCGGGCATCCCCGGCGTCGTCGGCGCGCTCTGCACCGACCACGTACCCATCGGCCCGCCCAAGGAGAACGTCGCCGAGTACTACAACCGCCGCCTCACGGAGCGCAACAACAAGGCGTCATACTCCGTCGCCGTGCAGGCCGTCGTGGACGCCGACGGCGCCTTCACCGACGTCTGCATCGGACTCCCCGGCTCGCTCTCCGACGCCGCCGTGCTCGAGCGCTCCGCGCTGCATGCCCGCTGCGATGCCGGGATGCTCCCCGACCAGTGCCGCCTCGTCGGCGGCGCCAGCTACCCGCTCACGGACTGGATGCTCGTGCCCTACGCGCACCACAACCTCACCTGGGCGCAGCACGCCTTCAACGAGCGCGTCTCCGCAGCGCGCGCCGCAGCCCAGACCGCGTTCCAGAAGCTCAAGCTGCGCTGGCGCTGCCTGCAGCGCCGCACCGAGCCCAAGCTGCCAGACCTCCACAACATGATCGGCGCCTGCTGCGTGCTGCACAACTTCTGCGAACGCAGCGGCGAAGAGCTTGACCCCGAACTCCAGCTCGACCTTTCTGACAATGTCGACGACGTCGTCGCAGCCGACCCCGTGCGCTCCGCAGCGGCCGAGAAGGAGCGGGACAGGATCGCACACGACCTCCTCCACGGCGGACATCCCAGCGTTACATTCTTCTAGCCGTCTTTCATACACAAAAAAACATTCTTTCAGCTGTCTGTTCTTGACTAGTTTTTTCCATGAAAGCATGGAGAGAATCCTGGATCAGAACATACAGCTCTTTGGATAGGATTAGGATATTTTTTATGCATGTTCCAAGAAGGAAATGTAATGCAGGCAAGTAGGCAGTCAAATTTATTTGTAAGTATCATCACGTGGAAGGATTTTACAAGATTCATCTGTTTACATAAATAACCTTGAGTAATAATACACCAAACTGGCAACATTTACAGTGCTCGTATACCATGATATGAGTACATGTCTTGCTATCAATCTAACATCATGTGATACATCTCATTCACTTGACTGATATGTACAAGGTACAAGCAGAACTGCCTCAGACAAATCTTGCTTGCTAAACAGCAAGAACTGCAACAAGGTCTTGGGTACAGTAATATCAAGTGGTGTTCCAGTTGGAAATCGATCTCTCAGTTGTTACACTTGTGTGAATTCCAACGCGTTTCCATCCGGGTCTCGTGCAAAGATCGCTGGTCGCCCAGATTTGCTGAGTGTGTAGCTGATTCCTGGACACAGTTAAGGAGGAAAAAGGTCATGGGGTTGTCAGAGACAATGGAGGAGACCGAAATTTGCGAAACCAATTAACAGGCCGTAGTGAGAACCCAGAATATTGAAAAACATAAAGTGCAATGCAGATTAAATAAGCATTATAAAGAGAGCAGGTGAAGCGGTAATGTCAACTAAGAGAAACAAGTTGTAACATAAATCATGAGACGGCGGACATGGGTTTTCTCCTCTTATGTCAAAAGGATGGGAATGTGGCTGCCAAAGTCATGTGGACGTTATAAGTTTAGATTATTGCAAGTCCACTAGCCAGACTTCTGAAAGATTATCTGTCAACATCAGTCAATCAGCGTTGAAGTGTTCTTGAGTCTAGTATAAGATCAAGACCTCCTTACACCTTGCAACAATTTGCTACAGGATGGTTACTTTAAACCAAGGATAAGCTTTTCAAGAGTAAAGACATGCAGTTTTACTGAGGGAGGCTTCCTTATTTGTTTACCATGTCTGCCACACAAATACTCAGACTAAAGCTACAGTTACAAATTTTGGCAGAACCAGACTGCAGTCTTAATAAACTCCACGCTAACAGTACATGCAGATATAATCGAATTTATGTATATCTCTGTAACCATACTACCATGATAAAGGCCATGGCACAGTTCTACAAGGACAATTGGTACTATTGATCCACGGGTTTTGGCAGTTCAAATTAAAATTTACTACAAATTTAACTTATAGTGTTGATACATGAGTATATCCAGGTCCTTTTGGAGATTATGTGTTCAGTTGTTGACTTGTTGCCGTTGGCACGTTGGTGCCACTTATAGAAGTAACGTAAGGCTAGATGTTCTACTACCAATTGCCGAGGTCAACAAGTAGAGAAACAAAAGGTATTTGCCAACTGTAGTCTGTAGCCAATGTGTTTATACACAGCAGGAAAAAATTGAGTAAGAATAAAGAAATACCAGCTTTGTCGAAAATCTCTTTCAATTTCAACACATCCTTGATTGCTATACAGGTATGACGATCACGTCCACCATGCTCTGGGCGCCCTGTCAGTGGATCCGGATTTGGCAACTCCATCAAGTGGATCATCTCAGAGCCAACCCAGAGCCAAGCACCTCTGTATGGAAGCTTGTCATTTGGCCTAGCAAGATTCACCTTAAGACCTGAATGACCAACAATATTGTTTTACTTTACAAGCAGTGCATATAGATGTGTAATATATATAACTTGCAGCAACTCACCAAGGATGTCCTGGTAGAAGGTTATCGACCTTTCAAGATTTTCACATAGTATTCCAACATGGTGAATACTAACAACTCCATAATCAGGTTCTGCATTACACATCAGAAATGATTTTCATTCGGACGAGAAAAATCATAGGATAGGAATGCAATAAGCTCTACAGCGTTATGAAAATTTTAAGCTTTTGATAATTTTCCTTGTACAGAGTGGTCAAGGCCTACCTAACACTTATATTTTCATGCTCCAAGTAGCCAAGTACTAACATGTTATTCTATAACATGCAAGTAAAGTCTAGTGGGAACTCATAATTTCAGAGAAAATGTGCACCATGAATGTAAATATTGATAAAGGTTGGCTTTGTCAGCAGCCCTCGCTATATTTTTGTGTTAAGCAGGAATCTAGTCGAAACAACTATAGTTAATTTTACTAATTAATCACCAGCTACTAAATCCATGGTGTTGTTTGAGGCTTAAAACCTAAAATAAGAGAACATATTTTTTACGCTTACTTTGCTTGTTAGTTCTGTATTCCCCTAAATTACCCCTGTGCTAAAAAAGTCAAACACAAAAGGCTTCCAGAGTTCGATCTGCAAACTAGTACTGAGTTGTAGTTTGCAGAGTTTGCAGATCCAATCCTACTATCCTAGTGATACTGATCTAACTACATGGATAATTTCTTGGAGATCCCTATCCCAAACTGAGGGAGCAAGACGTCGTCCTCCACCCAGAAATGTCACAAAGATTACCGACCACTCACGTACTCAGCCACATGTTTCCACTCCACATGTTTGATAATCCAGCAACTAACCATCGAAAACATTCGTTGCGCTCCATCAACCAGCTAAATACAATTCATACAGCAAAAGCTACATATCTTCTACGCAGATTTGCTACCTCTACAAGAATCAATAACTCACCCTGGAACTGCTCCTCGGCCGTCAGGGCCTGCTCGCCGCCGGTGGCCACCGACATGTGGGTCCGGATCCGGCGGTGCGAGGCGACAGAGTTGGCCGGATGCGTTCTGACCACACCGCAGACCTTCCTGGAGCTGGACGGGGAGAGGAGAGGGAGAGAAGAAAGGCACCTCATCGCCATTGCGGCCTTCCCAAGAGCTCCTCCGTTTCGGCTCCGTGCGTGGGCTTTCTGGGCCTCTATTAATTTGTGTGGCTCCGGCCTTCTCACCTCTCACTTTCCCTTTCACTCACAAAAAAACCTCTCACCACGCTCAAAAAACAAAGAAAAAAACCTCTCACTTACTCTTTAAGAGATATTTTTTTCTTCTTTTTCGTGGCCATGGGATTAATTTCACACCTCAAATTTCATGTTTCTCCAACAAAATCATCCCCAAAACTAGTTTTTTAGTTGAGAATACCCTACCCCTTTATTGTTCAGATATCTATTACACAAACAATCGGGTGGAGAACTGAACTGAACCACATATTCCTACCAATTTCTGGACAAATCAAACTCCTTGCTAGGTTATGGGCGTCAACATTGGAGGCTCTCGTCTCATGAACAAATTCCACATACCGACAACCTGCTACCCTAGCATTGATCTCAATGTGACCATATGCGCTCGTTGCATCACCTTTCAGGCTCTGAATAGCGTTGCTCACATCAACATGACAACAACCGTCAACATCCCCCGCTTGCAATGATGGCCATCTCAATCTTATAGCAAAGACCAACTCCTCCATTTTAATACTCCCACTGGTCCACTTTAAATGTCGCATAGTACAAAATACTATACAAACTTGAGACCCTAATTTCAGATGAGAGGTAGTAGTATTACTCAATAAAATAAAAAAACTGTAGTATTGCTTTTCTTTTCCTTCCTACCCAGACGCACCAGCCCACCATAGCCCGAACCAAGCCAGCATCAAGGCCCAGCCCAGCTAGCGAGCCTCGCTCGTAATCTCACTCGCCTCGCAGCCGCGAGCAACAGCAGCTGTGCCCTTCCTCCTTCCTCGCAGCAGCAGACAACCTCGAACCGCAGATCTGCGGCGGCGCTAGGTTTTCCCCGGTGAGTGAGAGGGAGAGAAGGAGCAGGAGGAGGAGATGGACGTGGTGAAGGCCGCCCAGCTCTCGGGGCGGACGCTGGAGCGGGTGGTGGTGCACCCGCTCGTGCTGCTCAGCATCGTCGACCACTACAACCGCGTCGCCCGCGACACCCGCAAGCGCGTCATCGGCGTGCTCCTCGGCAGCTCCTCCCGCGGCGTCGTCGACGTCACCAACTCCTACGCAGGTGAACCCTCTAGCCCGTCCGTCTCTAGGGTTTGCGCAGCCCGCCGGTTCCCGGAGGATCCGCGGGCATAGGGCTCGCGGAATCAGCCCCGGCTGTAGGTTTAGGGATCCTGCTAGATTTGTAACTCTTGTGATTATTTCAGTGCCGTTCGAGGAGGAAGACAAAGACCCCAGGATCTGGTTCCTCGACCATAACTACCACGAGTCGATGTTCTCCATGTTCAAGAGGATCAATGGTACGCTGTTTCTGATTCTAAGATGCACTAGCAGAGTGCTCCTACTTTGCCACGGACCATCACCATCACGTCCTGTTTCAGTTTAATGATGAAGTTATGTATATGTTGAGTCTGCCCTATATCGATTTGATGCCGTCTCGTCCTGATGGGCTGTTTTGGATGCAGCTAAGGAGCATGTTGTTGGCTGGTATAGCACTGGCCCAAAACTAAAGGAGAATGATTTGGATGTTCACGCCTTGTTCAATAAGTACGATCGTGTGCTACTTTTAATTAAATAACTTCATGATGTGTCTGTCAGTAACTTCCTTCAGTTTCAATCTCTCTATGACTTACTTCTGTTGCCGATACCTTTGAACTTGGACAATATCACCGCACTTGTGCACAGAACCTTACTACCACACTAATTGCTAAGCTTCCAAATAGTCATAGTTAGTCTTGTATTCTCTTAGCTTACTCTCCGTGTATTCCTTTGATTTTGCCTGCTACTAGCCTAACACTGAAATTTTTCTGATGATAGGATGCCATCCTTGGGTGTTGTAAAGAACTATTAGCAAAATGATATTTATACTAGATAGGACCTGCTACTCCCTTTTACCACATTCTCCATCAATAAAATAATCAAATTTGCCTACTCAAAACTGTGTTCAATTGCAGACGTTTAGTCCTTCTGCTGCTATGGAAGCATAAAGAACAATACTATGTGTGTAGGTCCCAGGGTGCTTATCTTGTATGCATCTTTCTTCCTGTGGTTGACGTATATTATTGTTTTACATTATGCAGCTATGTTCCTAATCCTGTCCTGGTGATTATCGATGTGCAACCCAAGGAGTTGGGAATACCTACCAAAGCATACTATGCTGTGGAAGAAGTTAAAGAGGTAAGACTCGAATCTAACAAGTTATTCATGTCTGCTTCTTCAGCTTCACTAACATACATGTTACTTATTTACAGAATGCAACCCAGAAAAGTCAAAAGGTGTTTGTCCATGTTCCTTCAGAAATTGCTGCTCATGAAGTTGAGGAAATTGGTAAGACTTGTTTGTCTGAAATTGCATGAAAAGGGGCATATTAATGTATCAGTTAGACATTATGCCATTATGGAGCCAATTTTCGGTTATAGAGATTCTTTCTGATAGCTTGTTCACCTAGAGCAACAAATATAATTATGGTTCAGAGGTTTTTAAGTTAACTTCTGATAGCTTGTTCACCTAGTTCTAACTGATATACGCTTCATCCTACTTTCAGGAGTTGAGCACCTTCTGAGGGATGTGAAAGACACAACAATAAGCACCCTTGCAACAGAGGTAATGTTTCATGAGCGAGGATTCAGTTTTCAGTCTTGCAAGTTGCTTCGTTTATGCAACACCTCTAATTTATCCTTTGGAAACAAAGGTATCGAGCAAGCTTGCAGCCTTGAAAGGACTTGATGCTAGGCTCAGGGAGATCCGGGGCTATCTTGATCTTGTAATTGATGCGAAGCTCCCGCTGAACCATGAGATTTTGTACCACTTGCAGGTTCACCTCTCGTGATTTCTTATGTTTTATGTTTTTCTCTCATTCTGAGCTCCTGTATTTGATAAATTATCTTGCTTGTGTCTGAGTAGTCCCGTATTTATTCTTTGTCAACCTTGTCTTGCGATTCTGTCATTCAGTTTTACGAAATGTTGGAAATACACCTCCATTTTTATTGCTACCCGTATCAAACTCCCAAAGAAAATATAAATATGTTTTTAAGTTACATGTTTCCTTTAGGCTTTACATGAAAGTTGAGAGGTTGCTTAGAAATTGGAGTGCCATGTTTAGAGCCCTGTGATACCACTAGTAATTTTCACCAGAATGTAAAGACACGTCGAAAGCAGGGAGGGTTCTTCTAGACATGTTACTTGGGTTGGAGAAAAGACTAATGTTGGGTGGTCAAAGCGTCCTTTCTATATGTTTGCTATCCTACAGACCAGTAATTTGTCTGATCATTTTTTCCTGTACACTGAGGATTCCTTACAATTGAATGGTCATCTCATGGGGGCACTAATACTTGGAATAAGGAAATTATAATTTCTGTATGTTCTACGGCACGTTAGTTATGCTTCATGTTTTCATGCTGTAGGCGGTACATTGATATTTCAACAACTGTGAAGTCCATTTTAAGTTCTGGCCAATCAATTTTGCTGATGGTGTCAATAACCTATTCATTTTGATTTATTTCTGCAGGATGTGTTTAATCTGCTCCCCAATCTCAATGTAAATGAGCTTATTAAAGCTTTCGCAGGTAATCTTGCATGTTGCCATTGGTTTCCAGAATTGACCTATTTATTACTGTTCATTGTCTGGGCTTTCTTACACCAGTAGCTTAATGTTTACCTATTCTCAGTGAAAACAAATGATATGATGCTGGTCATATACCTCTCTTCAGTCATCAGGAGCGTTATTGCACTCCACAACTTGATAAACAACAAGGTAAGCTGTTTCCAGTCTGTGCAATCCTTCCCTATAATCTGCATCGTCTTCGCACTGATCACAATTGTGAAGTTCCCTTCTCTCATCTTCTGTGTAAATTCTGATGTGGCTGCAGATGCTAAACAAGGAACATGAGAAGACTGAGGATTCGAAGCCAGCCGCTGTACCTACTACTGTTGCGAGTTGAATCCTCTTTTTTGCCTCGCATTGGGCTAGAGATCTTTGGCTCCGCGTGGGCGAAAGAAGTGTTGTGACATGTTAGAATGGTTCCGTTTGAACCAACTGTCTTGACCGTGGATTTACAGCAAGATGTATATTTAATGTACGATAAGGTCAACAACAAAATCTTATATTCTGGGTGCTTTAGGTCATGCATCTTTGCTTTGTAAGATCTTGTACTGTTATATGTTGAAAGCTGTGGATCAGTCTTCTGATTAAGTTGGTAGTGAACATTTGCTTCATGCAAAATAGTACTACAATGCTTTCGTAGGGTTATCAGTTTCTTATCTTAAATTATAAGTGTGTTAAATCTTGTTTAAATTCTGCCGATTTTGTTATCAACAAATGTCAAGTATTAAAAAAGTTGAAGTGCTTGTTTGGAGTGCGCTGCTGTGGATGGTACCCCAAATCTCAATTGACTGGACAGAGGTCCGGCACACCCAATTGAGCCCCAACTGGGGTGCCGGACACCAAACTGGGGTGTCCGGGTGGAGATGTTCTAAGCACTTGTGACGTGCATTGCCGGCTGACGCTGAGTTCATTAGTCGTCCAGTCCGGAGCATCGTCTATAGGGCTAGACCGGCCGTTGTGAGTGGTTGTAGACGTTGTCAGCGTGTTTTGTCCGATCATTTGAAATACTAACAAGTGGCTGTGATAATTTTGTTAGTTGAGAGAGAAACCATCCTGATACAAGCAACGAAGCATTCATATTGTCGCAATGATTCTTAGAATATGATTCTATTCTGAAAGCACGAAGGTGTCTCGTGCTCCTCGTGTCAGCCTAAGCAACCGCTCGCCCCAACAAACAAAATACGCCTCGGCGGCAGCTCGATCCTGATCTTGGGAGTTAGTAGAACATGGTCACCACGGCGCTATTCTAATACCACCATGAACGGGGTCGTGTTCCTCGTGTGAACCATAAGCAAGAAACTTCTCCAACAAACACAAGAGTGGCAGCACGACAGGAGCTTCACGCGGCGTGACGGAACCACGAGAGATCCGTCAAATGCTCACGTTTCAGTCATCAATCAAACTGAATCCCGTCCAGCCATCCTTCCCTCCTGCCAACGCCATGCCGCTCCTCTCCCCCAATTAGTGCAGAAGCAAGTTGAGACTGAAATCTAGCCACGGAAGCCATTCGCGATCTGTCAAATTTTTTTCTTTTTCGAACCGCCGGGCAAAAGCTTTGCCCGTTCCATTTATTAAGAAGATGATCTGTCAAAATCATGGCGTAAGGATGACTCTAACGGGGCGACGCATCGAGTCCGCGCGTATCCGTTCGTGTCCGCGAGGGCCAAAAACACGGCCCAACGGGGCGACGCAAACGGACCGCGGTCCTTTTTTGGTCCGCCGCGACGCATCCCTGGCCCAAATTTGGGTCACCGATGCGTCGGCTCTGGACGCGAAACGGAGCTCTTTTATGTCCTCCCCTAGTCCGCCCCTGGCCTGCAAATCAGACCATCCCCACCCCCAATCTCCTCCTCCTCCGCCCCTCTCGCCGCCACCCGCCGTCGCACCCTCGATTTGGCACCGCAGGCCATTCCGGGGACGCCGTCACCGGAGCAGGTGCTTCCCCACCGTCACCGGTGATTCTTGCGGCCAGGAGCGTCCACAGCGCCCCGCGATAGACACGCCGCCCACAAGGTGTTCGGCCGTTCGCCCGGCTACTCAGGTACGTCCCTCGGCCATGGATAGCTCGGATGAGTGGTTCTACAAGAACCACATCATGCAGCGCTCATCCTCGGACGATTCCTCCGACGATGATGACAGTGACGGCCTGGTTGCTACCCTCATCGTCAACGAGTACATAGAGAGGATGCGACCGGTGTTCCTTGGCTCCTTGCCGGGCCGTTCTCCTGCTCTTGACCGGAACCGGCGAGCTGGCCAAATCCAGCTGTATGGGGACTACTTTCGTCCCCACAAGCCCACATACCCTCCCAAGGTTTTCCGGCGCCGTTTCCGGATGAGGAGGTCCTTGTTCAACCGCATCCGGGTGGGCGTGATGCATTTTGATGACTACTTCATGTGCAAGCCCGATGCATATGGTATGAAGGGCTTCTCGTCGTACCAGAAGTGCACCGCCGCCATTCGCATGCTTGCGTATGGGATTGCCGGCGATCTTGTGGACGAGTATGTGCGCATGAGCGAGTCCACGTGCCTGGAAGCCATGTACAAGTTCTGCGCGGCCGTGGTGCAGGTGTTCGGGCCGGAGTACCTGCGGGAGCCCAATGCTGCCGACATGACTCGCCTCCTGGCAATCAACGAGTCAAGAGGCTTCCCTGGAATGCTCGGGAGCATAGACTGTATGCACTGGGAGTGGAGGAACTGCCCATTTATTTGGCAGGGGCAGTACAAGGGCCATGTTGGGGCCTGCACGGTCATACTTGAGGCCGTGGCATCCCAGGACCTCTGGATTTGGCACTCGTTCTTTGGCATGGCCGGCTCGCACAATGACATCAATGTGCTCCAGCGGTCTCCGGTGTTCAATAGGCTCTCCAATGGCCTGGCACCCCAGGTGACCTTTGAGATCAATTGTAACCAATATGAAAAGCCCTATTACCTTGCTGATGGGATCTACCCCACATGGGCAACATTTGTCAAGACAATCTCCAATCCCAATGATGAGAAGAAGAAGAGGTTTGCCAAGGAGCAAGAGAGCGCAAGAAAGGATGTAGAGCGTGCATTCGGTGCTCTACAGTCCCGATGGACAAGGACCAGCTGTGGGAGGTGATGACAGCGTGCGTGATCATGCACAACATGATCGTGGAGGACGAACGCGACGAGGGCTTGAATGATCAAGCATGGCAGTTCCGGGGTGAGTTGGTTCAGCCCCAGGGACCGTCCACATTTGCTCAGTTTCTCGACTTCCACCGTGACATTCGTGAGAAGGAGTCCCATGTTCGGCTCCAAAATAATTTGGTGGAGCATGTCTGGCAGCACTACGGTAACCAGGGTGACCAGGGTGATCAGGGGCAGTAGTTCCATTTGATGAACTACTTGTCTTATTTATTTGGTTTGTAATGCATGAAACAATTTATTATTTCTGAAACTGTTTGTTTGTGTTTGTTTGAACTATTTGGATTGTAATAATAAGTACTTGATGAACTATTCAGATTGCTTTTATGAATTGTATTATTTGAGCTTTGATGAACTATTCAGAATGATAAAAAACCCTGGCCATTTGTGGCCCACCTCCCCTATGTATCAATGAAAATGGCCCATATAGGGCCTGCTTACCTGGAAAAAAAAAAGGGCAGACTCGATGCGTCGCCCCGTTGGGGGCAGTGGCCGGAAAGGGGCGGACGTGGGCCGGATATAGATCATTTTGACGACGCAAACGGATTAAACACAGACGAAACACGCGTCCATTTGCGTCGCCCATTGGAGTATCCTAAAGACGGAAGAAGCTAGCCGAATAAAGCGAGGGGTGACACGAGGACAAGTACAGATTCCGGGCGTTTGGGAATTTGTCCTGCCTTGGGAGGAACAAAAACAGGCCAAAACAGAAACGGAACAAAGCGAGCCGACCCAGTTTGAGAAAGAGAGAGAAGAGTGCAAGTTGGAGGATAACTAATTTTGTTTGCTTCTTCTTGCTCACTTGTCTCGCTTTCTTGGCGGTTTTTTTGTTCTTGGCTGCGAGCTAAGGCCGGAGCTTTCCCACCCCAGTTTTAGCTCTTCTCTGGCCAAATTGGAGCTCACCAGGTCGATTGTTAGGCTGATTTACTCCTCTTGGTCTGGAGCTCGTGTTTCTTGATGCGATTTTAGCCATGGGGAAATAGCTGGCAAAAGCTGCAAGGGCTGGAGCTCGTGTTTCTAGATGCCATTTCAGCCCATTTTCTTTATGAAAGATCCTTTTTTTTTTTGAAAGGTGAAAGATCCTATTTTTGTCTCTCCAAAATTAGATTTTCGACCACCCCTGTTGGCGATCCTAGGATACTTGCGCTGCTGGTTGGGTTCCCCTTCGTTTGCATGCGGGAGGGTTCAGATGTTCCTGGTGAAGGTAAAAGGGGGATGACCAAGACAGGAGATTGTGGCGGCGGAGGCGGTGGCCGGAGGAGCGGGGACGCCAGGGACCTGCCGCTTCTTTTCCTCAGGGTGGGCGCTGCCATCACGCTCTCCATCGCTGGCCTTCTTGTCGCGGCTAAGGTCCAGCGCCGGCCGAGGCCCCGCCACCTCCGGCTCCCTCCTCCTTCAGGTACAACAAACCATGAGCAATCCTTTGCTTGCTAGGATTGTGCGTGCGTCACTTATGTCTTTTGCTCTGCAAAGATTGAGTTTTTTTCTTCTTTTGAGCAATCAGCAGCAGCAGCTCTGCCTATTAATTAAACAGGAGAATTTATGGTGATGATTCTTATGTGTTTGTAGAGCAAGATGATGCACTAGGTATCAAGGGCGGGGCGGAGGGCTCAAGGAGGAGCTGAGGATCCTCAAGAATGTAAGAACCTGGTCGCACATAAACATGATTGATTGAACCAGTTTTCCTACTTGTAACCATACTTAAGAAGTTAACAGAGAATGGTCATGCTGAGCATTTACAAATTATCAATGGAATTTCGTACTTTTAGTTCGTAGGATTTGAGTTTTTCACTGGTGGTATTTCAATCTTTTCTAGGGATATTTTTTTTTAATGTTGTGATTATTTTTGCAGTATCATTCTTCAATTAAATGTAGGAAACAGAAAGATACATATATTGATGTGTAAACTTCCATTTATGTTCATGATTTGTGCAGGAGGAAACCAAGGCAAAAATCATCAGTGGGAACTCTGTCCACACGACAAGAACCACTACAACGACCACCACCACTGCTCGGTGTCACTGCCCCCAAAATGCAGAAACATTGATGACGATGACGATGAAGGATTTCTCCTTCCAGAATTCAGTGAAATGGTTATGGAAGAATTTGGCCGAGAGGTAGGCAATGCGCTACCTCGTCTGCACCAAGAGTAAGGGAAGATGCATCGAATGAGCATGAAATTTACAAGCTCAGAGATTTAGTGAGATCTCTGCAAGAAAGGGAAAAGACCCTGGAGATACAACTTCTTGAGTTCTATGGTTTGCAGGAGCAAGATTCTGCAGTTAGGGAGCTTGAGAACCAACTGAAGATTAACAATGTCGAGTCAAAGCTATACTCCTTGAAGATCGAATCTCTGCAATCTGAAAATCAGAGGCTGCAGACACAGTTGTCGGAAAGCTCAAGGTTAGCCTCCGAGCTTGAGACGACAAAATCAAAGTGCAAGCTCTTGAAAAAGAAGTTGAGGCTAGATGCGGAACAAGCAAAAGAAAAAATCACTTCCCTTCAGAAAATAGTCGATTCTTTTCAGTGTAAAGAGACTATTACTGAGGGAGAAATCGACACCGAGGTTGAGAAGAAACTGAAGAGGCTACATGAATTGGAAAATGAGGCAAGAGAGCTTAGAGCTGCGAATTCAAGGCTGCAGCAGGAGAACTCACATCTTATTAGGCGATTGGAGCTCACACGCCTACCCCCTGTACACAAGTCCACCATAGCACTGAGGTAAAATTTTAATGTTCTTGGGCTGTACTGTAGCTAACACTTATTGTCAAAAACTAAACAAGTAAAAATGGCTGCAGGTAAAAGCATCAGAAGAAGCTGTTGGGTTGAAGCAAGAAAACGAGAAATTGTCGAAAGAGGTTGAACAATTGCAGACGACAGGTTTGCAGATGTAGAGGAGCTGGTGTATCTAAAATGGATCAATGCTTGCCTGCGGCATGAGCTAAAGAACAAGGGATCTCCTGGGGCACAAACTAGCGCCGGGATCTGAGCAACACCCTAAGCCCCAAATCTGAAGAGACAGCCAAGCAACTGATAATGGAGTATGCCAATGTTGGTGCGGACGAGAGAAGTCTAAGCTCTATAGAATTTGGCTCAGAGTACGCTTCTTCAAGGGCATCGTCAAGTGGTGAACCTGATGATGCATCGATCGACATGTTGTCAATGACAAAGCACGCAAACCCAAAGAAGAAAGAGAAGAAAAAGTTCTTCGCTAAGCTACGCAAATTGGTACTAGGGAAAGATAAGGATAAGAATATCTTCCCTTCTTTGGAGAGAGAGTATCTATTTCGAGCTGTTCCTTTGATGACTTCACTGGAAGAGAGTCGCATGATAGCTATTCTTCCTTCATGACAGAAGGAGCTGGACCTGCCAATCAGCAGCATGACATTAGGCACTCATTTGGCAGCCATAAAAATAGCCATCCTAGCACCGAAGTGGGAGATGGAAGAAACCAGCATCATGGTCGTGGGGTAAAGAAGAATGCAGATTTCGGATCCGAGAGATTCAGTGAACATGGTTCTCAGTTTGATAGTGGTGAGGCCACAATACCAGAAGATGTCGAGATCCACAAATTCGCCGAGGCACTGATTACATCAAGGACAGGCTCTATGTCATCCAGAAGGACAGCATCCTTCAGTTAACTGAGATAAAACGGTAGCTTAGGAGTCATGTGATGCTGACCCATCAATCTGGATGTATATTTTTGCCAGATCCTGATGGTGTAAGTTGTAGGAGATGTTACTGGAATGATTATCCAGTATGAAATGTACAACCATGTATAATAGTATAGTACAATTAGTGAACCTTTGATCTCAATCTTGCCACTCATTTGTTCTTTGTCTGTCTCGGAAAAGGTCACAGATAAATGTCAAACATATGCATAATAGTTGTTATGCTGTTCTGGGTAGATGATGCTGAACCGATCCTAGCATATCATAGATCGATTGTATTATTTTTATTCATTTTCATCCTTGTTGATCATCTCTTCAATTCATTCCATGCCTCACATTCAAGATTTACAGAGTCCAGTAGTTACCCAGTGTGCATGGACTAAAATTTCAGTGTAAAAACCACAGGAGTTATGTTGGAGATCAAGAATCTAAGTACATTGTTTTCTTTGTAGCAGAAGGTAGCACATTATTTCTGAACTAAAATGAAGTTGAATGTCTTGTGAAATAAACAACAACGGTAATTACAAACAAGCATAATTCCTCAAACGCAAGCACAATTAGCTAACCCTATATGATTGATGTTGTGCTGCAGATTTGCAATAGCAAGCTGCAATGATTTGTAGTAATGAACAAACACATGCGAAGAGCCTTCCAGTATGGCAAAACTAATATTAGTATAATTATATTTGGGTACAGCTACTCCGAATTACATTACACTCTCCTTAGTCCTTACACAGGCAAGGAGTATGCATGGGAAAATTTGACATAGCAAAGAACTAAAAATACAACGCCCATGAACAACAAAAGGGCCAGGTTAACAGCAAGCAAAATTTATGGACTATAAAAACTCCCAAGGGAGAGAGCTGGTTCCTTATTTCTGGGAACTGCATTCTATATGCTATTCTTCTTACGTCCTCGAGTTCACAGCATATTCGCGAGGGCCGACTTGCCTCAATAACTGTATCATCATTGGCATGGAGTAAATACTAGGTAAAATGTTGTTGAGATTTTCAAGACAGGTGTCTGATGTACCTGAAAATATGACTCCAGCTTCTGCTTCAGAGTGGCATGTCCCTCTTCATCTTCTGCAATGACCTGCGGCATCTGAAGGACAAACATGGACATGCTACCACGGGTGAGGCGAGAAAGTCACTATGATCAGAATACAGAGATGGACACAGAGCAAGATGAAATGTACCCTTCTAAATTCTTTCATTGCAGTGTGCCTTAAACACGAGCACTCGTTCTTCATCCTCACTGCACCAATGCTGAGCCAAAAAAAGGCAACTTAAGTGAATTGGAAACACATAAGACATGCAAAAGGTAAGGCTGTCGGTGAGAACATTTAGATTTACTAATAATATTTGTTATCTCACACAGCAAAGCACCCTAAAGCTTGTATATATTATTGAGCTATCAGAAGATTCCTTGGTGATGAGACACGCAATAAGATTGTTCACATTTTCAGAGCATATTCACAGCTCCTGTACCTGGATCCGCTGCCTTTGAGTTGGTGCACCAGAGAATCTAACCGGTAGAAATCCTGAGGGTATTTCCCACTGCATCAAAAGAAATTAGAAAGTTAATGCCACAAATATGATTCCACTTTTAGTAGATATGATGTGCCTTGAAAACATTTATACAGGCTATTCCAGAAAGAAATTCCAGTCATAGTATGATTTCAGACATATTACTAACATTGTTTGTTCTATATTTGTCAACAATCTCGGCGAATCTTTCAGGAACAAGGCCACAACTTCCTCAACAAAATTAGGGCTCGATTCGTCCTGCAGTTCTTCCAGCTGATTAAACTGTTCATCAAGGTAACCCTGCAGGAATAGCCCAAAGTACATCAGAAGGCAGAATAAATAAGCCTAAATATAATAAATAATAAAAATACCATTTGTGTGGTCCATTGCAGGAAAAAGGATTCTCAGTTGAATGGGTAAATCAAGTTAATTAGTCAATATCAAACAAAGCCAGTCCTAGCAAGTGGTTATAGGCTTCAACCTAGCTAAGTACATCGAGCACCTTAATATTCGTGAATGATCAAACTAAATCATTTCCAGAAGGTGGTTTTAGGTGTCAACCCGGCATATGTATTAAAGGGTATTTAATATTTGCCCAGAAGATACTAATGTATAAAAAGATCCTAACCTATGACTATTCTATAAAAATTGAAAACCCAACTTTTTGTATATTTCAAAGGAATAGATGAAGGAAATAAAGAGTGGTTTGCTATTCTGATAGTCTATTAAATCCTTGTCCATATATCTACTCAAAGTTCATTATCATGATACATTCTGCATCACTATGTGATGTGGGAAAAAGAGTTGCATAACTTGGATGGGAAAATAAGTTCCAACTTGACATTGCCCCATTAGGCCAGATTACAAACTACATGAGTGATGCAGTTGCAAAGTAAATATTAAACAGAATGAGTGAACGACCCATTGAGCCTCGCGGCCAACGAGAAAGTACAGTTGTATAAAATCCATATACTTGAAAAGTTGAATTTTAAAAAAAATATGGTAGAACCAAGTTTTTCAGAGTCTCAGTGGACCATGTCATGTAGAGACGTCCAGAGATCATCATTCTATCAGAAGACTAACAAGATGAGAGTAATTCGACCTACTAGTTATCCTGCAAAACTTGCAGCTCCATGGCAAGGTTCATAATAGGTGCAACACGGTAGGTCACTATAAACCCAAAATTTCAAATGAACAAAATGCAAGCAAATAAACCTGATCAAAGAAACTTTTCTTCATGAAGGTGATTTGGCGACGCAAATTTGAGTAGTCCATATTTGGGGCTTAGATGTCAGTACAAGCAGACAGAGAACTGAAATGGCCACAATGAGACATGCAAACCGAAGGAGGGCCTATATATAGAAGAAAAACGAATTTTATTTATAGCATGCAAAATCTTTATTCTAATCGATAATGTTCTCATGTGAATAAAAGCATAACAAAAAGACAATATACTTTTCTTTTTCATGAAACTGCTGAAATAAAACCCAAGTACAAATGCTGCAAGTTGATCTATGAGTTTCTTTCATGTGGTTGTGTGGTTTACACCCTAGACAGCAAAAGGATTTCAGAATATGATGACGCTACACAACAAAAATGCAAGAAGTACCCTAGAACTTGTTCCCAAATAAGCAAAGCTACAAATGAGATAAATAAGTATTTCTACTTAGGATATAATTAATATCTATATATCCAATTACACTGTTAATCATTCACAAATAAAGAATCTATATCCACCAGTCAAATCTCTGAAGTATGTTCAACTAAATGTCAGAGAGTTGGGATCCAACAATCTCGCTATTACATAATTCGGCCATCAAAGTTATTAGTGATTGATGACCATTTGACGTAAGGAGGACAGATTCACTAAATCTAAAGTTCTAACTTTACAAGATAATTTCTACTAATAAGTTTCTGGAGGAATTTCAGCGTCTGTAAAATGACATCAACAGCTGAAATTCCTGCGAATAATGAACAGAAAAAACTTTTAAATTTTATTATATGAGAGACAGTTGGGAGTACTAAACTCTGTGCAAGCTTTCTAAAGATCGGTTCTTCACATACTAAAACAGGTACACCGCGTTCAAGATTGAAACTGCTTATTATGTTGCACAGATGAATTTCCAAGGAATAATAACTGTACCATGAAAATCATGACTCCTGGTACATCTGAATTTTCTTAAAGAAATTTGTCACCATCAACAGTTTACAACAACAACATTCAAAGCATTTGATGATTGGATTAATTAGTACTGGTAGAACATAAACATGACTTGCCACTACAAGACAGAGAGTGTGAATCAGATAATGATTGGAGAAACCTTTGTACAAACTACAAAATGCTTTTTTGCAAATGAAAGTGGCCGATACAAAGCCAATAGACAACTGTTAAACTCACTTATAAAAAAGGTAAGAACAGTGCGAACTAATCATCGCACCCAACTATCACACAGAAAACAAAGAAGTTTGACTGTAAAAACATCTACAAGCATCTTGGATGAAATAAGTTTGACTCTTCCAGTAATTAAATAAGTTTGACTGTAAAAACATCTACAAGCATCTTGGATGAAACAAAAATATGTGAGATCATTAAAGCTTGACATCTTAGAGAGATTCATCATCTGATGAACCAAAGGAGCTCAACTATCGGCTCCTTTTCTCCACATCTCACATATCCTGAAACATTGTCAGGAAAGGCTAACAGCAAAGATTGGGTGTGAGATGTAACGAGCAAATGGACTAAATAGGCATCCTGCCAAAAAAAGAAGAAGAGAAACAGTGTCATCACCATGCTTTGGGTGTGAGATGTAACAAGCAAATGGACTAAACAGGCATCCTACCAAAAAAGGAAGAAGAGAAACAGTGTCATCACCATGCTTTCACACTGAAACCAAATGGAAAAATAGGACGATAAAAAGGAAGATGCATGGTGGGCAGAAAATTCTCCCTTTATTCCACTTTGTGCAGAAAAGAGAAAAGGATGGATAAACCTTTCCAGTAGCTACTCCCATGGTTGTCCGGTTATAGTTGTTTTATTTAATTGTTTTTTTGTCCCATCCACTACTTTCGATAAATGCTGAAAAGGAAGAGGAATAATGAATAATTGGAGTGGTGATAATGACTTCTTGGTATCTCTACAGGATAGTGATAAGAGAATCTTAACCTGGAACAGCATATTAAAACGACAGATATGGTTTAAATGGTTAGTTTCAGTAAAGTACTTATCTTGGCGAATCATGACAGCAAGATGCACAGCAAATAATAGCCACAGAGAACAAATCTAATCACAGAACTTGAGGTGGCAAAACCACTGCCTCAATACTCTGGCAATTGCAAGAATCGTTGTCCCACTTCTCTACATATGCACCTCGCAATGCATATTCCAAAACATGCATATTACCAATCACATAAAATATGAAGCAAGGAGAGATGGCATATTTAAGAAGCAGGACACTAAGCACAGCTTTACATGTAAAGCTAGAATTGGTGCAGGATCACATTTCATATTTGTATTCTGCAAAACTGGATCCTGAACCAGAGAACTCAGTTAAGAGTGAGTAATTTAGCGAGTGACAACATAAAAAATCAACCAAGGAGCTCTTGCATAAAGATGAAAATTTGTTCCAACTTCCAACACATTTGCCCATGCTTGTCGGATGACAAATGTGATATATGCCAATATGAGCAGCCGCTCAGGTGGCCATCTTAGGTTGGGACATTGTTTCTGTATGGAACCCCTTTTGTATTCAATGTTACCTGGATTCACTCTTCCAGTGTGAAGTTTTACACAGCCGTATTGTCCTGGTGGACCTTTTTTTCACTGAGTGCGGTGCCAAATGTTCTATATCTCTTACATAGATAGGAGAATGTTTACTACTGAGAAAATCAAACCAACACATTCATTAATTGGTATTTCTCTCGCCAATTTATTTGCTGTCTAAGAACACCATTAAATTGTGCTGCTTGTGCTACTAGAAAGTCTTCTGAACACTATTGGTAACTTTTCCATCATCTGTTTCGGACCCAGTTTTATGTTTGCTATTATGCATGTAAGATACTAACACGTATGAATTTTCAAGGTATCAAAGATAATATAGGCATCTGTATGTCGTAGTCCAAATGCCTGCCACACAGAAATATAGCAAGATAGGAAGATGCATATGCACATGCTACAGGCAAAACATATTCTGAGACTATTTACATTGAAGAGATATCGTAGTTGACATATATGCATAGAATTCTCCATGACCAAAGTAAAAAAAAAAACAGGCATGTGATAACTTAATAAGGTTTACAGCAGAGACCAGGCCGATTGTTCACTAACTCGGCTGACCTGCTTTAGATTTACACTAGACAGGTTCTGTTGACATGATAAATATCCAGTGACAAACTCCACAAATCATGTGTCAAAATTCTAATAGTTTCATAAAAGATATCTTCCAGGAAACTCTAATAGTTTCACAATAGATATCTTCCAGTGAAAACTTGGTAAATTTGGATGTTTTTCAGGTTACTGTACCTCGCAACTGAATCTTTCAAACAACGTTAGTAAAAGGGATCCAGAGCGGACGTATCACATACTGTAATCGCCCATGAAGGATCTTCACATGCTGTAACCCCAATATAAGCACACCAAACAACAATATTCCTTTAACCATCTTTAACGCCCGCCATAATTAATCAACATCATCCGTAGGCAAATAACCACTATTTTCTACTAGGCCAGAGGTACAAATCCCCTGGAGGTAAGGGTGGAATTAGTTGACTAAAACTCTAGCATGTTGAATGCATACGAATAACCGAGGCAAACCCAACCAGAAAACAACGAAATAACCTACGGCACTGCACGCTAAGAAGCAGTAGAACTGTCGCATTAGCAGGCCAGGTCACAGTACGGGTAACAGATTCAGATTATTGCAGGGCGGAGGAGTGAATCTCTGATGACATGATCTCTAAAAATGCAGCCGCGAAGATGACGGCCGCACGAAGTTGGTTCAGGCGAAGACAAAGAGAGAAGAGCACACCGGTCACCAGTCGCCTCCGGTGGCATCCGCGGCGGGGGAGCTCCAGACGTGTCCGGCATGGTGGTCGGACTCGGAGGCGGCAGGACAGAGGGGAACACGAAGGACTGGAGAGGAACTGAGGAACTGTGGAATGTCCATCGATTTGGGGCGGAGCAGAAAGAGTCCAACCGTTCAATTGGCGAACAACGGACGAGAAGGGAAATAGAGCATCTCCAACCTCAACCCAAATCCGGGTCTTAAACTGTCCACGGACACGTCTGTACGAGATGAAAATTAGAACATCTTCAATCAAATCTGACACTCAAACTATCTGGACGTGCCCGCGGATAGTGATATAAATTATAAATTGTGTTCTACAAACTTATATTTTTCTCCCAAAATCCAAACAGTACATGCAGCTATGTTCTTTGCATTGTGAAACTCTATCAAGTACGCAAAGATATACCATACAAAACAACTATCATTATCGCTAAAATAACTATAACTCTCAATGCATAATGGAGATGTATCTCTTTCTCGATCTTCTTCATCTTTGTCCGACTTGTATCTGTCTTGTTTTTTTAATCATCGACAATGTCCGCGAGATGCAACTCCATAATCATTTTCTCTTCTTCTATCCTTCTCTTCTCGTCTTCGATCTTCTTCTTCTCCTCTCCCATCTTCTTTATTTTCTCCTCCAACATCCCGTTTGTACCATGAACTTCTTCAAACTTTTTTTTGATATTCCTCTTTTCGTCAATTGTACAGTTCAAATCCACCAATATACGCATCTTGCCTCGGAGGGAATCCTTCAACTCGCATATCACTCCACAGACATTTCAGCTGCATGCTTTTGAATCCTACAGTTCAAAAAATTGCAACTCAAATTCAGGGAACCTATGGCATACCGAGTCGGAGGAGCTGTCCTCCTCATATAGAGGGTCGGAGTCTGCTGAGTGCTCGTTCATGTCCCATCAAACCATGTTGTTGCAGACCGGTGGGCGGAGACGGGCGGCGGAAATGGAAACGCCCGATGTTGTAGGGTGAGCTAGGGTTCCAACTTAAGATCAGGGACCCGGTCGGGCTGAGAAGCCTTGGAAGATGGACTGGGAGAGGCTTGCTTGTTGTCGGAGTGGCGAAGGCGGTGGTGGTAATGTTCGCTGCAATTACCACCAAATCCGTTGCAAATGCGGTGCAATGCGGCCGCAAAGGAGCTCTGCTACGGCGCAAACTGGTCGGAGAAGGTTCGCGAGCGAGTGCGTATGACGGCGTGCTGGCGACCGAAAATGAGGGGCGGCAGTGCCGGAGCTTGGCAGAAGGGTGGAGCGAGAAGATGGAGTCGGTGGAGTGTGAAAAAATATCTACTTGTCGGGCGAGGGTTTTGTCCGATTTATGGTGAAAAGGGGTAGGTCCACCGTGTCAGCGATCACGGGGCGAACGCGTCCACGAGGCCCCCAAACCCTCCCCACATATGGGTTGAGTTTGGTGTTTACCAGACAGCCCGGCTGTTTGGCCTGCGTTTAGGGGGAGGGGACGGTTGGCTGCTGGTTTTCAGCCCAAATCATGTCTGGGTTGTCCGCCCAGACGTATGGGGAGAGTTTGCATACCATGGTTGGAGATGCTCTTAGGCGCTTTGCGTTGAACAAACGAGAATTTTTTAGACTTGTCACGATATAAAAGGAAAACAAATTGGATTCAGCCAAATGATATTGAATAGTCATAATGATTCATTATGAGACTTCAACCTAGGGTTCTCCCACGGCACGACAAGCGGCGCATTGTGGTACACCATTGGGTTGGGTGGGAGAACCTCCTACTTATCATCATAGAAGGGGCTAATATTTAAGGTTTGTCTAAAACTTTGAACTTTTAAATGTTAGCTAAATCAAGCCATGAACTTTGGATCCGAATGTTGGTACTCTAACCTTGTAAATCCCGATCTATTTGGAATTTGGATTTATTTTTCACGCGAGAAAAAACTCATTCCGCTACTTTCACTACTAAGCCGACCTCTATGGCATATCCATAATATCTCCCCAATCTTGTTTCGACGGACTCTTAGTGCATCTCCAATGGGCATCCTCAAAACGGACATGGAAAGTGACCGTTTTATTTCGTTTGGGGTGACATACTGATGGTAGAGGCCCAAGTTTGACCCTGTTCCGTTTGGGTTGGCCATTACACCCAACAACACCCTCTGTTTTTCAAGTTTCTTTAATTTCACTCAATTTCCACATATGCATGAAAATAAGAAAAATAAAATGAGAATTATTGTAAATAAATCATCACTAATTAACCATCACATAACGTCAAATGGCACTTCATTCAAAAGACACATGTTCAAATGACAAGTCCCCGCATAAATATTTAGAGATTCATGCATCTCGTTTGCAAATTATATTTTGTTCTTGACAATCCAAGCCCTCGTATCCGGTACATGAACTCAAATTGGCCATCATAATCCGGTCTACTCGATTAGCCCTACCTACTTGGCTCCTGACCGGGCCTTGGTCCCATCAATTTCTAACTTTTTTGTACCTCAACGAAGCAATTCATTTGTTCCTTCTTGTATCCCCTATACCACATGACACGATTCACCGATCTTAGGTCACTCTCTTCAAGATCAATGACCAAAAGAGTCACCGGGACATTTTTGATAAATCACTTCCTTTTTTTGATGACTGAAGAGCTCTTACCACTTGGGGCCTTTTTTTGGCCATGATCACCCAACAATAACTCAGTGTGCAAGTCTTGTCCTCATAGCATTCCTTCAACCATTCCCAGGTTTGGAGATAGATATGACTGAGTAAATATGTATTGTCAGTGAGAGATCCGGTCAGCGTCATTGCTTTCCCAGTGCATCAAGCAGGCCTAGATTTTGCGATATTCGAGGATTCACAAGTTAAGAATTCCAACTTTTGGATTCAAAGTTCGGGTTGAATTAGCTCTCTACGAATTCGGCTAGGCTAAAATCCATCCTCCTATCGAGGATGTCCTTTTTCTAACAATTCTTAGAGAAGATCGTGTAACAAACTGATTACCGAATCAGATCAGATCGGTTCTTCATGTAACCCACCGCAGAAAACATTTGCTTCGTTCAGGCTGCTCCACGCCGCTCCACGAAGCTGCCTCTCTGACTCTCTCCATGGCCGCGGTTGACCGGAAAAGAGGAACTCCAAATCCTCGGGAGAAGCAGCTCGGGTCGTCGTCGTCGAGACGTCCAGTTACTGTGAACCGGAGCCCCGTGGGACCCACTTTACTGCAAACAGGCAAGTGCTCGGAGCAGCTGCCGCCCGGCGCTGCGGACTCCCGACCGACCAAATCGCCGCCGAGATCCTCCTCGTTCCGGCCAGCGTACGTAGTCCTGAGAGCATGGCTAATAAGATCGCCGGCCGCCGGCTACAGAGCCATTCCATGTCAGCATAGAGTAATCTTACGCCAAGGCGTATAATAAGCTAGCTACACACTAGCTGTTAGATTGGTTTAATTTACTGGTCTTGCATG
Organism: Poa pratensis; assembly: GCA_947311845.1. NCBI lineage: Eukaryota > Viridiplantae > Streptophyta > Magnoliopsida > Poales > Poaceae > Poa > Poa pratensis. The sequence goes on from CAMZMU010000027.1 coordinate 86,847,451, forward strand.
CTATGATTGGTAGCAAAAGGCAAAGCTTTGCATGCAGCTAGCATGCAGCTAGCAGGTCGGGCTGCAGGCCGGCTCCAGGCCCTCGATGCATGCGTACAGCCGGGCGACTCGTGAAGCGCCGGCTTCATTCTCTTTCCTAGTTTCTCTTTCTTCCACATATGATTTTGATGACACGGCAAATCTTGTAGCCAGCTGACTAAGACTTAGAGCAAGAACAATAACAACGCTGGCTGCCGGCTGTATACAGATGACATGTCAGCTAATGCTTTCCTAAATAAGACCTCGTGCAGTAGGCTGGCTCTTAAGCTGGCTACTCGAATATTTAACCATTTAATGCTGCATGTGCAAGTGCTTGCATGCAAGACTGCACGGGATGGAAGAGCTAACTCTATCGCCGGCACCAGGCTACAAGCCGGCTGCAATTTTTAGTTTTATGTGTATAGCCGGGCGCTATGCGGAGCGCCCGCTGCTTCTCTCTCCTTTCATCTTTCTCCTCCACGTAAGATTTTACTGATGTGGACTACCTTATAGCCTGCTGACTAGACCTTATTGTACTTGCTCTTATTAGACTTGCTCTGAGCGCCGACCGCCCTACATAGTTTTGCGGGAGCTGGCGGCGTTGAGTACACGAACCCCGTTCCCGCCGGCTCTTCCATCGAGCACGGCCGGTGGTTCCCTCATTCGTCCTATGCGTGATTAAACAAGCTAATCAGTAATCACCAATTTAGCCGGCATTCACGGGCATAAGGACAGAGTTAAACTTGAATATTCCCGACAATCTCATCGTACGAGCAGCACTACACGACAGGCAAATAACATCGATTTCTTTGCACCGTCAGGATGCGTTTGTTAACTAGAATCACCGTCCCTCCATTGTTCATTTGCTCCCATCTTTCCAGCTCAACCCCAACCTCAGAATATGAAAAAACAACTTTAAAGTGAAAAGGGTGAATCGTACATTAAATCGACAACCACTCCACTAATCGGCTTCTCTCTAATAAGCATTTTGTAACCAAAACAGGATGTCATTCACATAAGATTGATGGAACAAGAAGAAAAACATTCAAGAAAAGAAGATTTGATCGCTAGATCAGACAGCTGCGGAGGCCGCACTCGCAATATCCGCGACGCCTGCAACTGCAACAACCTCAGCCTTCTCTGTGCTCCCCGTCACGACGACGACGCTGGGCGCCGTATCATTCAACGTGGCAACGGCAGCCGCCACCGTCTCGGCGGTGACACTGGACAGCTTCACGGCGTCGCCCTCCGCTGACGACCTCTTGAGGAACTCGATGCACTCCTCGACGGCCTCGTTCCTGATCGAGTCGTCCCGGCGGCACGTCACGGCCACCGCAGCAGGATCCTTACCGGCGCGTGGCGAGGAGGTCCTGCTGCTGTTGCTACGCTGCACCGAGGCCTTGGACACGGCGGTGAGCATGATGAGCCGGAGCACGACGTCGCGGATGCGCTCCAGCAGCGACACCGACGAGGCCGGCTGCGCCGTCGACGCGCGGCAGCTGCCCCTCGTCAGCCGCGGCATGCACGCCGCGGTTGCCGCCTTCGCAGCCTTGATCTTCATCTTGTATGTAGCTACCTAGACCGTGCGGTCGATCCACTAGCAGGGTTTGCAGTGACTGGTGTGAGCGAGTGAGTGATTTGCTTGTGATTGAGCCGGGATGTAGCGATGCAGCTGGCTAGGTTTATATATGGACGTTCCGCAAGTGCGTGTAGTACAAGTGTATACTGTCTGCTTAATTAACTAGTTGGTTAGTCACTAGTAATAGTACAAACCAGTAGGTACATCTGTCTCTCTTGCTTTGGTAGAAGTTAAGCTTAAGCCATACTCCATGGAGCTCTGTAACTTGGTTTGACAACATGTTAATTTGTCGTTTTTCCTCCCTGCATGTAGCTCTCTAACATGGTAGACACTTTGTAAAGCTCAAGCATGATATAAAAACTTCTGTTGAAATTATATGTACTTCTTTCCGTTGTAATTAGAGTGCTGAACTAAATACCTTAATCGTCTGGTGGATTAATAATAAGAAGAGAAACACATGTTCCCGGCAAGCTAGGACAACTACACATGATCACTCCAAATTTTGGTGGTGCTTTTCGAGTACTAAGTCTCGATTTTCGTTGTAAAAATGTTAGATCTCACTTCACTGGTTGTACCTAGTAATGATGATTTTTCTTTTTGAGAAACTGTGGGGCAAAATGATGATTCTTTTTTTTGGAGGCGTCACCATTGGAGAACTTCTTTCACAGTCTGGGTGTGCCAATTGTGGTGGTTGTTTTCTGCGGCTATGAGGTGTTGATCACTTTGGCAGAGCCTTGTTTTCTTTTCCGGATTTTGGTCGTGCATCATTGATGTCTCGTGTTTCTAACATTATGCTGTTACAGATCCCCGGTTTCATTGGTATCTGAATTTTATTTGGCTGAGCTTGTCAGCTGACGTATCTCAGAGCACCCTTTGCAATCAATACAACGTTTTTTTTAGAAAAGGGGTGCGGATCCCCGGCCTCTTCATCGAGTGAGTGATGCACACAACCTTCCGCAAATCAATACAAAGTTGAAACCGAGGAGATTCATGCATTTTGCAACGGCCACACCACCGCTGCCAATGTAATGACAATTTTCTATGGAGACCAAGATGTCTAGGGTAGGGATCACCAACGATAGTTGACGGCGAACATAGCTCTGAGCGGGTTCCACACCCGGCTCGTTCTTGTCGTAGAACTACACCTGTCAAAACAAACTCTATAATTCACGATTAGTAACCACTTATTAGAGAAACTTTCTAAGCATTTTACAAGCCTTATGAGTCTGTCGCTTGTTCTCTGTATGATACATTTAATTAAACTATAATATTATTGCCTATAATCTAGCAGTTATGATGACAATCTGATGGCACTACAACCGAACTTTTTTTATGACACGGTTCTTTTGTCACGTATTAGCTGTTTTTGTCACTAATTACCCCCCGGTGACGACATTAGTGCGTCACGCGGTCTGTCCCAAAATCCTCGTCATAGATTACAAAAAACTGACGCCACGACGTTTCCGCGTCACGCATTAGGGATCATTGGTGATGCCGTTTATCGTGTCACTCATTGTGGTTATGCATGACGGCATGATTTGTCACCGTTCGTTCGTAAATTTGTCAACGATCAACGTAATGCGTGAAAAACTTCGTGTCATTGATTTGCTCTTGGACCGGCCAAAGCTGCTGACCTGTCGGTCAATGAAGATGACGAGGTTGTTTACGTGTCTGTTGGCCTGGCTGTTGACGTGGATGACATGTGGCTGTTTAGGTGGCACATCACATGTCGGCTGACGTGGATACTGTCTTGTGGGTTCGATCTAGGCTGACGTTGCATGACATCACGTGGGTCCACAAACAATATGACATGTGGGACCATCAGCTTTTCTTACTGGTGGGACCACCGCCGTGCTGACAAGCGGGACCCACCTGTTTTGCATACGTGTGGGACCCACCAGTTTGCTGACGTGTGGGACCCACCGGTTTGCTGACATGTGGGACCCACCGGTTTGCTGACGTGTGGGACCCACTTTTCTGACATTTGGGCCAGCAGCTCGTGACGCATAACAAATTTTGTCACGGTTGTTAGCCGAAGCAAAAAATGTAATATTTGCTAAATTTTGGCACTTTTGTAAATAAAAAAGAAATCAAATCAAGATTGGAAAAGAACCGGAAAAATAATATTGCATTTAAAGTTGTCGGACACAAAATCTCTGATTAACACCAACTGTTACAATCACAAGAAATTGAAAGAACATAGACATAAATTTGGCGGGCAAGTTTTGCTGTTTATTTGGTGAGCTAGTCTGATGGGCACGTCGTCCTCAAGAGAAATCCATCTCTTGCTGCCTCGATTTCATTTCAAAATTTATGTCATCATAGGACTTCTGGAGAACTTGAAAATATGTGTGCTTCCTTTTCAGGTATTCAGTTTTTTCTTCAACGGCCTGAATCCTTGCCTCCAGCTACTGGTACCTAGGAGATGTAGCTGACTGTTGCTCAAGATCTTGTGGTACTTCTTCAAACTCTAGGATGCTTGCAGCTGACATGCTAGATGTTTTGCTCAAGTCTAACAGGAAAACGCCTTTCATTCTACGTTTCTTGAGGACATCTTCACAAATCTGCTGGTCAGTTCGCGGAGGTTCATCTTTCATGTGTGGACCCATTTTCGCGAGGATCATTTCATCCTGGCATAGGATATGCATACGTATGTCAGGTACAAGAAACAGAACGTAATTACGGTACTGGAACATGTAAACATTTTACTTACATAAGCAGCTTGTGCATCCTTGCTCATGATACCAACATTGTCTGTTTTGAGAATTTTATAAAGTTCAATAGGAGTTGCTTCGCGTGTCTCAGTAATCTTGATGAAAGGAGGAACCTACAAGGTTTAGGAAAACGGTTACTACGAAGAGTGTATCATAAATGTAGTGAAGAAAGAAAGTTTGTCATAGGGATAGGTACTAACTGTAGATGAGGCGCCAGCATAGATGTTCCTTATGAAGGGACTTGTCACGCCAGTCTGGTTCAATTCATATCTCCCTTGACACGCCTAATTCACCATAAATTTCAGATATTTAATTGCAGAAGGTATAAATGAAAAGGAACAATAAATGAAATTTACTGTAAAGTATGTACTGCATATTCCTTGCCAGCATCGTTGCTCGTAGAGCGACTAGTCTAACCTCTCTGGTTCATCTTAGAATTCCCTTTGATTTCCTAGTATGCCATATATTTGAAAATATTAAATCAGAAGCTACAACTGAACTAATAAGAGTTAGATAATCATGGTGTTGTGAAAGGCTTACTGAATCGTGGTACATCCAGTGCCGTTCAGTAGCCTTCCGGGTGGTTGAACCACCGTACACAAAATTGCGAGCTACAGCGGAAAAATCTTCCATTTGTGTGCCATTTTCTTCTACCTTGTTCTTTAGTAGTGCTGATAGACGAGATGCACTCTGTTCCATCGCTAGCTTCCTGATTTTTTCATATGCTACATAATAAAAATCTTCATTAGCTTAAATGAAACAAAGTGAACTTATTTTCGATGTACATGCATTCATTGTTTGCACATAGGTGAAAACAAGATAACTAGAAATATTGGTGTCTACGTTTCTAAACTGACACAAATTTAGTCGCATAATAACCAACTGTATCAGGCCTGGCAGACAAAGGTTCAGTTTCAGAGTGACACTTTTACTGTAGCTCATCTAGCTGTTGTCGTTGTTTGCTTCAGTTTCAGTTTCAGTTTCAGTTAGGTTCAGTATTATTCTGAATGCACACAACATTTTGCAGCAGAATAAGAAAAAATGAAATCAAGAAAATCTGCAACTTACATGGATACCAAACATGAAATTAGTTATGCCCATCTGAATCAACTACAATCAATCAAACCGTACAGTTCTTTACAATAACCTAGAGGAATCTGAAAATTTTAATTTCTTTCACGATTGTGATGACTTCGTACGTAATAAGCAGCGTAGAAAAACAACCAATTGTACCCGATATGATTTTGCAAATAGAAAAGGTAAGCTCATGTTCGTAACCCTAATCAACAAAATAGCACAATATGCGCAGATCTATATGAAATAGAAGATGAGAAGGAAGGAGCAGACTGAATAATAAACGTAATAAGAGAGGTTAGATCTTTACCATTGCCGCCGGTGTTTTCCTGCAGATTGCTGCCGGGGTTGTCCTCCAGAATGATGTCGTCCATGTCGTCCGTCAGATCGATTGGACTGTTCCCGCCGGTCATGTACCTTCGTCGGGGCGACGGATCTAGGCAGATGAAGAGTATGAGGTCGGCAAGATTAGATCTTCGAGAGGACAGGGAGAATGATAGGGATGGAAGGTGTGCTACGAGATCGTGGGTTCTGGCGCCACGAAAGGCGTATTTAGGGGGAGGGGTTGAGGTAGGGGTGGGGCGGGACGTTTTTGTTTCGGGCGAAAAAAGGGAGGGAACGGGGGAAATTTTAAATAAGGGAGGGAACAAATATATTTAACCAGAAAGGAGGGAACGTACAATATTTTTCGAGCGAACAAAAATAAATCGCATCTGCACTCAAAATTAATAAGTTGTAAATGTTGCAAAATTGTAGACCCACATAGAAGATCAAGATTAAACTCTCATGATGGTCATCGATCCTGTCCGAAGTAAGGCATTATGGTCATGTTAACATCATTTTAAACTCTCATGATTGTCATCGTTCCTGTCCGAAGTAGGGCATTGTGGTCATGTTAACATCATTTTAAACTCTCATGAGTCATGCAATGTTTGTAGAATGATGTATAAATATATGTACCACAGGATTTGAAAGGTATTTGGTCAAGTTTAATGCAAAAGGTGCAGTTAGGAGGGCATTTTTGTCAAATCATCGAGGCCAAAAGGTGAATCGACCCTATATGAAGATTTGTGTTTTGGTGTAGCATGATCACTGTTGAAGTAAAGGATCATGATTGTGGGTTTTCTCTTTTGCATAGCACTTGTGAGACCTAATGGGGTGAAACCAACATAGGCTTGGTCCACGTTGGTTTTCATGTAGCTTATGGGGTATATTTGAAGATTGGTGCACATAGGAGATCCTGATTTGCCTCAAACTTTTTGTTGGCGGTCATGCACACATACTAGGTGGACTTGGACATTCTAAGATTTTTCTGATAATTTTAACTATGCATAAAGTTGTTTTTGAAGAAAAATGTCTGAAATTGAGAAAAAGCCCAATTATTGGTCAAAGCCATGTTCAAATCATTTTTAACTCGGATGAGTCATGCAATGTTTGTAGAATCATGTATAAGTATATGTACCACACGATTTGACAGATTGTTTGGTCAAGTTGGATGCAAATGGTGCACTTAGGAGATCATTTTGGGGATTTCGGTCAGAACATCGAGGCCGAAAGGTGGATCAACCCTACATATATAAAGATGTGTGTTTTCGTGTAGCGTGATCACTGTTGAAGTAAAGGATCATTATTGTGGGCTTTCTCTTTTGCATAGCACTTGTAAGACCTAATGGGGTGAAACCTACATGGGTTCGGTCGATGTCGGCTTTCAAGTAGGTTACGGGCATATCTGAAGATAGGTGCACATAGGAGATCCAGATTGGACTCAAAAATTTGTGGGTGGTGATGCAAACGATAGACAAGGTGGGCTTGCAGATTCTGAGATTTTTCTGACAATTTTAAGTGTGCGTAAAATTTTCTTTGAACGAAAATGCCTGAAATTGAGATGAAGGCCAATTATTGGTCAAATTCATGGTCAGATCATTTTAAAATCAGATTAGTCATGCAATGTTTGTAGAATCATGTATAAACATATGTACCACATGATTTGACAGAGTTTTGGTCAAGTTGTATCATAATGGGGTCGAAACAACATTAGTTTGATGGAAACATCGAGGCTGAAAGCACATAACCAGAAGGAAGAAAATAGGAACTGCATATATACCAGCATAATTAGTCTTCCACAGCACAACAAAAGCAGCACTTTACATAACTGCTTAGCTGGTCTTACTTGTTCATCCAAAACAAAATAAATATTTACAAAACACATGGACAGAGGACAAATTAATCTTCAGGGAGGCCTACTCCAGCCTACGCCTCTTGTGCTCCTCATCTGAATCTTCTTCGTCTGATAAATCTTCAGGAACATCGGTGCCTGAATCATTAGAATCATCCTGAAACTTGAGTCCAATTGGCAGTCCAGCCTTTTGCCTCTCCAGAATGGCCCGGTACAGCTCAAACGCCACAAAGGCATCAATGGCGGCGTAGTCTTTGTTGATCTTGTCAAGAGGTTTGCACTGCCAATTATCGTGCGCCGTGAAGGAGAACTTCTTCTTCATTTTTGTGTATCAGGGATCAATCAGGTCTGCAGCCATGACAACCATGCCAACCTTGTTGTTTCCAGGGAGCCGGTACAGGCGCTGTTGGTCGACATAGAAGTTTTCTGGAATGATGACTTCAGGCCAGGTTTGGCGAAAAACCACATTGTTTATCGTGTTGTCTACGGTAGCAAAGGTGATTCCTCTGTGGCATAGAAAATCAGAAATGTAGCATGAACACTTCCAATGGTCAGTACTGCAGTAACCAAGAGAATGTGGATAGAGATTAGTTAAAAGATGTAATTTCATAGGTGACAAACAAGTATATGATCAACAAGTCCACCAAATGAGGTAAGTTTAGTTAAAAGATTTGAAATATGATCAAGAAGTCCACCTAAAGATTAAGAAATACGATGAACATGAATTCACATAAACATATATGCATTTTCATGTATACAACTATACAACAACCATCATATTTACCGAAGTTCATAGTCCTTCAAAATATATTGCTTAATTACATCCATGATTTCATTCTCTTACATGTTCATGTGTACAACTACACAAACTACTCAAAAGAAATGCCAGACCTCAAAATCAATCGTCGTGCTACACAAAATCAATATAAATTCCCATATTAATTATGACAGAAAACCTTTTACACTTCATATAATACACGAATCTAATCCGTGTCATCGCAGTGACAGTCTGAAAAACCCCGAAGACAGGAATAGATCTAGGAACGTCTGTCTACCGTAAATCTGAACCAAATTAGTGAAATCGCAAGAAGTTTGAGCGTCATCTAGTACTAATAGTAGCACTAAGAGTCTGGCACAAGGGATGAAGCAAAATACCCTCGAAACAGCAACATGTGTGGGCATGTTACTTAATTTGTTCATACTTGGCGCATTGGTAGACCAGTACATGGCGGCGCATGGCGAGCTGAATAACCGCCATCCTCTTGTCTTTGAGTTCTTTATCATTGTTGTACTCCATGTCCAGCCCCATGATCTTGGTGTCTCCCTCTGCGAACCACTTCTTGTACATGTCGAGGACCCTCGCTAGTTGTGCTGGATCGTTGGTGTAGACCACCTCGATCTTCTAGCCTTTGTGGATGGTGACGCTGTAGGTCTCGGAGAAGCATGCTTTGGTTTCCATGGCGACGATGCAGGGAGAAGAAGATTGGATTGCAGTGGAAGTGGAGAAGACTAGAAGAAGCAAGAGGGGAAAACAGAGGAGCGGTGCGATGTGACATAGGAAGATGAGACGAAATGGGCTGGTGTGAAATCGTAACTGCGTTGCGGTTAATGTACACGCAGAAAAATAACCACCCACTGACAAATGGGCCCAACCAAAACACTGACCATCCGGGGTGAATTGTGTGGCCAACTGACAGGTGGGCCTGCCTGTAACGTACCTGCAATTAGAAAATGGCAAGGTACCTGTGTATAGTGCAAACCCCTGGATCGTTTCATTTGCACACACAGTTTAAGATGAATATCACATCATTGTATCAATTATTACACGAATGATCCAGACTTGGAAAAAAATAAGTTCATTACAACTTGCATAGCATCAAATATTCTACTAAGTTATCAAAAGGTTCTAGACACAACTAGTGTAAAGGTATGGTGGGTTTGGCACATAGCAATAAATACTATCCAACACATGCATATAAGAAATACACTAAGTAATGCATATAAAATACTTAGGAAATTTATGGGGGGTGTGCCACTTGCCTTGGCAAACAGGAGTGTAGTAGTAGCAGTTGCAACCACTTTCGTCTCTCTCCGGAATTTCTAACAAGTCAAACAAATCACAAATAAACATACAATCATAAATGCAACACTTGAAAAAAAATGATATGCATGAGATGCAGGATGATACAAAGAAATATGATGTGAATGACATACAGAACATACTATGGCCATTGAAATTATTTCGATGCGTCGAGGCTTCGGGCTATTTGGCAAAGGAAAAAGACATAAAATAACCTAATCCAATTGGCTAAGGCAAGGTCAAGGTTGAGCAAGAATAAACTTGATAAAACGACAACTTGAAAAGTTGTAAGGCTACTTCAAGTCTTCACAAGTTTGATCTTCAAAACATCTTCTACTCCTTTGCAGTTTCATTGATCTTCAATGGTCTTCAATTAGCACTCTAGGAACTTAGTCATAAACACCAAGGACTTGGTCTATGTCCAAGGTGAGACAAAATAGAAAGAGGATAGAAAGAAACGAAGTAGTTGGTCTTCTAAAATTCTTCTCCTTGCTTCCTTGTGGTTTTACTTGATGTGTTGACTTCATTGCACATTTGTGGACTTGTTGATTCTGAAGACTTGATGATGTTGGCAGCTGGTTGATCTTGAATATAACTTAGCCACCATGAAGTTTAAGATAGGGAGAAGGAAAGAGAGAATGGGAAGAAAGACTTAGAAATTGTAGCTGGTTGGTCTTCATGAACTTCCTCTTGATTTCTTCTAAGTCCTTTCTTCTTGGAGATGCTTCTGGAGTCTTGTTTTCATGCTAAGTCCTTCTTTGATTTCCACTAATTTCTAACTTAGTGGTTTTTGACTAGGAGAGTCGAAAGAGCCAACATGCATCCTCAAAAATTCTAAGGAGGAAGTCATGTGAAAGTATAAAATAATACTAAAGACTTAAATATGCATGCCATGCTTATGTAAATGCTCTTAAGGAAATGCAAGCAAACAAGATGATCCAAAATAACTAAGGACCAAGGGTCAAACAATAAGTCACAAATAAATTCTAAGTAAAAGTTAATCAACATAAGAGAGGCTAGAATTCTCTAAGGAAAAGTGTTGTCAAAATACTTGTCAAAAAATTTCTAGGGAAGAAATAGTTTTATTTTGAGAGAGACAAAATATTTCTAAGTACTTTAAGTTCTAAAGTCTCCAAAATACTACTAAGTTATTTTTCAACTCGAAAATAAGAAGAACATAATTTTTAATACATTTTATTTATTTAAAATAACACCTGAAAAGCATTTAATCTTTATTTACTCAAAAATCGTTTAAAATAATTTTACAAAAATAATAGAGTATTCCTACGGCCAATACTTAGGCATACAAATTTATAGCAAAAGAGTTTGATCAAAAATAAATTTTTAATTTGAAGCTATGTTCAAAATACTATTTAAACCACTTTTAAAATTTATCTAAATTAATTTCGACAAAACCTCAAAATAAGCATACCAAAAGTTTCTACGTGTCATAAGCTTTCCAAAAATATATTTTTCATAAAATTTGGATAAACGAGTAAAAATTAATAATAGATTCAAAACGCAGGGACTAATCTGTGAAACGCAGGGGCTAAAAGTGGAGAAAACAAAATAAAGCTTCGCGCTGCGGTCCCTGGGCGACGTGTCGTCTTCCGATTGGTGCGGATCTTCTCGCGGGCAGAAGCGGGCGCGGGCGGACGTGGACGCGGACGGACGGGCTTCGCGGACGGAGAAGGCGACGTGGCGCGCTGTGATTCGCCGGTACCCCTTCGTGTAAGTCATCTAATCTGGGCCGTACGATGCAGATCTAACGGCTCTGGGTGGTTTGACCTAAAGTGAGCGGCGCGGCTGGCCGGAGAAACTCCGGTGACGAAGCTCCGCGGCGGCGCCATGGCCAGCGTTCAAGCGCGCGAAGATACAGGGGTTTTGGGCTACGGGGAGGATACCTGGCGACAGTATAGGACGAGGCTAGGTCGATGGCGTGATTGAGGATGCCAGGGACACGCTGGTTTGTCGGGAATCCCTCACCGGAGTCGAAGACGGCGACGGCTTGCTCCTGTTGATCACGGACTCGTCGATCTGGTGCACGAGAAAATGCCGTACGATGTCAAAACAAGCGCAAGATCGAAACAAGGAGGAAGAGAAAGGATAGAAGGCTCGGGGTGGCCGAGATTCACTGGAAACTTGAAGAACACGGCGGCGGCAATGGCGGCACGGCGGGGTCCAATGCGCGCAGCCTGGGGGCTCTCGTGATGTGATTCTTGGGGCAAAATAGAGAGGGGGTTCGGGGTGCTTATAAGGGGGAGAAAGGCGCGAGCAAATCGTGACGAATCCCAACGGATTTTGCTCCGATTTTTGCTAGGGTTTCGGAGTCCTTGGCCTGCACGAAAGGTTGAAGGCGGTGACGTCACCGCTTGCGTCGCGCGTGGGACCCACATGGCAGTGACGGAAAAGAGTGAGGCGGGCCTGGGCTACTGTTAAACGCGCGTGCGGTAGTTAGTTAGGTGGGCTTGGCCCGAATAGCTAGGCTTCGTAATTTTTTTTCAGAAAAACATTTTTCTTTTCTGTTTTTACACAAATTCAAATATCTTTTGATTTATAAAACCAATTCCACTCAAACCAAAACCTATAATTTTGTAAAAATCAAACACTTGATTTTGGAACTCTCAAAACACACTTTCCAAACATTTTATAAACAAACTTTTTGAAATGTGTTTCAATCGAATTTTGGACATTATAATGTCATTTTAAAAACTAGAGGGTTTTTGTAAATTCCTTTTGAACTTATAATTTAAACCAAGCAAAATATGAGTAATATGATTAATATCACTCAATAAAATAATTTTGTATAAAACTCTAATAGTTTAAAAGGGGTTTGATAAATAAAAAGAATTCAAAACTCATTTTAGAAACCAAATAATTATTTTGTTTCAAAAATAAAACTATAAAACTTGAAAAATAGAGAATGGGTAAGTAATATAATAATTCTCAAAACTTACAAACTATTCACAACCAAACATACTTTTCAAAGTAGAAATCATTTTGATTTCCAAACTAGGATTTTAATAGACAATATGACACTTAATGTCAAAGTTTAAATTAGGTTTTAAAGCGAACAAATGTGGCTTAAGTAGATCTTAGATACCACAATATAACACATTTGCAATTATTTATATTGCAACAGATTCAAACGATTTCACAAACAATTCCAGTAGAACACACATTCATAAAAGTCAAAAGAGAACTTGGAGCATTCTTTGCTCTACTAATATATTTTGTTAAATATGTTTTCAAGTGGAATTATTATTCTCACTTTTAAAATATCCAAATGCAAACAATGCTATATGATGATGTATGTATGCATGAATTTTCTTTTCAAAGCAAAATACATAATAGTTTTAAAAAGTTTTAAATTTTTCTGATTTTTCAACTTTTTTTGAAAACTAGGGATGTTACACTGCCGCGGGTATATGTCTTGTCCCATCAAAACCCATGTACCGCAGCCGTGCCTCGCCTCTCGACCTACCGTGTAATTTACTACATCGAGACCAACCCGTCGCCCTCCTCTAGCAGCCGCCACGTCTCACCACGTACGTCTTTCACCGTCTCCACCGGCCGCTCACCATTTGTGTCGGGGGGCTGCCCCCGGGTAGGGCAAAGATGATGTGTTATGAACAGTTAAGGTCTAACCGGATCAAGGAAAGAAGAGCCGGCTAAGTTAGCCGGGTCACTTGGGCCGGATCTCAAGGCGATTCGGTCAGTCCTACTTCAAGCCAGTGAAAGAAAAGACCAAAGGGGATCCGGTGAGGTTTAACCGGATCCAGGAAAGAAGAGCCGGCTAAGTTATCCGGATCGGTCAGGAAGGACCCGGGTAGGGCAACTCGGATGATGCACAGGGCCAAGTAATGTCAGTAAAAGTCACGGGCACTGTAAGGTTGCTGACCGGGGCTCAGAAGACAGCAAGGTGCTGCCACAGGTTTTCCGGGTCACAAGCCCCTAGGCGCTGACTCGGCCTATTCGGGAAAGGGGCAGTGGCTAGGCTACTGTGGTCTACACTGCCTTAAGCTCAAAGAGGAAAGATAAGCCTGTGGTGAACAGAGGGTGAGCTGGGCTGAGTGACAGTGGCCAGTGTTTGTCCTGTTCTCCTTGTCCATGCCATTGTCCTCTGCGGCCAGGGGCAAAAGGGTAATTCGGTTACTGTATATAGGCAACACCACCTCCTCCTGTGGAGAGGATCGACCATTGTGAGCATCATTTCCCCCCCAAGCTTCATCTTCTACCTGGAGCTCTCTCCATTGTTCATCATACAGCTCAAGGAGCGCTTTGTACTTGTAAACACTTGAGATATAAGAGAGTAGGCTAGAGCTGCAGTAGGGGTGTTACCTCCACAAGAGGGCCCCGAAGCAGGGTACATCGTGGTGTTCTTCGCTGTTCTTGGTTTGCTTTGTTCTTCTTGTTTGGTCTTCATGCGTGCTTCGTAGGCACGCAAACCCTCCCCGGTTCCCCCAACGCCCAAGCGAGCCCACACTTAAGCCATACCCATGGCATCTGCCGTGACACCACCACGACAGTTGGCGCCCACCGTGGGGCAAGCATTGGCGTTGGCTGGGGTTTCCATCCGGACGGGCTCCGTCACTGGTGCCGGCGAGCGGGTCCTCTCCGGGCTCGTGTGCAAGCTCGGCGAGTTCAACTTCATCAGCGACAACGCGGGGTGCTTCTCCAACAAGCCCTTCCCCGCGGATGGCTTCCTCATGACGCTGGGCAGCTTCGTCACCTACGTCGCCACCGAGCCAGTTCGCGAGTACCCGGCGCAGGTGCTCGTGGCTGCAGATCCTCCTCTTTCCGCGCAGCTCGCGGAGGGCGTAGCGCTCGCCCTGGGAGCAGCGTGGAGGTCATGGTGGCTGCCGCAAACGCTGCTGCAGGCAAAGGAGGTGCCAGCACGAGCGTGCCAGAGGAGCTGGCCACGCCAGTCGATCCGGATGACATGCCGACTCGGACAGCTAAGTTCCCTAAGGAGAAACCCGATCCGGTTGGTCCCCTTGGCACGTCAAGCAGGGGTGCTTCCTTAGAGGGTATCTTGGAAAAGCTAGCTCGGCCAGTGGCTCCTGGAGCAAATGTTGATCTTACTGTAGCTCAGCTTGAGGCAGAGCGCCTGAGGTTGCAAAAAGAGGCTCGGTTAGTGATAGAGTCTAGGCAAGAGTTTGATAGAGACCTGAGAGAATACAATGCTGCCAATGGTATCACAGATGGCTTTACTCCTGTAGTGCACCGCTCGCGCAAGAAAGTCGAGCTACGTAACAGAGGCAAGGACCTCAACGACGAGTTGGCCAGAGCTGCAGGTTCGAGCTCAAGTAAAGCCACTAGTCATAGGTCCGGAACAGGCAAGCCGGTTTATAGCTCCCCGGCTAAGAATCTTAGGGCTGCAGCAGCAGCGCGAGCTGAATTAAGTAACCTGACCGGGGATGCTTGGCGCAAGCAGGCGGAGAGAGTGAATGAGCTAGTGGATGTGTGCAACAGGCAGAATGAGGCCTACAGGAAAGCTAATCCGGATGCTGGTGGTTCCCGGGTAGTTGTCTCGGTTAGGGCTGCTAGCCAGAAGTCTAAGGGGCAAGCGTCCTCTCCGCATGTTGGGATTGACCGAGCCCAAAGTGTGAACTCGGGTAAGAGCAAGCAGCTGCAAACTTATGATGCGGTATACGCAAGCAAGCAACTTGCAGCCCAAGGAAAAGGCGGACAAGGCAGAAACCGTGGTGGTCAAGGCAATCCGGGTACTGGAAGGGAGAATTCGGCTGGCCGAGGTCAACCGCCTCGCCACCCCGGACAGCAAATGATGGCACAGGTGCAGCAGCAGAGTGGTGGCCAGGTGGGCTACCATTATGACGATGGCAATTCGGCTATGGCGCGAGCCGGATACCAGACGTATGACAATGCACTGGCGTCGAGACTGGGGCCTCGGATGTTGGATCCGGATGATCAGCGTCTCAAATTGGACAGAATCTACCAGTCCGAGAAGCTGGAAGAGCAGGGCCCACCGGGTCCACCATGCTTTGGACCTCGGATAATGAATGAGCCAAGTGTGCCTTTGTTTCAGCTCGGCCGCAACACGAAGCCGTATAATGGCAGCACCAAGCCACAGGATTGGCTGACGGACTATGTATCATCAGTGCACATTGCGGGGGGCAATCGCCGATGGGCGGTCCGGTATCTCCCGCATATGTTAGAAGGTCCAGCCCGAATCTGGCTGAATAACTTGCCACCGGGTAGTATCAATTGTTGGATGGATTTGGAACAGGCGTTTAACAGCAACTTCTCCAGCACCTACAAGAGGCCAAACCGACCTCAGCTCCTGGCTGCGTGCAAGCAGGAAGAGAGGGAGACAGACCGAGAGTATTTGACTCGGTGGAGCAACATGCGCAATTCTTGCGAAGGTGTAGTGGAGGAGCAGGCCATTTCATGGTTTGCACAGGGATGCAGGCATGGTACACCACTTTGGCAGAAACTCCAAAGAGATATGCCGAAAACCCTGGCAGATATGATCCGGATAGCAGACACGTATGCGCTGGGTGATCCAACACAGCCCGCATTGGATGCAGTGGGAGCAAACAGGAGGCAACCAGTTAATAACCGAGTTGGACCATTAAGGCCTAGTGACCGACATGAATTCGGTTACAAGAGAAGAGATCCGGATTACAGATACGGTTCTGATCAAGTTGCTGCGGTAAACATGGATCAACCCGGTGGAGGAGATGCGCAGAGGCAGAAAACTGATGGTCCAGCTTGGAGGCCGAATCAAGGTGCTTGGCCGAAGAAAGTGTGGGAGGGACCAAGTCCACCTCTAACTTTTGAGTCCAGATTAGATGGGCCTTGCTGTTATCACACCACCGATCCGCGCAAACCGGCTAATCATTCGACCCGGAACTGTAGTTGGCATCACCGCGTTCAGGCGGAAGGTCAAAGAGGACCACCTCAAAGAGGTGCTCCTAGACCGAATTTCAGGCCAAACATGCCGCTAACCGGAGCCAATGCGACCCCGGTCAACGCTGGAACTCCAAGGCCAGCAGCAACGAAGCCGGTTAACCTGGTGAACATGGGAGGCAGTGACAATGGTGATGGCCCAAGTAGGCAAGGTGGATACCCTGGGAATGATTACAAGGAAGCACATCAGAGTTATGTGGTTTTCGTGACCGAGCCGACTGACAAGAAAAGTCAGTTGAGACGAGCAAAGGAGGTGAATGCCGTGATGCCAGCAGTTCCAAAGTACTTGAACTGGTCTGAGCAGGAGATCACTTGGAGCAGGGCGGATAACCCAAGGATCATGCCAAGCCCAGGGAACTATGCACTGGTGGTGGATCCAACTTTGGTTGGACCCAAGCTGAACGTGAAATTTAGCCGAGTCTTGGTCGACAATGGCAGTGCCATAAACATCATGTATCGGGACACAATGATCAAGTTGGGTATTTCGCCGAATCAGTTGCAACAGAGCAGCTGTACTTTCCATGGCATAGTACCCGGGGTATCTTGTTCCCCCATGGGTAAGATCTGGGTAGATGTGTTGTTCGGTACCAGGGACAATCACAGGCTTGAGAGTCTCGAGTTCGAGGTGGTGGATTTGGAAAGCCCATACCATGCTCTGCTTGGCAGGCCAGCATTAGCCAAGTTCATGATATCTACTCATGTGGCCTACCTCAAGATGAAAATGCCTGGCCCGAATGGTGTTATCACCGTTGCGGGAGACTACAAGAAGGCCATACAGTGTGCTACAGTTGGTTCTAACTTAGCTGAATCACTGGTGATACAAGCTGAAAAGAGCAAGATGCACGAGGTGGTGGCAATGGCGAAGTCAGCTCAGCTCGGCGTGCTGGCCATGACTAATCCGGATGCGGGTGCAACATTTGAGGTGCCCAAGGAGACGAAGAAGATCCCCATTGACCCGGAGAACCCGGAGCGCTTGGCCATCATTGGTGCCGGGCTGGGTGAGAAATAGGAAAGCGCGCTCTGTCACTTCCTCCGTGAGAATCGGGATATCTTTGCATGGTCAGCTAAGGACCTGCCTGGTGTTCCGAGGGAGTTGGCAGAGCATTCTTTGTTTGTCAGGCCGGATGTGAAACCGGTTAGGCAACCGACTAGGCGGCTTTCAGATGATCGAAGAAAGGTGGTGCTCGATGAGCTGGCTAAGCTGCTGGCAGCCGGATTCATTATGGAGGTGTTGCATCCGGACTGGATATCTAATCCAGTTCTAGTAGAGAAGAAGAAGGACGAACCAGCTGTGGTCAAGGTGTGGCGCATGTGCATCGATTTCACCAACCTAAACAAGGCGTGTCCAAAGGATCCATTTCCTTTGCCTCGGATTGATCAAGTGATCGATTCTACTGCTGGGTGTGAGTTGTTGTCTTTTATTGATGCGTACTCTGGTTTTCACCAGATACCACTGAACCCTAAAGATCAAATAAAGACTGCTTTTATTACCCCGTATGGGGCGTATTGCTATCGTGTCATGTGTTTCGGTTTGAGAAATGCTGGTGCAACTTATCAGAGATGTATGCAAAAGTGCTTGCATTCTCAAATGGGTAAAAATGTGCAGGTGTATGTGGATGACATTGTCATCAAAACAAAAGAAAAACGTACTCTCCTCGAGGATCTCGAGGAAACATTTGTGAACTTGAGAAAATATCGGTTAAAATTGAATCCGGACAAGTGCACCTTTGGTGTCCCAGCTGGAAAGTTGCTTGGTTTCCTTGTATCGAGCCGAGGTATTGAGGTGAATCCGGCTAAGATCCGAGCCATAGAAAGAATGAAATTGCCTAAATGTCTAAAAGATGTACAAAAATTCACCGGGTGTTTAGCCTCGTTGAGTCGGTTTGTGAGTCGGCTAGGAGAAAAAGCCTTGCCCTTGTATCAGTTAATGAAAAAGAGCACCGGGTTCACGTGGACCCCGCAAGCAGATTCGGCTTTCAACGAATTAAAAAAGATGTTGTCCACTGCTCCAGTTTTGGCATCACCTTTGCCGAATGAGCCAATGCTACTTTACATTGCGGCCACTAACCGGGTCGTAAGTGTGGTCATGGTGGTAGAGCGAGAAGAGGATGATAAATCTGTGCAGAGGCCGGTGTACTATTTGAGTGAGGTGATCTCAACTTCGAAGCAAAATTATCCTCACTACCAAAAGATGACATATGGTGTGTACCTGGCGGTCAAGAAGTTGAAACACTACTTTCAAGAGCATCCGATTACAGTGGTATGTGAAGCTCCAATTGCGGAGATCATTGGGTGCAAAGATGCAACTGGCCGAGTTGCCAAATGGGCGATAGAAGTGTCTCCTTACACACCGCATTATGAGAGAAGAGATGCTATCAAGTCTCAGGCTTTGCCGGATTTCCTTTGTGACTGGGCTGAGATGCAATATGAGCCACCTAAACCGGATTACAATTACTGGAGGTTGCACTTTGACGGTTCCAAATGCAAAATCGGGCTAGGTGCTGGAGTGGTGCTCACATCACCAAAACAGGATCAATTGCGATATGTATTGCAGATTCATTTCTCAGCGTCAAACAATGTAGCCGAGTATGAGGCACTGATCCATGGGCTTAATGTGGCTCGGGACATCGGCGTTCGCCGAATTGAATGTTTCGGTGATTCGGATTTGGTCGTACAGCAATCTTCTGGAAATTGGGATGCTCTTGATGCCAATATGGCACTGTATCGGTTTCATGTTCAGAAAATTTCGGGATTTTTTGAAGGCTGTGAATACAAGCATATACCTCGGCTGGAAAACCAAGCTGCAGATGTTCTGTCAAAACTCGGGTCGTCTAGGGAGGCAATCCCACCTGGAATATCCTTGAATCATCTAAGGGTGCCTTCAATCAAACCGTCGCCTGATTCCGAGTCGATTTTTATTCCCAAGCAAGAATCCGAAGCTATTCCTATGAATGTTGACGTTGAGTATATCGAGGAAGACCCGGGGACTGCATGCCCGGACTCGGGGACTCCTCACGCAGATTCGGAAAATGCTAACCGAGTCTTGGGAAAGAGGAGTAGAGATGATGATGCTAACCGGATTGTGGGGAATGGACAGAAGCTGATAGAAGAGATAATGGCGGCCAAACCTGTGGAAGAAAATGAGCACTTGTTCCCTTTGCATCCAGTACCAGAGTGGGCTGAAGAGATCATGAAGTTCATCGAGGAAGGAAGCTTGCCAAGCGATGAGACCAAGGCTAGGCGTGTCCAGAGGAGATCCAAGGCTTATACCATCATCAACAAGGAGTTATACAAAAGAAGTGTAACCGAGGTGTTGCAGCGCTGCGTGGAGCCAGCAGAGGGCAAGGAGATGCTCCTAGAGATACACCAAGGTGAATGTGGACATCATTGCAGTACAAGAGCCCTGGTGGCTAAAGTGTTCCGGCATGGATTTTATTGGCCCACTGCTCATGCAGATGCGGAGGACATAGTCCGCAGGTGTGAAGGATGCCAGAGATTTGCTAAGCAAACACACTTACCCGCATCGGCACTGAAGACAATTCCTATTACTTGGCCATTTGCGGTGTGGTGTTTGGATATGGTGGGAGATTTCAAGCCGGCTAGGGGCAACATGACACATATGCTGGTGATGGTGGATAAGTTCACCAAGTGGATAGAGGTGAAACCAATACGGAAAGTGGATGGCCGTTCGGCTGTAATCTTCTTGAAAGAAATCATTTTGAGATACGGATACCCTCATAGCATCATCTCGGATAACGGCACAAACTTTGCTGTCGGAGAGTTTGCCCGATTCTGCATGAATAAGGGGATCCGGTTAGACATAGCCTCAGTGGCACATCCAGAGTCCAATGGGCAAGTGGAAAGATCAAATGCTCTAGTGTTAGCCGGCATCAAGGCTCGTCTCATTGAACCATTGTTGAAAACTCCAGGGTGCTGGATAGATGAAATCCCATCAGTTCTATGGGGTCTAAGGACTACACCGAATCGGTCGACAGGCTATACGCCATTCTTTCTGGTGTATGGGGCAGAAGCTGTCCTACCCACTGACATAGAATATGATGCACCAAGGGTGGCAATGTACACTGAAACCGAGGCAAAGGAGGCCCGGGAAGATGCAGTGGATCTGCTAGAGGAAGCAAGAGAATTGGCCCTGTCTCGGACAGCAATATACCAGCAAAATCTCAGGCGTTATCATAGCCGAAAGATCAGTCCTCGAGTGTTTCATGAGGGTGATCTAGTGCTGAGGCTGGTGCAGCGCAGCAAAGGCCGACACAAATTGTCACCTCCATGGGAGGGACCATTCATTGTGAGCAAGGCTATGCACAATGATTCGTACTACCTTGTAGATGCACAGGAATCAAGGGAGGATGGCTTGGACAAACCCGGACAGGAAACCAAGCGACCTTGGAATGTAGCTCTGCTTCGACCCTTCTACTCTTAAAGGGCGCAATGTATGTATTTCAATTTATCATGAATGAAATCGCGGTAATCCGAGTCTGGACTCGGAGACTGCTTCGTCCTTATGCATGTGTTGTTTATTACTGTTTTGTTTTTTGCCGTTCGTGTGCCGAATCGCTTTGAACCTTGTTCTAAGCTTCAAGTAATGTATGTTGTGTTGTTGATCTCGTGACTCGACTGACAAACACCAAAATGGTAGTCAAGAGCAGAGATGAGGAATATGGGAAACATGAAAATGGACACGGGGACTCGGTCCAAAACCGATTCGGCACATGTCGTTTACTAACCCCTGTTATTTCTTTTTTCGTTTATGTTGAATGATTCTAAACCACAACTCGTGCGTTTCAAGTATTGTATGCTATGATTCCTATCTTGTGACTCGACTGTCAAAACACCCAAAGAGGTAGACAAGAGCAAAGATTTGGCCAAAGTAGTAAACAAGAAAACAAACTCGGGGACTCGGTTTGAGATGATCCAACATAAACCTTGTCCGGATCGCGTTAAGCATGATAAACATAGTCTCGAAAGAACTTAAAATAGTCTATTACATCTGCTCCCGGCATACCGGGGATTTAATGTTTTTGTTAAGTACTTCAGGGTGCAGCGGACTCGGTCGCGGCGGACTCGGTCATAGGAGTTTCGGTTGCAGGAACTCCTGTGGTAGGAGCTTCGGTTAACGGAGCTTCGGGGGCACGGGCTTCAGCCACGGGTGCTTCGGTTGAAGTGGACGCGGTTACGGGAGGTTCTGTTGCTGGAGCAGACTCAGAAGATGGTGGCACTTCGGAAGTAATCTTGACTGGAGAGCTTGAAGGATGGGCGGATTCGGGAATATCCGGATCAGGTGAAGCCTGTTTAGTGATCACAGTCAAGTTAGTGGCTGGAATCACACGAGACTCGGTTGGAGTTTGTTCGGTGAGCTTGGCCGAGTCGGAGGCTGGTACCTTGCTGGATTCTTCTTCTTCATCAGACCCGCCCTCAGAATCGGCGTATTCTTCAGCGGAGGCATCGTCCGATTCCTCTTCTTCAGTGTCTTCTCCATCCGAGTAGACTGGAGCCTCCAGATCAAGATGCTTGGTGCGTGCAAATTCGGCCATAAAGTTGGCGGCTTCTTCACGGATCTTGATCCGATTGGGATCTGAAGCCCATGAAGAACCCTCGCGAAAGGAGCGCACTTTGGCAAGATCAATCAGCTCATACCAAGACATGATGAATAACAAAGCTGCATCAGCACCAGCGCGGGCGGACGAAGACCTCCACTTCTGTAGCCGGGTCATGGCTTGGTCCAGGTCTCTGATCAGCTCCTCCACAGGCACAACTTGCCGCGCTTCAGGAAATAAGATCCGGTGAGCCTTGAGACTTGCATTGAGCAGACCAATATGGGAATCCTTCAAAGGAGCAATCCGAGCCTTGAGTGCTGTGATATGATCTTCGATGTCCCATGTCTCTGGTAATGGAGCCTCGGTTAATTTAGCTCTCTCAGCTCGGGCGTCTCTCACAGCCCTGGCGGCTTGAAGCCGGATGCTGGTAAACTCTCCTACAAACAAATAAGCTAATACTGAGTTCAGCAAGAAGGAACACAAGCATATGTATCGGTTAAGGGCAGAAAGAAGAAAGGGATTCGGTGAACTTACGATCCATGACATCATTAAGGCTAGCAAGTGCAGCAAGCCATTTCGCACTGGCCGCTTTGTGAGCACTAAGTTCTTCTTTAGCCGCTTTGACTTCGGCTTCAGATTCGGCTATGGTCGTTTGAATTTGCTGGTCCAGTTTGGCCCGCTTCTCAAGTCCGGCTTTGAAAGTATCCCGCTCCTTCTGGATAGTATCTTTTTCACGCTTCAGCGTATCCCGCTCTCCTTTAACCTTGTTCTTCACTTTTTCAACTCGGTCAAGCTCTCGCTGGAGCCGAGTCACTTCTGATTTTTCCTCGGATAAAGCACGCTTCTGCTCTTCCTCTTTGTTATTCATCTTGAGGACCAAGGCATCAAATGATTTTTGGAGCTTGTGGTACTGGTTGGCAAGCTGCTTAAAGAGGTCGCTGCGAGCGCCCGTGCTTTCCTGAAAGAAAGTAGATAGCGTCAAAAGAGACTCGGGGACTGATACCCGAGACAAGGTGGAGCCAAAACAAATCTCGGAGATTGGTCGAGACTGACCGAATCGGTTAAAAAGAAACCCGGGGACTGGGGGTCTCAGTTTTTTCAGTTAAGAAAAAGATCATGATCAAATTTTTTAAAAGATTCAAGCCGAATGACTTTCTTACTCGGAGGAGTATCAGTCGTTCGACCCGAATCTCGGGGACTGGGTGTATACTATTTGATCATGACGAACTAAAAGCAAGATTCGGCAAACTTACCTCGAAAACTTGGTGCGATGCAGTAAACGCAACCTTCACTGAATGAAGAGATTGCATCATTCGGCTAGGACCAGCAGGGTGCGGTGTTGCAGCGGAAAAGCCTGGTGCAAGGTCCACGGCGTTCCAGGCCTCAATAAAGTCATTGGCAGTACTGAGCTTAGGCTTGGCTTGGCCGGATTGAATGGCAGAGGAGGTAGCGGTGGTTTGCTTGACAGCAATCACTTGCTTATCCGGAGTGGAGGAAGTTGCGCCAAAGACAACTTGAGTCGGCTTGGGTTGCGGTGACGCACCAGAAGTCTGCTTCGGATGTGGCTCCTTATGCTGCTTCTCGGAAACTTGCTGTTGCTGTTGCTGTTTCTGCTTCTTTTTCTTCTGCTGCTCTTGGTTCAGTGCAGTTTGAGCTGCAGGAGCAGGGCGGGAATCAGGCTTAGGCGAGGACGTAGCCGATGTCTTGGCCTTTTCCTTCTCCAGCTCCTTGAGAGGACGTGGCCAACTTGAATCTCGGATTGGAGCCGAGGTTTCCTCACTCTCCAAGTCGATAACCGGCTCTGAGATGGGAGTCGGCTGGGGAATATTGGTAGTGGTGACACGCGTTGGTGAGGTGGCAGTTCGGTCAGGAAATTGGGTTTCCATGGCCGTATCCAGTGGAGGGATAGGAGAAGAGATGGATGAATGAGTCTGCGCGGTGATGAGGACATCACTGCATAAAGTAAAGCAAACGGTTAACTCGGATAGATATGACTCGGTTGATAGAGGAAGAAAGCAAATAAAGTTCGCTCAATGTTACCCCTTGGTGGTGGGCATCGGTTTGACGCGATTTGGCTTGTCGCCGGACTTCTTCCTTCTTTTTGTCTGTGGGGCATCTGTTTCGGGCGCCTCAGCGCGTTTCCGAGAGGCCTCTCCAGTATCTTGTTTGGCTGGAACACAAGGAGGTGGTTTCCATGAAATCGGAATAGCGTCGATGGGTTCTAAGATGCAGCAATCTTCATCTTCCTCGTCGGAAAGGTGGTGAATGTCTGATTGCTTACCCTTGCGGACTGGCTTGGCACGCGGAATTGGCAAGTAGTCATCCGAATCCGGATCCTCTTCGCCCTCGCGCGGCGGGCTGAGATCCGGTGTCCATGCCTTGGTGGAAAGATCTCCGTCTTCAATAAGTTGACGGTCAAACAGCTACAAAAAAGACAATGCGAATCCGGATCAGGCCAGGATTATTCGGATGAAGTAAGAGTGGATTCGGAGAGTGGTGAGCTAACCTGTGGAGGAAGTTTTTCCCGGTAGAATGGCTTTACACCCCACCGCCATTTATCCGACATCTCATTGGCAGCAATGGCGTTTACCCGTCTGAAGACGGAAGCTTTGTCAAGCTCGTGTTTGCTGATCCGGGTAGGATCTAGTGCGCCACGCGTGTGGCATATCTTGTGGTCACGCCTTTGAAGAGGGCTGACTCGGCGAGAGATGAAGGTCCGGACGAGGTCGTCAGACACCATACCCTTCTTCAAAAAATCCTCCAGAGTGGTATGCACTGTCTGAAGTTCAGCAATTGTTTCAGCCGGATTGTAACCGAAGTTCAGTTCGGCTGCGGGCGGCTCCATCCTGAATTCGGGCAGGTTAAGAGCGTCATGGCCCTCAGCGCTCTTTATGTAAAACCAGGTCCTTTGCCATTTCTTCACCGTGTCTAGGCCGGTGACTCGGGGAAAGGCGGATCCCTGCCTTGGCGTGATGCTAACCGAACCGCAAGCGGTCAGCTGTTTCGGCTTAGTACCTGGAATGGTGTGCTTGCGAAGGTGGAAGTACTTTGCCCATATATCCACACTAGGCCAGAGACCGAGATAGCCTTCGCAGAAGGAAGAGAAAGCTGATAAAGAGACAAAGGCGTTCGCCGGGAGGTGGTGAAGCTGCAGTCCGAAGAAGTCCAGAAAGGCCCGGAAGAAGTCACTGGCAGGTAACCCGAGCCCGCGCTCGAAATGCGCTATGAATACCACGCGTTCACCAGGTTCGGGCGCCGGTGCGAGTTCTTTTCCGGGTCGGCGGCAAATGGCTTGGGGCGGTATACGCCGGGTGGCTCGTAGCCATTCCAGATCGTTTTTGGTAACATCAGATCCTTCCCATCTGCCAGGGGGAAGTTTGGCCATAACCGAATTAGTCCTGCAGCAAAAAGGCGGATAACCGGGTCAGGAAATTCGGAATCCATGGGACCAAAGAAGAATCGGATGACATTAAAGCCGAATCAGATCTATGGTGACTCAGCTAATCCTATCCCGGGTAGGGTTAACCGGGTCCGGTGGAGAAGGTGAAGCGGTTGGAAGTCGCAAACATCTTTCCGCAAGTTTCTAGGGTTGGGAAGATCTACAGCGGTGGTAAAAAAGAAAGAAAATCACGGGTAAAAACATGGTTGAACTGCTCCAACGGGGACAAGTGTATCTAGGCCAGTCTATTGCGGAACTTGGACAGAAAATTTGCGGAGTGTGCTACGGCAGGAACACGGGCTTAGATACGCATCAATCTACCAAGAACAGGTGTGTGTATTCCGAGAGTATGAACTCGCCACGGTGGCTATGGCGAGAGGAGGAAGAACTTACAGTGCGAGTCGCTCGAAGGAGGAGTTCGACGGAGAAACGTCGGAGATGGGCGCGAGGCGCGGCTCCGATGGGGCTCTGGTACGCTGTGCGTCCCTGGCACGGCAACCTTGAATGGCGAGGTTGCGGCGGCGTCGATGGAGCGGGTTAGTGGGAGTTGAGAGGAAGAAGAAGGGGAAAAACCACCGCGCCCTCTTTATAGCCTCCAGCGATAACTGCCCCCCACTACCGCGCGGTTACCGGAGCACGATTAGATCCCTTGCGTCGCGGAACTCTGTGGCAGCTTGCTGTGGCCGTGTATTTCAAGCACACGTGGCCACGCCGCAGAATTGGAAGCGGTGGAGCGGATCCTATGTGCCGGTCAACGGAGAAAACGAGGAGACGTGGTCTTCTGGTCAAACACACTCAAGTACCCGGTGGATCCGGATAACGAGCTGACAACCCGGGTTATACGGCTTTGCACAGGCTTTTCCTGCCAAATGTCCCGGAAAATTCGGTGACAGCTAGAAGTGATCCGGTTAGTGATGTTGGTTTTGAATCTGGAACGGCCCTTCAGCCGAGGCTGTAGGACCATACCAGCTTCGGGGACTACTGTCGGGGGGCTGCCCCCGGGTAGGGCAAAGATGATGTGTTATGAACAGTTAAGGTCTAACCGGATCAAGGAAAGAAGAGCCGGCTAAGTTAGCCGGGTCACTTGGGCCGGATCTCAAGGCGATTCGGTCAGTCCTACTTCAAGCCAGTGAAAGAAAAGACCAAAGGGGATCCGGTGAGGTTTAACCGGATCCAGGAAAGAAGAGCCGGCTAAGTTATCCGGATCGGTCAGGAAGGACCCGGGTAGGGCAACTCGGATGATGCACAGGGCCAAGTAATGTCAGTAAAAGTCACGGGCACTGTAAGGTTGCTGACCGGGGCTCAGAAGACAGCAAGGTGCTGCCACAGGTTTTCCGGGTCACAAGCCCCTAGGCGCTGACTCGGCCTATTCGGGAAAGGGGCAGTGGCTAGGCTACTGTGGTCTACACTGCCTTAAGCTCAAAGAGGAAAGATAAGCCTGTGGTGAACAGAGGGTGAGCTGGGCTGAGTGACAGTGGCCAGTGTTTGTCCTGTTCTCCTTGTCCATGCCATTGTCCTCTGCGGCCAGGGGCAAAAGGGTAATTCGGTTACTGTATATAGGCAACACCACCTCCTCCTGTGGAGAGGATCGACCATTGTGAGCATCATTTCCCCCCCAAGCTTCATCTTCTACCTGGAGCTCTCTCCATTGTTCATCATACAGCTCAAGGAGCGCTTTGTACTTGTAAACACTTGAGATATAAGAGAGTAGGCTAGAGCTGCAGTAGGGGTGTTACCTCCACAAGAGGGCCCCGAAGCAGGGTACATCGTGGTGTTCTTCGCTGTTCTTGGTTTGCTTTGTTCTTCTTGTTTGGTCTTCATGCGTGCTTCGTAGGCACGCAAACCCTCCCCGGTTCCCCCAACGCCCAAGCGAGCCCACACTTAAGCCATACCCATGGCATCTGCCGTGACACCACCACGACAATTTGACCTGGCACGAACACACTAAAAATAAGTCAGTGCTAAAAATGCCCACGTACGTCTTTCATTTTCTGGCCTTTTTCTTCCAAGAAAATGATCGCAACACCTATACTTGAAAGAATAATCTGAAAATATGCTACATGTGGAAAATTTCTAAAAATGGTACTGTACTTTGTTTGCTGCATGTGGATTGCTACTTGGAATAGCACAAACTTGCGAGCACTTTGTGTAAGTACCACATATGCACGCCAAAAACAACAAAATTACATATAGGTGCAAGGAGTTCATGTTTGTTAGTTTTAGATCATAATGAGGCATGATCCAAACCCTGATCAAGTATAATATATGTTCATAAACCTATATTTCAATATTATTCATACCAATGTGCTTGGTATTCAAATAATGAAGCATGAGATTCGAAACAATATTACAATCAAAGTACTGAAAATAAGCATTTATGTTTTATTCGGGAATAAATCAATTTCAACCATCATAAAGCATGCTAGTAAGTGTCATGCAGTTTTAATCGACCACTAGGTTTTATGATCCATTGATGCATGTGAAAACTTTCTAAAACGGGTAATGTACTTTTTTCCTGCATGACCAATCCATTTGAATACCACATGTGTACGGATTTGTAAGTAACAAAATTACATGTTGGTACAATGAGTCCTTGTTTTCATTTCTGAACTGAACTCTGTTTGTAAATATTTATGTGTTAATGAGAAAATAGAAAATTAAACAGTGGGGGTTTTCCCCACTGTTTTTGGTTTAAAAAACAATGAGTCCTTGTTTGTTAGTTAACAATTAAGTTTTTTTTCCACAGATGTGCCTGCGAGATGGAAATATATAGAGGGGAAGAGATGCCAGTTTTTTTTTTTCCGTTCACGGTAACTGTTTCCGTGGAGGCCGAGGAGGAGTTCCTTTTTTTCTTAAAATTTTTGTGGGCCTACTTGTCAGCCGGAAAGAACTACAGGGTGAGTCTTGCTTCCGACGGTTCATTAGATCATTAATCTTCTCACCTGCCACCGCTTCCCCTATTTTCCCCTTATTTCTCCTTGCTTCGGCCCCCTCTACATCTTCTTCCTCTCCGTCCACGCCGCCATGGAGCCAGTAGAAATCCGTATTGTGTCGACGTCGTACACCGCCCATGGCCCGACGGACATTGACGTCATCAACACCAACGACATTACGCAGGTTGAGGAAACCCTCAAAGTGCTCCAGACCAAGACGTTGAGAATGGACGAGAAGGATGAGTTCATGGGGCTGGATTTCTAGTACACCCACAAATGGCATGTGGAAACGCAAGAGGTGGCAGTTGTTCAACTTTGCGTAGACCAAACTCTGTTGGTCTGGCAGTTGGCTAGGTATGACTGATAGATCTAGTAGTGTACATTTCCGGTTTGGGGTTTTCTACTACTAGTGTAAGAAGAAGTAAGTACAATATTTCATTATTCTGTTAATTACGGAGCTCTATATCTCTTGTTACCGTTACTTTCTTTGATTTAGTTTCACGATTCACATGTACTACCGTGGCTATGGTAGCAAATGCTCAACTGAAATATATGCAAAATACGGCAGCAAGAAAAATTGGAAGGTCTTTCCAAATGCACGACTGAAATGGAATATTGGAAGCAAGTAATTGTAAATTTTGATCTTGTATTGGTCTTTGTATCAATTGGACTTTTCTTGTTCAATGACATTTTTCTAGAGGATATGACAATCTGACAACTGCACCTATGATTATTGCAAGGAAGTAATTGTAAATTTTGATCTTATTGTATTGGTCTTTGTATCAATTGGACTTTTCTTGTCCAATGGCTTTTTTCTAGAGGATCTGACAATTGCACCTACGAATATTGCAAGAAAGTAATTGTAATTTTTTTTATCTCCTATTAGTGTTTTACCACTTGATTCAATCATTGTGTTACATACATATGACTGTACAATGGTAGAACTAATTGACAGTCTAATTTTGAGGATATGCTTCATTCATTTATTTTTCTTCAGTAACATGTTGATGTCATGGCACCTAGTTATGACAATTTCTTTGGTACTGAAATTTCATTAAATTAAATGTGTTACATATGTGATTGTATAATTAATTTAATTGTTTTACATATACTAGATATGTAAAACTGAACTGTACTTTTTGCAAATTTACAATTTTTACTTTGTAACTACTGTAGGCCCAGGGAGAAGTGTGATAAGCTATTCGAGCTTTTCATCGAGTGGACGTGCAAATTTGCCAGTGTCGACATCAGGGGTGACAGGAGGGTCATGGAAAGAACCTGGGTTTTACAATTCCAATGAAGTACCATGTGGATATCCAAGATATCTACCACATAAAAGGGAAAGGACGCGAAGGGAGGACTGGAATGGCTGACCTTGCAGGCCAACTCTTCAACAAATCTTATTTAACCATGGAGACCGGGTTCCTAGAAGATGGGCACGATCACTGGGTACAATAGCCACTTCCGGAGTTTAACATCAGATATGCTGCTGTCGATGGGTTCGTCTCGTTCGAGCTGTATCGGGTTCTTCAGTGCGCCCTAAATGGCCTGGTTTGTCTCCAACCTAAACCAAAAGTATGACGGATCATCCCCAGAGTATGTGCACCCTCAACATCTTCCACCAGCAGCAGCAAGCGAAACAAGTGGGAGGATGACATCTATGCGGATGGCCGCAACAGGGGTGAGGGTGGAACGAGGGCAAAGTGGGGGCTGGTCCGTGTGGAAGTGAGTGGCACGAAGTGCTCGAAATGCAGTATTGTTTATATGTCGTAGTGCCTTACTGATCATATGTAGTAATCCTGAACTTAGTTTAGCCGTATGTGCATGATTTTGTGTACAATGTAACAGCTATCTGACTCATGTGGTTAAGCTCACATGTACGTAGAGCAGTTTCAGTATGATGTGGTTTGGAAGTAAGTACAATGTTGATGACCACTATAGTTCTTGCTAATGTGCTCATTCTGGAATGTTGCTCAGTTTTCTGAAAATTTGTTGATCATGATATGTGTTATCTGTTCATCATTTTGAATTTTGTCGATTGATGTCTAGTTTTGCGCATTTAAATGAACTTTAGCCGATTTCTGAAAAATTTGGTCAAATTTGAACTACAAGTATGTTATAGCTTGTTGTAATTATTTTGAAAAAATACTTTTGGGGTACCCAAGTAGTGATTGTCTCACAAGGTTGTCGAAAATTCTGAAAGATTCGACACCTGCACATGAATAACCATGCATGCAAATTTGACCTACTTTTGAAAAATTAAACTAAATGTAGAAAGTTCGAAAAAATGCATTTTTTTCACAGGTACTACCCTTATGTCCTCTAGTTTCTGAGAAAATAAAATGAAATTAGAATATGACAAGATCATAACACAACACTTGAAGTAGAGCACATTAGACTATGAAGATTCTAGAGCCTCAAGGGCAAATGTCTTCTAACAAGACCATATCCATAGCAAACTTCATGATAATGAGCTGAAATTTGGTACATAGGTGTATCTTGGCATGGCAACATGCATGAGTGAACACCCTTTTAATGAAATTTGTTTGAATTTTTTTTGAATTTGTAGGAGTCAAATATGAGTTTTTTGTGAAGCAAGTTACAAATATAATGTGCAATATAGCATGAACTCAAGTACCACACAAATAGGGACATATGGTATGTGTTATCTGTTCATCGTTTTGAATTTTGTCGATTGATGTCTAGTTTTGCGCATTTAAATGAACTTTAGCCAATTTCTGAAAATTTGGTCAAATTTGAACTACAAGTATGTTATAGCTTGCTGTAATTATTTTGAAAAAATACTTTTGGGGTACCCAAGTAGTGATTGTCTCACAAGGTCGTCGAAAATTCTGAAAGATTCGACACCTACACATGAATAACCATTCCTACAAATTTGACCTACTTTTGAAAAAAATTAAACTAAATGTAGAAAGTTCGAAAAAATGCATTTTTTCACATGTACTACCCTTATGTCCTCTAGTTTCTGAGAAAATAAGACGAAATTAGAATATGACAAGATCATAACACAACACCTGAATTAGAGCACATTAGACTATGAAGATTCTAGAGCCTTAAGGGAAAATGTCTTCTAACAAGACCATATACATAGCAAACTTCATGATAATGAGCTGAAATTTGGTACATAGGTGTATCTTGGCATGGTAACATGCATGAGAGAACACTTTTCTATGAAATTTGTTTGATTTTTTTTTTGAATTTGTAGACATCAAATATGAATTTTTTTGTGAACCAAGTTGCAAATATAGCATGAACTAAAGAACTACAGAAGTAGGGACATATGATATGTGTTATATGTTCATCACTTTGAATTTTATCGATTGCTATCTACTTTTTCGCATTTAAATGAACTTTAGTCGATTTCTGAAAAAAATGGTCAAAATATAAATTTCGTGGTATTTTCTTGGGAAAAGGTGGAATCGTCAGCCTATTGGGGCTAGCTCCCTGACTCGGGGTATCCTACTTTTCAATCACAGACATGTGGGCCCCACCTTATGTAGGGACCACATGTCAGCCACCCATTTTCAGGGATGAGCTCGGTAGATGATCGGGGTAGTCGAGTTGTCACGTCAATTGCGCATTATCCAATCACCCCCTCTGTCACTTCACGCGCGACGTACAGAACTTCATTGCTAATCCAATCTCTGCCATAGTGTCGTCTCCCTATTCCAGTCGCATTACAAATATCGGCGGCGCATCTACTCGCCGTCGCCGGAAACTCCTTGTCCCTCGCCTCGTCAACTTTTTTTAGGCGGCGCATTGATCCCCTGTGCGCCACTTAGAGGAAAACCGACGATGGCGGGCTCCGACCAGGTAAGATTTATTTCCGTGGCCATCCCTAACTACCGATTTACCTCAGATCTGGAGAAGTGACATGAACTTTTTCGGATCGAAGTGTCCTACTGATACGACACACCCTATTAAATCTGCTGGTCATTTCTTTGGGTTATCACGTCCAAGACAAGAATTTGAGATTAAAGTTATTGTGAGGTTCGTCCCAAGATGGGTCGCCGTATCGAGGTGTTGCTTGTTTATGATTGCTGATCATTTCGATCTGTTGTTTGCGCATCGCGTGGGATTGATTCCATTGATCCAACGTTGTTGTTCTTGGTTCGTCGTGAAAGACTGGGCCTAAACCCCTTTTAGATCACGTTGATCCTTATCATCTTGGTATCAGATTTGTCGGGTGATACGTCTCCAACGTATCCATAATTTCTGCTGTTCCATGCTTATATTATACCATTTGCTACATGTTTTATATACACTTCATATCACTTTTATGCATTTTCTGGGACTAACCTATTAACAAGATGCCACAGTGCCAGTTCCCTGTTTTCTGCTATTTTTGGTTTCAGAAAGTTACTTCTGGAAATATTCTCGGAATTGTACGAAACAAAAGGCCAAGTCCCTATTTTTCCAACACGTACACGGAGTCCGAAGGATAGACGAAGGGGAGCCACGAGGTGGCCAAACCATAGGCCGGCGCGGTAGGGAGGCCCACCGCGCCGCCTGGTGGTTTGGGCCCCTCGGGGTCCGCCGACATCGCCCCTTCGCCTATTTATTCCCTGAGACGTGAAAACCCTAAAACACCGAGCCTTTCATCCAGAACATATTCGCTGCCGCCGCCGTCGTCAACCCTAACTCGGGGGGTTCTGAAGCTCTTCCTGGCACCCTGCCGGAGAGGGGAATCATCACCGGAGGGCTCTACATCGCCATGCCCACCTCCGGAGTGATGCGTGAGTAGTTCATCCTTGGACTATGGGTCCATAGTAGTAGCTAGATGGTTGTCTTCTCCACTTGTGCCATCATGTTTAGATCTTGTGAGCTGCCTATCATGATCAAGATCATCTTATTGTAATGCTACATGTTGTGTTTGCTGGGATCTGACTTATATTGATACCTATGTGGAGCTGAATATTATATTATCATGTCTATGTCATTTGTGATTTTGCATGCTCTCCGTTACTTGTTGAAGCCTTGGCCAAGTGAATACTTGTGACTCTAAGAGAGGGTATTTATGCATGATAGTTGGGTTCAACCTCTATTTAACCTGGGATAGTGACAGCAAGTTCTAATGTTGTAGATGTGTTGTTGCCACTAGGGGTAAAACAGTAATGCTTTATTCAAGGATGAATGTATTGTTTACATTACGCACATTACTTAATGCAATTGTCTGTTGCTTGCAACTTAATACTGGAAGGGGTACGGACGTTAACCGGAAGGTGGACTATTTAGGCATAGATGCATGCTGGATAGCGGTCTATGTACTTTGTCGTAATGCCCAAATGAATCTCATAGTAGACACCACAACTCGCACATGCATGTTATATGCACTTATCAATTGTCAATTGCCCAGCTGTAATTTGTTTACCCAGCATGTTAGTTATCTTATTGGAGAGACACCACTAGTGAACTATGGACCCCGGT
This sequence comes from Poa pratensis, assembly GCA_947311845.1. Lineage (NCBI taxonomy): Eukaryota > Viridiplantae > Streptophyta > Magnoliopsida > Poales > Poaceae > Poa > Poa pratensis. Next base: position 86,881,400 of record CAMZMU010000027.1, read on the forward strand.
CTATTCTTTTACATCTGAAATACAATCTACTGCAATCATTGTTCTCTACTATTTTATGCAAACAAAGATCATCTTCCATACGATACGTTTAACCCTTTGTTTTCAGCAAGCCGGTGAGATTGACAACCTCACTATTAAGTTGGGGCAAAGTAATTTGATTGTGTTGTGCAGGTTCCACGTTGGCACCGGAATCCCTGGTGTTGCGCCGCACTACACTCCTTCACCAACACCTTCGAAGCAACCTCGTTTTCCTACTGGTTCGATAAACCTTGGTTTCATACTGAGGGAAAACTTGCTGCTGCACTCATCATACCTTCCTCTTGGGGTTCCCAACTGACGTGTGACGTTACACGCATCAAGCATAGTTTCTGGCGCTGTTGCCAGGGAGATATTCCCTCGTCAACTTAACGCTAGCATCGGGTTTCTCACGGCGAGATTTGTTGTTGAGATCGGTCTACTGTGATTTATCCGCTGGAGTTTTTTGCTGCCGGTGGCGATCTGCCAATACACCGGTGTCTGATCTGTTGATTTCGTTCCGCTGAAGCTACACTCAGATTTCTCGATCCGAGGTAGATACCAAAACCAATCGTGTGAAGTAGTACTACTCGTACCAACCAGCCAACATCAATCAGGTAGGACAAAGTTTAACCAGCAGCCCACGAGCAATTCTACTGATCTTCCCTTTGCTAATTACCTTGATTGAGAAAAACAAATCGTAGTAGCACGTATGACACGGTGCAGCAGGGAACACGACGTAGATCGGAAATGAGCTGGTGACGGCAGACTGGAAATCCTTCACGATCCAACAGCATAAACGTCCCAATGACAAGAACGCTCCAGCCTAGACAAACGCAAGGCGACGGATCTTCGCGTAGCGCAATAATTCCACGCCTTCAGCAGAACGAAAGCAGCAAATCAACAGAACCAGTGTGTCAGCCTAAGCCTCCGGCAGCAACTTCACAAACAGAACAAACTCAGCAAATCGATCTCAGCAACAAATTTCACCGTGAGAAATCCGGCGAATCTGATACCAAGATGATATGTCTGTCATGTTAGCAGGTTTTGGGCTCGAAGAGAAAGGCTTCCATGATAAACTGTTTCACACAAAGGCGATTGTGCGGGACAGAGTGTGTACTATGACGGTTGACCATTGGAGTTCGATCAACGCTGCTAGCGTCGAGATGGTGGAGAAGTTAGGGTTGTCCAGGAAGCACCATCCGCAACCATATTTTCTGCGTTGGGGTTCCAACGAGTTCATCGTCACCCAACAGACCAAGGTACAATTTTGTATAGGCAAATTTTCTGGAGAGGTTTGCTGCGATATTATTCCAGTGTACATGGTCTCTTGTCATTTCGTTTTGGGAAAACCATGGTGCATACAACAAGAAGCAGTTCCCTACCTCGATCACAAAAATAGGTACTATAAATATGCTATCAGATGTGGTTGGGTGGAGTATAGTTTGTTCTCCATGGAGATGGCAGTGTTCAAAATTTGGAGATATGGCAGGTTGCAGGAAAAGGAAAATGAAGAAGACGCTATGAAGAAAGAGGCTGAAGCAAAAATTAAAAAGCACGCTGAGGCAAAGAAGACGAAAACTGAAGCTGTTGCCCAATTTCTTGAGCTTGTTCATGTTGAAGTTGTGGCTGAACATGCTGCAATTTTTATTCCTCCTATTTCCTCAGTTGATCATATTGTTGGTGAGGTTTCTATTATCGACACTCAACCTGTTGATGATGGTATAGCTGCAGAAGATGACTCGAAACCGAGGACGGTTTCGCTTGAAGGGAGGGAGGATGATACGACACACCCTATTAAATCTGCTGGTCATTTATTTGGGTTATCACGTCCAAGACAAGAATTTGAGATTAAAGTTATCGTGAGGTTCGTCCCAAGATGGGTCGCCATCGACGTATTGCTGGTTTATGATTGCTGATCGTTTCGATCTGTTATTTGCACATCGCGTGGGATTGACTACGTTGATCCAACATTGCTATTTTTGGTTCGCCGTGAAAGATTGGGCCTAAAACCCATTTGGATCACGTTGATCCCTATCACCTACTTGTTTTGAGCGGCGATCCAGACATGAATAATAAGTTCTTTGTTCTGACTCTTCAGGAGGGATTTCAGGACAGAACGGTATTAACAAGTCTGTTGACATGTCTTGAAGATTATGTTGTGCAATATGTGTCGCCAGAACTAAGAATATGTTCAGCAATTGGTATTTCTGCGTGCAAAAGATATTTAAGTATGGTGCAATATGATTGCGAACAGCCCTGCCTTTCTGCAATGCATGTTAGTTTGATTATGATCCCAACAAACTTTTTTGTTCTTGCATATGTGGTAGTCCAGTCATGTATTCCCATCTTAATTTGTATGTTCTAGGCGCCTACTTGAGAGTGGGTGCAATTGCTGGTGATTTGTAGCATTGTGTCAGCATGGTTTGTCATTCAGAGTGTGTAATCTATTTATAGTAAGCAACACAAAGAGTTACCTAGTTGTGGAAAGTCATGTTTGGTTATTTTTTTCAGGTTATACCCTGCTACGGCAGAGTTTCTTTTCTTCAGAAGCACTATATCGCCAAGTTTCAACTATGCCACTTCCAAGCTACTCTCGGTACCAATGAGGGATTCTCATTCCCTGTTGTATGTACCAATAAAATGGGTTTCACCTTCATTACTGGCAGTATGTGGAAAGAGTTTTGTAGAATCTACTCTCTTGAAGTTGGACAGGATCTCTATTTTTGCATTAGCAAACATTTTGAGGCTCGTGTTAAACCTGAAAACCTACGAATCACACATCCAGATAAATTTAAAGGTGGATGCATCTTCTGTTATGCTGCATTTTGTAACGAGGTAGTATGAGTAGTGCTCTGATCAATTATTCTTAGTTACTAAAGTTTAATCTTACATCTTACCTTGAATTGTCCCCCCAAAAACATCTTATTGTGTACTCTATGGATTCCACTGATGGATCCAAGATCAACTGGAGGATGATGGAGACAGTAGTACATAATGTGCAACAACTTGACCACCTTGTCGACTTTCATGATGGTGGAGAGTATGTAGAAGGAAGGACCGTCGCATGCTTGCACACCCTTAATTGGACAAACACTCGCACTCACAGCATGCACTTGTTAACATTTATGACATGTTATTTCCATGCTGATTATGTAGTGTTTACAGTGTTATCTGTGCCATTTTTTGAAGCATGTTGCAGTGATTGTGAAAACCTAACTTTTATCGAACATGGAACAGAAAATCCCAAGCCGGTTTGTTCCCAAAAGCTCGAAGAATACGGTTGCGTCACCATTGTGAGACATCCGCACACTGCGGTTAAGGGGACATACAACATCTGTACTTTAGATGGTCATCTTTCTGTCTGTGGTTGGAAGGAGTTCATGAAGGAGGAAAATGTGTTCCAGTTGGGTGACAAGGTGTTGCTCTTGCTTTACAGCGGTAACTGTCGGCCCAATAGAAACCGGGGTATCATGGGCCGGCCTTTCTGGCCCCAGACACCTGGGCTTGGAGCGCAACTAAGAACTGGGTCATGGCGCCTGGCGAGCCCCGTGAGGCCGCGCCCCTCGCGAGGCTCCAACGATGAAACAAACAACCAAGTCTCCGCGAGTCGGGGACCTCCTCGGGAGACTTTTCCCTCTCGAGGTGGCGGAGCGCTCAAAGCGCCTGACGAGGCCCTGCCATCCTGGCAGGACGCGCGTGGGGCCTGCACTCCGTAGCAGGATGACGCACACGTCTGCGCACGGTGACGGACAAGCCACAGTTGCCATTCTCGTGCTTAAAGGAGAGCAACAAAGCTGCCCAGAAGAGGAGGATTACCAAGCATGCTACTTTGGTGCTAAGGGGACACACTGCCGCTCCGCTCCAAAGGCGCCGTCATCGACATGACACCACAGACCTCTGGTGCGTCGGCCACCGCTCTGGACGGACGGTGGCAGGGCCTGACGAAGACCAACAAGACCAACGACGGTGGACCTCGTCCACGACCCCTGGACCGAGGGCGCGCCGCCCTCCTAGACCAGCGCCATGGAGGAACCCTAGCTTCCACCCCCGCGCCTATAAAAAGAGGAGGAGCACCACTGGAGAAGGGAAGAGAGCTTCCAAAGGAGGAAGCTCTGCCATCGTTGTAAGCTTTGCCCTCGGCAAGCACCCCTGTACTGTAACCTCGCGAAGCAGTGCAATATGACATAGTAGGAAGTAGGGTCTTTACTCCTCGCGGAGGGCCTGAACCTGGGTACGGGCCGATGTCTATCTCTGTCGTGATGCGTTTCGTCGAGCTCGCCGTGCTTGGTCGCCGAGGTTGACGAGAGAGTTGCTAAGTGTCGTGTTCAGCCCCTTCGTTTCCTGGTTCACGGGGATCATTCTCCGACATTAACCAAGTGCTTTTCCTGTTTGTGACCGATGTTCCGTACATTGATCTAGAGTAGTTAAGTACTGAATGTAAGTGTGTTATTTGTTACGAAGAACTACAAGTAGTGTCGTACAAGACTGATAGTAGACGTTGTATCTCTTATTAAGTACTGCCAAGTATGTAATCGAAGTTGTCAGAATCGTACAAGGATTTAGCTCTCGCAATAAAGTTTTACATGTTTTCAAACTGGAAATGGGGATAGCCCCATGTTTACAAGTCGGTGCCAGACGGGTTTTCCTACCTAGTTTAGTAGATTCTAATGGCTTTTGACATTGGCCTCGATCTACTGGTGCATTACCCTCAGCGTGGAGCTGCGCCACTTCTTTCTTCAGGTTCTGAATTACAATGGTTGATCTTGCATTATCATCTTTCAACTTCTTCAGTTCTTCCTGAGCCGTCAGTGTAGCCCCTTGGGCGGCCATGGCATATTTGAGGTATTCATGGCGTACATCTATCGCCTTGATTTCTCACGAAATAGGTTTTCACGCTGCATCTCCAGGTTCTTCTTCTCTACCACAAGGTCCTTGATCAGGCCTATGGCCTTCTTATTCGTTTCAGAACTCATTTTGTTTAACCTTGTCAAGGTGGCTACGTCATTCTGTAGTTTGTTACGGTCCGCACGAAGATTTGCTGCTTCAGTCCCAATTTTTCTAGACGCCGTCCTCTGTAGCTCCAAATCTTCACGAAGCCGTGCACACTCTGTTTTTAGCACCTTGTTATTGTTTAGAAGTGTGGCGCACCAGTCATTTGCCTGAGCCTCCTTCACTTCGATCCTAGCCCTGGCTTCCTGCAGACAGTTATTAATTGGCAGTGAGATTAGTACGAATTTGAGGAATAGAACCAGAAAGTGGTAAGGTAAGACCTCGCTCTGTTGGAGAGCATGGACGAGGTTCTCGAATGATTCTTTCTCTCCCGCTACGACATTCCTGCTTTTTTCTTGCTCTGGATTGCCGATGGTCGAGCTGCTGGCTCTGAGATATGTACAACTCACTTGAGTTTGATGGATATCGAGACATTTTGCTACGAGAGAAATTATCCTTACGGATATCAAAACGTACCGGTTATCGCTCAGATTTAGCAGGATTTTTGCCTCCGTCATAGGACAATCTTGCTCACCGCCGTCTTGTTGAGCCACTATCTTCCTACGGCGTTTTGCCTCGCGGACCTCGTCAGCCCTCGTCGCAGCTACATGTTGCTTCCAGCTGACATGGCTGGGGTGGTATGCAGAATGGGGAGTTCTCCGTCGAATGGTGGCGAGTGGGGAAGAAGGTGAATAGTGGAATGCCGCAGACGTGTTCTGGCAGTGCAACTTTAATACGTGGCAACCGTCTCCTCGCATTCACCGAGCAATCTGGTCCGTCCATTTAGAATCTACGAACGGACCGATGGATTCACCTTGGTCCTCGTCTACCTCGCCCTCTCCCCCCTGTTCAGCCATCCCCAAAAAACCACAGGCCTCGTACTCGCGGTACGGCAGCGGGTACTAGTGCCTTCTTCAGCGACAACCTCCCCGTTCGCCGCAAAGCCGTAACGTCGTCCACAGATCTACATCCCATCCTCAACCACTAACTGGTAAGCAGCACTGATTTCATTCCTTTTCCTCCACATTTTGATGTACCTAAATCCAGGTCAAACCCCATAGTTTCGTCGTACGAAAACACACCTACCTAAGACGTAGGTTAGATCCCGGAGGATGCCGATTGGATGCAATCCCCCACCATCGCCCGTAATTTGTGTGTACTGGAAACCCCTTTAGGCTGCGTTCGTTTCTTGAGTTTTATAGAGGTTTGTGGGGGGTTACCTAAGTGTACTTTCTTTCATTTGTTGTTTTAGTCACTGAATCATTATGTATCTATGTGATCTGTGCCATCTCAAGTGTCTCTGCAATGAAATTGACCTCCTCTCATATTGATTTTGACCTAACATATTTGCTTTGTTTTCGCTTTTTTTTGTTTTATATATATATGGACAACAATGAATGTGTTGTTTGTGGACAGAGTGCTGAGTTCTGCCGTCGATCTGATCGTCGAGCAGTTTCATGTCGTATAAAGATGACAAAGGATTTTGATTCCTACGCGGTAAATTATTTGAAATACTTGTCATAAAGTGATCAGACATTTATGCAAATCGTAGTAGCGTATGATGTGTTCACATTTTCCAATAAATGCAGATTATCCCTTGCTATATGAAAGATTGCATAAATGCTCTGTCCGAGGACTGGTTGGTCGTAGAGGCTTCAGGAAATCGTTTGTATGATCTGTATATTCTCAAGACTGAATTGAGAACCTTTTTGTGTGGCCCATATTGGTACTCTCTTATGCGTCAGCGCGATGTCATGATGGGCGATATCATGACCATTGAACTATTTGACAATGAAATGCAGTCTAAGGATGATGAACCTGACAAGAACTTGGCTCAGGTTTATATCACAGTCTCGGATGCGAATCAGGAACTGAAACCTCATGTGTACATACACGGTGCTAAATAATTTTTCTTTTTGTACATGAATAAGGTATTCTACATTTTTAAACCTTCACACCTGATTCATATTTATACCCCTTTCTAGGTTACCCTCTGTTTGAAGTTCCAGCAAGCATTAGAGAAACTCTTCACAAGACCATTTTTTCAGACATTTCGGTCGTAAGGATGGACAACATGGCTGATATACTGTGGGAGATGTATAAAAGATTTCATGTGGTCTCTGATGATGAGTTCTACCATGTTCTAGACCTTAAGTTCTTTGTACACAGGATGACAGATGAGGATTTCTTTCAAGGATCCCTGGTACACAACTCTGTCTTAGTACTATACACATGTTCCTTTACTTTCAAGTATTTCATTTATCCACTAGGTTATAAATTTTGTTTATTTTAATGATTCAATTTCTCTGTTCATCATTTGTAGACAATCCCAAAGAGGTCTTTTCTTGGATTTAAAATTCAATCAAAGGGAAATGTTCTATATTGGCATAGTTCATTGGATGTACCACAAGAAGGCCACTATTCAGAAGAAAATGGCGAGGATTATGATTCTAGGATGGATTTATGGGATTCTGCGCCGATAAAGGAATTGTTCGTAGATCTCTCATTCTTGTGAAAATCGAGCCCAGAGATTTAAGCATAGGCCTTGAAATTGAGAATATGGGGGTTTGAGTAGAACAATAGTTCAGTAAGAGACCATGTGCAATGTATTTTGACTCGTGTGTGTCACGATGTCCAAAAGTACAACTCATAGTAATATTATCTACTCTCTTCTTTGACCTCTTCGGTCTCTTCGCTGGGCTCGCTGGAGTCGTCAAAGCTGGACATGATCTCGTCAACCCACTGCTCGATGTCTTCGTCGGCCACCTCGACGTTTTCGCTGACCTTCTCAAATTTCAGCTTGATGTACTCCTCCTCGACGATCACCTTGATAACGAAGAGATCACCAAAGCGAATATGTGCTTGATCCCAGAATATATCCCAGTTCTCCGTGAACTCAATGTAATCTTCGTCCACTCGATATGTTCCAAAGATCTCGACATCATCTCTCGCCGAGAGACGATAAGCCCCATGAACTTGACGTAATCTTCGATCTCTCGATGGAATAACATCGTAACCATCTACTACCTCAATCTTGAGATGCTATCAAAATAACATGAACATCATATAAGAATAGTTCAAATGACAGAATAGTTCAGAAAATGTAAATGAATAAGAAAAGTTTGAATGATACCAGTGATTCGATATCTAAACTATCATCCTCAATCCTGCACACGTAAACTGAGGGATCTCAAAGAACTCATCAAGTTCCAATTCATTGGGGCGTCTTTGAATAAAGCGAAAGATATCGCATTCATTTCTGAATACGTGACATTTCTTGGTTCGTGAAATATGGTCTTCAGAAGGACTGGCTTGCACACATTTTTTATCTGTTTAAACTCTGATCAAATAGACGAAGACAGTCAGAAAAATTCTAAACAACTTAATGTGTAAGAAAAAGAACAGAAACCAGCATACCCGTGTACTGAACAAAAGGTTTTGTAGCATTGTGTTTGTTAGTCACTTCATCATTGAACACATGTTGATCTTCATCCCAAGTGAAGTTGACAACATCGCCAGTTTAGATGCCGTAGGCTACACACAGTGCTCTCCACTGCGTTCCACAGATCGAGGTATGAATATGCGTTTCCAACTATCACTTAGCCGCTTACACAGGGCTCTCCGCTTCGTTTCAATTTCGATTTCCCACCTTTCCAGGTAGAAGTAGTATGTGTCTCCCTTCGGACACTTAGCCTCCATCCAGTTCTTACGAGGGCCAATGGCTCTCTAGAAGAAATCGTAAAGGGCATGGCAGAATCTACATGTAATACAAAACTGGAGAAACTATGAAGACAAATGAAATTCCCTTGAATTTGAAAGGCAATACTTACAACTTCCTCCTCGTAACCGTATTCAATCGGGACTTTGATAGGATTGGAATGACGAGTGAGTGTACAACAAAAAGTTGCTTCGTGACGGCACATAGGACAGAGATCGACGACATCGCTATTGGAGCCATCGGAATCCTGTTTTAACAAATGAAATTTAGAACCAGATAAACAGGCGGAACCTGGGGTTTTCCCCATTCCGCAAGCCAAATAGATAATCAAATCTACTCACATACACGGCACCATTCGGGAGCTCAAGCAGGTAAATGAAACATGTAGAGAAGATATCACTAACCATTGAAAATGGGGTTGATGGATTGCAGCTGGAACCGTCGGCGACCGAAAACCCAACGGCGAAGGCGGCCGCACACTGGCGATGGCAATGGAGCTCCTTGCATGTCCCTCCTTTTTGACGGGCGATGGTAGACGGGTGACGGCAATGGCGATGGCGATAGAGCTCCTTTGTGCCTTCAGTCACCCTGCTTTAGCCTTCAATCCAACATGCGACGTCAAGATGGCGATGGGGGTTCCTGGGGTTTTCTCGGGGGCTTCTATGGGCGGTAGAAGTGAGCCAGAGAAGAAAGACCACGTGGTCCCCATCGGTGGTATCCCTTTGTTAAACTAAGGCCTTGGCCCCACTCGATGCGATTCCAACCTACTTCACTAAAAAATTCAAATCGTATGCGAGCAAACAAAGCACCGTAATTGACTTGATGGTAGACCATTGGAAACATAATGAACATTTTTTCGTAACTTTTATTTTATTAAATCACAAATCGGTGCCACAAAATATTTACTTTGCACAATTTGTGCGACTGACTAGTGGGTCCACAAATAAAAGGGTCATACGTCAGCCAAAACCTAAGTGTGCACGGGCTCAACGGAGTGGGTCCCACTAGTCATAGAGTTATATCTACCTACTCATCGTCCTCGCCTCCACCTCCCCCAAATCGACTCCTCTCCCCACCCCCTCTCTAAAAAAAACCCGGGTAGCTCCTCCTCCCCCTACGGCGGCGGGTCCACGGCGCCTTCCTCACCAACGACCTCCCTCTCATCAGCGCCACCACAGTCGTTCTCAAGCACTGACGGGTAAGTAGCACTGCTACTTTCTTCCTTTCCATTCCCCTTTGATGCCTCTAAATCTAGGAAAATCCATAGGCAGGGTATGATATAGGTTTTAGATTCGGAGAAATTATGCTAGAAAATGTCCCCGTCCATGGATCTAGGACGCCGACTTTCGATTTTGGTAACCGGCGATTGGTTCGATGTAGAAGCTTCTCATTTCTTATTCTAACTTAATTTCCAACTCTTGGTTTAGAACCAGTGCAATTGAGCAAATGGAGTCAAAATGTGGTGATGCTGAGTGTCTCATCTGCTCCCAAGTACGGGAGATCTTTTGCCCCGACATTGATCCCGCATACGCTGCCTTCTTAGTCAAGGAACAGAAGGACTGCTTGCGTCGTCGTCAGAAAAATGGCGCTACTGGGACAGGTCCATCATCGATGTCTTCCCCAACTATTTACGACACTTTTGTCACTTCTAGAGCATGCATAGAAGCCAAGCCTGTACGCTCAGCCGAGGTAAATAACAAACGAATTAGTACCTCATTTCTACGTTCTAGCTGCATCTTTCATTGTTATTGCTGTTTTATTTAACTGCATACTTGTTTGATCCTGACCTGTACCGCACAGGAAGTCACCGCTTTCCTACCTGAAACCGCTAGTCGGGAGTCTCTAGTGGAGGAGTGCCTCACACTCCAGCATGAAGTGGTTGCACAGATGAAGAGCTTTAGGCGATTCCATACGCACTTTATGAAAATGTGGGATGAGAAGGATAATGCCGTGGAAGATCTAGAGAAACTGAAGATGGCCAACAAAAGTAACAAAGCTGTAGTTATCATATGTGATGATGAGCAGGAAACTACAACAATAATGGTACGAAAGCCGCGGTGCAGTCTCAAGAGGATGTCACGCACACCAGAGTGAAGAGACCTAGGGAAGGGAAGATTACTCGTAGAGGTGACAATGTCTAACCAAATGTTATAGTACTACTGTATGCACCTATAGATTATTTCTACTAATTAATTTCTTGCATTGTAGGTCCTAACATAAGTGGGAACGAAGAGTTTGACATGCACTGCTTTTTTGCAAACAACGTCGATCTGAATGAAGACCAAGTTGCACATCTCAGAAGCCAAGTGGCAAACTTGAAGCCATCGATCCCGTACTATGTTTGCAGGATGCCAAGGTCTACTATCAATCATGGGAAGGCCAAGATGGTAAAGGATACACTCTCATAATGTTGTTTTGCACATTCAGTCTACTCTTCCACTAACTAGAAACTTCTCCTATAGTACTTCTCTTCCAAGTTCAGCATTGCACACCTCAACAAGTATGTGCCAATGGAGCTTCCTGTATTTTTCACTAGTGGCACCAATGTTACTCGTGTCACATTGCTCATGGGCAACAAAGATGATGCCAAGATGACTCGCAATTGGCCGAAAATAGTTAAGTAAGCTGGAATCAACGAGGGTGACATATGCGTCTTCACTTTCGTGACTACTGAAAGTTCTGGATTTCTGTGTAATGTAGTTGCTCTCAACTGATGTCGGAGCCTGTATTTGTGTAATTACATGATGTAAACCTTCTAAGTGTTGTCTTCAAGATGACTCTAACTGATGTTCTATCGTTTTCATGACTGGCAACTTTTGTAATGGTAATGTGAACCTGTTAGTCCACCAGCTGCTCTACGATGTAATTTGGAACCTTTTGTTATTCTACTACTAGTACCTTGAGAATGTTTGAATACTTACTGAGAGCTCAAATATTTTGTCAAATTTGTCTAGTGTTGATGTTTTCAAATGCGGTTTAACTTATATTGTCGTCTGAACCTTGCAAACAAAGAAATAAAATCTTCGTACTCATTGCACACTAGGCCTATACTAAGTACATACAAAAAAGCAGGACCTCATAAAACATATCAGTAACATTACGCTAGCATAGCGGCAGGGCATCTTTATTTTGTTCAGAAGGTCGCGGGTTCAAAACACAACGAACAATTATTTTTGTAAAGTTTTATTTAATTATCCAACATTTCGGTCCCAAAAACTTGTAACGATCAGGGTGACGCCCGTAAATCCGTCACCTAGGTAATACGTGACAACCTTAGTGACAACGAAATTGAGCGTCATGCATTAACGCTAACCGTGACAAACCTCCAAATACCGTCACCTATTATGGCAATCAGTGACAAAAACGATGTCGTCAAGCGGATTTTTGTCACAAAAAATCGCATATGTTGTAGTGTGGGGATGGTTTTAATGTCATTTGTTTACCCAACTATTTTTGGGTCAATTCCTTATCTTTATCATCTTTGCTCCATTTAACGATCTTTTGGTTTTGAAAAAAATACATACTACTATATTTACTATAATCTAGTAGTTAGTATTTCACTATATTTAGTGAACTTGCTTGATTGTTAGATTCCATGCAATGAAGTCGATTTCGGGATACATAGTGCAAAGTAGCGAAAGGTAACATGTCGATAACTCTGTTGGTGAGCATGATATCTTGTCCCAGCTCAATATTTCGTCTTCCTCCTTTTCAAGCAAAACGGTGGCACCTAGGTGATTTCTATATTTTTCCCACTAGTATGTATTGTTATTATTGTTTTGTCCCACTCTGATTTGAAACAATATTGGACCAAAATGTAGTCCAATAGGAAATAAGATTTTTTTATATATTATGGATAGATTCTTTTCCAAGGTTCACAAACATTGTGCATGCTTTAAAATTATTAAGCTTGGATATTCATTTTGCCAACCAAAAACTTTGGATATGTACTAGTCCCTCCATTCCAAAATATATAAGCCACCCTTAAATTTCGCCGGTCAACATCACATAACTTTGACCATGATTTCTATTTATAATATGTTCACAAAATTAGTATAATGATATATGAAATGAAAGAATTTACAAGACGAATCTAACTGTACCATTTATACATTCTCAATCCATATAATTTAATTGTATATACTGATAATCAAAATTGATCATCGAGCACTACAATAAAAATAGCGCACCTTACATTTCAGGTGAGAGGGTGTAAATACACTACTTTGTTTGATCGGAAGCAACGTATAAGGCATCAGATGCAACTTTTAGCACACGGCCGTTGACCTATTGTAGTATTTGCCTCTAGTAAACTGACTAAACGGTTCATTCATTTTGGGAAAAAAATACTCACAATTTACTTCTTTCCATATTTGATGCAATATGATCAACTGTCTTTGGATTAGTTGTTCGAATATGATTTGAGCGACCATTGTTTGAAATAAATGGTCTCTGGTCTTGTTGTTTTATGCTGATCCAAATTCGTACAAATATAAAGCCTAACTTTGAAGCGGAGCAGAGGCCCGTCGCCGGAGGCTTGGGCCGTATCCTCCCGTTAAGGTAGAATATGGATCATTTCCAAGTTGGACTACAGCCGATTTATGGTTTTGCTTCCATATAAATACATCTTATCAGCCACCGGTTGGGATAAGTCATACATTGTAAATCCCCGGCGTTAGTAAACTCACCCGATATAGTGAACTATTAGTGTCTGGCGTCCGTGGTTTTGCTCTCCCATTGTCAGGAGGGTTTTCACGTTAAATTTTGTGTCCCCATTGGTTTAATCTTTCGCTTTTAATCTTTTTTTGCCCACTGTTTGTAATAGGTGTCCCCGTCGGTTTAATATTTCGCTTTTAATCATTTCTTTGCCTATCATTTGTAACAGACCGTACCTAACGTGAATACGTGATTACGCGAATTATGCGTGCAAGTTTATTAGTATTGCAGATGTCAGATCAAAGATTTCGCAATCACCTACTCCCTCCAATCCAGAATATTGACGTGAAAGTTGTGCTACGGCAGTACAATTTTGTATACCGCTGGCTACAAATAAATTCTTATCAGAGGGAGTAGCTCTGTGTGATTTCTGGATGTTAAAGTTGGTGGACATCACATGCAACAGTTTCAATTAAAACCAAACATGACTGCTATTACACTCGTTTAATTCGATCGACAAAATAATCGACGACGACAAGCACCTCCACATAGATTGACAGGTGCGTGCTGGCTCCCGTAAATGGTACAGTACGTACAGTACAGTAAAGTAAAACACCACAGATAGAGTATACAACGTATATCATCGTCACTGAAGCTTGAGCTGGGATTGGCTTTTTATTGGTCCCTTTGCTGCAAAACTGGCGTGCCACGCTCACCTGTAGGTGCGGTAAACCGGGGTGTACATGCAGCTCTCGGCGTACTTGACCAGATCGTCCGGCCGCGGCAGCCTGCTCGCCAGGCCGAGGTCGTAGGCCTTGGCGGCCACCTTGGCGGCGATGTTGGCCGAGATCTTGCGGATGTTGGTGAAGGGCGGGAAGATGAGGCCCTTGTCGAAGTTCTCCTGGCTCACCTGCTCAGCCAGCGCCTCAGCTGCATCCAAACAAATTGTCATCGTCAGTGAGCATGTCATTCGCAGCTGCCGCCGCGAATTTAATCAAGTCATCCACCGTGTAAAAGCGAGATGAAGGAGTTACTTACAGGCGGCGAGGAGCATGTCGTCGTGGACGCGGATGGCGCCGGAGATGACGACGCCCAGGCCGAACCCGGGGAACACGTAGGCGTTGTTCGACTGCCCGGGCACATACGTCTTCCCCTCGTACTCCACGGGGTCGAAGGGGCTCCCGCTCGCGAACACCGCGGTGCCCTTGGTCCAGGTGTAGGCTTCTTCGGCAGTGCATTCCGAGTGCGATGTCGGGTTCGACAGCGAGAAGATGACAGGTTTCTGCATTTTCAAATGTCATTCAGAATTTTACTAAGAAATGCAAGAGAAAACCTCAAGCCAGAGTGACAGATTTATGGCATAAGCAAGTCTGTACCTCGTTGAACGAGGCCATGGCCTCAACCACTTCCTGGGTGAAGGTCTTCCCGACGCCAGAGGTTCCAATCAGCACGGTTGGCTTGATGGACTGGACGGCCTCCAGCAGGGTCTTAAGGGGTTCATGCTCGTGGGCGAATGGCTTCTTGAAGTGCTGGAGAGACTCTTTTCTCGACTCCACCAGCAGTCCCTGCAATCAATGTGTCAGAGAAAATTCTGTGCTGATTGCAATGCTTGATCTTGCTGCGATTTCTGATATAATCAACAAACCTTAGAGTCCACCAGCCAGATCTTCTTGCGGCAGTCGTCAAGTGGGAGATCAGTCTGTACAAACAACCAATCGATAAGGTCTTGGCAGGAGCAACATCAATCAATGGTATAATACACCATGAAACGATCCATAAACAATGGGGGGCATAGAGCTGTTGTATTACGTGTTTTGACATCTCAAGAGCAATGAGTTCTGCAATGCCAGTTCCAGCCTCTCCAGCACCAAGGAAGAGGTAAGTCTGATCTGCAAGGCCTCCACCGATAACCTTCAGCGCCGCCAAGAGGCCTGCAAGGACTACTGATGCTGTGCCCTGCAATTCCGCCATTTCTGTTCAGTAACTCTCGAGATAACGACAGTGATAACCAAATGTTTCACCTGACCTTGTAGTGACTTGAAAGGAACAATATGGGCATAAATAGTACCTGGATATCGTCATTGAAGACGAGATGGCTCTTGCTGTACTTTGCAAGCAAGTCGAAAGCATTGTGATTGGCAAAGTCCTCGAATTGGACAAGGACTTTCTCGCCGTAGTTTTGCTTGACGGCAGTCATGAATTCTTGCAGAAGCTCATGGTATTCCTGGCAACCATCAAACAAACACAAAATTCAGCATCGATGCAAATGATTCAAGACAGCCTGACATTTCACCAGCTACAGAGTTGGGCTAACTATGCAGTACCTCGCCAGTAGCACGTCGTTGCTTGAGTCCGATGTAGTACTCATCATCGAGCAATGTCTGATTGTTCGTGCCGACATCAATCGTAATCGGCAGGCACTGAAGCACAATAATAGTACGAAAAGTCAGTCGGCAAAACAGTCTCAGTGGATATGATAATTTCATTCTTTCAGATAAGGATGAGACAGATAAAACATTCAGAACGATACTTACAGCTGATGGACGGACTCCTCCGAGGGCGGTGTACAGGGACAGTTTGCCAACCGGAATCCCCATTCCCTGCACATATTCATTCAGAAAATAGATGAGCACTAGAAGAAGTGTGCTTAAAGTAAACAAAGCAGCAAGATCAACATGTGGAAGATGTTGATCATCAGTCATACCTGACAACCGAGATCTCCGAGCCCCAAAATGCGCTCGCCGTCGGTGACGACGATGACCTGGATGCTCCTCTCAGGCCAGTTCTTGAGCACCTCAAGGACCTTACCCCTGAAAACACATAATATCAGTCCTGAACATACATTTTCTGTCAGAAACGCAAGATACCATCAAGGAGAGGCGGGAAACACGGTAACGCACTTGTCCTTGAGGCTGATGTAGAGTCCCTGCGGGCGGCGGTAGATGCTGCCGTACTTCTGGCATGCCTCGCCGACGACGGGCGTGTAGACGACGGGGAGCAGCTCCTCGACGTTGTCGATGAGGAGCTTGTAGAAGAGCCTCTCGTTCCTCTCCTGGAGGTCCATCATGGCGATGTAGCGCTGCAGGGGCACGGTGTACTGGCGCAGGTTGTGCATGATCTTCTTCTCCTGGTGCTCCTGGGAGACGATCGCCGGAGGGAGCAGGCCCCGGAGGTAGTGCGCGTCGCGCTCCGCCTCAGAGAAGGCGAGCCCCTTGTTGTGCCGGGGATCCCTCAGAAGCGAGTGTCCACTGTCGCACGCACACAAGGAAGACAATGTTAGTACTCGTGTATTTGAACAACAAATGCAGATTTTTCTTTTGTCAGAAAACTCTGTTTCGTGACTTTCTTCAGAGCGAGACGCATGTTAGACTGACAATGAACCGATTTTCTCATGATGTAAATATAAGAGTAAATTCGTGATTTCCATCAGCTCAAAGGCTGCAATAAGCGAGACGAAAATCCTCTGGCCCGCCGTTTCAGTATGCACGAAGACTAGGACGTTAACAAACAGAGCAAAATTAAACGACAACTTTCAACGCATTGGTAAAAGCGCACTAACGAAGGCTTATATACTGTAGAAAGGAAAAGTAAAGCTTTATGAAGTATACATGAAACAGGCGAACTAAACAGCCTAAGTCACGAGAACAGAATCGAAATCGCATGATCTCCCAGTATGAATAACACAGATCACGGGAACGCGCACGGAGCTCCTCCGAAAATTCGCCTCACAAAACACTTGCTTTGGCAGGAGGGAGATTGACTTGGGTCGCAAGATAGAAGGAAACGACCGAGAGCCTCCTTGTGTTTTGCAGCGTTACCTTGCGACGGAGAATGCCCATGGCGTGATGAGCTGCTCCTCGGTGGCCCTGTCCTCGCCGTAGACGTCCCCAACGCCGCCGCCCGGCATCTCTCTCCGATCTCAGAAAACGAACGAACGACGGAAGGGAGGGAGACGAAGGATGCGTAACGCTGGAACTATTGATTCGGGTTATTTCCTTCCTGGAATGGAGCGCTGCGGTGGCGTGTGATGACAGGAGGGAGGGAGCAGCGCTCGCCATTTATAGGAGGCGACTCCGGAATGGGGGATGGCCCACCAGTCAGAGAGGGAAGGGGAACCAGGACGCGTCGTGTGAAAGGAGGAAAGGTCGGGGGCACGCAGAGACGCGGATGGTGACCGGCGAGAGAGAGGAGGCTTCCTAATCCTGGGTTCGTTCCATGACAAGTAGTATGCTCTTTATTTTTATTTTTTTATACTAACTGAATGATAAGTACTGGTAGTAGTTCTAGTGGAAATTAAACAAGCTTTCTTTCGAAAAGGGATGATGAAAACGAAGGTGGGGAGAAGGGTGGTAGGAGCCTCTATCGGCTGCGGGTCGGAGAAGGTGGTCTTCACGGGGCACTCAACTCGATCACTGGGAATAGTATTTCCGGTCACCGTTTTCGCGGATGGTTTTGTTTGATAGCGTACGTGGCCGACATCCCGGCGGGCCACGGCGGCGGCGTCATTTTCCGTCCGAGATGAAAGGACAGGGACGCCATGGATGGATGGGGGAGTGCTCAATCGGCGTCGACGAAGACGAGGAAGCGGATAAGTGGTGGTCATGAGCACGCGTTTTCGTGCAAATACACCATGGACGAACGACGACATTCGATCGAGCAAGCATGCCCGGGCCGATCGTGGCGATCGTCGTCGGCCACGCATGAACAACGTAAGGCAACAACTGCGTGGTCCTGAAGACCTGAACGCAATTTTTTGAAAACGCGTGAAACATTCTGCTATCATGGCGTCTGCTGTAGGAACAAATAATCTATGCAAGGCAGGCAATGCAACAATGCGCACGCTCGGTTTCAGTTAGCAGCCCCCGTCGCTTTCCTTCCGGTTTCGAGCAAGTAATTAATCCATTCAGGCAGCATAAAAAAGGGCCACCTGCTTGTAAGCAGTGAGTAGCTGACGCAACGCGTGACACATGCGGCTTGCTTGGGCGTGGCCGGTCGACACCAAAGTCAAGGACGACAGGGTCAACGTTCTTCCCCTCCCGCAGCAGTTGTGAATGAAATGAAATCGCATGCTCGTGAAGACAATTCATGATCTTTCAACGACCCATGGTAAACCCCACACGACAAGTTAGGACGGTTTCTCAATTCGCCTCCAGTGCGTAACTTCACCAAAAACTGTCTCGAGATGTTTATTTTCTTGGGAAGAAAAACTCTGTCGACATGCTACATTGCTGTTGGGAAACTGGGCCTCCTAGGCAGCCCACTTCGGTGGTGCTGCCAAGCCCATGTTGGGCTTAGTCAACCCCTTTACGATAAGTGGGTTCTTATCCCCTTATCCATCCCCTCTATATAAGCTGGGCACCATTGTACGTACTTGTAACATAACAGAGATCAATAAAGACTACTTATGCCCACATCCTATGTCTCCTTCGACTACTTCCTTTACGCTACGCAGCCCTGGGACTGGCCAGCCGGCAAGGGGTGCATAACACGTTATCAGCACCGTCTCTCCGTCGAGCCTACATCAAGCAGGCTCCCTGCATCGATTGTGAAGGTATAACTCCAATCTGATCGCAAAATGAATTCGCCTCACTTTTTCCTCTCCGTTTTTGCGTCTACCGTACTGTTTAGATGATACCTATGGTGTCGATTTCCCTCCCGAGAGCCGAGCTGAGGAGGACGTCGCCGACCAATGTCGATGCTCTCAGATTCACGAGGGATTTGTTGACGGCACCATAGGGAGTCGGTACGGACGTGATCCAGAAGATCACGGTACCGCCGCGGCGCACCGGCTGTGCAACGCGCCGTCACGGTTCCGGATGAACACGACGAAGAAACTTGATTTCCGTGGTCATCGGCGTCGGGGACGTCGCCGGCCGCCATCGTGCGTGCTGCCGTCCCGCTGCCGCGAGACCCTCGCCCTGCATAGCGTCGCCTCAGCCCTGCTGGTCACGCCGCCCGAGCCGTGCGCGTGCCCCGCTGGCCACGCCGGTCCTGGCCACACGAGGTTGGCCGAGCCGTGCGAGTGCGCCACTGGCCGCGCCGCCCGAGCCGTGCGCCACTGCCCACTGGCCACGCCGGTGCTGGCCGCGCCGCCCGCCGCCGCCTCCGCGAGCGCATGGCCCCGCTGGCCGTCGCCCCGGCCGCGCCGCCGCCCGCTGCGGCCGCCTCCCGCCACCATCTGCCCCGGCCGCACCGCCGCCCGCTGCGGCCGCCTCCCGCCGCCATCCGCCTCTCGCCGCGCCGCCATCGTGGGTGGCCGCCACCGCGACCTGAGCCTCTGGCTCGGTCCACGCGAGCGACCCTCCCTAGGGTACCAGCTGGGCCCTTGATGGGCCCTCAGGCCCGCGAAAAAAAAAGAGGGGGCGCTGTGTGGTTTGGCTGGTGGGCTTCGGCCTGGTTTTCGGCCCAGTTTCGGCCAGCTGCCGTTACGGGCCGGACCAAATACGGGGGCTGCGCGCGAATTTTACGTTTTAGCACCTATACTTTTCCAGTTTTCTGTATGACTTTATTCCTGCTGAATAATTTTTCTGTAGAACCCTGGAATAGTCTGTTTTAGCTGAAATTGTATTTGTGGCATAAAATAACTTCGGAAAGTCATTTTTTAGGGCCAATCTTCACGTTAAATCACGCTTAGCATAATATCTCTATGTACATGCTTTTATATCATGTTTTACTAAAATAATTAATTGTTTTTAATACTTAGTAGAGCATTTTTAGCATGTCTTTTAAATTTTGGAACGCCGTCATATTGAAATTTTGTATCAACATCGCTTTATGCAATCGATTACCTGCTGTAATCTGACATCCTTTTGCATAAATCGCAGATGGCCGGGATCATAAACCGGGAATTCGAGGAGCTCGCCCAAACCGGGTTGAACTACTTGACTTGGGCCTCGGACGTGGACCTCGTCCTCGTCGGCCGAAAGCTTAGGGGAGCACTGGATGCGGGGACCCCATCGGCCCCCAGCACCACTACTCCGGCGGAGAACGCCCAAGCACTGCATTTCCTCCGCCATCACATGTGTACTACGCTGAAACATGAGTACATGGCTGAACGGAGTGCTTCAGCCCTGTGGACCGCCCTTGAGGCACGGTTCGTGTAACAGCCCAAAGCTGAGAACCTGAAAACCTGTATAAAATTTTCACTTTTGTTTAGCACATGCATCTTAGCATCATGGCATTCATCTCAAATTGCTAAACAAAATTAAAATAGGTGGAAACAAAACACACCTAAATCCAATTCCTTGCAACTCAAATGTGGTTGCTGTCTAATAAACACAACTACAAATACCCATCCATATCTATCAAGGAGGTTCCAAGGGTTCACAATATTGTTTTTGCACCTGCTCCAAAATATCGAAGTAGCAACATTTGGAAGATTAGCAAAATGCTATAATCCAACATTATGAGCAAATGTTGTCAAAAACATTTTATTTGGAGACACCAAATTTAGGGGAGCATAATTTGAGTTTGGGAGGCTACTGAATTTTTCTCACATTTTTGCAAAATGTTGAAATGCCACTTTCAATTCAAAACATGTGCTGGATTTAATTTTTAAAACAGGAAAAGGACCTCTTTGTAAATATGGAAGGATCTGTCCATGATGATTTCAGAAATCCCAGGGACCTTGTTGCGATTTCGGCTTCTTCTTTCCTGTAGCGACCGGCGGCCGAGCCGCACCAGGCCGCCATGGCCACGCCGCGCCCTGGCCGCTGCCCTGCCCTTCCCTGCACGAGGCGCTCGCCCCCACGAGGCCCCCACTTGCCCCTTCCCTCACTCGCTCGCCCTTACCGTCCCTGCTTCCCTTTTTTTCTCCCCGCGGACCGCCATGGCCGCCGCCATTGCCGCGTTCGTCGCCGCCACTTGAGAGGCCCCGAAGCAAATCGACGGACACCCGCAGGTCCGCCGCCTCGCCTGCTACCTCTCCACCATCGGAATCGACCCGGGGCCGCCGTTTCGCCGCGCCATCGCCGTTCTCCCCCGCTGCCGTCCGAGCCGTCGCCGGGCCTCGCCGCTCGATTTCGTCGCCTGCAGCCCACCTCCGGCGCCGCCGTGCCCTCGTGAGTGTTCCCTGGTGAGCTGCGCCCCTCGCCGTGCCCTTGCAGGCCCTTCCCCTTCCCCTCCCCTCGCGCCAGCTCGCCGTCGCCAACGCCGTTGAGCGCGCACGTCGCCGTCGCCCCGTGCGTTCTTTTTCTTCTTTTTTCGTTCGTCAGTTTCGTCAGTTAACGACCGGAGACTCCGGCCCGACTCCGGTGTCACTCCGGCCCATGTCCAGTGGCTGCCGTTTTTGGGCTGAAAATTGCTGGACCGGAAACTCTGGCCCATTAGCACTTTTGGACCGGAAATTCCGGCCTGGACAGAAAAAGTTGCAAAGTTTCTTTTTCTTTTCCCTCTCGATAGCACAGGTCCCCGCTCCCCCTCTCGCATTTAGTGTTATCGGACTACGATGATTCCAGCATACCCATCACCTTCCTCGAGTCGGGTACTTATATTATTTCATCGTTGGAACTAAAATAATTAAAAGAATAAGTTTGAGAGAGAAAATTATAAAAGTAATAACTTTCTACCGAGACCTCAGAAAAATGTGTTCCTTATATCAAAATGCTCAGAAAAACATGAGTGATCCAAAAACATTATCATCATGCATCATCGATCACAATTACAATAATGTGCTCTAGTAGTAATGATAATCATTAAGTTTTAATATGGGGTCTCCTCCAAATTATGCAATAAATATAACGGGGACCCATTTAACTTGTTGGTCATGTTTAAAGCTTGTAGGGTGCATCTAAATGCCATATCATCATCCTTGTATGCATTGCACAATTGCCATGTGTTGATTGCTCTTCCGGTGTTTTTGTGCATCGGTAGATCAAGGAGGTGAAGTGCCACCCCCGTCTTGCGACGATCCGTACTACCAGCCGTATCATCAAGGCAAGCGTAATCCCCCCTCTGAGCATATCTTATCCTATGTTTCCGCAAATATTTTCTCCACTATAATATTGCATGCGGTTCTAAATGTCAACTTTTGTCGGATTAGAGTATCCTATAGTTGCATTAATTTACCTATGCCAATATCTGTTTCCCCTCCTATTATCCATAGGTTTGTGTTGTTGGCCTGAGGTACTAAACTATGCTATGTGATGCTTAGCCCTGCCTAGTTATATGCATAGCTGTACGATGGATATATGTGTTGTTGGAAACAGGTGTGAAATGTGGAGATGATGGTGGAGAATTGTGGTGACAGGTGATAAGATGCTAAAAAGGTGGGGATGAGAGGCCACTGTGGTTGTGGTGCTTTGTCTCGTTCTCGCCGCCTAGGTGCGAGTTCTTTACCTCCCGAACCAAGACTGAGTGTGCAACCATGCGTGAGGCCTATGCAATTGCAGGAACCCTCATAGACTAAATAACTCGAGCGGGCTAGCCAGGGTCCTCTAGTTTGAGCTTCCATTTGCGCGTGCGTGAGTTGGTGGCTGAGATTTGGTATGAGGATGGTGGTATAGGAAAATGAGTGGCTGTGGGGGGGGTGTGTGATCCTGGCAGTCCTACCGCCACTGATGATCCTGGAAAGTCCTTAACGAGGGAGAAGTCGACACCGTTCCCACCCAGCCGGCTTTCCAAGGAAGAGAGCTAATGCACAGGTAATGGGCCGGGCGGTACGCGTGGCAAACATTTGTACACCCCTGCAGGGTTAAATCTTTTTGAAAATCCGTGTCCATGGTTAGGGACAACTTGGGAAAGGACGATAAGATCATAGAATAACTTTAACGGAATGATTAAAAACTGGGTACTAAAGGGACCACTTCACGACTGTAAGGTGAGCTTCCTCGAGGGTGATTCGGGGAGGTGCCTTTAATGAACAGGTACAATGGTTGATGGTTTATGATGAGAAAGGTGATGAAAGAAAGTCACTTCTTACCCCTCTTTCGAAATAATCTGATTAGTCGATGCCTTAGAGTTGTGTCTTTTAAAATAAAATCAGCTTTATGCAAAACAGCCATAAAACCTTGAAAGCTAATCATTGAGCATATTTTAGCTCTTAATCTTGCGAGTTCGTCGAACTCAACGTCGTTTGTTTTGTTTCAGAGGAGGACTTCACCGACCTCGAAGGTGGGTTCTTTGTGGACGTCGACGAGTAGTCTGGGGTTCCCAGGTGGCAGCTTGGGACATCCTGGAACAGCTGGCGTTGTGATGTTTATCTGTAGGTCTCTTAGGCCATATGTTGGTTCTTGTTGTTTAGAACAACCTAATTTGCTTCCGCTTGATGTAATGTTGGGTCTGTGACCTCTGGATGTCATTTGCTATCTTTCTCTGTTATAAGAGTTGAACTATATGATTTGTGTCGTAGAGTCTGTGATGTGCCAGTTGTTCCACAAGTCTTGGTCTCTCTATTATGCATTGAGGGTTGTGCCTGTGTTAAGGCATCAATCGGGGAGTTGCGTTGCCGATGATCCATTCCGAGCAACGTCTCCGGGCCATGGTCGCCGAGGTTACCGGCTGCAACAGGCGGTGCGACGAGAGGCAGATGGTGTTTCCGTGTCCCGGAGTCGCTGCTGCCGTCATGGTGGTGTGGTGCTACTATAGCCCGGAGGCGCTGCTTCCGTCGTGGCGGCGGTGCTGCCATGGCCCGGAGACGCTGTTGCCGTCGTGGCGGCGGTGCTGCCAAGGCCCGTAGGCGTTGCTGCCGTCGTGGCGGACGAGGCGCTGTTGCCGTCGTCGCGGTGGTGCTGCCATGGACCGGCGGCGGCACTGTCGTGGTGGCGGCGCGGTGTGGTGGCAGAGACAATGCTCCTCTCGTCGTAGCACCCTCAACGGCGGAGGCGCTGCTATGGGAGGCATCGCCGCTACAGGGAGATGACGGCGGTGCTACGGTGAGATGCTACAGTCGGCAGTACAGGGTGCTGCCAGCGCCGAGCGGCCTTGCTACCAACCTTAGGTGCTGCTGCTGCAAGCTGGATGCCGATGGCGATGTTGTCAGGGCCGATAGTCACCTGTGATGTTGTCAACGGTCGGCGGTGTTGCTACCGACGGTCGCTGGTGATACTATGGACGGCAGCCATGGATGTTGTCTGCGGCTGACGGCGTTGCTACCGATGGTCACCGGACGCTGGCTGCCATCGGTAGGCGGCGTTGCTATAGACAGTCGCCGATGATGCTCCCAAGGGGCGCACGGCGGTGCTACCAAAGCCTGTGGCCTCTCGCCGACTTCCTCCCATATGCTCCTATTTCTTGTCGTGGCGGCGACGCTGGTTGCGGACATTGGAGAGAAGCGACGTTGGTGAGGTGAGTTGCGCTTGGGTGTGAGAGCATTTCTTCTTCGTTTTTTTTTTTTTTTTTTGCCATCAGCTTGTCTCAACGAATGGCTTGTGTCGGGCAGAATCTTGAGATATTAACTAATGGCTTTGCTGCATAAGTCTTGTATCATGTATTAGTAGCAGAAATTATAAGCTTCAATAGCTATTATGTGATGCTACACCAGCATTTATTTTCCCTTTCCTCTTTTTTTGTTTAAGGTAAATGCTGCATAAGCGCATATATCTTGCATCATTAGCATAACTACACAGCTCCCATAGTTATTATGTCATGCTACTGTCATTTTATGCTATCCTTTTTTTCTAATTGCTGCATCACTATGGTAGAATTGCTACATTTGCTTGAAATTTGGGCTACGTACCTAATAGTTATTTATGTTACATATATACTTGTTCTCTGTGCTGCAAACATGTAATATATATATATTATGATCTCATATTATTTATTCTAGATTAGCAATTTTTTCTTTGTGTTGCCGAATAAGCCGCTACCGATAGTAGCCGTGATGCTACCGACGATGCTACTAAGGGTGTGCGATGTCGCTACCGATGACACGCAGCGATATGCTGGCACTGCTACCGATGACTAGCCGGCATTGCTACAATCGGCACATTGCATTGCTGCCGACGATGCTACCGACGCGCGACAATGTTGCCAATGGCGCGCCCAGATGCTACTGACGAGCCGAGATACTACCGACAGAGTTCAGCAATGCTACAAACAGATGTTGCCGACAATCCGAAGTCGCATGACATTGCTACCGACGAGCGGCGATGTTATTGGGGACCCGAGCTGTTGCTACTAACGAGCCGACCGACGGTATCCGAAAATGCTTCGAGCGGATGCTACCAACGAGTCGGCGATGCTATCGGGGGGGGGGGGGGGGGGGCATTGGTATCAACGACCCGCAACAATGTTACCTACAACACGCATTTTTGCTACATAAAAGCTTTGTAGCAATTTATGTGCTAGAATAGCATTTTCTCTTTTTCCTTTCTTGCTATATGTCATGCAAATTTATGTAAGATTTGTAGCAATTTGTTTTCTCCTTCGACGCAAATCCACATAATGATTGTAGCAAATTTTTTCTCTCGGATAATGTAATTTTATTTTAATGTGATGCATATTTTTCAAAGAAAACTGTAGCAAAAAATACCCTCTTTGAATGCAAATCCACGTAACCGCTGTAGCAAATTCTCCGGCGCGGCAATATGCAAGGTCCGGTGACGCGGGGCAGCGACGACAGTGCTATCACCGGCGACGGCGATGATGCTGCAAGACAACATGGTAGAAGCATTTTTTTTCTTCCTTATAGCAGGTGCTACGAATAGCACAACTTTTGCGGGATTTGACAGTAAATTAGATATTTGCTATAATTGTAAAAAAAAAAAGTATTACAAACAAGTCTTTTTTTTGCTTCATAGACGACGGTACTATCATATGCGACGGTGATACTGCTGCAAAGCAGCATGGTAGAAATATGATTTCCTTTATATAAGTATTTGCTACAAATAGCACAAATTTTTGCTATAAATGAAACTTTTGCTTCGCAAATACATTTTGTGGGATTTGAAATTAGACATTTGCTACAATAGTAGAAAATTCTTATTACAAAATGAGCCTTTTTTGCACCATTTAATTATATGGTTTTGCACTATTAGAGCATCTCCAAGCGGAGGCCCCAAATCCGGCCCCCAAACTGCGACCGGACGCGTCCGGGCACGGTGACCGGACAGCCCCAAAAACGGTGTCCTACAACCATAACCCTCAAAAAATCTCCCCCAAACCCATATTGGACATGCACGTAGATCAAATGATCAACATAGTTCAAACATCATATGGTTCAAACATTCACAAACATAGTTCAAACATTCATAAATCAAATCGGAGGCGCGCTCAAACAGGACCCCGGGCGGCGGCCGCCGCACGTTCAGCTTCACGCCTTTGGCAACGGCGAAGGCAACGGCGGGCTCCCGCTTCACGCTCCAGCTCCGTGCGTGAGCGGCGATGGATGCACGTTGCCATTCCCGGTCGGCAGCGGCGGCGGCGGCCTCCTCACGTTCGTGTGCTTCGCGTTCCCTTTGCGAGAACGGCGTGCCTGTCGAGCTTGGGTCTCCACTCGGCGGATCATGTCCTTCCTCTCCTCATTCGGCGTGTAGTCCACGAAAGGGCTATCCTTTAACATGTCCCAACAATGGCCGAACTTCCACTCTGTCGTCTCGGCTTCCCCCCAAGTGCGTTGTACAGCATGACGGCTTCGTCTATCTATAAAAATAAAATAGACACTCCATGAATCGGTGCTAATGGATCCAACATTGTAAAAAATTTAAAAATAGAACTTACGAAACCCATTTGAGCAAAGCATCCGGAGAACTTGTTGATTTCCGCCACTATGGTGCCCCATCTATGGCGGATGGAGCCCTCATTGCGGAACAGTTCCGAGTTTGCATTGAACACTTGACTGATCCGCCCAGAACGTACCACGGTGGTGTCTTCCGGTCAGAGGATCCGTCGGGGTGGACAACCACGCATTGCACAACAACCTATCGTCGCCGACGGAGTACTACAGAGTGCATCGGGCATCAAATTCATAATCATCCTACTCATTCCTATAATGTGGGCATTCCAACCGGAAGCGAAGGAGGAGATTGGGAGGCAAACCTGCGGAAGCACCTCCATTGCTTCGTCGGATGGGGCGGCGGCGGGGCGGCGGCGGAACTGCCAGCGGCGTTGAACAGAGCCGCCGAAGACGGCGCGGCGGCATCCGGCCCGACGCAGCTCCCAATCTCCTCCTCCTCCGCCTCCGCGAACGCATGCCAGTACAGCTCGGTGGCGGATTCGCTGCCGGAGCCCGCCATTGGCAAGATGTGGTCGGAGAAGAGTTGAGTGGAAAGGGGATCGGAGGAGAGTGAGAGCTAGGGTTCCGACCGGGGTGGGGAATTTTCGGATATATGTGGGGTATTGTTGGGCCGCGTCTGACGTGGCGGCGCGTCCGGGCGCGTCCGGACGCCCACAAACCCTCCCTACATATGGGCTGGGTTTGGGGTGTGCCGGACAGCCCGGACGTTTGGGGTGGCTTTGAGGGCCGTCGTTGGGTCGCGGTTTTGGGGCCGAAACGAGTCCGGGCTGTCCGCCCAGACGTTTGGGGTGGGTTTAGGGCCTCCGCTTGGAGATGCTCTTAGTAAAATTTGTTTCCTAGAATCACTTTGCTGTTTTGCTAGAATTTGCTAGAATCTTTGCTACGAATAGCACAAAGTGCTACCGTGAGCCTGGACTCGAGAGATCCAAAGTGCAGATGCACATGGATGTGGGGTCCACATCGGACCTTATCTTCTCCTTGGACCTCTCTCGTCTTGGAGTAGTTTCTTTCCTCTCTCTCACACGGGAGACGGGCTGGGCACGCCTGCGCCGCCGTGCTCCTACTCTTGCTGCCTGCAATTTCTCTCTACTGGCGCCGCCGTTGTTACCTTCTGCCCACGTGCTTCCCGCCGTTCTTCTCTAGCCGGAGTCGATCTGCTAGCCGGCGGTGCTCAGCGAGATCTCGTCGAGCTTCGTGCTACGGGGATTGTGGTGCGGCTGTGCTGCAAGGAGCTGCCGGTGTGGGCGAAGGTGCTGCCGGCGACGCGGGGGTGGCCGGGGAGGCCGCTGCGGGAGCCGGGAGATCAAGCCAGGTTCATGGTGCTTGCGGGAGAGACGAGGAGGAGGGAGGAAAAACGAGGACGAAAAACGTCGGCCCACGCGCAGTCTTCCCTGCTTTGACCGCTGGGTGTGACACGTGTCAGGCGCTCCATCCGGGCCTGTCCTTTCTATCCGGGCCTCTGTCGACCTATCGATTCACATGGTACTATGACCAATTTCTACGCAGGTCATGTACAACGGTTTATAATACGATTTTATTTTAAAATTGCAACGTAATAGGGATATTATGACAATAAAAATATAATGTACATTTCCTAATTTCTAGGGTTATCTCTGCTACTCAGATATCCTAAATATGGAGGTGGTGACACAATTGCAGATAAGAAATCTTGGTTAAGAGAAGGGAAACGTCTGTTTTTTTTTACATCTCTTCCAACTAAATAATCATGGTATGTAGCGTTGTTAAGATAAAAATATTGTAACATATATTCCCTTAGATCGTGGGATTTTTAAAATTGCATAGTAAATACAGAAAAGATCATACTGATATATAATGTCATACTAAATCCTACGTGAATCAGAAGATAGACATATAAAATTGAATTTTCTTAATTGCACGATCAAAAGACAAAAACGCATTCTAGAGCGCGACAAGGGGAGTACAATGGCCTACCTCCATCAACGTGGTGGAATCCTATATCTAAATCAATATCACGAGACAAGTTGTTCTTGATTTTTGTCTCAAGAAATTGGCAACCGACCCAAAGAAGACAATGAACCGAAAGAGGCAGCGCCAAGTAGTGTATAGAGAAGCTTGCTTTAAAGGCATGTAAGCGGGCAAGCACTGTGTCAATGTCTATGCCAAAATAGAACACGAGAGCAATAAAAATATACAAAGTTTGTGGCAAGACCCGTTCATATAGGCTTGAGAAAAATAACCACGTAGATCAATCGCGAAGGTGAGCGTCGTGGGCCACGCCTCAACACGCCCTAGTCCATCGTTAGCTTGAGGAGATGTGGGGTCTGAGGGAAAGCATGCCCCTATGCATGAAATTATGTCCTTGACAATTCGGTTTGTGTGGCACTCCGATTAGCAAAATCATGTCAGATCCTGACGAAGAAGCTAGGGAATGCGACCCATCGCAGCGCCATCGTCGCTCTTTGTTCTAGGGAAGGTTATCTCAGACCTGGTTGTTGATTCCAACAATGTCCTTATTGAACAAAAACCTCGATGTTCTCTCTCAACATGTCAAATGACTCATGTTCGTCGTGTGCACAACTACTACGCTAGGGCAAGAGGTGACATAGTTCCTCATATAGTCCTATGTGTCTTCTTCCCTCGCACAGACATCTGCCATCGACTATGCCGCGAGACGGTAGTGAGGAATTTAGATAATTTGGTGTGAGGTGTAAGAGCATCTCCAACCGGAGGCCCCAAACCCACCCCAAACATCCGGGCGGACAGACCGGACAGGGTTTGGGCTAAAAACCACCACCCAAAGGAGGCTCTCAAAGCCACCCCAAACGTCCGGGCTGTCCGGCACACCCCAAACCCAGCCCATATGTGGGGAGGGTTTGTGGGCGTCCGGACGCGCCCGGACAGGCCGCCACGTCGGACGCGGCCCAACATGACCCCCATATATCCGAAAATTCCCCACCCCGGTCGGAACCCTAGCTTTCACTCTCCTCCGATCCCCTTTCCACTCCACTCCATTTCCACTCTTCTCCGTCCCAATGGCCGGCTCTGGCAGCGAATCCGCCACCGAGTTGTATTGGCATGCGTTCGCGGAGGCGGAGGAGGAGATTGGGAGCTGCCCCGGGCCGGATGCCGCCGCGCTGTCTTCGGCGGCTCTGCTGGCAGTTCCGCCGCCGCCTCTGCCGCCGCGTCCGACCCGGCAATGGCGGTGCTTCCGCAGGTTCGCCTCCCAATCTCCTCCTCCGCCTCCGGTTGGAATGCTCACATTTTAGATAGGAGTAGAATGATTAGGAATTTGATGTCCGGTGTACTCCGTAGGCCATTCCTAGAGGTCCGGCGTACACCGTTGATGGCCCTTGAAGAGGTTGATCTACGGCGCCAGAAAACACTTTGCTGCGCGCTAAGTTGATCTCCGGTGCGTAGTTACCTGCGTCAAAAGTAAATGGGTTAGGTTGAGACTCCAAGTGCAGAGTGTGTAGTAGTGGAAGACGTGTTTTCCCCACGAGGGTGACTCGAGGTTTTAATATCGAACTCTCGGGGAATCAGTAGTGAAGATATATCTTCTTATCCTTCTTTTGGTTACCTACAAAACAGAGTTAAATGTTTTGGTACTCAACCTCACCTGTGGTTGTCAAGCACAAGGTGTAAGAATGATATCAAGATAGTTATGCAATGCAAACAGGAAATAAATATGCAATGGTGGTGGATGCAATGGTAAATGATATTTTTGGGTTTTTTAATGATGTATGCAAGATGAAAAGTATTTTTGTATTTTCGGATTTAATGATGGCCGAAAATGGAAAAATGGTATATGGTGTTGGAAAGGTGTTTCTTATGATTAAAAATGGACCGCGGTTCATGGTTTCACAAATGCACTCTCTCTTTATAAAGTGGCAGACAATGGCACACACAGAGTTAACATATGAGATTGCAACATAGGGTTTGATAACAAGTTACTTAGATTTATGGGCATCACGTCCTAACATAGAGACCTTTTGGTTATTAGTCTCTCTTATACTCCACCAAGATGTAAACTAAATCATAACACCTCGGTAATTAAGATGACTCAGAGTACCAAAGATCTTGGCTTGTTTTATCAAAGGAACCAAGACCTTTCACTTGTAGGCTATGCTGATGCTGGGTACTTGTCAGACCCACATACTGCCAAGTCTCAGACTAGATACATTTTCCTTTGTGGTGGAACTGCAGTTTCCTGGAAATCGTCTAAGCGGACTTTAGTCACAACTTCGATGAACCACTTGAAAATCATAGCATTGTATGAAGCATCACGAGAGTGTGTATGGCTTCGACGGATGATTGGCCACATCCAGCTGACATGTGGGCTGAACACCGTCCAAACCTCAACCATTATCTATGAAGATAATGCCGCTTATGTTGCACAAGTCCAGACGGGTTATGTGAAGAGCAATCTGACAAAGCATATCGACCCCAAGTTCTTCTATGCAAATGAATTGCAAAAGTTGAATGAAGTAAGAATCCTGCATACTAAGTCGTGTGAAAATCTTGCTGATACCGGCATCTTCCTTTGAGAGATGTGTTCGTGGAATTGGTATGATGGGACTTAGAGAGATGCAAGGTTTAGGGGGAGAATCTTCACAAACTCATCGCTGAAATCTCGATCCCGATGATTGAGTACTTGACTTAGAAGTTAAGTGAGTTGTACTCTTTTTCCCTTTAGTGAGTTTTTATGAAGTTTCTCACATAAGGTTTTTAATGAGGCAATTCGTGCAACATAGCAAAAGGTATACCATGCGCTTTTCTCCATGATTTTTTCCATTGGGTTTTTCGGAGTTTTGAGTCATGGATATACGGATAAAACCCAAGGGGGAGTGTTGGGAAACTGGGCCTCCTAGGCAGCCCACTTCGGTGGTGCTGCCAAGCCCATGTTGGGCTTAGTCAACCCCTTTACGATAAGTGGGTTCTTATCCACTTATCCATCCCCCTCTATATAAGCTGGGCACCATTGTACATACTTGTAACACAACAGAGATCAATAAAGACTACGTATGCCCACATCCTATGTCTCCTTCGACTACTTCCTTTACGCTACGCTGCCCTGGGACCGGCCAGCCGACAAGGGGTGCGTAACAATTGCTACTGCTCTGGGGATGGAAGCGGCAAATTACGAGAACATGCTTGCACCACGAATTGCGTCAACTTTTTTTTCTTCCCAAGTGGTTGGTTTGTGGAGAACATGTGCGATCAGTTCCCACTTTCTCAGTCAAGAGTCCAGTCGGACAGCGGACAGCGTGCTCTGGAAAGCAAGACAATCCCTGAATGTGTATAGAGAGAAAAAATAATATTCGATGGGGGAAAAGCCGGATGTTGAGAAGAGAAAATGTAAGCCTAAAGCAGCAGGGTAACCGCGTGGAGGTCAGGTGTGGTGGTTCGCGGCGCCGCGGCGGACGGGTCGCCGCCTGAACCTGACCGAACCATCGGTAGCTCCACCTACACCGGACGATGAATTTTCATGGCCGCCTCCGCCACCAGCCCCTGATCTATCTGATGAACGGTTGTCTCTCCGCTGACCTAACATGGGAGGAAAATTAAGGTCCCACGTGGCAGTCACAGGTGTGAGAGCGTAGGCATGCTGCGACGACCGAGGATGGATGATGAATGGGTTGTTGGGCTCTACAAAGAGATTTCGGACCTTGGGGTCCTTGCCTCAGTTAAAACCTGACCGAGATGAGCCTACGAAAGGACAGGTCAAAGGCTCAAAGCCTCAAGATCACAGGTTTCTAGAAGGAAAACGCTTGTAATAGTCCGGGGGATCTGCCCTTCGCGTCCTCCCCCTCCAGCGATTGACGCGTGTCCCCATGAACCGCCCGCTCTCCTCCACTCATTCCTTTCCTCTCATCCTCTCGCTCGCTCGGTCGCCTCCTCGCTCTGTCACGAGAAACAGAAACATGACTATTCACTACAACGCCATGTTGCCGCCGCCGGCCTCTGCACTCTGCCGCCGCCGGCCACCTCCGCCCCTACAACGGTGTCGGCGGGCACCTCCGTCCCTCCCTCTACCTCCTCGGCGCCCTCGCTGCAGATCTCGATCGACCTCGCGGGTCGGGCCGCCTCACGGGAATCTCTCCCACGGCGTCCTCGACGCCATGGCCGAGGCCTCAAGGTCCTGCCTCGCCATCGGCGTCGACAAGCTCGCTCCTGAGACACCGGCGTCTCCTTGACCACCATCATCTCCGCATCAGCCGCCCCGAAGGTCCTGTGTTCCTCTCACAGAGATGGAAAGGGTCCCCACGGTGCTGCGCGGGGCCCGCGGTCTCAGCCTTTGCTCCAAGTGCCTCCCCGCGGCGCTCAGCCTTAGCGACGTCCCCACGGCCGCCGCCCTCCACTTTGCGCTGCCAGACGAGGCCGGAGGTGCTGCTACTACCAGGCTGTGGTCGCCGAGGTTACCGGCTGCAACAGGCGGTGCGACGAGAGGCAGACGGTGTTTCCGTGTCCCGGAGTCGCTGCTGCCGTCATGGTGGTGTGGTGCTACTATAGCCCGGAGGCGCTGCTTCCGTCATGGCGGCGGTGCTGCCATGGCCCGGAGACGCTGTTGCCGTCGTGGCGGCGGTGCTGCCAAGGCCCGTAGGCGTTGCTGCCGTCGTGGCGGACGAGGCGCTGTTGCCGTCATCGCGGTGGTGCTGCCATGGACCGGCGGCGGCACTGTCGTGGTGGCGGCGCGGTGTGGTGGCAGAGACAATGCTCCTCTCGTCGTAGCACCCTCAACGGCGGAGGCGCTGCTATGGGAGGCATCGCCGCTACAGGGAGATGACGGCGGTGCTACGGTGAGATGCTACAGTCGGCAGTACAGGGTGCTGCCAGCGCCGAGCGGCCTTGCTACCAACCTTAGGTGCTGCTGCTGCAAGCTGGATGCCGATGGCGATGTTGTCAGGGCCGATAGTCACCTGTGATGTTGTCAACGGTCGGCGGTGTTGCTACCGACGGTCGCTGGTGATACTATGGACGGCAGCCATGGATGTTGTCTGCGGCTGACGGCGTTGCTACCGATGGTCACCGGACGCTGGCTGCCATCGGTAGGCGGCGTTGCTATAGACAGTCGCCGATGATGCTCCCAAGGGGCGCACGGCGGTGCTACCAAAGCCTGTGGCCTCTCGCCGACTTCCTCCCATATGCTCCTATTTCTTGTCGTGGCGGCGACGCTGGTTGCGGACATTGGAGAGAAGCGACGTTGGTGAGGTGAGTTGCGCTTGTGGGTGTGAGAGCATTTCTTCTTCGTTTTTTTTTTTTTGCCATCAGCTTGTCTCAACGAATGGCTTGTGTCGGGCAGAATCTTGAGATATTAACTAATGGCTTTGCTGCATAAGTCTTGTATCATGTATTAGTAGCAGAAATTATAAGCTTCAATAGCTATTATGTGATGCTACACCAGCATTTATTTTCCCTTTCCTCTTTTTTTGTTTAAGGTAAATGCTGCATAAGCGCATATATCTTGCATCATTAGCATAACTACACAGCTCCCATAGTTATTATGTCATGCTACTGTCATTTTATGCTATCCTTTTTTTCTAATTGCTGCATCACTATGGTAGAATTGCTACATTTGCTTGAAATTTGGGCTACGTACCTAATAGTTATTTATGTTACATATATACTTGTTCTCTGTGCTGCAAACATGTAATATATATTATGATCTCATATTATTTATTCTAGATTAGCAATTTTTTCTTTGTGTTGCCGAATAAGCCGCTACCGATAGTAGCCGTGATGCTACCGACGATGCTACTAAGGGTGTGCGATGTCGCTACCGATGACACGCAGCGATATGCTGGCACTGCTACCGATGACTAGCCGGCATTGCTACAATCGGCACATTGCATTGCTGCCGACGATGCTACCGACGCGCGACAATGTTGCCAATGGCGCGCCCAGATGCTACTGACGAGCCGAGATACTACCGACAGAGTTCAGCAATGCTACAAACAGATGTTGCCGACAATCCGAAGTCGCATGACATTGCTACCGACGAGCGGCGATGTTATTGGGGACCCGAGCTGTTGCTACTAACGAGCCGACCGACGGTATCCGAAAATGCTTCGAGCGGATGCTACCAACGAGTTGGCGATGCTATCGGGGGGGGGGGGGGGGGGCGCCATTGGTATCAACGACCCGCAACAATGTTACCTACAACACGCATTTTTGCTACATAAAAGCTTTGTAGCAATTTATGTGCTAGAATAGCATTTTCTCTTTTTCCTTTCTTGCTATATGTCATGCAAATTTATGTAAGATTTGTAGCAATTTGTTTTCTCCTTCGACGCAAATCCACATAATGATTGTAGCAAATTTTTTCTCTCGGATAATGTAATTTTATTTTAATGTGATGCATATTTTTCAAAGAAAACTGTAGCAAAAAATACCCTCTTTGAATGCAAATCCACGTAACCGCTGTAGCAAATTCTCCGGCGCGGCAATATGCAAGGTCCGGTGACGCGGGGCAGCGACGACAGTGCTCTCACCGGCGACGGCGATGATGCTGCAAGACAACATGGTAGAAGCATTTTTTTTCTTCCTTATAGCAGGTGCTACGAATAGCACAACTTTTGCGGGATTTGACAGTAAATTAGATATTTGCTATAATTGTAAAAAAAAAAAAGTATTACAAACAAGTCTTTTTTTTGCTTCATAGACGACGGTACTATCATATGCGACGGTGATACTGCTGCAAAGCAGCATGGTAGAAATATGATTTCCTTTATATAAGTATTTGCTACAAATAGCACAAATTTTTGCTATAAATGAAACTTTTGCTTCGCAAATACATTTTGTGGGATTTGAAATTAGACATTTGCTACAATAGTAGAAAATTCTTATTACAAAATGAGCCTTTTTTGCACCATTTAATTATATGGTTTTGCACTATTAGAGCATCTCCAAGCGGAGGCCCCAAATCCGGCCCCCAAACTGCGACGGACGCGTCCGGGCACGGTGACCGGACAGCCCCAAAAACGGTGTCCTACAACCATAACCCTCAAAAAATCTCCCCCAAACCCATATTGGACATGCACGTAGATCAAATGATCAACATAGTTCAAACATCATATGGTTCAAACGTTCACAAACATAGTTCAAACATTCATAAATCAAATCGGAGGCGCGCTCAAACAGGACCCCGGGCGGCGGCCGCCGCACGTTCAGCTTCACGCCTTTGGCAACGGCGAAGGCAACAGCGGGCTCCCGCTTCACGCTCCAGCTCCCGTGCGTGAGCGGCGATGGATGCACGTTGCCATTCCCGGTCGGCAGCGGCGGCGGCGGCCTCCTCACGTTCGTGTGCTTCGCGTTCCCTTTGCCGAGCACGGCGTGCCTGTCGAGCTTGGGTCTCCACTCGGCGGATCATGTCCTTCCTCTCCTCATTCGGCGTGTAGTCCACGAAAGGGATATCCTTTAACATGTCCCAACAATGGCCGAACTTCCACTCCGTCGTCTCTGGCTTCCCCCCAAGTGCGTTGTACAGCATGACGGCTTCGTCTATCTATAAAAATAAAATAGACACTCCATGAATCGGTGCTAATGGATCCAACATTGTAAAAAATTTAAAAATAGAACTTACGAAACCCATTTGAGCAAAGCATCCGGAGAACTTGTTGATTTCCGCCACTATGGTGCCCCATCTATGGCGGATGGAGCCCTCATTGCGGAACAGTTCCGAGTTTGCATTGAACACTTGACCGATCCGCTCACAGAACGTACCACGGTGGTGTCTTCCGGTCAGAGGATCCGTCGGGGTGGACAACCACGCATTGCACAACAACCTATCGTCGCCGACGGAGTACTACAGAGTGCATCGGGCATCAAATTCATAATCATCCTACTCATTCCTATAATGTGGGCATTCCAACCGGAAGCGAAGGAGGAGATTGGGAGGCAAACCTGCGGAAGCACCTCCATTGCTTCGTCGGATGGGGCGGCGGCGGGGGCGGCGGCGGAACTGCCAGCGGCGTTGAACAGAGCCGCCGAAGACGGCGCGGCGGCATCCGGCCCGACGCAGCTCCCAATCTCCTCCTCCTCCGCCTCCGCGAACGCATGCCAGTACAGCTCGGTGGCGGATTCGCTGCCGGAGCCCGCCATTGGCAAGATGTGGTCGGAGAAGAGTTGAGTGGAAAGGGGATCGGAGGAGAGTGAGAGCTAGGGTTCCGACCGGGGTGGGGAATTTTCGGATATATGTGGGGTATTGTTGGGCCGCGTCTGACGTGGCGGCGCGTCCGGGCGCGTCCGGACGCCCACAAACCCTCCCTACATATGGGCTGGGTTTGGGGTGTGCCGGACAGCCCGGACGTTTGGGGTGGCTTTGAGGGCCGTCGTTGGGTCGCGGTTTTGGGGCCGAACGAGTCCGGGCTGTCCGCCCAGACGTTTGGGGTGGGTTTAGGGCCTCCGCTTGGAGATGCTCTTAGTAAAATTTGTTTCCTAGAATCACTTTGCTGTTTTGCTAGAATTTGCTAGAATCTTTGCTACGAATAGCACAAAGTGCTACCGTGAGCCTGGACTCGAGAGATCCCAAAGTGCAGATGCACATGGATGTGGGGTCCACATCGGACCTTATCTTCTCCTTGGACCTCTCTCGTCTTGGAGTAGTTTCTTTCCTCTCTCTCACACGGGAGACGGGCTGGGCACGCCTGCGCCGCCGTGCTCCTACTCTTGCTGCCTGCAATTTCTCTCTACTGGCGCCGCCGTTGTTACCTTCTGCCCACGTGCTTCCCGCCGTTCTTCTCTAGCCGGAGTCGATCTGCTAGCCGGCGGTGCTCAGCGAGATCTCGTCGAGCTTCGTGCTACGGGGATTGTGGTGCGGCTGTGCTGCAAGGAGCTGCCGGTGTGGGCGAAGGTGCTGCCGGCGACGCGGGGGTGGCCGGGGAGGCCGCTGCGGGAGCCGGGAGATCAAGCCAGGTTCATGGTGCTTGCGGGAGAGACGAGGAGGAGGGAGGAAAAAACGAGGACGAAAAACGTCGGCCCACGCGCAGTCTTCCCTGCTTTGACCGCTGGGTGTGACACGTGTCAGGCGCTCCATCCGGGCCTGTCCTTTCTATCCGGGCCTCTGTCGACCTATCGATTCACATGGTACTATGACCAATTTCTACGCAGGTCATGTACAACGGTTTATAATACGATTTTATTTTAAAATTGCAACGTAATAGGGATATTATGACAATAAAAATATAATGTACATTTCCTAATTTCTAGGGTTATCTCTGCTACTCAGATATCCTAAATATGGAGGTGGTGACACAATTGCAGATAAGAAATCTTGGTTAAGAGAAGGGAAACGTCTGTTTTTTTTTTACATCTCTTCCAACTAAATAATCATGGTATGTAGCGTTGTTAAGATAAAAATATTGTAACATATATTCCCTTAGATCGTGGGATTTTTAAAATTGCATAGTAAATACAGAAAAGATCATACTGATATATAATGTCATACTAAATCCTACGTGAATCAGAAGATAGACATATAAAATTGAATTTTCTTAATTGCACGATCAAAAGACAAAAACGCATTCTAGAGCGCGACAAGGGGAGTACAATGGCCTACCTCCATCAACGTGGTGGAATCCTATATCTAAATCAATATCACGAGACAAGTTGTTCTTGATTTTTGTCTCAAGAAATTGGCAACCGACCCAAAGAAGACAATGAACCGAAAGAGGCAGCGCCAAGTAGTGTATAGAGAAGCTTGCTTTAAAGGCATGTAAGCGGGCAAGCACTGTGTCAATGTCTATGCCAAAATAGAACACGAGAGCAATAAAAATATACAAAGTTTGTGGCAAGACCCGTTCATATAGGCTTGAGAAAAATAACCACGTAGATCAATCGCGAAGGTGAGCGTCGTGGGCCACGCCTCAACACGCCCTAGTCCATCGTTAGCTTGAGGAGATGTGGGGTCTGAGGGAAAGCATGCCCCTATGCATGAAATTATGTCCTTGACAATTCGGTTTGTGTGGCACTCCGATTAGCAAAATCATGTCAGATCCTGACGAAGAAGCTAGGGAATGCGACCCATCGCAGCGCCATCGTCGCTCTTTGTTCTAGGGAAGGTTATCTCAGACTGGTTGTTGATTCCAACAATGTCCTTATTGAACAAAAACCTCGATGTTCTCTCTCAACGTGTCAAATACTCATGTTCGTCGTGTGCACAACTACTACGCTAGGGCAAGAGGTGACATAGTTCCTCCTATAGTCCTATGTGTCTTCTTCCCTCGCACAGACATCTGCCATCGACTATGCCGCGAGACGGTAGTGAGGAATTTAGATAATTTGGTGTGAGGTGTAAGAGCATCTCCAACCGGAGGCCCCAAACCCACCCCAAACATCCGGGCGGACAGACCGGACAGGGTTTGGGCTAAAAACCACCACCCAAAGGAGGCTCTCAAAGCCACCCCAAACGTCCGGGCTGTCCGGCACACCCCAAACCCAGCCCATGTGGGGAGGGTTTGTGGGCGTCCGGACGCGCCCGGACAGGCCGCCACGTCGGACGCGGCCCAACATGACCCCCATATCCGAAAATTCCCCACCCCGGTCGGAACCCTAGCTTTCACTCTCCTCCGATCCCCTTTCCACTCCACTCCATTTCCACTCTTCTCCGTCCCAATGGCCGGCTCTGGCAGCGAATCCGCCACCGAGTTGTATTGGCATGCGTTCGCGGAGGCGGAGGAGGAGATTGGGAGCTGCCCCGGGCCGGATGCCGCCGCGCTGTCTTCGGCGGCTCTGCTGGCAGTTCCGCCGCCGCCTCTGCCGCCGCGTCCGACCCGGCAATGGCGGTGCTTCCGCAGGTTCGCCTCCCAATCTCCTCCTCCGCCTCCGGTTGGAATGCTCACATTTAGATAGGAGTAGAATGATTAGGAATTTGATGTCCGGTGTACTCCGTAGGCCATTCCTAGAGGTCCGGCGTACACCGTGATGGCCCTTGAAGAGGTTGATCTACGGCGCCAGAAAACACTTTGCTGCGCGCTAAGTTGATCTCCGGTGCGTAGTTACCTGCGTCAAAAGTAAATGGGTTAGGTTGAGACTCCAAGTGCAGAGTGTGTAGTAGTGGAAGACGTGTTTTCCCCACGAGGGTGACTCGAGGTTTTAATATCGAACTCTCGGGGAATCAGTAGTGAAGATATATCTTCTTATCCTTCTTTTGGTTACCTACAAAACAGAGTTAAATGTTTTGGTCCTCAACCTCACCTGTGGTTGTCAAGCACAAGGTGTAAGAATGATATCAAGATAGTTATGCAATGCAAACAGGAAATAAATATGCAATGGTGGTGGATGCAATGGTAAATGATATTTTTGGGTTTTTTAATGATGTATGCAGATGAAAAGTATTTTTGTATTTTCGGATTTAATAATGGCCGAAAATGGAAAAATGGTATATGGTGTTGGAAAGGTGTTTCTTATGATTAAAAATGTACCGCGGTTCATGGTTTCACAAATGCACTCTCTCTTTATAAAGTGGCAGACAATGGAACACACACAAAGTTAACATATGAGATTGCAACATAGGGTTTGATAACAAGTTTACTTAGATTTATGGTCATCACGTCCTAACATAGAGACCTTTTGGTTATTAGTCTCTCTTATACTCCACCAAGATGTAAACTAAATCATAACACCTCGGTAATTAAGATGACTCAGAGTATAGCATAAGTTTCATGACATGAAGTGAAAATAAGAACATGCTGGATCTAGTCACAGGAAGAAGCTTGGTCACCCTCAACCCTTGCAGCATGGTATTTTTGTTTATCCCTAGTGAGGTAACAAAGTAAGGTAAACACCCAAGTGGATCGCGATATTAAGTTTTCAGCTTACCGCCCTCACCACTCCCCGTTACTCCAACTAATGCACACGTTCCCCCCACACACGCTCTCATAAACATGCTTGATCATAACAAGTAGACAAGAACAGGGTACATAATATGCATCTATACTCATAACTGAAACAAACATTGCAATCTCAAACATATATTAACTCATAGAAAGATCCACCACATAGGTTATTACAACGGTGACCGTAATCATGTTCAGCAGCTCATACGGTACTAATTAGTGAAACTCAAGAGAGGAGAGATACATAAATTACTTTCACAAACCCATAGTCCAGAGGTGGACTACTCCCTCTTCATCACGGGAGACGCGGCGGAGAAGTCGATGGAGAAGATGGAGACCACCCCGGCAGCGCCCCGCCGGAGTTTTCCCCCTCCAATCTGCAGCTCCTTATCTCCGTTTCGGTGTTTTTGTGTTTGTGCGGCGGTCCTTCCAGAGAACATCGGGGACCTTTTTTATAGGCGTTTTTAGGTCAAGACGGAGTCGGTGGACGAAAGATCGACGGTGACGAGGGGTAAACTCATCAAGACCCATGGTTAAGGTCCCTAGGTTATGAATATGGGGGAGAGAACGTGGTAGAGCTGGAAGTATCGTCGGCTGACAAGCAGGGCAAAGATTTTACCCAGGTTCAGGGCCCTCGTGTGGAGGTAACACCCCTACGTCCTGCCTGTCTGTTATTGCTTTGTGAATATGATGGTTACAAGGTCCCGGCGAGATGTCGATCTCGCTAGGGTTTTGGTGGCTCTGAAAGTACGTGGTCTGGTTCGATGGCCCTCCCAGTCCTTAAATAATAGGCTGGGTCTCGGGTGTTCGTAACCGACTCGATTTACAAGTAAGGAAACTCTAAACCGACTATTGCTTCGCCAAACTTGGAGGATACTCATCTTCGTGGGCCTCCCTTCATGGGCTTCATGTAGGCTCTGATAGTTGGGCCTAGTCGATACGTGCACCAGGTACCCTCATGGTAGGGTACCCGATAGGCATACCCATGTCAGTAGCCCCCGAGTACTTGTCTGATTCGAAGAGTCGGGCATGGACTCATACATCATGCACGTTATATTTTTACATCTGTATTTAGAATTCTTATGAAATAGCACATGTTGGCTATGTCGAGTGTTTCATCGACTATGAGTTTTTGCTTATGATAGTCAAGGGATATTAGCTTAGCAGGCCCGGCACACACGACGGATCGGGGCCAGTTAACTACCATTTGTGGCAAAACCATACTAGCTTTCAATCAAACTCGAGTCCCCGGACTCGAATCTGGAACAAACTGGACAGACTCGAAACAGCCGTTGAGGTCTTACGGAATCGAACTGCAGTATAATTTTGAATCAACCCAACGCGTCCGTCGGGGATAATTCATCATGTCTGCTGACACGGAAAATTTAAGGATAACGCTGCTGGAGCGGTCCTTAGCCCAGCTCGACTGATCGGTGGGTCTTACCTTTGCACTATGCATGCAGCATCCAAGGATCGTCGGATCAACTCGGGAATATTTTGAGTGTGATTTTGCTTATGAACTTAGTCGAATGTTTCGTCGACTGACACTTTTGCCATTTTCTATCGGGTGCGCGACAGCGCTCCCGATGGGAGTAGCCCCCGAGATTGTGCTTTATTGCTTGCAATGGAGGATAATCTCAAAATCTTTTACCCTGCACATTTTAGTCAAAGAAATTTTTTGATACGCTCCCGATGGGAGTATGATGTGCAGTCGAAAGAATTTCGACTGGCTCTATGACTTTGCTAAAAAACCAACCGAGACTTATGCGAGAGACCACCCGAAGATATCATCGAGTGACTTTTATGCCAGTTCTGAAGATGAAACAACGTCAGCAATGACGCATTTTGCGACTGCCATCTCTGACAAGCGGTGGCGTGCTTGGTAAGACTGATGGACGTGACCTTTTGTGGGCCCTTTTTGCAGAGCTGACCAGATGCGCCGTGGACTTGATTTGACCGCTCTGGCGCGTTTTCACGGGGCGTGATGATGGTTTCCTAGTTTCCGTGCGTAGTGGGCGGAGTGGCCGGCGACGGTTGCCTTCCGCGGCCGCCACGTGTATGGCTAGATTTCGCGCGGAGCGTATGCCTTTGTTTTGACGGTTGCGATCGTTTTGCGATCTGTGGTAAATAGGGAGACGGCGCTGGCAGAATTTTTTACTTGCCATTTGCCTATTTGCGCCGCCCCTCGTCTCATCTTCCTCCTCGCGCCCACCTCCATTGCTCTGCGCCCAAGCTCTCTTCTCCACCCTCATCCACGTTGCAATGGCGAAAGGTGGAGGCTCCAAGCGTGGTGCCGCGCCGCTGCCGCGACCGATGCGGCCAAGGGCAAGAAGACTGTGGCGGGTACATCTGCATCCGCCGCGCTGAAAAGGGCAGCGGGGACTGGGCGAAGTCCACCATCAAGGACGCCCATTTGGTCAAGTTCCGCGAGCAGGGGTATCTGCCACCCGCGGAG
Source organism: Poa pratensis (assembly GCA_947311845.1). Classification (NCBI taxonomy): domain Eukaryota; kingdom Viridiplantae; phylum Streptophyta; class Magnoliopsida; order Poales; family Poaceae; genus Poa; species Poa pratensis. The sequence goes on from CAMZMU010000027.1 coordinate 86,924,722, forward strand.
CAGCTCGCCGTCCGCGCGCCATCGCCCAAGGAGGTACTCCCGAACCACGCGCAACGAGCGTGTTTGTTTTGCGGAGTTTTTGCCTAGGGGCTTTTCGCTTCCCCTCCACGATTTCGTTCGTGGTCTTCTTTTTGCCTACGGGGTGCAGATCCATGATCTCACCCCAAATGGTATTATGCATATCGCGTGTTTCATCACGCTGTGCGAGTGCTTCCTCGGCGTCGCACCCAGCTGGGCGCTGTGGAAAGCCATCTTCATGGTACGCGCCGAACAGAGGAGGTGGTCGCACCTACCCGTTGGCGGCTGTGGAATCCAGGTGCGCAGCGACACCCGCTACTTCCGCCTGAAGACCGTCGACTCGCCCAAGGCTGGAGGAAGGGGTGGTTTTATGCGACTGTCGAGCATGACAGCCGCCCCTTTCTCGACTGCTGCTTTCACCAGGACCAAGGCGTGGGATCACCAACTCTCAGCCGAAGAAATGGAGGAGGCAAGCCCTTTGCTGGCTCGGATCGGAGGCATGCTGGACAAGGTCACAGGCATCCATTTGATCGCCACCTTTGTGAAGAGGCGGGTGTGGCCACTCCGTGCCCGAGCGCACCCCATGTGGGAGTATGAGGGCGGGTGACTCCACTCGATGAGCCCAGAGGAACTGTCAAGGAACGATTGTGACGCACGTGCGCCACATCACCAGCCTGACGACAGCCGACCTTGCAACATCGATTGCCCGTCATGCCATACGGGACGGAAAACCCTTTGCTTGAGGTATGTCTGTAGTTTAATAGTTTGCCACTCGTAGTTCTACGATATGTGCTTTTTGATTCTGACTTTGCAATTTGTGATATGCTATGCAGGGTCACTCGACTGCTGCCTCCCTTCCTCCTCTGCCTGAAAATGGAGAGACTGAAGAAACACAGGCACAGGTGGTGGACCCGAAAGGGGATCAGTCGCCCATCCCTTCTGCCACCACTTCACATGTGGAGGAGGTCGAGGAGGAAGCAGCAGAAGAGGTCCAATCTGAAGACAAGGCCACCTCTGACCAAGAAGTCGATACCGCGCCACCGAAGCGGCGTCGACTGGCCAAGAAGGCGCCTTCTGCTGTAAGTTCACCCGCGAGGGAGCAGGGCTTGGAGGATGACGAGGAATCAGGCTCACCACCTGTTTTCCAAGCCGCTCCTTTGCGTGCGTGCTCAACAAGCTCAACTCTTCCTCTTCAGTCGAGTGGTACCCCAGCCTTTGGGGGACCAATTTTTGGCGACTCCGAAGATGAGGAAGATGAGGAGCACAGGTATGTGTTTTTGAGTATGAGAATTTTGTGCTGTCACATATTTGTGCTGACCGTCTTTTTGCTTTGTTGTGTTGCCCACAGCGCTGAAAACAATCAGCCTGGGACTCCTCCAGTCGAAATGTTCCAACCCTGGAGCAGTCGAATTATGCACCGACTGGAAACGAGGCTGCCCAGCCAATGGCCACTGATGCTTGTTGAGCCAACCAAGGCGGCAACTCCAGATCGGGACATCAGTCGCGGCTCCTGAGCCGTGGATGAACCACGTAAGAGCTTTTTGCTTGACCCGTTTAGTTGTAGGTCTGTGAAGTTTGAATTTTTGCTGAACTCGTTGCTCGCAGCCCTTCTACCACACCTTGGCAGATTCCGCCAAGGCTTATGTCCAGGTGGAGCAGGAGAGGGACACCATGCGCGCCGAGCTAGAGCGGCTCAGTCGTGAGTTCTCCTTTTTGCTTTGTTTTGCCGAATTTCTTTTTGCAATGCTTGATTTTGTCGAGTATTGAATGCACGTGATTTTGCTGGGCCAGGCGAGAAGAAGGAGCTGGAAGATGCACTCGCCGCAGCGCGAAGATCGAAGAAAGACTGGCTGCCGCCACCAACTCAGCCGCTGCACGCGAGCGAGGATATGCTGACCAGCTCGCGGCACTGCGCAGGCCATGGGAGGTGAGTAATCTTTTCTCCTTTTGATATGATATATACTGTCGAGTGTCATGAAATGACTTTTGCCTTTTGTTTATTGTGCAGAAGCTGTTGGCGCACCGGCCTCTGCGGACGTGTCGAGTGACGATCTTCGCTGGAACAGGCTGTGGGCGGCTTAGGCGCCTATGCAACCAGGCGAAGAGCACTCGCCAAATCGAACACACTTGGCGCTGTATACAAGGTGGTGTTCCCGACTGGCGTAGTGCCGTCGACGGCGGACGACTTCGCCGACGTGTTTGGCCCCGGGACGTCCACCATGGCGGGTTTCGCTCGCGCCAACACGGTACGCGGATCCGAGTCCACCATCAAGCTTCTTATGGGACATGGGATAGATTGCGACTACGAGGCAGCACTGTCTGCGTTCCCTCGGAAGCCAGATGGGAAGCCCATTTCTCTGAAGGGGGTGAGCGGAGCCGCCGCGCGACTGGCCGAGGTTTTTATGTCCACCATGGAGCGCCGGGCACTCGAGACTGCCAATCGTCTGCTTAGGAAATCGAATCTTAGGTTTAGGGTAGCTGTACCCTTTTGTTTTTTATGCCTTGTAATGATACCTTCTGAACTGCGCGAGTCTGCGCTTTGTTTGTGCTACCTTGTTTATGCAAACAGTCTTTTGCTAATGTCTTTCACTCGAAGAGTTGTATGCTTATGACATGAGTTTTAGCTTCTGACACAAACTTTGTGTTTGTGATTATGCTCTTTGAACAGTCACGAGAACCTGCTACTGCGACTAGTTCCTCGCAGGCTCCAATCACCACCCGATCCCAGGGTCATTGGTAAATGATGCCAAGGTGATGGAGTATATGAAGGCCAAATTTGTGAGAATGGAGCAAGATCTGAAGGACGCCCAGGCTGAGCTGAATCGATTGAGGGCGAGACCCGCGTTGGCCACCCAACGCGAGAATATGTGCTCGGGGAGATGGATCTTGTGAACAGGCAACTCGAGTGTAAGTTCGAATCTTGCTCTGTTTACAAGCTTTTTGCGTAGCTATTGTCCTTTTGATCTGACTGGTGCGCCCGTTTTGTAGGCTTTGTCGACAACTTCCAGGCTGAAAAGATTCGCGTGGAAGGGCGTCTGGATAGCGTGGTTGACGACCCTACGACTGGGCGTCAACACTTTTGGCTTGATAGGTACCATGCCCGCATACTCGCCACCCTGAAGGATCGCGTCTGGCGAAGTGCTGAACTGCTGGAGTTATGCCGGGCAGCGTTTATTCGCCTGAACGAGACTCTTTTTCCTGCGGGGCCACAACCACAAGGGATTCGTGCTTTGTTGAACATCTTCCGTCAAACAAATCCCATTCGAGAGTTGCTGTCTCAGAGACTTGTGATTGGAGCCAACGCTGCAATGGCGTATATGCGTAGTCGAAAACCAAGGTTGGTGTTGCGGACACCTGCAGCCGGAGAGGTTCTCGAACAAAGAGACCTGGATGACACGATCCGAGCTGCGGAGACACTAATCGAGTGCACTCGCGAACAGCTTTGCGGTCCCGAGCTGCCCGTAAAGGACGAGCCTGAGGATTAGAATAGTTTGCGAGTGCAATTTTTGTATGGGGGCAGCCCCCGAGTGTAATTTTTGACTCTTTGTATATTGTATAGTTTGTATACTTTGATTTTTTGTCGAGCCCCCGAGTCAGTCGAGGGGTTTGTGAAATATGTGTTGGTTGTGAACCAATGACTGTGCAGCCCCCGAGTATTCGAGTGCGGCTGCAGAGTTTTTGTGTCTTTGTTTGGATCCTTGTTACGCAGCCCCCGAGCATTCGGGTGTGGCTAAGGCATTGTGTTTCTGCAAGAGCGAGAGCTCATTTGATCAATAACACAGCCCCCGAGGGTTTCGGGTGTGGTTAAGGTATGAATTATGCGGGTAGTAGTCACAGAAGTCGAAGGAACATTGATTTTATTCCTCTTTTGAATGTTAGGCTGCAGGCCGCCTCATTAAAAACCTTCCAGTCCCCTTAGGTACCCTGGTAAGGAAAAGAGCGCGTCTGAAACCTGCAGCCATCCGACATATAGCCTATTACATTGTATGACTGTGAGCACTTTATGCGTAGAAACGGCGCAGATGCGCAACGTTCCAAGGATTATGAGAGAGTTCGCCTGTCTTCGCGTGCTTCAGTCGATATGCGCCTCCACCAAGGACCTCCGTGATGATGAAGGGACCTTCCCATGGGGAAGCGAGCTTGTGCACCTTCTTTTGCTTCAGTCGAAGAACCAGGTCGCCCACAACAAAGGACCTGGTTCGCAGTCGACGGCTATGGTAGTTGCGGAGATCCTGCTGGTAAACAGCTGTGCGGGCCAAGGCCGTGTCTCGCGCCTCATCGAGCAAGTCGACTGCGTCTTCGAGTGCTTCTTCCGCGTCTTCTTATTGTATGCTTCAACTCGTGGCGCATTGAACCTTACATCTGATGGCAGATTGCCTCTGCACCATAGACCATGAAGAATGGGGTGAACTGCGTAGAAGTGTTGGGAGTTGTGCGTAGGCTCCATAGCACAGATGGTAGTTCTTCGACCCAAGCACCCGCAGCTCTTTTGAGTGGCACCAGGAGGCGCTTCTTGATCCCACTGTCACAAGTCCGTTGGCCTTTTCGACTTGGCCATTGGATTGTGGATGTGCCACGGATGCGTATTGAGCGTAATGTCCTGCTCTTTGCAGAAGGTTTTGAACTCCTCAGCCGTGAAGTTTGTGCCGTTATCAGTGATGATACTGTTTGGGACACCGAAGCGGTAGATGATGCTCTTTATGAAGTTGACTGCCGTAGTAGCAGTCGAATTTGTGATGGGGACCGCCTCGATCCACTTTGTGAACTTGTCGACTGCCACCAGTAGGTGAGTATGCCCGCCATGCGATGATTTTTTGAGTGGCCCAACCATATCGAGCCCCCATTGGGCGAAAGGCCAGGCCAGCGGTATAGTCTTCAACGCCGATGCGGGTGCGTGCGGCCTTGTTGCGAATTTCTGGCAGCCGACGCACCTTTTGACTATGTCCTCCGCGTCTTTGAGTGCTGTAGGCCAGTAAAACCCTGCGCGAAAGGCTTTGGCTACGAGTGATCGACTGCTGGCGTGATGCCCACAGGTACCTGCATGAATGTCTCGAAGTATGGCTTGGCCATCTTCGAATGCGATGCATCTTTGGAACATACCTGATATGCTGCGCTTGTATAACTCGCCGTTGATAACGGTGTATGCTTTTGATCTTCGAGTCACGCGTCGGGACTCGGTTATGTCATCTGGTAGCTCGCCACGGAGTATGTAAGCCAGAAAAGGTTGAGTCCAGGTTGGCTCAATGAAATACCTCGACTGGGGGGTCCTCTGTGCTAGGCACTTTGCTTTTGGGTGGCGTAGTCGACGGAGGAGGCTCTCGTTTCTCCTTGATAGATCTGTGTTCGATGCGCTCGAGGAAGACACCAGGTGGAATTTGTGCGCCAGTTGAGCCAAGATTGGCTAGCATGTCTGCTTCTTCGTTACTTTCCCTTCCTATGTGCCTCAACTCGCAGCCCTCGAAGCTGCCCTCCAGTGTGTTGTACAGGTCGCGATAAGCGATCATGTTGTCCGCGATTGCGTCGCAGGCCTTCATTGTTTGCTGCACCACGAGATTGGAGTCGCCGTAGATCATCAATCGAGTGCACCCAAGTGCTTTTGCCATCCGCATGCCATGGATCAGGGCCTCGTATTCAGCCTCGTTATTGGAGGGTAGTTTGAATCCCATCTGCAAAACATAACGTAGCTTGTCCCCTTTTGGTGATATGAGGATGACGCCTGCGCCTTCGTGTTTCTTGGACCCATCGAAGTACATGGTCCAGGAATTGGACACGTCTGGTGCTCCAGGTAATTGGGCCTCTATCCACTCGGTTGTGAAGTCGGGTAGGACTTGTGCTTTGATAGCCTTCGGGTGCTCGTACTTGATGTCTCTTGGAGCCAGCTCGATGAGCCATTTTGCGACTCGACCCGTTGCATTGGGGTTTGTGAGGATATCACCGATTGCTGAGTTACTTACCACGGTGATCGGGTGCTCGGTGAAGTAGTGTGTCAACTTCCTTGAGGACATGAATACAGCGTATGCCAGCTTTTGATAGTGCGGGTACCGCTGTTTTGATATGGAGAGAACCTCGCTTAGGTAGTAGACTGGACGTTGTATGCTTTGGATGTGCCCCTCCTCCATGCGTTCGACTACCAGTACGGTGCTCACCACCCTGTTTGTAGCCGAGACATACAGGTAGAGTGGTTCCCGTTCCTTAGGTGCGACGAGGATCGGAGGGCTTGTGAGGATCCGCTTGAGATCTGTGAAGGCTGCTTCAGCTTCTGGCGTCCACTCGAACTTGTCCGCCTTCTTCATCAGTCGATAGAATGGTAAAGCCTTTTCACCCAGTTTGCTGATGAATCGACTGAGCGCTGCTACTCGTCCTGCTAGTTTCTGCACATCATGAAGCTTTGAAGGCCTTTGCATTGTGAGGATGGCCTGTATTTTCTCCGGGTCTGCTTCGATTCCACGGCAGAGACTAGGTACCCTAGGAGCTGCCCGGCTGGAACGCCGAACGTACACTTCTTAGGATTGAGCTTGATATGGAAGCGTTTGAGGTTTGCGAACGTCTCCCTCAAATCGTCGAGTAGTGTGTGTTCTTCCCTTGTGGTAATGACAATGTCATCCACGTAGACCTGGACGTTGCGTCCGATTTGCTTTTTGAGGCAGTCCTGCATCATGCGCTGGTATGTTGCACCCGCGTTTTTGAGCCCAAAGGGCATAGTTGTGTAGCAGTAGACCCCGAGTGGGGTTATGAACGCCGTTTTTTCTTCGTCTTCTTGCTTCATCCTTATCTGGTGATAACCTGAGTAAGCATCCAGAAAGGAGAGTCGTGCGCATCCGGCGGTGGAGTCGACGATCTGGTCGATTCGGGGTAGCGGGAAGTGATCCTTTGGACAGCACTTGTTCAGCGCTGTGAAGTCCACGCACATCCGAAGGATGTCTGTATGCTTCTTTTCTACGAGTACGGGGTTGGCCACCCATTGTGATTTCTTGATTTCCCTAATGAATCCTGCTGCGAGTAACCGGTCGACTTCAGATTCGACTGCGGTTCGCTTTGGGCCGGAGATTCGACGCATCGTTTGCTTGACTGGCTTTGCATCTGGAAACAATTGGAGAGAGTGCTCGGCGAATTCCCTGGGAATACCTGGCATGTCGGCTGGACACCACGCAAATATTTCCCAGTTCTCACGGAGGAATTCGACGAGCGCGCCTTCCTATGCGATAGGCAGGCTCGAAGATATGTTGACTGTCTTGGACGGATCGGTCGGGTGCACCTGATGCGACCTTGTGTCATTTGTAGCATTGAAGGATCTGTCGACTGCCAACTTCTTATGCTCTGGAAGGAGTGTGCGGTCGTTGGAATCGCCAAGTCGGCGAGTGATTCTTCCACCCCGAACATCTCGGAGATTTTGCTGAACTCGCGGTCGCAAGCATCGGACCTTTGAAAGTTTCCACGGACAGTGATGACTCCCTTTGGTCCTGGCATCTTCAGCGTGAGGTACGCGTAGTGTGGCACCGCCATGAATCGAGCAAACGTCGGGCGACCAAGAATAGCATGGTATTGTGATTTCCAGTCGACGACCTCGAACTCAATCGACTCTGTCCTGAAGTGGCTTTTGTCCCCGAACGTAACGTCGAGTTGTATGGTGCCTTCTGGGCTAATTGCTTTGCCAGGAACAATACCGTGGAAGGTATTTGAAGATTTTGGGAGGTTTTCGACTGACCTGTTCATTTTGCGGAGCGTGTCCGCGAAGATGATGTTTATGCCGCTGCCTCCATCCATGAAGACCTTGGTCATGGCGTAGCCTCCTATTTGCGCGTCGAGTACCAGAGCCGCATGTCCTGGTCGAACTACAGCTGGGGGATGATCCTCTCGACTGAAGCTTATGATGGTTTCCGATCCCTTCAGAAATCTGGCACGGCAGGAGGAGTGCAACAGTCATGACAGCCATGTTCATGTCTAGATGATTAGCTTTTGCTGCCTGTTGGAGGGGCGACCCTTTTGTATCATGTACATCTGCCCGTGGGGCTGTGGATATTGATCATCTTCCGCCCGTAGTACGGGTTGTATGGCACCTGCGAGGTTTGCGCCTGGAGCAGGCTGTGGTGGTGGTTGGGTGGCGGCTGTGGCGCCATGAGAGCGGGCACAGCGTTCGGCTGTGGTGCGGGTGCAGGCGTGGGCTGAGCAGGTGCTGGGCCGTACCTTTTGAGTCGTATCATGTAGTCAGTCGCCATTTGGTCGAATTCCCTGCAGTTCCTTAGGGTGTGATTGGAGCGTAGTTTTCCGTCGTCCCCCTTGAAGAGGTGGAATCTGCACCAGTCGTCCATCTTTTCCTCGAATGACCGCTCGGGTTTTGCGTCGCTACGTTTGCGCCATTCTTGCCTTTTGTAGCTGTCGCTCCGCTGCTCGCGATCTCGACTGTCCCGTCGATCATCCGAGCGTCGATTGCTTCTATCTTGGTCTTCCCGGGGTTGTGTGTATCCAGCCGCCATGAACTCGGGTCTGTTATCGTCGTAAGGACGTTTGGAACGTTTGCGCCTGCGATCTTCTCTGTATGAATCTCTGCGGCCTCGACTGCCGCTTTCGTAGTTGTCGCGTGTTGGGGAAGCACGGGATCTGCGTACAGAATCCTCTCCATCTGCCCACTCAGTCGCAACTTTGATGAGGTCAGCCAGGGAGGTTGGCTTTTCACGACCAAGTGCCTCTTTGAAGTCCTTCCTGGCGAGACCTTGTATGAAGGCATCCATGGCCCTGTCTTCTGACACTTTGCCAACCGAATTGCGTATTTCGGTCCACCGCCGTATGTATGATCTCAACGACTCGTCTGATCGTTGAGTGCATGTCCTTAATTCCTTCGAATGTCTTCGGGCGCTCACATAGAGGCTCGAAGTTTTTGATGAAGTCTCTGCGGAAATCGTCCCACGAGTCGTATGATGATGAGAGGGAGCGCTTGAGCCAGTCGGCGGCAGTTCCTTCGAGCATAAGTCGTATGTACTGCATCGCCGTGGTGTTCGTGCCACGCTGGCATGCCACGGCGAGTCTGTAATCTTCTAGCCACCCGGAAGGTTCTTGGCGACCGTTGTACTTGGGTTGTTCGCCTGTCAACTTGAACCTTTGGGCATCCGCGTCTCACGGATGCGTCGAGTGAAGCACAATGCTCCGCATGGCTCTGGTTCACGATCAGAGTATGAATCGCTGCTTAGGATCTTCGATCTGCTTCTGCTGGACCTGTGCCGGCGCGTGCTTCTCCTTCCTTCATCCGAGTGGTGGCTGCGACCACTGCGATGATGTGCTGCGTGTCGTGAGTCGACTATGTCGCGATCGCGATTCCTTGCTGGAGTTTTGTCTTCTGGCTGTATAGCCTGTGCCGCTAGAGCTAGCGATTTGAGTTGTTGGCGATGCAGGGCTGCGTTAGGGTCATTCGCCGGAGGTTGCATTGCCTTGAGGTAAGCACCTACGGAGAATAATGCACCGCAGCAGTTTTGGGCACTGGGATTCCATTAGCGTCCTCTGTCATGAACGACAGGTTAGGGTGATTGCTACCCTTTCATGTTCTGGAAGGCTTGCCAACCGCGACCTGGGTCGTGGGGTTGGTTGCATTGTGGACCCGAGGGATTGCTCCCTTCTTCGGGCACTCGAGAGGCTGGCTTGCCTTTTGCGCTCCTCGAGCGTCGCTCGTGTAGTTTTGCAGTCGAATTGACTCCTGCCAGTTGAAGTACTGGAAGGTCAACATCTCCTCTGGGGGTGGAATTTGGTGGCATCATTGTGCACTCCTTTATGACTTTATCTGCTTTTGCTGCCATCTCCTCCGTGATTGTCAAGGTTGTGACCCCATCCGG